>CM076572.1:1413546293-1413844548 GCA_034641835.2 Pinus albicaulis | reverse complement strand
TGGCTATGGATGAGGTAACTCCTAGCATGCTACTAAAAAATGGTGGTTTTATGCTAAAATATTTAATATGAGGATATCAAAGGTGTATCCAACTACTATATTGAAGCATCATTTCATAATAGTCATGTTGTTGTTGGCCAGACTCTAGGGAGAAAATAATGGATCATGGAACCATGTTTCATGAATCATGGGTGCCTATGGTGAATGAAAATTGTATTCATGGGCCATCATTAAATTTGAGTGCAATCATCTCCCCTTCATTATATAAAGCTTTTAGGGAAGTGAAGAGTGCCAATCCTACTATTTTCTTTATGTCCAACTACCTTTTGGAATCCATCTATTTAGAAAATGAATTTCTGGAACTAGAATGGAAATGGTCTAAGCCTTTTCGTCCAGTTGTTTAATGCAAGCTATTATGGGATTACAAACATAAATAATAGATGACAAGAATATGCGACCATTTTATGGCTCCATTTTACTCTTTGTTATTAGAGAAAGAGTTTCCATTCCTCTCGAAATAAGAACATGCACTCATAGGAGGAATTGGAGACTAGTATTTGCATAAACATAGAATCTACATTAGATTATATGCCATATGGTGCATTAAGGTTTTGGAGCTCCTCGTCTGCAACCTTTATATTCTCCTGATAGAGTGTTCCTATTGGAGATATTATATCATACATTTCCTCATCAAGTGACGGGTGCTCTTAAGAGGGAAAAGAGGTCAATATGGCCTAAGTTTCCTATCAAGATTAGATACTATGGAGTTGATGGCACCGACCAAACCATGAAAGAGGCCAATGAAATTGAATCATATCATTTTGGAGAGATAATATTCAGAAGACATGATCCTGAAGCTGTGATTATTAGCCATTGTGCTGTTGTCAACCAGATGTAGTCTTATACTCATGAGAGGGATACTGATGAGGAAATATTCAAGATACTTATTTATCCATCTGAGGTTAAATATAATCTATGTCAAGGACCTCAAAAGAAGGTCTAAAAGACACATGCTTCACCTATTTTCAACCTCCAGGAAGAAGTTGAAAAGCTCCACAGGGCACTGGAATAGGTGACGGAGATGACGGAAGCATTGGAAAAAGAAGTAGACAGACTCAAGAAGAGGATTGAAGAAGAGAAAGCAACAAAGGTGGAAAAATAACAGAGAAGGAAAGTAGAACAAGATGACCTAATGAAACAATTGGCTTTGGAAGCTGAAGAAAGAGTCAAGCATCAGGAAAAACAAAGGAAACATGATGAAGAGTGTGAGAGGAAGAGAGATGAGGAACACCAAATTAAGAAGGAATAAGCTATGTGGAAAGATAAAAGGATTGAACCCCTTAACATTCCATGTTCTCCAAAGATAAACCCCACTCCTTAGTCTCCAGTGGAGTCATGTCAGATTGAAGAAATGGAGAAGGAGAAATTTTTCCCCATGACCATGGCTGACCCAGTAGTGGTATTGAAAACATTCAATTACGAATACAAGAAGAACAAAGTGAGAAGGAGAGTTTCCAAAAAAGATAAGGCTAGAAGAGTGATTTTCACTGAGGATGTTCTCATTCATGAAACAATAGTTGATCCAGAGATGACTGAAACTGCCTGTATTACCATGGCCCAAGCGACAAGTGATAATGTTTGCAAGCTGAAGAGGATTGTATATGATTCTCAATTAGAACTCAGTGCTCCTAAAAAAGAATTACAGAGCTAGAATTCTAGTAGCAAGGTGAACTAGACTCAAGATTTCAAAGGGAAATCACTTGAGATCCAAGAGGAACTAAGTATGGTTCAGAAATAATCCTACAGGAGCATTCAGGGCATCAAAGATAAAACTCTCAAGTTTGATGATTATATAAAGAGGATGAGGTCTGTTAAGGAAGAATTGGAGAATATTCTAAATATTTTAGATGACATCATTCAATGGAAAATAAAATATCCATATGAGGGGGTAGACATTCCTCAGTTCAACAACTTGGAGAAAATAATTTGTTTTCTGAAGCTTGTAAATGTCTCGACGAGGATAGAGACTTAGAGGAAAACGCTCAGGAAGATTTCAAAATTTTCTTCAATTTTGAAGGAGAGGTTGATCTATTCTTAAATAACTTCAAGTTTCTGATGTTCCAGTCATACTTTGGTTCTGTACTAGTGGAGAAGTGCATAGAATAAAAGGAGAGAGTGATCGATAGCTGCAAGTAGGAGATCCTGGCATTAAACGTTATCACCATGGACAACACAATTTATGTGAATATTTGAAGAATAAAATGCTGATGCAAATTAAAGGGCAGATGTCTTTGTCTCTAACAAGGTTTTCATAGGTACGAGGCTATGGCAGTAAGTGAATAATTTTGAGTAGTTAAGAAGAATGCTGAGTAGTTAATCTAGGACCTGGGTCAATCTAACATTTTTTTCCCTTTAATCTCCTATAATTTTATTAAAAATTTGGCCAGATGAGAAGTTTATGTTTGAATCAAAGCCTAAAAGATATTAATTTTTTGGCACTATCCTTCAATGGGCTTAAAATTCACAAGGTCACAACTCCACTAACATTTACAAGCAACCTCATAACATAAATAAGAAAAGAGAGACAGAATCAAAGAAAACCATTATATGCATACTTAAGTGTCTTGTCCCAGCTTCCATTTGCAAGGAAGGTCATTGTTGGAATCCATGTAGTTTCCTTAATAGGTGCATCATGCATAGCCACAGTCACTGGCTAACCCCCAGTCAGCAGTGGCCACATTTTATCTTGTCTATCATAGCCAATAGAGAAAGAAACAATTCCATCGTCCTTCCATGTCGAGAAGAGAACCTGCATATGAAGCATTACATAATATAAAAACTTAAAATCACACTATGAAACTTCAGTAATGGTTCTTTCCATAAGTAAGCTACAACCCTGGTTCCTAGAAGCATATTACAACTTCTAGATAAAATTCACAATAAAAAATAATAGGTACTAGAATTCCAACCACAATCTGAAGCACCTCACCAGTTGGTCATGTGAAAATGTTGCTTTTGGCATGGAAGCCCTGATTTGAGGGACCTTGTAGCATCTAACTTGACAATATACTTTCCAAAATATAACATAAGGTAAAAAAAAAAACCAGTCCAAAATTATTACAACAATATAACTATCCCTATATCTCATATGAACGAGTCCATATTTCAGTAAATAGAGACAATTGAGAACACGATGAAGTGTGACATAATGCCTAAAGTCACACTTATGCCAACCTAGAATACCTTAAATTTCCCTATTTAAAGGTCCTCAGAAACCATCATTGCACAGAATGTTTGAAAGCTTTGTTTTCGCAAAAAAAAATAATGGCCAAAACTACTCAATCCTCAAATCTCCCAGAACTACAGGCTATGTTTTTCTTCCAGTACGAGCCTCCCTCCACTCATGCCTTAGCTTTCCCTCCAATTGATAAGCCACCAAAAAATTTCAAATACTTAACACACCCACCAAAGTTCAAATGTTTAACATACTTTTCGACATATGTTTTTTCATATTAAAAAAATAAATAAAACAAGTTGTAAAATTTTATTACTTAAAAATGTTAGAACATTACTCTATTTTTTTTAAGCATATATATATATATATATATATATATATATATATATATATATATATATATATATATATATATATATATATATATATATACATACATATATTTCCATTAGGAAAATATATATTGAGGATAATATAGGTTAAATAGAGCTAATATTTGTAATATAGTAGTAATAATCTATTTTTAAGTTTATGGCTAAGCTACAGAGTGAGACCTTATTGTGATCTCATTGTTTGTAGGACAAAGGACCTGAGTCCGCTAAACTATACAGAGGTTTACATACTCTGCCTCTTGAGATTTGAACCTATGACCTCTTATGAAGAACCACATGTTCTTAACCATTGTAAAGATATAAAAACGTTCACAGTTTCTTCCAATATTCAAATATTAGGACCCATGGCCATCCAAAGGTAGAAGCTTCTACTAAAAAAAATCCATAGATAGAAACGAGGTTTGAAGGGGATTTTATTATGTAAAAAAATAGATGTAAACATAGAAAAGATATTGCAAAGAGTACAGTGGGATGTGTTGATATTGGAAATGAGCAGCCTAAGGAGAGTTGTAGGAAGTTCTCAGGTGAACAAGGCATAGTATAGTTGTAGTAATTATAAGTTGGTCAAGCTATTATAGTCAGGGAAGGACTTTGCTGGGTTCCCAAGTCTAAAGAAAGGTAAGGGTAGTTTCGAGGGCATGATAGATAAGGAGTGCCAAGGCATGCCAAGGAATGAAAAGGTGTGCTAACACATGGCATACAATGTAAATGCATGTTGAGGAGTGTTAGTGAGTTGCAGGGGAACACAACAAAGAATTAGGTCAAAATTATTGGTAATGAGTGAATAATAGTGTGTTCCAAGCAGTGCCACAAAATTCCAGGTGTCCCAAGAATGAAACGTTTTAGGATAATTTCATAATAAGACATGAAAGAGGGAAACCTATGGCTATGATAAGGTGTGGACAAAGTAATTTCAGAGAAAGGAAGACTATGGGTTGCGCAAAACATTGTTTTGCTAATGACTTGGTTGGATTCCCAGCTTGCAAAAAAAGTAAGGCTATCTATGGGGGTATGACATCTAGGGAGTTCCAAAGTGTTCCAAGGAATGTAAAGTTCCCAAGTAAGGCTAGTTGCGATGGAATGAGTTCCAACGCATGCTTGGGAATTATAATATGTGACAGATAGTGCGAATGCATGTAAAACATGATAAGGTGTTCCATGTGTTAAGGCATGCCAACATGTGCAAGAGTGTGAAAATGTGTGTCAAGGACAGGCAAGGAAAAAAAACATAGAAACAAGTTAAAATACAAGGAGATGAACACATAATATGGTTAATAAGTCATCAATTTACCTTTTCCGTGAGGAGCATGCTAGACACACCAACACTAGGTGCGAATAAGTGCAAAGTGCCAAGTGTTAGTGCACTGTACTTGCAAAATATTCCTCTATTGCTTGTCATCTACTTTCCAATAATTTATCTCAAATAAATTTAACATTAGACCATGAAAAAGCATACCACGTCATCTTAATGCATATCAAACATGTTAAGAGTTTCCAAGCACTAACATGTGCCAAGTGCCAATGTGTGTGAGGGTGTGTTATAAATTCTATGAAGTGGCAGGGAATATTGAAAAGTGATAAGTAGAGAATTCCAATGCATGTTGAGGAGTGTAAGGAATACTAGGACAACAAAAGGGGGCACTAGGTTAAAATGCATGGAAATGAATGATTATGAGGGTGTTTTGAGGGAGTGGCAATGAGTGTTAGTTGTCATGCTAAGGAGGGAGTGAGAAGGTATTCTAATCATTCACACACCATATTCACCACTCACTTTCCCACACCATAAAAAAACCCTCAAAATGTCATCCTTAAAATCTCTTGTGTAGTTTCCTAATGTCATTCAAGTTTACTTTCATAATTTCTTATGTAAGTAATGGTGCGATCATTTTTTTATTCTCTTAAAGGAACTCTTTTTAGACATGCACCCCATGAAGCATAAATCATGGAGTGAAAACGAATGGAAATAAATGAATAAGAGGGTGTATTAGGGAGTTTTAATGAGTGCCAGAAGTGCCAAGTAGGAAGCGAAAAGGAATTCTAGGGAATGTTATGGCATCTCAAGAAGCACCAGGGTGCACCAACATGTGCCAGATAGTGCCAAAGCATGCCAATGCATGCTAGGAATGCCAAAACTATAGAAATTTATTAATATTGATAGTATTACCGAATTCTCTTTATATAAAAAATTAAACTTATGTTAAATACATAATCCTTCCACTTAATTCTTTGTGAAAATTCAATCGCCAATTGCAAACACATATGAAGCAAATCAATCGCACATAAATACATTTTTCTAATGGGAAAGCTTAAATCTAAAAACCCCAACTATCATATATTATGTATATAAATTTATCATGTAATAATCTCATACAAATCTTAGTACATCAAGCTCTCAGTACAATAAAAAATCATTACACACTTTCATGCAGAAATTTGCATATCTATGCACCAATTTCTTGCCTCCTAATAGCCTTCCTCCACTACGCAATCCCCACTGAAGAAGACCTTTGAATGAATTTGAATTGGCCTTGCCTTGACTGCTCAATCCTCATTGGTATATCCAATGTGTTTTAGATGCATTGAACTCATCACTACAGTCACAACAGATAGTCCATCTCACCCTTTCGCCTATCTCTCCATTGGGTCTCCACTGGAACTGACATGCAAGTAGTTAACTACTGTATTTGTTCAGTTTCAAGTGAGTCTCTATTTATGAATTAATTAAATAATTAATTCACTAAACTCTCACTAATGTATCTTCAGTTAGAGCTAGATACAACTAGCACAACTGAGTTTAACTCACTTAATTGAGTTAAATTGAATAACAACTCCCATAACTACTCTTCCAACTCTGTCACAACTTTTCCACTTTAGTTCTAACTAAGTCCTCCATGCATGAGTCACCAACCACCCTGGGAATTGCGTAATTCCTTAAACCCACTAATTTTCCAAATCTGTTCACTGAAATAAAGTGCTCCAAGAGAATAAGTTGATATTTATTATCGAATTATTATTAAGGGCTAATAATAATCGACATGCATCTATTTTTAGATCGACGATCTATAAATAGACTTCGTCCAATATTCTAAAAATATAATCTCATATATTTTTCACATTTGACCAACCATCTACAAAAAGCATCATGCAACTTATATACTACGGTCACCATGTCTAAAAATAGACATACACCTAAAAATAGCCCTTGGGGCCCACTTAGTGAAGGTGCTTAATTTTCACTAAGCTCATCATCTTGTTGAGTCTCAAGAGTCCCTATCAACAAGATAGGGATTATCCTTCACCCCGATCCTGCCTCTATGGTATTCAAATTTTCTCCTAATGAGTGCCTTCGTCAGAATATATGCATCCTAATCTTCCGTACGAATGCACAGAAGCAACATGATATTTTGTTGCACATAATCTCTGATATGATGATATTGGATATCTATATGTTTAGATCTATCATGAAACACATGATTAATCGAGAGTTTAATGAAACTCTAAATATCACAATGTATAACTGTAGGATCTAAATGAGAATCGAACAAACTGAACATGATCTTCCTCATCCAGATAACCTCACATGTAGCTTGACTTGCTGCCATGTTTTCTTCTTCCGCTGAACTGAGTGCTAGGGATATTTTTTTCCTACTATACTAAGAAAATGTTGTAGATCTGATACTAAAAAGCCCTCCTGATGTGCTCATTCTCTTTGTTGGGCTGCTTACCCAGTCTTCATCCGTGAAGCCATGAAACTTCACCTCATCTGTCTGTCTGTACCATAAGCCATACTTAGATGTGCCCCTGAGATCTCTTAGGACATGCTTGCCTACCTTCCAAAAGTGTTTGGTAGGCTTAACCATCACTTGAATAAGTTGGTTCATAGCATAGCATATGTCTGGTATTGTGTTAAATAAATACACGAGTGAACCCACTAGCTATCGATAGACAGTAGCATCCACTACCTCTGTCAATGTAGCATCCTCTTTCCTCCAATTTCCTAGAAGAGGAGTATCCATGGGCTTGCATTCCTCCATGTGAAACTTACCAAGTATCTCCCAAGAATAATTGCCTTGAGACACAAACAGTTCACCTTCTCACTTACATATTTCCAATCCAAGGAAATAATGAAGGCCCAAATATTTCATCTCAAACTCCTTTGAAAGATCTGTCTTGCATGAGTGTATCAACTGATCATCACTCGTTAGTATTAAATCATCAACATAAAGAACAATGATTAAAATTTTACCCCCCACCACAATTTGGTATAGGTTTGCATATGCCTCACTCTTGGTGAAGCCAAGTCAAGTATAATAGTTGTCGATCCATGTGTACCAAGCACATGGTGCTGGATTCAGTCCATACAATGCTCTTTTGAGTCTGCACACATGTGACTCATTGCTAAAGACTCAAATCCTTCAGGCTGCTTAACGTACACTTATTCCTTAATGATCCCATTAAGGAACACAGTCTTCAAATCCATCTAATGAATGTGCAAACCCATCTGCGTTGAGAGAGCAAGGATGGTCCTTTTGGAATAATACCATGTGACAGGTGCAAAGGTTTCTTAATAATGAATCCCCTTGATCTATGAGAAGCCCCAGGTAAAAAATCTTGCCTTATACTTCTCGATACTCCCATCAGCAGCTTGCTTTACCTTGTAGATCCATCTTGAACCTAACACTAATTTACCTACCGACCTCGGAACAATCTCCCAAGCATTGTTTCTAACAATAGAGTCATACTCCTCCACCATGGCATCTACCCATGTGGGCTCCTGCACTGCTTCTTCAAAAGAATATGTCTCTGTCATGATACACTTGCTCATGATAGCCATGTATCTAGTAAATCGGTTAGGTGACTATCTCTCTCTGCGTTGTGATGTAGGGACTCCTACATTCTGTGCCACATCAAGCTTCATTCTCTCATCTTTTGTGGTTCTACCTATTCTGATGTTTGATTCTGCATGAGTGGAATCCTCCAATCCATGAATCTCCTCCTATGGTTCATCCACATCTAGAGGCTCATCCTTGGGAACTAGTAGCTCCTCCTTTTCATGCAAGTGTAGCTCCCTCTCAAGTGACAACTTCATGGCTTTTAGCTCATTGAATTTTATATCCCGTCGCACCATAGTCATTCGACTATTTGGAAAATACATACGATAATTATTTGGTGTTTCTGTGTACCCCACAAATATTACAACTTCTGCAGTTCGCTCAAACTTCTTTCTGGTGTCCTTTGTCACATGAATGTAAACAAATGAGCCAAAAATATTCAAATGAGAAATATCAGGATTCTTACTCGTAAAATCTTCTTTAGGTGTACTCATGCCAAGTATTGTATGAGGACAACAGGTTTTCAGATAAACCGCAATGTTGCATGCTTCTAGCCACAAGTCCATCGGTAGGCCCTAGTCATGCAGCATAGCTTGTGCAACACACACAATCATTTTTTTCTTCCTCTCTGTGACCCCATTCTACTGTGGGTTATGAGGCACTATGACTTCTCTTCGAATTCCTTCTTTTCTACAAATGTCTTTGAATTCGTTCGAGATATATTCACCACCATTATCGCTCCGTAGAGTTTTAACTTGCTTCCTTGATTCCTTCTCCACCAATTCTTCAAACTCATAGAACTTTGAGAATGTTTTTCTCTTCTTTTGCATGAAGGAGATCTAGCATCTACGAGAATATTCATCAAAAAATATAACATAATACCTATTTTTTTCTGTTGAAGCAACTGAGGAAGGTCCACATGCCTATGTGAATTCTCTCTAGGATCACCGAAGCAAGGTTCTCCTTCTCGTGAAAGGTGGTCTTCACAAACTTACCCATAGTAAATCCCTTTCATTAATCTGACTATGCAAGAGTACCCTTGGAAAGTCCAGCAGAAATCTGTTGCAAAATCTTTAAGGCACCATGGTGAGGATGGCCCAATCTCCTATGCCATAATTCATCCTCATCCCAGCTCACCACTTCTTTTTCTTTGCTCATCATTGCAGTGCAACCATATACCTCTATCTAGTAGAGATTCTTAATTCGAATCCCTATCCTCTTGGTTTGAACCATTTTTTTATGTTGCAGGAAAGAGTTTCCCTCTCCGAAAACAACGTCATAACCTCTATCTTCCAACATAGCGACCGAGACCAAGTTATTCTCTAGATATGGAATATGCATAAAATATTTCAACATAAATGGTTTACCTGACTCCCTCTCAAAGGAAATGGTTCCAATGTTAGTTGCACTATATATACCATCTTCACCCATCTCTATATGCATTTGGAGATCCTTCTCCTCTAAGTCACTAAACAACTCCTTGTCTCCCATGATATGGAAGGAAGCACCACTATCAAGATAGCACACTGATCCCATTGTGCTTGAAACCAAGCATGTGATTAACGAGAAATAAATTTCAAATTGTGGGGCTAAGGCCTCACTCGCTATAGCTCCAACAACCCTCTTGTTCTTCTTTTTCTGTGGGTAGTTAGTGGTGAGATGCCCATGTTCGTGACACTGAAAACACTTCACCTTAGAGAAATCCAGCTTCTTGCCTTTAGCCTCAGATTTTGGATGGGATTTCTTCCCCTTCCCTTTTCTTTCTTTGGTAGCCAAAGTGAAATTCTATTCATCATCATTCTTCGATGAACAACCATCCCTGGTATTCCGCCTTATCTCCTCCTGCATAAGATCTAACCAAAGTTGCTCCCAATCCTGCAGTTTCTCTTGTCCATTGATAGAGTCTTCGTAGTTGTGCCAAATATTCAGAAGCCCAAAGAGAGCTAATCTCATCAAATCATCATCCATAATTGTAATTCCCACACTCCCCAGCTCATCCCTACATTGGAAAAACTTCGTGAGATATTTTGGAATAGTGTCGCCCTTCTCCATTTTGATTTTTCTGAGCTTATCTTTCAGTGCCAACTTCCTATAGTCGTTGTTGCTTTGGAAAATATCTTTCAAAGCCTTCCACATTGAAAATGGAGTGGCTTTCCCATGAAGGCTTGACACAATATGGTCGTTCACACCTTCCAACTGAATTCTTCTAGTCTTCGCGTCCTTCTTTTGCCATGCATCAAGTAATGCAGCTGTTACACCATTTTTGGTCATCTAACCTATTATCATTAGATGGACCCAAGTACACCATGTAAGACCAATTTTACCCTAAGTAAAATTGCCTTCACTATGTAAAATAACTTAATAAACTACATTTATTAGGTTGTTTATGGTCTAAACAGGAAACCCCAAAAGGAAATATTAAACAAACCTATATTTGTTTGATTTTCCTCATGGAATAATTAATTAAACCATAATTTAATTATTATTCCCGGTCATGTTTAACCCAAAAACAAAGAAATTAATTAGATAAACCTTTATTTATCTTATTATTTTCTAGGAATAATTATTTAAATCTTATTTAGATAATATTCCTTGTTAAATATGACCAAATCATCCACAAATAATTAAATAAATCATTATTTATTTGATTATCCTTCAACCACTTCCTTAAAAGATAAATAAATCATTTATTTATTTATTATTGACAAATAAAGGGATTTGACCCAAGTCAAATACTTTTTCCCTCCAACAAATATAATAAAATATTCCATAAAAGGTGGATCTAGATTTGGTTAACATTATTTTAATCATGCACCAAGATCTAGAATGACCCAATATTTTGTTATAAATAGGAGGGTTTTTCCCCATCATTCCTCACCTTTTGTTGCCTACTAGATCACTCTGGATCTATACACTTGGTCCCATTTTTCATCATTTGCTCCCATTGAGCTCTATTTTCTGCATTGGGTTTTCTACACCAAAAAGAGAGAGAAAGCTTAGATCTGAAGTGCTGAGGACTTCCAAGAACCCATCCCGCTGAGGAGAATTGGATACACCTTCTTGTTTTCCTCCCAGGTGCCCGATTAATACAAAAATTCTTTCAAAAATTGTTCTTGTCTTGTCTACTGGTATATGGAGCAAACCCTTACTTTTTCTGCTTAATGTCTTTCCATGCATAGATCTGGTTTTTGTAGCTCTTTTATGTCTAACTAACCGCAGATCTGAAGATATTGGCAGCCACTATTGTTGTTAGGGCTGTTAGTTATGCATAGCTAAAGTGGTCCTTTTTCGTACACTTCGACGAAGGATTCATACTAACAAATGGTGACTCCACATGGGTTTTAAATTACGACCGCTGTCGTTTTTCATATTCCTGCATATCCAGCTACTTCAGGCCCTAGGGCTTCTTTTCAGCTGCTTAGTTTTCCCCTTTTTATGTCATTTTCTCACATAAAACCCTAAAAAATTAAAATTTTTAACTTCTGTGTGTTTCTGGCCCTATTGCGCAGGTAAGCGACACCAACCGCAACTTAGACGACAACTTTTCTGAAAATCTGCCGCCGAGACAACTGGAATGGGGGGTTGCACTTTTTGGCCCATAAACTACGACCTGGACCTCCAGGTCGCACTTTTCTACCCCTTTTCTGCGACCTGCACTGAAAACAGGTCAAAAACTGCGACCTGCTAGTTTTTCAGTGATTTTTTTGCAATTTTTCTGGGTTCTGCTGCAGCTTCTGTCAGGGTCTTCCAGCCTCTGTCTCAGCCCGCCTTGACCAAGTTCTGATCTGTTTTTACTCATCTAAGTGGGAACCTAGCCCCTTAGGGCTTTAGTACCCTCCACTTTTTGTGGAAGATTTTTAGCTGTTTCAGCCGTCGGTTTTTCAGAGCTTCAGCCTCCTCTTTTCTAGATCTGTTACCGCCCTTTCAGATCCATTAAAATCAGCCTCTTTTCGTTTCAAATCACCTCTTATTGTTTTATCTGGACCTCTCTTTAGGACCTCCTCCCTGTCCTTTCCGCGTTTTGCTGATTTCCTCCCCTTTTTCCAGCCACCTTGCCTCTGTCTCTTGGCTGTGATCTGCACCTCTTTTCAGCAACTTTATCCTTTAGATCCCTGTCCCTTTTGACCTTAGATCTATTGGCCTCTTTACCGTGTGTTTTGCCTAAATTTTTCCCTTTCTTTTTAGATTAGTTTTGAGAGACCCGCCTACTTGGGTTAGATCGCTGCACCAGTAGATGTTATTTTTCTGTTATTTCAACATTATATACTGTTCTTTGTAGGTTTATTTTCAGTTACGCAGCACACTGTTTTCTTGCTCTCAAAATAGAAAGGGCTTAAAAATTAAAATTAACGCACGCCACACACTGACCCTAAGCGAAGAAGTGCCTGGTTAAAACTTCCTGGAAAAGACTCTAAAATCAATTGTCACTGCACCTTTTCTGCCCTTGACCTCAATTGATTTTGTCCCTTTCTGCCCCTGTCGGTTTCCTTCTTCCTGTCATCATTGCGCCCCCAAGGTGCCTTTCCCAGAGACTTCTTGGTCTTCACCCTCAGTTTCCGGTTGATCGACCTGCTCCGAACCGCCGTCGTCGAGCCAGTCCTCCTCTCAGTCCGCACTCCGACTCCTCCCCTGATTCATCAGGTCCTCCTTCTCCTCCTGGTTCTCCCCCTGTCACCTTCACCATGTCTGGTCCAAGGCCTAACACTAGTAGTCCTCCAGGCCCCAATGCCGGACCTACTACTAGCGGAACTGCCACAGGAACTACCTCGGCCACACCTTTACTGCCGTACATTGCAGGCCTCAACCTCCCCGATTTCAATCAGTTGATCAATGACCCTATTCGCCACGATGTTGGTTGGCCTGCTATGCCAACCAAGCTCCCCTCCGACATCCCTAAGTTCGAAGGCCTTGCTGGAGAAGATCCAACCAATCATGTTCGATCTTTCCACATGTGGTGTTCCTCCAATTCCATTACCGATGACTCCATTCTTCTTCGTTTGTTCCAACGCACGCTTACCGGCGAAGCTTCTAAATGGTATGTTGAGCAAGCCACCTCTTCCCATACCACCTTTGCGACCCTTGACCAAGCCTTTTTGTCCTATTTCCAGCTCCCTCTCCAATACGACACTGGCACGGAGCTCTTGACGTCCTTTAAGCAATCCTCTTCAACCCGCCTTTCCGCCCATGTTCAGGAATGGCGAAGAAGACGGAGCTTATGTCGAGCCCCTCCCTTCGAAGATCGGGTTTATATGGACTGGTTCCTCTGCACCCTCCCAGCTCCCATCGGCAAAGATGTCGCCTCCCATTTCCCTCAAACTGAAGAAGCTGCCCTCCAAATAGCTTTGAAGTATGACCTGATCTACGCTCAATCTGGTTATGTTTATACCGTTCTCCCTGACCTCCCCAGGCCCAGTGGCACTAACGCCCCGGGGGCATCTCATTCCGCCGACGGTATCGTTGGAGCCCTTTCACATCTGCCTGCTCAACCTCCTATGGGCTACGGTCTCCCCCCCGGAGGGGCCAGCACCTCTAGCACTCTTCCCCCTCCCGGTAGCATGTATCCAGGATACGACATGCCTCCCCCTTTTTCCCAACCTCCTGCTTACCTCAATGCTGCCCAACCTAACCAGTACTTTTATCGACAGCCTGGTATGCCAGCTCCTCCAGCATATGCGCTTCCACCTCCATTGCCTTCTCAACCCCTGCAATAGCACCTACAGCCCCCTCCCGGGCAAGTATTTGCACAGCAGGGCGCGGCTAACCCCCCTTCTTCTCAAAGAAGGCGGAGAGGCAATCCAACTCAATCTGCCCCTGGTACCCGTGGACCCAATCCCGGTGTGGACCCTAACACTGCCAACCAGCAACAGGGCACTCAGCCCAAGAAGGACAGGCCACTTCGTACAAATAAGCCCTGTTTGTGTTGCGGTGTTTATGGTCATTACACCCACGACTGTCCCCTCTTACCCCAGATGAGGCAGATGTGGGAGTCTCAAGCCACATTGCGCGGATAGCATGCCTCCCCTCATGCTCCTCCTAATGTGGCCACTACCCAGCCAGCTGTGTTTACTGATCCTTTCCCTCAGCAAGGATTCATGGCTACCCAACCGCTCGACAGCCAGGTAGCCACCCCCCCTTCCCTTTCTAGTTCCTCTGATTACCAGATCCTTATGATGAACTCCGATCCATCCTCAACCGTCGACCTACACCTTCAAACTCGGTCTCACCAGTACCCCAAGCATCCTGCTCAGTTTGCTCCTGAGCCTCCCTCTTTAGGTTCTACAGAGCCTCTTTCGACATCCAGTGGCCCCTTACACATCCCTCAACCAAAAGTTGAGGTTCATACCAAGATTCCGAAGGGACTATTACACCGAAATGCTGCTTCTGGTCGAGCCGCTTAGTCGTATAGCATAGTAGATGATTTGGCACAATCCCCTGCTGCCATTTCCACACTGGAACTCCTCCAGTCGTGCCCTTCCCAGAAGAAGGCTCTACTATCTACCGTGGGCGCTGTAGATCCTGCTGATGACCAAATGATTATTTTTGACGCCACTCAATCGGACCATCCTCCCCTCCCTCCTTCCGTTGCCTTCCAAATCTCAGTCAAAATACGGAACGCCATCGTTTCCTGGTGTATAATTGATGAGGGGGCATCCACCTGCGTGATGTCTGCTTCGGTTTGGAAGCAACTCGGATCCCCTGAGCTGGCCCCTTCCACGATCACCCTTAGAGCGTGGGACGGTCATGCCTCCCAGCCCATTGGCTTGTTTCATAATTTCCCTATCACCCTCGCCGGTAAGATTGTTTGCGTTGACGTCGAAGTCATTGACGCCCCGCTAGACTACAACATTCTTTTGGGGCGAAGCTACACCTATGCTATGTCTGTTGTCCCATCCGCGGTCTTTCGCAAGATGTCTTTCCCCCATAATGGAAAGATAGTCACTATTGACCAGTTGACATATCATGAGCCACCCTCTCAGGCCACACCCGAAACCACCATCTCTTCTGTAGCCAACAAGCAAACCGTCCATTCCTTGACCAGTGTCTCCCCCAGCGTTTACAAGGACTCCTCCCTGCTTGGAACTTTTCATTGTCTCCCCCCTCCTCCTATCACTGATCCCAGCTTATCGAATGTTTGCATGATGCAATCGTCTCAGGCTGCCCTTAAGTGGCCTGCTTCGGCTAGCCCGCAACCTCCCCTTCACCCTCCGCAACCCGCTCCTAGCCACCCATCTCCACTAGCCGGACCTCCTCCTTCTGGCCCTCCTCTTACAGCTGGTATCCCTGAACCCCCTTATCCTCCTGGCTCGGTTCCCCTTGGCCTTAACCATCTCAAAGCCGTCCCTCGTGGTCATTACCCTGCTGGGCAGATCCCTTTCCTGGCTCCCCCTCCCGGAGTATATTCTGTCCTCGTCATGGCCACCCTCTCTCTCCCTAACCTGACCTTGGGCATTCCAGTCTGGTACCTTGACCGTCCAGCCGCCACCCCTCCTGGTCACCCCAAAACCTACATGGCTTTGACACCGGTCTAACCGGTCCCCCTCGCTTCCTCCGTCGCCACTGTGCCTCCAGCACCTCCACAGGATCCTTCTCCTATCGTGACAGCTCCCGGGAAGAAAAACAAAGCCCGTAATGGGGCACCCAAAGATAAGACCACCACGACTGACCCGACCCCTCCCCCACCTGCCAAGCCCTGTGCCTTGTGTGATGTCGTCGGTCATGCCACCCATGCTTGTCCCGAGTTTCCCCGTATCTAGCCCATGGTTAAAGTCGCGTTCCCCGAGTCTACGGTCCCTGAAACCTTCGTTCCTTCTTCATCCGTAACCAAGAACCCCAAGACTCTCCGCACCAATAAACCCTGCGCTTTGTGCGGTGTCCATGGCCATTACTCCCACCATTGTCCTCACCTGACGCATTGCCGCGCCTCTTTAGAGGTCGTTCGAGAGTATGAGGTTGAAAAAAATCAATCCGCCTCTCCCATCCTCGCGCAGTATGCCTCGAGTCAACTCAAAGATCCCCCCACTCCCATCGTCATTCCCCCCCCTGATGTTCAGATGACGGAGTCCACCTCGACCATTCTTTACCTATCCTCCTCTACGAGACACCTGGAACCCAGTCCCCTTGCATCCTCCCCTGTCGTTTCGCCGGATCCCCTCTTTTCCGCCCCTACCCGAGATCTCCCCACCCATATCTCTATTGACCTCTGCAGCTTGAGTTCTCGCCATACT
This sequence comes from Pinus albicaulis, assembly GCA_034641835.2. Classification (NCBI taxonomy): domain Eukaryota; kingdom Viridiplantae; phylum Streptophyta; class Pinopsida; order Pinales; family Pinaceae; genus Pinus; species Pinus albicaulis. The sequence continues at coordinate 1,413,827,864 of CM076572.1, read as the reverse complement.
TCCGATAGCCCTCATATACAACCCTCCCGCTTGTATGTGAGTCATCGTCATCCTGCCCCTTGCACTCCCTCCTGCAGCTGTCGCTCGATGTCTTCTGTCCACTCACGCTGCTGTCATTCTCCCTCTTCCTCTCATTTGTTGTCTTGTCACACCACTCCGCAGGACCCCCAGTCCACTCCCTTTATCGGTTACGCTGATGGTGCAAGTCGTTACTCTCAGAATCTAGCCACGGCAGGTTGGGCCATTTTTACCCCCTTGCATGCCCTTGTTCTTTCTGACGGGGTCTGCATTGGTTCTGCCACCAATAATTAGGTCGAATATGATGTAGTGCGTGGTCTCTTAGCCGATGCCCCCTTTCATCGCATCCTCCATCTGCACGTTCGTTTGGATTCCCTACTTCTTTTAATGCAACTAAATGGTGTTTATCGTGTGCATAACCCCGTCCTGTTTAGACGATATTTACGAGTGAAACTCTTGATACGTGCATTTGAAACCCTAACTTTCAATCATGTACCTCGAGAACAGAATCACTATGTAGATAGTATTGCAAACCAAATTCTAGACTGGCATTTATCACATGCGTTTCATACAAGACAATAACATTCATAAAAAACAATAACGATGCATATCCATAATATGTGTCGCAAAACATGTGTTTAGAGTCCATCTACTCTGATACATATGACATGCCCATAGCATGTTACAAAAACTCAAAACTGGGGGCACCACCTGCCCCTACATACATCATAGGGGGCACCACATGCCCCACCCCTAATCACTATCTGGAGGATCCCGGGCCAATGGCTCTGCCCCTGCAGCCTGTAGATCGCGCATCGCCTGACCGGCCATCGCCATGCGCCGCATGACACCTCGCCACTCCGAGGGTAGACCAACACATGGCTCTATGAACTGGTCGTCTAAGTCCTGCCACCCACGCTCTGATACTCCAGTCAACAACCGTTCGCATCTACATCGGATGTCCTCCAGCAGGGCAGCTGCATCCTCATTCTGTGCTGCTCTCGATCCTGTAGCCCCAGACGCTGCCAGTCGTCCCATATATCCAGCCGGTTTCACCGGTGCTATATCTGCATACCAAAATTACATGAATCAGTATCGTACATTACTATTCAAAATACTTTAACATGCCCATACAAGAATAGCAATCTGTCACTTACCATCGGGCCCCCAGACTCGACCAGGCGAAAGTGGCAGGTCCGGATCTCCACAGTAGCTCATCCCACTATAGGGATAGTCGTCTATGTACAAAGGCATCTGATCCCAATGGGCAAAAAACTCCGGTCGAAACACTCGCCCGACCGCCCCTCCTCCTCCTCTGCACAGTAGCCGTCCCCAACGGCGCATCCTGGGCTCTCTCGGGCCCCCATCTGGAAGCTGTACACGAGGCCTCAAGGTCGGGATCTTCTCAAAGAAGAAGGCACACAACAAAGTCCCATATGAGCAGTCATGGTTCACCTGCCGCCTGCATAGTGACAACTGTCGCTTTAGCAACACCAACATCATTTGGGCCCACCCATAGTAGGTCCCAACTAACACACTTTCCACTATCATCATCTGCCCCCCAGTGATGTGATGGAACGCCTGGATGCCCAGGATTCGCAGCACAGCTGCGGCCACTGCACGGGTTTCTAGCCTCTCTAGATCCCCGATTGGTATTCGAGTCCCCTTGACTTGGAGACCCGGTCGACAATGGTGTTCCACGAACTCCATGATATGCCGCCAACGCGACAACACTGGCTGTGTGTTTCCCACCATCCCCAGTGGCAGGAGACCAGTCAGGAAGTACACGTCCTGGACCGTCAGCTCGATCCTGTGCCCCTGCACTACAAAGATCTCCTGATCTGGATCCCAGTAACTGATAATCCGGGCCAGTAACGGTTCCCCTGCTCTCATCAACGGGTTCTCCAAAAACTTGAGAACCCCAAATCTGGCCAATACACGGCGGACGCCCTGATCCGCCTGGATCTCTGTCCGTAGTGTCCCCAGATCTCTCTCTCTCCAGTTGACCCGTAACTCTGCCATACCTGCACAAACACATCATTTTTGTCAGCGTACAGACCGGGAAAACCATAACCAAACACCAAAACCCAACTTCCAGCCATAAAACAACACCAAAACCCCCTCATCTCCCAGGTCGCAGTTTTCTGCTCTTTTCTGGACTAGGTCGCACTTTTTGCCCTGATACCTGCGTCCTAGGTCGCACTTTTTGCCCCAAAAAGTGCGACCCGGCCGTAGAGATGAAGGAGGGGCTGTTTCTGGGATTCTGGGCCCTAAACTGAAAATGTAATCCATCAAAATGCAAGAGAAAGGTTAGGCCTCTTACCTCCAACTGACGGATCTCGATTCCAACGGTCGGTTTGTCCGCTACGTTCACCGCAAGATTTAGGGCCTTCTCTCCTCTCCACATTCACCACAGCAACAATAGCAAATGAATGATTTTGGAGGGAAAACCGCCTTATTAAAAGAGAACCCTTGTTTCTTCTTTCGACTGCTGCGACCACACCGTAGCCCCGTTTGACAAACCGTCAGCACCGCTGGAAAGCTCTCACCGAGCTCTCAAATGTGTTTCTGTTAGTTTTTGGTGATTTGATACTTCACCAGGACACATTTTGTCCAAGAAGGGTCACTTCACCGTTCCTTAAAATCGAATTTCCTCACTTACGACACTTGTACTTGGGGCACCATATTGCTCCCTTACTTGTCCATGTTCGTGTCGATTTTCGTCATGAGTTCCCACCTTGTACTCATGCTTCCGGGGTCCCCCATTAGGGCCTTTACTGTGTGGCAGCACCATCGAGTCGCCCTTGTTTAGAGCATCCAAGTTGAGTCATCATTGCATCCATGGAGTCTATACCACGTCCCTTTGCACCCCACTATAGCCCTCCACCCATCATTGCTTGGTCTCTCTCTTGTGTCGCACATTTTGACCTTCAGTCTCACTGTCCCCTATCCCCCATGATCTTGTGTCAGTGGCTGCCATGTCATCCATGCTCTTTATGCTCTAACAAGGGAAGTCGTCCATTCGCTACTCAGTCCTTCCCATTCCCATTTCCACTATCGTCATTAGTGTCAGTCTGTCTGTCGCTCTATTGTTTTCTCTCGTGCCTTAGTTGAAGATCTCTCATTGCCTCACCTATGGCGGACCTCCTTCTGTCGACATCAGCACATTCATTCCAGAAGCAAGGTCTAGAGGGCGGTGTACCTTGGTTCCAGCTTCCACTCTTGTTCGGTGCCTCGGATCAGGCAGGGGGATCTCTCACTTCCCTTTGACTTGATTGCTTCTCCAGCTCCTTTTAGCATGATCGAGATTCGTATACTGGACAGTCCAGTGACCCAGCAGCAGCTCTTGATGATTCCCGGGCGTGTGTGAGATGTCTCAGCCCTCATGAGGGGGTGGCCCTGCAGGTAACCCCCCACATGCCCGGATGACCTCTTCATTGCAGCCTTTGATGCCGCTCCAGATTTTGATGATGTTGGCCTTAGCCACTTGCAGCACCTCTATGATTTGCATGTATCAGTAAGATTTTGTGAGCCCTTCCCCATTTACAGGGGGCATTTGGGTTGTATTTATCTCATGTACTCAGATATTATTGTACTAGTCCTGGCTGTTATCCCAGGCACAGCATGTATGTGAGATTCCTCATTGTATTTTTATCTGGCTCCTGATTATGCCAGCTGTACTCTATGGTTCGGTCCCTTTTTTACTGGACACACGATTCTTTTGTACTTTGTCTCGGCAGGCATAGGTATGCCTCCCCCGCCGCCTTCAACACAGGTACCCTCTCATAAAAAGAGACTTGTTGCACCTGTGAGTCTCGTCTCCTCAGGGTCTAGTCCTTCAGCACACTATCTACCCCACCTTTCTCTCTCTGACTTCCCTTTTGTTGTCTAGTGATCGAGTTCTTACAACGTACTTCAGTCATACGATTTGCTCTTGACACTCGCACGCTGGGGGGCAATCTGTTACACCATTTTTTGGTCATCTAACCTATCATCATTAGACGGACCCAAGTACACCATGTAAGACCAATTTTACCCTAAGTAAAATTTCCTTCACTATGTTAAATAACTTAATAAACCACATTTATTAGGTTGTTTATGGTCCAAATAGGAAACCCCAAAAGGAAATATTAAACAAACCTATATTTGTTTGATTTTCCTCATGGAATAATTAATTAAACCATAATTTAATTATTATTCCCAGTCATATTTAACCCAAAAACAAAGAAATTAATGAGATAAACCCTTAGTTATCTTATTATTTTCTAGGAATAATTATTTAAATCTTATTTAGATAATATTCCTTGTTAAATATGACCAAATCACCCACCATTAATCAAATAAATCATTATTTATTTGATTATCTCCCAACCACTTCCTTAAAAGATAAATAAATCATTCGTTTATTTATTTTTCACTAATCAAGGGATTTGACCCAAGTCAAACACCCTTTCCCTCCAACAAATATAATAAAATATTCCATAAAGGTGGATCTAGATTTGGTTAACATTATTTTAATCATGCACCAAGATCTAGAATGACCCAATATTTTGTTATAAATAGGAGGGTTTTTCCCCATCATTCCTCACCTTTTGTTGCCTACTAGATCACTCTGGGTCTATACACTTGGTCTCATTTTCATCATTTGCTCCCATTGAGCTCCATTTTTTGCATTGGGTTTTCTACACCTACAAGAGAGAGAAAGCTTAGATCTGAAGTGCTGAGGACTTCCAAGAACCCATCCCACTGAGGAGAATTGGATACACCTTCTTGTTTTCCTCCCAGGTGCCCGATTAATATAAAAATTCTTTCAAAAATTGTTCTTGTCATGTCTATTGGTATATGGAGCAAACCCTTACTTTTTTTGCTTAATGTCTTTCCATGCATAGATCTGGTTTTTGCAGCTCTTTTATGTCTAACTAACTGCAGATCTGAAGATATTGGCAGCCATTATTGTTGTTAGGGCTATTAGTTATGCGTAGCTAAAGTGGTCCTTTTTCGTACACTTCGACGAAGGATTCATACTAACAGCATTATACACACTATTGAATCTAGTGCAGTAATCATGGAAACTTTCCCCACTTTTTCTTTTGAGATTGGTATATTCTGAAAGGATTTGGAGAGGGTTATTTCTAATTTCCCATTTGTTTATGAATGTTTGATATAAAGAAGGAAGATCATTTATGTTGTGAGGAGCTAAGTTTTAAAACCATTTCTTGACTTCTCCTCCTAGACTTTGAGAAACAATTATCGTCTTAATGGTCTCTTCTTTTATTTCCATTTAATCAAAGGCATCATTCATCTTATCTACATGTTTTTGGGTAGTAGTAGGTTCATTTCTAGTGAAATGAGGAATTTTGGATTGGTAATCATTCGGTAAGGGAACCATGGGTTGTGGTAACATTAGTGGAGCATACCATGCTACCATGATTGGAAATAATGGGGGATTTACAAGAGGTGGGTTAAAAATAGGTTAAGTAGACTGAAATGGAGTGTTTTGAATAGTGGATGTGTGGATAGGAGTGGAAGAAACACTTGGGCCAGCAAACTAATGATGAGAAGATTTGTTATGGAAGGAGCTGAAATGATGGAGAAGCTGAGAATCAGGTGGAGTAGAAGGTGAGGCCTCTCTGCTAAAGCTCTGTTGCAAATATGTGGTTTCAAAATCAACTTGATTTAAATCACTTTGAGACTTATTTCTGGATAGGTTCTTTGTGTAAGGTAATTCAAAGTGAGGATCTTTTAAGACTGTAAGATATTTAGGGACAGATCTTGTTCTTAGGATGGTCCTATCAGTAGTTGGTTTTCCAGGTCTAGAAGTCTTCCACATAATATTCTTTGGATTGTCAACTATGGTAGGGGGATTAGGATCTGGATGGGATCTAGTATGGACCCTATGTGAAGCCAAATTTCAGTTTTTCAAAATTTAGAGAGGAAGAGGATTTTATGACTTTTTTTCAAAAGTTTTCCTCTCACAGTGATTTCTATAATAGGATAACTAGGCTTGTAACTTTCTCAAGTCTATTTAACACAATCCTAATGGAAATCTGGAGATATAGTGAGGTAATAGGCCTCCTGGAGCTAGCGGAGTCGCCAGGTGGAAATCTTTAGCTTTTCTGAGGGTAAAATGTTTTATGGTCCACCACCAATGGTTTATTTTAAAACCAATCTGAAATGTTTTGGGTTTTTTCTGAGTTTTATGTGGTTCTGTGGTTGTGACAGTGTCCTATACCTATTTCAACACTTAGCTAAGGTGGTGAAACAAACAGAGTCTACTCTTTGGCTTACTAGCTGATTTCTTCAAGGTTTGATAAGGGTCTCTTAGAATTCTAAGGGTTACTTAGATTGCCACTGATTCAAACAGATGCTATCATGATTACCATTGTGCTGGCAGTGCTTGAAGAAGATATACCTCACTTAAATCAATGCTAAGTGTCTTGTTCAAGGACCTTTACTGAGGGTCTCCCACCGTGATTGCCAGAATGTTGGGTTCCTGTGATTTGGCTGATTGGTAAACCAAATGATAAGGCAACATGTAAACCAGTCTTTAGAGCTCTAGGATCTAGCCCTCCTAGTCTCAGAGAGCGATCTCTTAATATATGTGCAAAGATATGACTTGTTTTCTTGTAAAAAGGTTGATTTTAGGCTAGTTATTAAGCATAAGTTTGTTTGATTGTTTGATGGGACATGATGATCTGGGAAGCATAGATAGAAAAGGGAAATCTCTAAGTCATTTGGAAATGGAGTCAAGTGGAAGTTTGTAACAAGTTTGTAAATGAATTAGAGGTATCAAAGGGAAAATCTAACTTGGTTGTTGGATCTACAAAGTTTTTTGGTGAAATGAAATGAACATCAAGGTTTTAGAATGAAAAGTAGAAATAAGGGCAGTGAAGAATCCTTAATTATACGTACTCTTCAACAAAGGGACTTAAAGCATCATTTGAACATGAAGAATTATTTTATAGATAGGGATAACCATGAATTCTACAACTTACACTTTAGCAAATAATAATTTCAAGTAAAACTTTCAAAATGAAATCTAAGAGTCGAGGAACGCTCTATTTCATCAAAGATTTCACTTTCAAGGATAAGAAAACGTTCAGGATAAATAGATAACTACATTCATAGAAGAGGGAACTCCTAAACATCTAGGACTGCAATTATAAAGACTTTCAAAACAATTATTTGAGCAAGTACAAAGGGCATGATCAAAACAGACCTCTTTGGCAAACTTTGGACAATGGTACCTTGAAAGGAGACTTCAGAAATAGTTTATAAATAGCAATAAGAAAGCAGGGAAAACCATAAATCATCCTTGAGGCCACTGTATTGAACTATTTAGGAAATAAACAAGCGTAAAGGTTGGAAAAGTAGTTAAACTACTCAATCAAACATTCAGCAGATGAAAACATAAAGACAATGAAGAGTAAACAGGTCTAAGGTGCTTCTAGGATACATTTCTTAGCCTAAAACTTTTACTCTACTGTAAGTAAGAAATGGTGAAAACAGAATGGAAAACAGGAAAAACATAAATAGATATAGAATACTTCACCAACATCCAAGCTCAGGGATCCAATGATAGAGCTTTCTCCATTCACAAATCGGTCAAAACATCCACAGGTTCCAGTACATCAATTTCTTTTTAATCTCAGCAGAACTATGTATTACTTCAAAGAGTTATCAAATGCCCATAACCAACCCCAAAAAATGAGTTACACAACAATATTTATACTGTAAATGAGGAGGTGGAATCATCTAGGGTTCAAAATGTTATAAATGACATGGTAAATGCATTCCTATCCTTAAAAACCTTGCAAGGCATAAGGTAGGAATGTTTCGCAACTACTTCTCTGTGTAATAAATCTGTCTTTACTTTTTGAAGATAAAATAGCTGAAAATATTGACTTTGAGGACCTTTTCTTATCTTCACAATAATTTTTCTATCATTTTAAAATATCTTCTTTAGTGTAATAACTGTCTATTTGTATTTTGAGGTATAAAGTAAGTGAAAGGTGTCACTCTTGATTTATCAGGTGAATAACTGCCCCTTTTGATGTATTCAAGGTTGTCTTTAAGCCTAAATCTTCTTGATTTATTTCTAAAACTTATCTTTAGGCCTAATCTGCCTTCATTTCATCATTTAGCCATGTTTTATCATTAATATTGCAAGATTAAACTTTTAATCCTTCAATCCTCTACCTCAACCCTTTCTGCTATGACTATTGTTGGCTTTCCCTTTAATACACTATTTTTAGCCTTTAATTGTAGGGCTAAGCTATTTTAATCTTCAAGCTTTATGTATTTAATCCCTTAATCTTCAAACATTGTCTTCACTATTCTTCTTTGCTGCTATGTATAGGCAGATTTTGGTACGCAGAGGGTTTCCCTGAAATGCCAAATGGCCATGATTCGGTGCTTGTGATGTGGAGTTCCTCCCTCTGGCCCTTTTGCTTTTGTTTTGAGCCATGAGGATCATCTTCCTCGGCTCTCTCCCTTTATTGGACTGGGGGGAGAGTTTTCGGCCCTTAAAACCACCATAGAACTTGCACAAAACCATAAAACATGTTATGAAATCCTACGTGATTGGTAAAATTTCTTTGGAGGCTAATGGAGGCGAATGGAGCAGTGAGAAGGAGCAGAAAATGAAGGTGGTGGAGTAGAGGAGGTTTTTATGAAGAACATTGGAAAAAATTCGGTTTAAAACTACATATGACGTGAAAACGGGTATAGGTGGTTTTTGGAAAACCATGAATGGTTTTCGCGTGACCCTTGGGCGTTAAGTGGTTTTGCCTAGAGGGAACACGATTCCATTCATCGTGCGACACGTGTCATTTACGAAACTGCCGGTTTCGCGTGAATTTTGGTTTTTAAACCTCAGACACAGAAATTGCGCGATATCACATGTGGGCCATCGGATGGGAAGGGGCAGATCTGACGATGCAGAAAGAGCGTGATGGAAAGGTGCGCGGGTGGGAGTGTTAGTGGGGGATAGGTGTCGGCATGTGATTGGTGGAGGGCTTTGCATAATGGATGGTGGGTGCGAAAGAGTTGGGTTGTCGGGATGAATGAGAACCGTAGGATTTTGATAAATCTATGGTGGAGATTGTTGCGGAGGGTGGAGGAAAAACCAAAAAGGTAAGGGGCGAGGGTTAATTATCACCATCAGATCATAGAGATCTACGGGTTCGATATTACCGGGGTATTTTCATCGGAGAGGGCAAGTTTGCAATTCTATATGGAAAAGCCGATGCGATGGGGGCTTAGGAATAAGCGCAAGGACATGGTCCCATGGGAGGATAAGTGACCAAGGGCTAGGGTAAGGGCATTTATCGCATTGGCGGTGGAGCAAAGGAAAGAGAAGAAGAAGCAAGGAAAAAGGTCGATGCGATAGGGGTTTGGGCGCTTGGTCATAGTGGTCGAACAAAGGAGGAAAGGGACTGAATATTTTAAGCCCTTGGGGGCTTAAACCCTTATTTCTGAGAAAACATGTCTTTTTGGCCAAAAAATGGAGCTTTTAGGCCAAATTAGGAATTCCGATAGGTTAAAAGGGGTATTTCAAACCAAAACAAAGTGAAATTGATGGTTTAAAAAGGGTTTTCGAACCATATAAAGGAGTTATGATGGTTTGGAAGGGTTTTTTATGATTTTACAAGGGTTTTTTAGGAAAAATGGAGGAAAATGAAGAGGGAAAAAAGGATTTTTTAGCAGGGAGAATTATTGTTTGGATAAGTGAAAATGAATGAAAATGAGCAGATATAGCCTGAAAACAACTTCTTTCTGAGATGGTAGGACAACTTTAGAGGATTTTAAGTGAAAAGTATTCAGTAAATTGATAGGTTTAGGATAATGAAGGTTGTGATATTTCTAGAACTCACAATGTTTTTGCAATATTGTTTCTAGAAACCTAGGATTTTCAAATTTAGTCATCTTTGAGTAAAGTCAAAATTATGGATGACTAAAAATATAGAAGGCTAGAAACTCATTTAAATTCTAGTGATTTCACCTTCAAGGACAGAAAACATTCAGGACACACATATAACTATAATCAGAGAAGAGGGAATTCCTAAACATCTTTGATTATAGCTATGAAGATCTCCAAAACAATTATTTAAACAAATACAAAGGGTATGATCGAAACAAAACCTCTTTGGCAGACCTAAATAATGGTACTTTAGAGAGAGACCTAAAAAACAGTGTTTTAGTGACATCAAATAAGCAGGGCTAGCCATAAATCATGTTTGACACCTACTGTATTAAACCATTTAAGAAATAAACAAGATTAGGGGGTCTAGAGAGTAATTAATAATTCTCTAAAATGTCCTAGTAGAGGAAAACATAAAGGTAGTGAAGAAAAAAAAGAGCTAAGGTGCATTTGAAAACATTTCTTAGTCTAAATCCTTTGTTCTACTGTAATATAGAAAGATGGAAACATAATAAAATAGGAAAAAACAATAACATAATAGAAGCAATTCATCATTTAACCAAGCTCAGGGATCCTACAAGCAAGCCTTCTCCATCAACAAACAAATCAAGCCATTCACAAGCTCCAAGACATCAATTTATTTTCAGCCTCCAAAAGGCTATGTATTACTTCAAAGAGTCATAAAATTCCAACAAAATAATGAGCTCAGGTGTAGTATTTATTTGCAAATGAGGAGGTGAAGCTGAGTTTAGGGTTTGGGTGTCATTTATTAAAGAGTTAATGAATTCTTTACCTTGAAGACCATGCAAGGCTCAAGGCAGGAATATCTAAATATATTTCTCTAAATAATAACTCCTATCTTAACTTCTAAGAGAATATTTGTGAAATGTTTGACTTGAAGGCCTATGAATAAATTTACAATAACTGTTTGGTAGATAGAAAATATCTCTGACTGAGTGCAATAATTGTTTAATGCTTTATTGAAGGAAACAAAGCATTAGGTGGCAAAATATCTTTGAAAGAAGTAACTTCCTGTAGGTGCAGTTAATTTGAATCTGCTTTGGGCTAATATGCCTCTTGTTTTGTCTTTAATCTCTGTATTTAGGCTTTTAAACTTTGTCTTTAAACTCTGAATTTCTGTTTATATTATGTTTCTCTTTAAACTGCTTTATCTCTTCCTATTCATTAATCCTTCTGATTAATCTTTCTGATCTTTTTTCTTTATCCTTTAATCTTTGATTTAGCTAGCTAATATTCGGTTTTTTGATTTTGATCAGTGATTAGCCTTTTCATCCATTAATCTCCTTTTCTTCACTATCTCTTTGATTGTATTTGTTTGTTGCGTGCAGAGAAATCTTTCTTTCATGGTAGGAGGGTCTTTTGATCATCGATGATCATGTTTCATTGATGGCAAACATTGATACAAGGCCTTTGGCCACCAGTGATTGGAATTAACCTTCTGGATCATCACCTAGAGGTTGATTTGGTCATTTTCGGACCATCGGAATGATTTTTAGGCATACAGCCATTAAACTTGCACACATAAACAACTTTTTAGTTTAAAAACCTGTGGGGAGGTTTTTGACTACATTTTTCTGCGGTTTTGGGCTTATTGGAGGGTTTGCAGATGAGGAAATGGTGTGGGAGGCAGGGTTCTGAAGGAGGAATCAGGAAGAAGTTTGAATAAGAGTGGGACGGTTTGAAAAATGGCATGGAGGGATAAGCGATTTCGAGGAACCAGAAGCAGTTTCTCGCATGACAGAAAGGCAGTAAGTGGTTTTCTGGAGGGGGCACGCGATATGGTTCAGAGCTTGACGTGTGGTAGGGAAAAACCACCGATTTCGGGTGGGTCGCCGCACGTCAACCCCAGCGCAATAATATATGTGATATGTGTTGGGGACCGTCAGATCTTAGGGATGGAGATTAATGATTGTCGCATGCTCTGGGGTGGCGAGTAGGTGGTCAAGTCAACAGAGTGGAGGATAGGTGGTGTATGTTTATTGGATAGCAGGGTTGAATGGAGAATGGTCCCGGGGCATTTAATAATTTAACGAAAATGTGTTAATTTATAATGTTTTAGACGAGCACTGTGCAAGGTCGAGAGTGGGGCCCATATTTAATATATCAAGGGTTTATGGAGAATTTTTATAAGTTTTTACAGTGAGGTTTATATAATGGAAAGATCGAAATGGGATTTGTTTAGGGGTAGGGGCTTATGGATAGACAGAGTTGTGGTTATATGAGTGCAAGGGGGCTAGGGTTAGAGGAAAAAAGGGCTTAGGCCTATTTATCATAAGGTCGGGCCTATAACATAAAAAATAGAGTTTTTTATATAGAATAAAGAGACCCGACAGGCTTAAGTTTTGGCTTTAAAACAATGTAAAAGGGGACTTTAACGAGTCTGACAAAGGAAGAACTCGACGTATTTTCATATTTAGAGAGTTTGAAAAGAGGCATAAAATAAAACTCCAGTATGGCCCTTTTCGTAAATGGTCCCTCGGATCTGAAAAGGTAGAAAACAATATCTGAGAGAACCTCATAGTCATGATAGGCTATGGTATTCCTTTTCGTAAATAATCTATTCGCCCGAAAAAGGGGTAAACGTATACTGGGTAGACATTGTTTCGCAGCCATTTAACGATTTAAAAATGACAACAGTCTCAGCAATATTTTCAGTTTTAGAGAGTCAGAAAAGAGCCGAAAGATGACTCCAGCAGTGAATTTTTCGTGTTTTTATCGAGTCTAAAAAATTATAAAATACAACTCGTTACTTCATTGTTATCTCATTAAAAACCGATCGATGCACAAGAGACAAACGTAAAACCCATTTCTTGAAATAACATAATGTGATAATCAAAAAACACGTCTTAAAACCTAATTAAGGTTCTGAAAAATTATAAAATTCAAAAAATGGTAAAAAACAATTAATTTTCACTTTTGTAAAGCAGTAGACATTTACCATTTTAGGCCCAGCTCTGTTTTTCAAACGATGTGGGTGATCATGAATCAATCTGGGAAATCAGTTCCGGAGTAGAGTCAACATCCTTCTAACATTTTGATTCCTCTTTCATTATACAACTAGGGTGAATCTGTGGGGAAGTTTGTAAATGGGGCATGGTAGTTGGTGCGAGTATCAGGCACAAACTCGCGTAAATCACCCAGATTTCTAAACTCGGGCGTGACCATTGGCGCAACTGTTTCCCAAACAGTCGCACCAATCGTGCAAACCTTTTTAAGCTTACAATGCAAGAAAGCAGGTCCATTGTTCACAAATTCAAAGCTTTTAATTTGGATAATAATGTTCATATGAACATGTTTGCAGGCATAAAGTGGAAAAATGGTGATCGAATGGAAAGAATGGGAATGCAGTGAAGAGGACGAGCTTGCCATGGAAAATGAGAGATGCATGGAAGCTCTCAGAGACTGTGGACTGAAAAAATTCTTCATGACACCATGCCTTAGAGCTCAACCGGAGTTGCTGCGATACTTGATTAGTATCTAGGATGAGGATTAGGAAAAATTCATTCTTCGTGATCAGGAACTCGAAATTGATGTTTTAGACATTTACCTCATAACAAGACTTTCGCAGAGGGGGGAAATACCAGTCTTGACTGGAACCCAGCCCACCATGGAGAACATGATAATGGTGATCAATAGGGTATGGCAAGGGGCACGAAAAGGATCAGGAAGTAGGAAAGTGGACATCCAGACTATCCCAGACTTGGCACTAAAATTAGTGCTACACACCATCACGCGAGCTGCGGGATCACAAGCACGGCACAAAGCAACAAAAACACAGCTAATTCTTGCAGTAGAATGTATAACACTGACCCTCTACAACTGGGTAGGGGAAGTGATGATCAATATGAAATGTCAACTGACGAAATGCAAGAAGACCAAACTAAAGCAGTTTGGATATGGATCCATCCTAGTATCATTCTTCCTGAAACGAATACCAATTTTCCAGCGGCAGGAAGTGATAGGTCCGACACGACCAGCATAGGAGCCACAGATGGCCTGTTGGGCAGCACTAATGCCAAGGTTAGGGGGTGGTCGATAGATGTCCTGGAGACCAGAGTTTTTTGATTGGCTCCACCGACAGCTGATTTTCATAGAGGATTGGCCCTACTCTGGCACAGATTTTACTGGTGATCCAAATCTCCCACTCCTAGAAGGAGAGGATTGGGATGAAACACGGATTGGGACAAAAAATAGGGCACGACGGTTGGCGTGAGTATCATTCATGGACAGGCGCCAATCACCCAGATTTCTGAACTGGGGCGCACCCATTGGCGTGATTGTTTCCCAAACAGTCGCACTAACCACACAAACATTTTTAAGCTTACAATGCAAGCAAGTAGGTTCATTTTTCACAAATTCAAAGATTTTAATTTGGCTAATAATGTTCATATTAACATGTTTTCAGGTGTAAAGTGGAAAAATGGTGATCGAATGGAAAGAACGGGAACACAATGAAGAAGATGAGCTTGCCATGGAAAATGAGAGATGCATGGAAGCTCTCAGAGACTGTGGACTAAAAAAATTCTTCATGACACTATGCCTCAAAGCTCAACCGGAGCTACTGCAATACTTGATCAATATCTAGGATGAGGATCAGGAAAAATTCATTATTCATGATCAGGAACTCGAAATTGATGTTTTAGACATTTACTTCATAACAGGACTGTCGTGGAGGGGGGAAATACCAGTCCTGACCGACACCCAGCCCACCATGGAGAACATGAGCATGGTGATCAATAGGGTATGTAGAGAGGCACGGAAAGGATCAGGAAGCAGGAAAGTGGACATCCAGAATATCACAGACTTGGCACTAAAAGTAGTGCTACACACCATCATGTGAGTTACGGGATCACAAGCACCACATGAAGCAACAAAAACACAACTAATTCTTGCAATAGACTATCTGACACTGACCCTCTACAATTGGGCAGAGGTAGTGATGATCAATATGAAACTTCAACTAACAAAATGCAGGAAGACAAAACTAAAGCAGTTCGAATATGGATCCATCCTGGTAGCATTCTTCTTGGAACGACTACCAATTTTTCAACAGCAGGAAGTGATAGTTCCAACACCACCAGCAGAGGAGCCATAGCTGGCCTGTTGGGCAGTGTTGATGCCAAGGTCAAGGGGTAGTCAACAGATGTCCTAGAGACTGGAGTTCTTTGATTGTCTCCGCCAATAGCTGATTGTCGTGCAGGACAGGCCCTACTCTGGCACATATTTTACTAGTGATCCAGATCTCCCACTCCCAGAAGGAGAGGATTGGGAGGAAGCACTTCGTAAGACTCATTTTTTATTTTCATGAGTATTGTGATTTTTTTGTTATGTATGTTTTGACATTAAACCCATGTGTTATGCAAATGTTGGACAAGAAAGACCCGCAGGCTTGTCTCCGATAGTGAGGCGAGTCCTTCGTGACTTTGATATTGCCCCTCATGGTGAGGGGGGCGAGGAGGAGGAAATCATGGGCAACCTGGAGGGAATATCTCGTGGGGTCTTGAACTATGCGCAATTCAATGATGTTCCTCATGCATACCAGAGACACACTGTATGGGTGTCAAACCAAGTTCACCGCTTGCTGAGGCGGCTTGTATGGGCAATGACATGCTATCATGAGAATCATTCCAATTAGACACTTAGGATTTATTCCTGCATATTTTCGAGAGACCTGATATCTCAGGATGTAACAGAAACACACATATTTTTTGAACTTATGATGCACACTGATGAAAAAATTCAATATATATATACACATCTATTTTCCTATATGGATATTTTTCATGTGATGATGATTTTTACAAATTATGAAATTTTTTATCTAATACAATGTTAGCTAATGTATTTTTTAAATAATCTGCATAATAAGTAGTGACCCAAAATAAAGGAAAACATTCACAAAATACACCAAGCCAAAAGATTTCATTTTTACACAAGCTCGAAAACAAATGTAAACTATGCTTGAGATTGGTTTCATTTTTACGCAAACTTGAAACAAAGGTAAACTATACTTGGAAAACAGGCATGCCCCTAGCATGGTGACTCAATTCAAGGTACATGCGCCCCAAGCTTCAGTCCAGCTGTAATGAAGAAAGAATAGATGGAGTGAAGGTTCAAATGATGAGATCAAAGAAAGACTCAACTGGGATTTTACGAGATCTGATCAAAGACTTGAATTGAACGGGAACATGTTTCATTGTTTTAATGAGGTTGACACATTAAAATAACTATCCTCAAGACCTAATTCATTTTTTAACAAGGTTGAAATAGAAGACAAACCATCCTCGTGACCCTATGTTTCATTTTTTAAGGAGCTTGACACAAGAAAATGAACTCTGCTCTGACAACCTTTTACCATAAAGAATAAGAGGTCATGGCTTCTAAGAGGTTCACATCTAATGGGAGAACAACGTCTTGGAAAAAAATATCGAATGCCCCCAGTAGATGGTAATCGATGGCACTATCACTGGAAGAGGGCAACGAGCAAGTGGCCACATAATTAACCCGTAATGGGGAAGATACAACTGGCAGAGAAAGATCTGGAAGTGATGATGGCAGACCAACTACCACCTCAAGACCAAAGAATGAAAGCTAATCAATGGTCACGATCTGACCTTCATGTGGAAAAAAAATCACACGAAAGAGGGAAGAGACAAGTGCACTCATGGCATAAGCATAGTTGCACCCCAAGAGTAAATTGAAATCCAAGGGGCCTGGAAAAACCATCACAGCTATATAGATGGTTTTCCCTCCCAAAGTAATAGGAAACTTCGGAAGGATCCCTAATGATTGACTGGTTCCTCTATTAAATGCCAATAGATTCTATGTAACAGGCACAAGTAGTGGAGAAACAAAAGCTTGCTAAGTAGTTGAAGACAGAACACTAACAGACGTGCCTTCATTTATAATTTTTCTAGGTATATCCACATCAAAGGTCTATACCATGATCTAAAAAGGCATATAATAAGGAAGGTGGTATCTCGTAAATCGACTCCAATCGAAAGAAGTGACCAAACTACTTGTACAATAGAAATGAGATGGTCATACCCTAGTGTTACTAGAGTAAGAGGAGCATCTTCCTAGACCACAGACATGGGAGCAGGGAGAGAAACCTCTTGAGTCACAGGGATGGGAGGATATTTCTCCAAGTCTAAGGAATCTGAAGAAACAAGAAAAACATGAGAGGGATGATATCCACTCTCGACAGAAAATACCTGATTAGCCATAGGTGGGATCAGATCTACCGATTCACCAGTCGAAGTAGAAGAGGAGGATGAAGAAGTAGGTAGAGAAGGGGAGAGGTTCACCTTAGAATCAACATGGTGTTGTTCAAGTGGAGGATATGGTTGTACAGAGGATGGAGTACTTGAGATCACAGAGGTGGAGAATAAACAAACAAAAAAACCCACATGTAACCTAGGAAGGGACAATGTTGCCATAAAAGGGTCACCAACATTCCCAAAAGCATGACAAGGACTAGGATTCCCTTCGAAGGGGATTCCCTAGTTGGTAAAATCTAGAAATGTTTCCATCGGAAACAACCCTAAAACAACACACTAAGGAAGATAACTTTAACCAGGAATATTTCGTGGGAAAGTAATATTTTAAGACATTGAAACAAAACTTCGCCGTTTCATATTTTAAGAGTCGAGAAACAGGAAAAAGGTTACTCTATCACTTTCAGATTGAATGAGCGTGAAAGGACAAGCACTTGATAATCTCTTCTCTTTTTAAGGATTCATGAAAAGATCGAAATAACTACCTAGGTAATATAAGCAAGAGGGTGTACCAAGTTTCTGTGAACTGCCAAATACACCTTGGTGATCAAATGAAAGAGAAATGACCAAGGACTTAACATATGTACAAGTAGTCTCCCTGAATGCTATGTTCGGTGTATCAGGGTTACATGGTGGCAGACTCAACTTCCTATGGATAAATTATTGCAACCTATGAGGGTCTCCCTTTATATACGAGATGGTATGGGAAGCACAAGTCCGTACTAGTGTTTTCTAAATCCATATGGCGAATGATAACTACTAGGTTTAACGACTCTGGAACACATTGTTAGGATCCTGTGATTTTGCAGATTGGTAGACCAAATGCATAGGGTAACATTAGACCGGTCTTTAGAGTCCTAGGACCTAGCCTTCCTAGACTCAAAGAGGGATCTCTCTATTTTTTTGCAAATAATATGAACTTGTTTGCTTTAGATGGTTGATTTTAGGCTAGTTATTAAGTGTATGGTTTGTTGTTTGTTTTGGTTGGGTAAGATGATCTAGTAGAATAGATATAATGGTGAAATATTCAAGTCATTGGGCATTGGATTCTATAAAGTTATGAAAAGTTCATCTATAGATCGGGGAGCATCATAGGGAAAATCTAACTTGGTCAATGGATCTTCAAGGTTTTTAAGGGTAATGAGATGGACATCAATTGTGAGAATCAAAGTAGGAAAAAGGGAAATTGAGAATCCTTTATCATGTACATTTAAAAAGAAAGGACTTAAGTATCATAAGCATAAAGAGGAAATCAATAGACAGGGAAAACCATAAATTCTTTAATTCAAACTTAAGCAGATAATTATTCAAGACAAACATTCCAATGAAATATAGAAGGCGAGAAACTCATTTAACTTCTAGTGATTTCACCTTTAAGGATAGAAAAAATTCAAGACACACAAATAATTGTAATTAGAGAAGAGGGAACGCTGAAACATCTTTGATTAGCTATGAAGATCTCAAAACAATTATTTAAGCAAGTACAAAGGGTATGATCAAAACAAAACCTCTTTGGCAAACCTAAATAATGGTACTTTAGAGAGAGACCTCAAAAACAGTTTTTTAGTGACATCAAATAAGCAGGGCTAGCCATAAATCATGTTTGATACCTACTGTATTAAACCATTTAAGAAATAAACAGGCTTAGGGGGTCTAGATAGAAATTAAAAATTCTCTAAAATGTCCTAGCAGAGGAAAACATAAAGGTAGTGAAGAACAAACAGAGCTAAGGTGCCTTTGAAAACATTTCTTAGTCTAAATCCTTTATTGTACTACAATATAGAAAGATGGAAACATAATAAAACAAGAAAAAAAATAACAGAAAAGAAGCACTTCACAATTTAACCAATCTCAAGGATCCTGCAAGCAAGCCTCCTCCATCAACAAACAAATCAAGCCATTTAAAAGCTCCAAGACATCAATTTTTTTTCAACCTCCAAAAGACTATGTATTACTTCAAATATTCATCAAATGCCAACAAAATAATGATCTCAAATGCAATATTTATCTACAAATGAGGAGGAGAAGCTGAATTTAGTGTTTGGGTGTCATTTATTACAGAGTTAATGAATTCTTTACCTTGAAGACCATGCAAGGCTCAAGGCAGGAATATCTGAAGATATTTCTCTAAATAATAGCTCTTATCTTAACTTCTAAGAAAATATTTGTGAAATGATTGACTTTAAGGCCTATTAATAACTTTTCAATAACTGTTTGGTAGATATAAAATATCTGACTGAGTGCAATAACTGTTTAATGCTTTATTGAAGGAAACAAAGCATTAGGTGGAAAAATATCTTTGAAAGAAGTAACTGCCTGTAGGCGCAGTTAATTTGAATCTACTTTGGGTTAATATGCCTCTTTTTCTATCTTTAATCTCTATATTTAGGCTTTTAAACTCTGTCTTTAAACTCTGACTGTCTATTTATATTATGTTTCTCTTTAATCTACTTTATCTCTGCCTATTCATTATTCCTTATGATTAATATTTCTGATATTTTGTCTTTATCCTTTAATCTATGATTTAGCTACCTAATCTTCTATTTTTTTATTTTGATCAGTGATTAGACTTTTCATTCATTAATCTCCTTTTCTTCATTGTCTTTCTGATTGTATTTGTTTGCTGCATGCAGGGAATGCTTTCTGTCACAGTAGGAGGGTATTTTGACCATCGATGATCATGTTTCATTGATGGCAAACATTGTTACAAGGCCTCTAGCCACCAATGATTGGAATTAAACTTTTGGATCATCACCCAAAGGTTGCTTTGGCCGTTTTTGGACTGTTGGAATTATTTTTAGGCATTCCTCCATTAAACCTACACACAAAAAAAAAATGTTAGTTTAAAAACTTGTGGGGAGGGTGCTAACTGCATTTTTTTGTGGTTTTGGGCTTACCAAAGGGTTTGCAGAGGAGGAAATGGCATGGGAGGCAGGGTTCTGAAGGCGAAACCAGGCATAAGTTTGAATAAGAGCGGGAGGGTTTGAAAAATGGCGCGGAGGGATAAGCGGTTTTGAGGAACCGAAAGTGGTTAATCATGTGACAGAAAGGTGGTAAGTGGTTTTCAGGAGCGGGCACGCGATATGGTTCAGAGCTTGACACATGGCAAGGAAAAACCATCGATTTCGCATGGGTCACTGGACGTTAACCCCGACGCAATTATATATGCAATATGCGCCGGGGACCGTCGGATCTTGGAAGGAGATCGACGGTTATCACATGCTCTAGGGGTGGCAAGCGGGTGGTCAAGTCAGCAGAGTGGAGGACAAGTAGAGAATGGGTTGAATGGAGAATGGGCCCAAGGTGTTTAATAATTTAACAAAAATGTGTTAATTTATAATGTTTTGGATGGGCACTGGGCAAGGTGGAGAGCGGGGCCCATATTTAATATATCAAAGTTTTATGAAGCCTTTTTATAAGGTTTTACGGTGGGGTTTATACAATGGAAAGGGCAGAATGGGATTGTTTTAGGGGAAGAGTCTTATTGATAGGCGGAGTCATGGTTATATGAGCGCAAGGGGGATGGGGTTAGAGGAAGAAAGGGCTTAGGCCTATATATCATAAGGTTGGGCCTATAACATAAAAAACAGAGTTTTTTTTATATAATAAAGAGGAAAAAGGGACTGAATGAGAGTGTGGGTAGGGGAGTGAAAAATGAGATCAATACGCCCAAAAATGAAGTCCCTTTGGAGCAGTGAGGTGAACTTTAGAAGGCAGAGATGGAAAAATATAGTGAAAAAATTTGATGTAGGATAATGAAGTCAGTGAGATTTCTAAAGCTCACAATATTTCTCAAATCTTGTTTTTATAAATCTATGACCATTACTTAGTCATCTCCAGAACATCAAAAATATTGATGACTAACACATGTCACTAGCCTAGACAGCTCAAAATGTTTGTGTTAGGTTCCAATGCTTCCTTAGGTTAATTGAATGAATTTTATGATTGATCTTGAATTAATGTTTCAATTTCAAGGCCCTACTGAATTTGATCTCAAATATCCTAAATGTAAGCTACATGCAATAGAACACCATTTTTCATTCGATGAATGCTAACTAGGAGAAGGATAGAGATCTTTCAGGAAGCAGCAAACAATGAAAAAATACAAAGAATTCCCCTAATGCATCTAATACAATCAAAACGAAAAACAAAAAAATTATTTCCTAGAAGCAAGCGCTGGTTATGCAAAAGAACTTTTCATTTTCGATGCAAAAGAAAGCATGCATTTTTTTGTTTTTTGAATGAATAAAGCACACAATGGACTAATTACATTAAAAATCAAATCAAACACTAGTTTAGAGCACTATGAATGTAGAGATCTCAAAATGAACTATTCGAAAGCAATACAGACATAAAAACGTACTCAAACCAATAATGGACTCTTTGAATCAAAGAAAAATATTTCAAAATGACCTAAATGAGAAATGTAATCTATGCTCGAAAATGAAGAGATGGAGAGTCAAACAAACACAAATGTAATGTTTCAACAAACCAAAAACTCAAAGGATCAAGAAAGACTCAAGAAACCAATCGGTGAATCGAATTGACAAAGATAAAAAATACTCAAACTTCAATCAGAAGGCTCAGTGAGTGAAAGACACCTATAACCCCAAAGCTATGAACTGCTTCGACGAGAAAATATACCAATAGCTGAGAAGAGCAAGCCTAAAGCAGTAAAAAAAAATCCAAAAGACCAATTGCAAATCAAGAAATAGGCCAGAGTCAAGCACAATTGACCAAAAAATAATCAAAAGGGTCAAACCAGATCCTATAGGATTCGGCGCGACTGTGAGGCGGTAATCTGCGCCAAACAGGGGTTGGCACTAATGCAACAAAATAAACCTATGCCAATTGGCAAGATTGTTCAAGTGAAACACGCGCCAAGCTAGATAACTATGGGAGGAGGAAAGAACCATTGAGAAAAGGTCAATCTTGACACTCTGGATCTGAACAAGAGGATTCCAGATAATCAAACAAGCCAGAAAAGACATACAAGAAAGCAAACGATCGAAGTTGACTTGACAAGACAGATTCCTAAAATGCAACGAAACGACAAATTCACACTGATCCGCAGTGGAGTCGCCAATTTTTTGGGAAGGTAAATCCTCTCTGTGGACAGAGATAATCCCTCTATCCCTAGAGTGGGTCTCTCAACAAAGGGAAAAGCTAAAGTGTAGGTTCCTTAATTAATTATTTAAAAGGACATGGTAGATTGACCTACCTGGAGTCCAATGTTGTCGTCGCTGTAGTGGTGGTGGCCTCTTGATCTCTATCTCGACAAGTCACAATCTTTCTGCAACAGTGCTCAGATACATGTACAAAGATCAGCAAATATGGGCAACATACAAAACAATGATTTCATTCATAATCAACTAACCAGTCAAGGAGGGTTAAGCATATTGCATCAAATAAAACACATTAACGCAAGATGGGAACCAGATAATAGTCATGTATATGTATAAATAGAAGAAAGAGTTACAATTGGAGCCTTGATGACGCAACCTCCTTCAGTGGGGTTCAGTTGAAGTGCATCTCGAAGGATCATCAGGGAATTCGGATGGGGTGAGGACACAAGCCTAAGCTCTCTCGACAAAGGTCTCTTTCCGTTCTATCTTTCTAGCAAAATGTTAAAGAATTCTCTTCAGTGTTTCTGCTATAATATGTTCATCTAGCTCATCAATGGAAGATGGCTTTATTTATAGAGGAAGAGGAGGGGGTTGGGATCCCTACAATGGTGGAAGGGAGGCCTTATCCCTTGGAAGGTTTTCCCAAAAGGTGGAAACAAGAGGCCAAAGGAGGGAGGCCGTGGTTATTCAGTTGAACCACTCCAGATGACTCACCCACGAAGTTGTTAGGATGGAAAATTCACCTCTATTTTTAAAAGAAATTCCATAAAAAGGTTGGTGTGGGTAGCTCACTGGGAAAGAGCGCCAATTGGCATGGGGCCCAGTGTTAATATTCCTCATTGGTGCAAGGGCATAACAGTCTACTAGCGCCAAGGCAAAAACATGTGTTTCTGATTGTCTGCTCAGGAAATTGGCAACAAAAGGAATGTTTTTCTCATGGAAATGGTGCAATGATGGTCTTTGCAAGGTATGACACTTTTTTCTAGTCATGGAAATGATCCTCCAATGTGTAGGATGGGGATTGCAAGGACAATGAAAAAATGTTGTGTAACGGAGGGGCTGTGAAACCACTAATTTCACAACCCCTCGTGGTGTTAAACAATGGAATGTTGGGGGTACAAAATGGCATGAGGGTCATCTGATCAGTTTTAAGGAGATCGGGTGGAAAATAGCTCTGCAGGTTTCAGATAGGAGGGACCGAGAATCAAAAGGAGGAGGTTTAAATGTAAGTAGGGTCGGGGAAAGGTTTAATGCAGAGGGGTAATAATATAAGTGGGTTTAAATGATATGGGGGATGTAATATATGAAGGGTTAGGGAATATATATGAATGGGTTAATATATAAAGGGGGCTTGCTAATATAATAATGGGTCAGGATATTAGATATGCAGGCTTATAAATACAAAGGGAAGGTCGGGAAATATGATAGTGGGATATTATAAATACAATAGGAGGGGGGTTTAAAATAATATCGGGGAAGGGTTTAAATGAAATGGGCCCGACATATTTTAAATATTTAAAATCTATGTAATAGTGGGTTTTACATTTTTTTAATGGAAAAGGGAAGTTAGCGAAAGGGAAGGGGTATTAATTAATGAAAATAGGTTTTAAGCTAGGGAAAGGGTTTTTAGCTAGGGAAAAGGATTTTACAAAGGAGAATGATTTCCGAGAAAGGAAAGGGATATTAGCAAGGAGATTGTGTTTTTTCTTGGGAAAAGAGTTTGGGATAAGGGAAAATTTTAGAAATGGCCTTAGTGACATGAGATAAACCAAAATGATGCTTTCCATAACTTGTGAAAGTATTCTACCTACCCTTATTTTATCCTAACATTTTTATTTCCTTTATTGGGCGCATTTGAGCTTGATGACCCTTTTATTTTCTTTTAATAAGCAAGCTAACTACTTCTAATCCTTAACTTCCAGTGGCTTAGATTAAACTAATGAACTCATTTATTCTCTACCTAATTACTAATATGCCAAGATTAAATGGTTTTTGCCACATATTTATTCACTAACTATCATTACTTGAAATTTAAAAGTGTGAATAATCAAGATTAAACTGTATGATTATCCTGAATTGTGGAATTTTGGACAAGATGCACACAATTTTATTTTCAAAAGTAACTAAACTAAGAGTAGTGGCATTTGAATGTGAAACAATTTTTGAATTTTTTCTTGTTTCTTTTTGTGGGGTTTATATTTTATATTATTTTTTTGATCTCTTTCTTTTAGTCCTTTGATTTTTCTTTTAGGAATTACACTCTTCTCATTTTTTTAAATATGGGAAAACATTTGTAGAAAGCAAAGGTATGTACAATATTACAAGGCTTACATGGTCAATTCAAAATTATAAACCCTATTTTTATAGGACCCTAACACCAGGGACAAAGTACAAGGAAATCTTATGAGAAGAAGAATGCAGACAAGAAAATAACATCAGAAGCTCTGACTCCATGCCCTACCAAGATAAAAATAAATAAAACAACGGTGCAAGCAGAGGAGCTCCCTGTCAAAGAAACTCCATCTACAATAAAAATAATGACCAAGAACTCGACGAAGAGAGGGACTGCCTCTTTGAGGGCGAGTCACAATCAATTGAGCTCCCAGAATTTTTTTGGATGAGTCAGCACTGGCTTCACCTGGAGATCATAATCTCTATGTTCTTTCAGATGAAGTGGCTCATACTGAGGTTAATTAAGGTCACGTAGAGAAGAAGGAAGACATACCCTTTTCAACCTTCCTCTATACATTAAATAAAAGAAAATAAAAGAGATACCGAGTGCAAGCAGAGAACCACCATAGGGTTAAGAAGAAGAGGCACAACATATTGAAACCCTCGATAATTTTGAAGTACAGGGTACTAAAACCCCTGATGTGATAGATGCATAGGGTATTGAAGCCCTTTTTGAGATGGATGTGGAGGATACTGAGATCCTTGTTGATATTGAAGTTCCAGGCACTGAAACCCTAGATGAAATTGAAATACAGAAATTGGGCAGCCAAGATAACATTGACCCCGACGATGATGGTACATGTTTAGAGTCAGTTGCAGAGAAGATGCTTGCACCAAACGCATTGGAAATAGAAAAAAAAACCCTCTATCTAAACAATCATATAGAAGAGCTTGATTAATTAGTTTATGAATTGGAAGCATTGAACCAAGCCATGAAGGAGCAGGATACAATGTAGAAGTAAGGCAAAATGGAATTGACAGAAGAAGTCAAAGAGAAAAAATGACAAGTTAGGGTATGGAAGTTTTGGGCCTCAAAGTGCTATAAACAGCTTAAAAAGGTGACCCAGCAGCTTAATAAGGATTGAGGTAAAAGAATGAAGACAATGAAAGCAGGGTTCAGTATACAAGTCTAGGACTAAAGGGAGACTTCCTATTTTTGGATTTTTGCAGCAGGTAAAGGTTGTATGACAACACACAACAACTTAGGGATGGGAGGACGTTAGTAGGAGAAAATCCCTCATTTTTAACCTCTTTTATTCCTTAAAACCAAAATCATAAACCTCTATTTTATCCTTATAAACTTCCTTATACCTGCACTAGTCCAAGAATATTGTCCTATCCTTGCACTAGTTTTATATTTCATACTTAAGGTTTATTAAGTACTTAATTAATCATTTTTAATAGATTTTATGCCTTTTTTATTCTTGCAACTAATATTTCTCTTCCTAAAGTATTTTGATAAGCAAATGTATTAATCTTGAATAAACATGGTCTAGTGTAGGCAGATTCTTGCATCATTGGCAGCCAATCGCTCCTAAACTTCTGCAAACGCGGGCATCTCATTCCATCTCAACTTGTTCAGTTGCATTCACCTTGAGTATAATTTAGAGCGAAGGATATTCAGGTATATGATCGAAGATTGGGTTGCTAGGGAATGAGTAGATTAGCATTTTTTTATAGGTGATGGCTTATTTTTCAATGCTTGTTGTCATTTTGTTTCAGCTGAAAGGCTAGAATTAGAACAATTGTATGTAATTTCGTTATGGCCATAGGCCAAAAGGGTTGTATAAATATAGGTTTCAGAAAGAAAATAGGGAGCGATAGCCATGCTAATGTAACTCTGGAAAATTTGTAATTCTGTGTTGTCACCCTCGTTCTGGGCTGGATCCATACTTATGATGTATTTTTGTATATTCGAATTAATGCAAGGAGCTACACCATGTTGTTTAAATTCTGTTTTTTAATATGTTACTGATGCGTCTTTGAGTATTGAAGCTTCAAGTTTGCTAAAACACGAAACGAGCTAGTTGGCTAGGGCCCAACCAACCCAACTTATTTTCCCTCCCGTGCTTTTGTTCAGTTAGAGGTGTGTGTTGATTTTATTTATGCAAAGTGTGGATTGAGTTTATGATTTATCTCTTCATAAGAATTCTGGTTGTATTTCATTGACAGTCAAGTGTGATGGATTCATGTCATGTTTATTAATTAAGTTTAATTTACTTTCAGTCATTTCCTTTTTATGAATCTTAGTTGATTTCTGTTTGGAATCGTGCAAGAACGTCATTCTTGCACTAGTGCATTTATAATTTCTGCAACTTGGTTTTTCAGTTCATTACAGCAAGATTGTTTCATTCCTTTCCTTCGCAAGAATCTGATTTATTTCTACAAGTGAATGCTCATTATAAAATAAAATTATTTTTTATACCAAGAGTTAGAATGCTAGGAATTAAAAGATGCTTTGTTAACTGATGAACGGATGCTTTGACAACACATCGATCTGTGCCTGCACTTCATATTTTACAAGGAAAGAATTAAAACTTAAATCTGAACAGTCAAAGTGAACCTTTCCAATTCAAGAGAGCTTAAATTCAAATATGGTTTATGTGAGTAACTATCACAGGTATAAAATCTTGTCGTCATACTTGAGTTATTTCTTTCACTGCATTGAAGAAAGTGTGCTTTAACTTTTGAAGTTTTTTTATTTAAAATTTTATTTTCGTTGCAAGATTTAGTTTGGTTGAAGCATTATTTTGGGTGTGAAATTTATTTTAGAACTCTGACTCACCTTTGCAATTATTTTCATAGATTATCACACCCTTTCCTTTGCCGAAAGAAGTTGGAAAACTTGGTGCAGGAATATATGTTACGATATAGGAACCACTATCCTGTTACAGGAACAAAGTACTGAAAGCCTGAAGCTTAGAGCCCCTGCACAAAGACATAAATCTCTAGTGCAAGTGTAAAATATACTTCCCACACCTAAGTCCTGTACCTGTACTAGTGTAAGCATATTGAAGCAGTACAGAAATAACAGCTTGGTGCAGGAAGGAAAATCCTTAAGAAGGCAGATCTTTCCAAGGGCCCACTTATGAACCTGCTAACACCTATACTAGAGATAAACATAGAATTTCATTTCAACAATCAAGATTGTTTACAACAAGTGTGAAAGTTCCTTATTTGGTTTCTTGGCAAAGTAATTTCCTTCATATTCTAACACTAGAACTTCTTTGGTGTAAATTTTTGTGTGATCATTCTTTTCAATTCCACAAGATCTAGATTTAAGAAGTAGAAATATATAGGAAAATTTCATACCAATTCTGGAATTTCCTGTGCTTTGCCTCTAATTTTACGAACCCTGGGTTGACAATTAATTATTGAAAGAGGTTTTCTTAACTCCGATTCCCTCACCCAACAATATTTACATCAATATACATATGTACATATACCAACATATATCAACACATATACCAAACATCATACCGAAACACATGTCGAAAAAACACCAAACATCACACCAAAACATTCACTCAACTATCGAATAAAGAAGGATACATATCCCACATTTGATCATCCATCTACAATGTAGCTTTATCGGGACCAAAGTGTTTCCATTGCACTTTAACTTGCTCGATTGCTCGTTTCCGAAGCATGAGAATTTTTCTTTGCAAAATAAACTTTGGCTCCAGCTAGAACTCTCCTTTTGGATCGACCTGCAATATAGGCTAGTCAATGACATGATCAACATCTTTAACATACTTTTTAAGAAATGATATATGAAAAAAATCATGGAATTTCATTGTGGAATGTAGTGAAAGTCGATATGCCACTAGTTTGATCTTCTCAATGATCCTGACGGGTCCATAAAATCATGGTGTCAGCTTGGCACATGATCCAAACTGCAAGGAGCTCTTCTTGGGCTTGATGCACAAGTACACCTGATTGTCAAGCTAAAACTCCTTGAACAACTTGTTATTGTTTGCATAACTCATATGCCTATCCTCCGTTTCTTTCAAGTTTCTCTTGATCACCTTCATTTCGTGTCCAATTTATAGCAACATATCTGGTCCAATCAATACCCTATTAACCAGATCACTCCAACTGATAGGAGTGTTACAACTCCACCCATACATGGCCTCAAATTGACTCATATTCAATGACTGCTGATACCCGTTGTTGTAGGTGAAATCTACCAGTGGAATATATTCTTCCGACTTGCGTTGTTGATGCATCACATACATCCTCAACATATCCTCTAATATCCTGTTGACCCTCTATGCCTGTCCATCTGTCTGTAGATGATAAGTTGTGTTGAAGGCTAACTCAGTGCCCAAACTTACAAACAATTCCTTCCAAAACTTGGAAGTGAACTTTGCTTCCCTGTATGATACGATCTTCTTTGGAACACCATGCAACCTAAGTATGTCTCTAATGAAAACTTGTGCCACATCAGTAGCTAAATATGTAGTATTCAATGGAATGAATTGTGAAACCTTTGTCAACTTGTCGCATCAACCATAATGGAATCATGTTGTCTAGATGTCTCGGGAAAACCTGTGATGAAATTCATGGAAATGACCTCCCATTTTCACTCTGGAATCACAATCAGTTGTAACAGTCGATGTAGATGCTTACACTCTGCCTTAACCAGCTGAAAATTGAAACATCTTGCTACAAAATTTGCCACATCCCTCTTTAGATTTAGCCTATAGTAGAATATATTTATTGCAATCAATGATTTATGGTAGCCTAGGTGACCCGAATATGGTTTCATGTGAAACTCTCCCAAGATCACCTTCTTTAGCTCATTGTTTTCCGACACATATATATTGTCTCTAAATTTGATGAATCCATCAGTCGTGAGATGGTAATACATATCCTATACACCTATACTTGTACATGTACCTGTGATACCACTTGTACCTATATCTTGCTGCAACATGTGCACAATCTCCATATACATGTGATCCTGCTGACCTGCTTACAAGATCATATATTGTAAGTTTGTATCTTAGGAGCTCATAGCTTCAATGTGATTTACATGTACCCACCTGCTAAGAGCTTCTGCGACCCTATTCTATTTTCTCTTCATGTACCTGATCTCGAAGTCACACTAGTAAAAAATGATGAAATTAATGACTAGGTTACTAAAAACATTAGTCACCGCAATTATTTCAAGTGAATTACTACTAAATTTGAGCAATTTTAAGTGGCCAAACTAAAAATGACTAACTTAAATAACTAATTTAGTCTAGGAATAAAAGATGCAACTAGATAATAAGTGACTACACTAAAATCGACTAACTTAAATGACTAATTTTGTCTAGGGATAAAATATATGACTAGATAATAAGTGACTAAACTAAAAGTGAATAACTTAAATGAATAATTTAGTCTAGGATTAAAATATATGACTAGATAATAAGTGACAAAATTAATAATGATTAATGTAAATGACTATTATATTCCAAGAATAAAAATGTGACCAAATAAAAAGTACAACAAGTATATGAATTAGTCATTATGTCAATAATTTTTAATTGTGTCACTCTGTTTGCACTCGACCAGTTCTCCGAAGGCTGAGAAGGAGGCCAACAAAGGTAACCACAAACCACTTTGACCTAGTAGCTAGCCCTACTAGGCTAAGAGGGTTCCCTCAATAATATCATATCCAATTTGACTGGATCGTTAAAGATATTAGGCTAGGTAAGTAGATTAGGGTTTTGATTTTATTTTGAAGGTTTGTGCTGGATGGTGAATTAGGTCTAGGAAAAACTAGGTTAGGGCTCTCAAAATCAGATTTGTAGAGATGTAATGGGGCAAGGTAAGCACAAAATTTAGCACTAAAGGTATATTTGTGAATATTGTAGATTTATATGGTTTCAAAACTAGCATGAACATCATGAATTCATTTATATATAAAGAAAATGAACATGAATTTGAAAGCTTCTCCAAAACAATGCATTGAATCAATGAATTATGCTAATCAAACTTAGAAATCAATCACTTAAGACATGGAAATAAAGATGGAAGGTAAAATAAATTCAAAAATATGATAAAAGAAGAATAAACACTACTAAAACCCATAGCACATGAATCCCACCACAATAGCTGCAAATTTTGTTTATTAGTTCCTACCAAAATCACAAAATACACTGATGTTCCAAGCTAAATTCCACAGCATCCAACCTTTGAAACTGATTAAAATGGGCCTCATATAGCCAATGAGGTCGAAATACTCCCTTGGAGGTCTAATTTTCCAGCAATAAAGTCAAATTCATGCATCTATCTGATGTCTGCTACACACTAGAGAGGTTACACAACAAATTCCTCCTTTATCTAACCATTAAGAAACATATACTCAAAGAAATAAATGGATGATAAGACACCTATTCAAATCCATTTTTACCATTTACATTTACATTTTTACTTTTACATTCACCTTTTTAATTTTACAAAATTCAAGCTACGAATTGTCAAAATTTACACAGTGAAAATTTAATTGAAATCTCCGAAAATTTTGAAAAGCACAATGCCCTTTTGGAGGCCTTTTTTAGGCACCTTCCTGAAGTCAAAATTGAAATCTGAGAGAACAGTAAACTATAATTCTTTGTATAGTTTCCATAACATCTTTTTTTTTTTTTAATTACCCATGGGAAGGCCTTCAAAAAATCATTCTCCCAAGATTGTTCAAAAAACGTAGCATGGCCTCAAAAAACAAGGCAGAAAGGTTTTTTTAGGTGTTTTTTGACCATTTTCTCCTTGTAAAATCTGATGACTTGGGCTTCTAGGTGTCCAAAATTGATGTAGGAGTAATAATATATCCAACCATGTATATTTTGTGCTATTTGGAGCTCTCCAAGAAAATCGTAGCGTGGCCCACGCTACACTTTTTGCAAGGTGATTGTGAAAAAAATTGCCAAGTTTCTCGATTTTCTGGAAAACTAGGTTTCCAAGATGGAGCGATTTATCACTAACCATGAACTATTTTGAAAATATGAGAGAATTTTTTGTGCGTTGAAATATTAGGAACCAAAACCCCCTCCAGTTTCCCTATATTATTCTCTGATTGTCCACAATATTCTCTACAAAAAGGTGAATGGATATTTCATTATGTAATATTTGTGTAAAATCTGAAGTAGGTTATTTTACTTTGATATCTTAGGAACAAAAAGTTCCTCCAGTTTCCAAAAATTCATCTTTTTTTTCCGCAATATGTTCTGCAAAAAGATGACTAAACAACACATTTCTGGAAAATGTGCCTTCAAATATTTTTTCAAATTTCCCAAATTTTCTCCAACTTTCCTCAAAATTGCTCCAAATATGCCAAATAAGGCGTGTTATTCTATCATGGATGTATCAACAAGTAGTTCTACTTCTCTTTTTGACTAATTAGGGTTTCCTTTGTACTGTGATTTCTAGTAGGGTTTGTACTGCTCAAGGTCTAGGTTCATGCATTTGAACCAATACTCACCATGGTTTGGTATTCCTGTAGCATGAGATATGGTATCTACTGAGAATATAAAATAAACCCCTGAAATGATGGCATTTTTTCCTTTCAAAGTGGTGGCAAACATATCTGTGAGCTACTCATGAAAACCTACCTCCTCCACTCTTTGACAAAACCCTAAACAATTGACATCTTCGAAGCACTTTATGATGAATGGTGAGGAGGTGATTTCATTACAGTTGGAAGGCTTAAACCTCAATATCTTTCCCCCTTTGTTTTATTTTTTTCCCTCTGATGGTGATGAATTAGCTTCCATGATGAAACCATATATGATACGAAGGCAAAACATGGAAGGGAGTAAAGGGATAAAATGAGACAGTTAGGGAATGGGGATGGGAGTAGGAAAATTTAGGGAGATGGGAAGGTATGTTAGGGACCTTAGGGAAGTGGAGGGAGATTAAAAGGATGAGGGAATATGGCTAGGGAATTTTTACATAGGCCTATACTATTGGCTACCCAAAAAGCGTATCGAGTAGGGAGAGGGTTTGGGGATAGGTTTTAGGGAATGAAAATGAGAGGGACCAATTAGATTTGGATCAAGGACCTAAATGATATATAAATTTAAAAGTGTTTGAAAGTGTATAAAACCTGAGTGACTGGATATATCTCATCTTCCTGATTTCAGTGCCATGAATGATTCAAAAAATTGAAACCATATGAAAAAGTTATCACAGTTTGAAAAGTCTAGTAAACTGCAAATTTTGGCATTTGACTAGGGTTGACTGGTCAAAGGTAGAGTCAGCGAAAATAATATTCCCCAGAACATTCCTTCCAAGCCATTCAAATGTTGGCAAGTGGTAGGGTATTATTTTCTCAATGGTTGCATGTGTGTTTTTATGGGCCAATCAGGGGCTAGCACGTGGCCAGCCCTGAGGTCGCCATGTGTCTGCTGAATGGCATCTCAAAATTTTTGTAGGTCTACAGGAGTCAACCCCGCAACCTCCTCACCAGCATGCTCACACTATTACCGTATCTGCTACATGTGTTACTTAACTGTATTAGCAGTCGGCTTCCACTTAAGGTTTGAAGAGTTCGTATTTTGGGGTTGGAGGGGGCCAACCCCTCCCCATATGGCCTTAGCCCATGAGCCAAGGGCTAAAATCATCAGCACAAAAAACTAAACCGTTCACATTTTATGGTTAATCCATATCACATGGCATATGTAATGGTTTCTCCGTGTGGTAAGTTAATAACATTTAAACCCACCTTTAAACCGGAGTTTGGTTCAACCAACCCATAGTTATGTGCCTTGGTTTCCGTTAACCTCCAACGATTAGTCCCGCGGGTTTGGGGTGTGCATGTGGCCACCCCAACTGCTAGCATTTAATTTAATGGTCAAAATGGCAAATATTTTGGAGCGCACCCATATTTAAGGCGGTTTTCCAATTTATCTCCAGTTAAACTGAAGTCCTCCACAATTAATGGAGTTTTCCTAGGGGGTTACTGGGAAAAATTTATTATGCTCTATCTTGAGCATTACTCGAACATTATGAGAGTGTGAATAGTAAATTTTTACTTTATTGGACATTCCAGAGCCATTGGTGAGGGTTTCAGAGCCATCAGAGGTTTTCTAAGCATGCTTTTTCTTCAAAGAATTTCTAAAGGCCACAAGGGCCATCAGGGGCCAGCATGAGAATGAGGCCTAGCCAGGGCAGTAAGTAACCATTCTCATCAACCAAATAGTCAATTTTTACTATATTGAGAATTATGGATCTAATGGTGAGGTTTTAAGAGCTAGTAGAGGACTTCTAAAGGCCACGTTGTTTCAGAGAAGTTCCAAGGGCCAC
Organism: Pinus albicaulis; assembly: GCA_034641835.2. Classification (NCBI taxonomy): domain Eukaryota; kingdom Viridiplantae; phylum Streptophyta; class Pinopsida; order Pinales; family Pinaceae; genus Pinus; species Pinus albicaulis. The sequence continues at coordinate 1,413,793,974 of CM076572.1, read as the reverse complement.
CAGGGGAAAATAGGAGAATGAGGCCTATCTAGAGTACCCAGTGACCATTCTCAGCAAACCAATAGTCTATTCTAAATATTTTGATCCTTATGAATCCATTGGAATGATTTTTAGAAGCTTTTGACGACTTCAGAAGGCCGAGATGCTTCAGATAATTTTTCAGTGTGCCTAGAGCCATAGGGTGCAACTAGGTGTTGGAGGCGTAACCAGAGCAACCAGAGGCCTTTTTCAGCAAGTGAATAGTCAATTCTGAATATTTTGGACATTATAAATCTGATGGAGGGATTTAAAAGCCATTTGGATACTTCTAGAGCCGAATAAGCCACAGGGAAGTTTTCACAGCCTAGGGCCAATAGGGGTTGGAGGCCTAGATTGGGGAGTCAAAGATCATTTGGAGCGAATGATGAGTCTATTTTGGATGTTTGATATATGGTGGAGATAGTAGAAAATTTTTCAGGGATAGAAAAGGATTTCTTAAGGAGTTAGTGCCACATAGAAGCTCAGGGAAGCTTAAGGGCACCGACAGAAGAGGTCAAGTCAAAGGAATATTGGGTCCATCTCTAGAGAGATAGCAGCCATTCCAGGGGTATGATGGTATTATAAACCCATTGGTACAACATAAAAAACCATTGGATTTGAGTAGTTACTTGTAAGATAAATTTTCCATCATAATCCCAAAGATCCAAGTGAATTGACAAAGGCTCAAGGAGACATAGCCCACAACATTCAGGTGAACTCATTTATTAAAGTTGTTGTTATGTGTTGATTCTTATTTGCTGCACTTTATGGTTGTTGTACATTCTTAATATCAGAAAAAACAAATGTTTGATTCATCACACTTAAATCATTAAAAAAGTTTCAAAACACATACACCTGAATCAAGAAATCAATTCCACACAGTCAAGTATAAGAAAGATCTTAATTTGTTTAACTGAATGGGAGGTACTTGCATAGCATAAAAATTCAACCACCCATATCATATTAGGTGGTATCATAGAACTAGGTTTATTTCTTGACAGAGCACTAGGTTTCTTGCTTGACAGAGCACTAGGTTGCTTGCTTGACATAGCACTAGTTTTCTTGCTTGACAGAGCACTTGCTCACTTGTTTCACTTGAAAGGTGTTTAACAGTGCAAATAATTTAACTGTTTGCAAATTGATTGATGCTTACAATTTTGAGTTTGTTAGAGGTGAAGGAGACCTATTGATAGCTAAGTCCATAAGAGGACAAGAAGGAATAAGGCTGAAATCATTCTCCTTACCCAAAGGACCTCAAGGAAACCCTTGAAGCACAAGAGGGATTGTTTGCAAAAGAGGCTACTTAAAGAAGAGATACAAACTATAGAAAATAGCTTGAATTTACAACCATGTTGTTAAGAAGCTTTGTCCATTGTTTTTGAAGCTTTGAGAATCCTTGTTGAAGTTCTTTAATTAATTTATATAATGATGAAAACTTCTTCAATTGAGGTTTCTAAATCCTCCTTTTCAAGACTCTTTGATGAAGAGATGAAGCGAGACTTCTACATCCTAAAGGATATGGTGCAAACTCTGTATGAATATGGAAGGGAAAGCACTATATTTCATGAGAAATTGGTTGCTATGAATCAAGAGAAAGAAGGACTTCTTCAAAGAATGCATGAGATGGAGATGCAACTCCATCATGCCCAAGAGGCTTTAACCAAAAACATGCTTGAGACAGAGGTGAATCACTCAAATTTGTCTTCAAATTCCTCTTCAGATAAATGTGTAGGTTCATTTGAAAAGCACACTAGAGGTATAGGGTCCAAGTTGATGTTAAAAATGGGTTATGAAGGCAAGGGTCTAGGAAAATATGCATAAGGCATGATTGACCGTATTTTGGTTGAGGAAAGTCCTAAGAAGTTTTGTCTAGGCTATGTTCATATTATGATGAAAACTCCACAACCATTAAGGAATTTGAGAAGAACTTTTGTTGCAAGTTCAAATCCACAAACATGTCAAGTTTGTTTTCAAGTTGAATGCCATTTTTTGAAGCCTATGTTGCAACAAGATGTTAATGGACATACAACTTATGTCGAGCAAGAGAGTTCTAACATCTATGAATACATGAACACTAATGTTAGTCTTCAAAATAAAGCTGGAACCTATTCAAGCTCATCTCCTCAATAAGGTAAAAAATATGGACATGCAAAGCAACATCTGAAGTATAATTCTTCCCATAGTCAAGTTGATTATGTTTAGGTAAAGCCTAGCAAATCTGCATGCATGAAAGGAAGAAAGAGTTGTTGTTCCTATTGTGGTTTGTGTAACCATGAAGTTTCAAAATGTTGGAAGAGGATGAAGGCATACAGGAAACAATTGAAGCGAAGGAAACTTGCATATAAGGAGCAAAAGACTTGCACACATTGCCAGAAGAGGGGACATTTAATTGCCCAATGTTGGACATTGCATCTAACCAATCATCCCAAGCATTTGAAGCAAAAGGATAAAAGGACTATCGAAATTGGAACCAAAGATTCCATCATTGATGTGATAATAGATGTTTCACAAGAAGAATATTTTCAGCAGCAAAACTCGCCATGGAAGTGGCTTGGTAAGAAGTGGTTTGACTTCTTGACCCAGTAAGACATACATTCATTTGTACATATGCAAATTTCAGTCATGTATGCATGTATTTCCGTTGAAAACTTATGTTTTCTTGAGCCACCTTTGATTGATGATCAAGGACATGATGTTCAACTACCTTCAATTGAAGAATTCTCACCATAAAAGTTTTGGGTGAGCTCAAGGAAGACATCATTCTTGACAGGAGGACAAGAACATTCAAGAGGGGAAGTGTTGACTACCTTCGAGTTGGGGCTGAAAGGCACTAAGCTAAGAAAGGCAAGGTGTATGGAGGCTGGAAAAGTGAGGCTGTTGTACTCTCATCTACTAAACAGATAATCAGTATTTTTGGGTTCATAAGATTCTTAATGTGGAGGAGTGATCATATTTGGATCAAGGACCTAAGTGATAGCTCAAATTTCAAAGTGTGTCGAACCTAAGTGACTGAATAGATCTCGTCTTCCTAATTTTGGTACCATGAACGGTTCGAAAAACTAACACCGTATGAAGAAGTTATCATGATTTGAAAAGTCCAATAAACTGCAAATTTTGGCATTTGACCAAGGTTGACTGGTCAAAGGTATAGTTAGAAAAAATAATATTCTTGGAATATTCCTTGAAATATTCCCCAAGTGGGAGGGTATTATTTTCTCAATGGTTGCACATGTTTTTTAATGGGCCAATCAGGGGTGACACGTGGCCAGCCCTAAGGTCGCCACGTGTCCCTCGAATGGGATGTTAAAATTTATGTGGGTCTGTAGGAGTCGAACCCTCAACCTCCTTGCTAGCATGCCCATGCTGTTACCCTATCTGATGTGTGTGTTACTTAACCCTATTAGCATTCGGCTTCCACTTAAGGTTTTAAGATTTCGTATTTGGGGGTTGGAGGGGGCTAGCCCCTTGGGCGAGCCCCTCCCCATATGGCCTTAGCCCATGAACCAAGGGCTAAAATCATCGATGCTAATGGTCTGCAGTTTATGGTTAAGCCATATCACATGGCATATGTAACGTTTTCTCTGCACGGTAAGTTAACAACATTTAAACTCGCCTTTAAACCGGAGTTCGGTTCAACCAACCCATAGTTACGTGCCTTGGTTTCCGCTAACTTTTGACAATTAGTCCCACGGATTTGGGGTGCGCATGTGGCCACCCCAACTGCCAGCATTTAATGTAATGGTTAGGCTAGTGGAGATTTTGGAGCGCACCCAGATTTAGGGTGGTTTTCCAATTTATCTCCAGTTAAACTAAAGTCCTTCACAATTAGTGGAGTTTTCCTAGGGGGTTACTGGGCAAAATTGATTATGCTCTATCTTGAGCATTACGCAACGATTCTGAGAGTGGGAATAATAAATTTTGACTTTCTTGGACATTCCAGAGCCATTGGTGAGGGATTCAAAGCCATCAAAGGACTTATGAGTGTGGTTTTTCTTCAAATAAGTTTTAAGGGCCATTAGGGCCATCAGGGGCCAGTAGGAGACTGAGGCATATCCAGGGCAGTCAGTGACCATTCTCATCAACCCAATAGTCAATTTTGACTATCTTGAGAATTATGGATCTAATGGTGAGGTTTGAAGAGCCAGTAGAGGACTTCTAAAGGTTGAGTTTCTTTAGAGAAGTTCCAAGGGCCACCAGGGTTAGCAGGAGAATGAGGCCTATTTAGAGCAGCCAGTGACCATTCTCAGAAAAACAGTAGTCTATTATGACTATTTTGAACCTTATGAATAAATTTGAAGCATTTTTAGAATCTTTTGAAGATTTTTGAAGGCCAAGATGCTTCAAATAATTTTTCAGTGTGCCTAGAGCCACAAGGTGCCACTAGGTGTTGGAGGCGTAACTGTTGATCAGCGGTTATCGTTGATGTCAACCCAAGCAACACTAGCGGCTAAACCAATATTTCATGGGAATTTTGACCTACCAAATTAATATACTCTGGGTCAATAATTCTTTTGATGGTTTCTACTTGTCGATATGTTTCCGTTGATATATGGCACGCCATGTAATTCTTCATAGTTTGAGAGATATTCTTGTTTGAAGTTTGTACCCCTAGTTAGTGGGCTAAAACCCCATGGGGTTGGGGCATGGGTCATTGAAAAGTAATAATTAATATTTTTTAAGCTCCTTAAATCCCTCCCACGTTCACTTGTTGAAGCCCCTCTCAACCTAAGCATTTATGTAAATTGTGATCCTCATTTCCACCTTATGCAAGGGATTTTTCCATCTGAAAAAGGTTATCGTGGAATTTTTTCTCTAAATTTTTTTATATGAAGGTTCAGAAGCTGAAATTTTTATGAGGCGAAGCCAAAATTTGGAGGAAGCTACTGTGAAAATTTCAAATCAAGGTGCGCAATATTTTTGGAGATATGATTTGTGGAAGTCAGGGTTTTTGCAGGTTCCTGAAATTCATCTCAAAGAAGTGACCCTGGTAAAATCATCATAACTCTTTCTTTGAGTATTGGATTTAAATTCCATATAAAGTGACAGATAGTGCACAGAATTTAGTTTTATCTCTATCAATTTTAGAGCCGAATGAAGAAACAATGACATGTGGCATGCCGTACAAGTTCACTCTGCCCGAAACAGTCCATAATTAGGGCATTGTGAGAGATTGGGTATAAATCTCCTTTGAAGAATCCAAATTGGGTAAGACTTGTGGCATTGGAAAGATGACTTAGAGGAATACTACAAAACTAAAAATCAGATATTCGATATTTGAAATAACAAAGATACACCAAATTCAATATCAAGCTCCTAGAAGGCAAAGAAAAAGCTAGATCATGTGTTCTCAAGGGTTGCAAAGGACCAGAATTTCTAGGGTAGAAAAGAAAATCAAGGTGTAACAGAGGGTAACATGAAAAGAGAATCAACCAAGGTGCATAATAGCAGCAAGAAATTCATCCCATGAAGTCTTCAAGTGGGCAGCACTGCATACAATCATTGTAAAGGTATCATTGTACTTAGTCATTGTAAATACATTATTGTACAAATTGTACTAGTATCTATTTGCCAAGAGTTGAAGAGGAAGTGTTGGGTGGTATAGGATCATCATTAGGTGGTTGTGTCATAGTTGGGGTTATGTTCTAGTGTGTATTCTTCTTCTACATCATTCTATATCATTGTAAAGTGGACCATTTTCCCTGGTACGGGAGTCCATTCTTCTTTTATTCTTCTATAGGGTGGTAGGGTGGTGCTAGGGTGAGTTGTAGCTCATTGGGTGTTGGGGCATCCATGCAGTTTACTAAATAATCTTGGGTATTGGAGCGTCCATCCAGTGGGAGCTGGAGAAGAATGCTTTTCTAGATTCTAGGAATTTGGAGCTTTATTTTCAATTGGAGTTGAATATTAAAGAATTATTAGAAAAGCATTAGGTGGTTTTGTTCCTGGAGTGGGTTTCCACCTTAAAAACTATGTGCATTTATGTTCCTCTTGTTTGTTTCTATCCTTGTACAAAAACTGATAATAATTGAAGATTAACTAATGCTCTAATTGAAAGGAATACTGATTCACATCCCCCCCAGTATTTCCAACAGTAACCAGAGAAATCAGAGGCCATTTTCAGGAAGTGAATAATATATTCAGACTATTTTGGACATTTTGAATCCAATGGAGGTATTTTTAGAGTCATTTGGAGAATTCTAGAGCCAAAGAAGCCACAGGGAAGTTTCAGGCAGCCTAGGGCCAAAAGGAGTTGGAGGCCTAGATTGGGGAGTCAGAGCTCATTTGTAGCAAATGATTAGTCTATTTTGGATGAATGATATATGCTGGAGACAGTAGAAAAGGTTTCAAAGATAGAAAAAGATTTATTAATGAGTTAGTTCCATAGAGAAGCTTATGGAAGCTTAAGGGCACCGACAGAAGAGGTCAAGTCAAAGGAAGCCTAGGTCCATCTTGAGAGAGATAGCAACAATTCCAGGGGTATGATGGTATTCTAAACCCATTGGTACAACATAAAAAAACATTGGAGTTGAGTAGTTACTTGTAAAATATATTTTCCATCATAATCCCAAAGAGCCAAGTCAATTGACAAAGGCTCAAGGAGGCGTAGCCCATAACATTTAGGTGAACTCCTTTATTAAAGTTGTTGTTATGTGTTGATGCTTATTTTATGCACTTTATGGTTTTTTTACATGCTTAATATCAGAAAAAACAAATGTTTAATTCCTCACACTTAAAGCATTAAACTAGTTTTAAAACACATACACCTGAATCAAGAATTCAATTCCGCACAGTTAATTATAAGCAAGATCTTAATTTGTTTAACTGAGTGGGAGGTACTTGCATAGCATAAAAATTCAGCCACCCATATCTGATCAGGGACTTAGGGTTTTAGGGATGTATTTAGGTGTGTAAGAGGTTTTTGTAGATGGTTATGTAACTCCCTTCTGCAATATTCTTGCATCTCTGCTTAATCAGTCCAAGTAAGCTTTTTGGTGGAGTTACCTCCTGGCCTATCATGGTATCAAAGCCAGTTCCATTTTTAGGATTGTTGTCCATGGTTATTTAACTCCCTTCTGAAATATTATTGCATCTCTGCCATTCCTACCATATTTATGTCTTCCTTCTACAATATTTCTATAGCACTGCCATATTCCTGCCATGGCACAGATGATATATAATTTTTTTGAAAACTCTTTGATGATACCACAATCCTCTTCCTTTTCAGCATAAAATTTTCTTATGGCATCACCAGCCCTCCCTTCTATGCATTGAGTTCTCCTGTGGCATCGCCAGCCTGTGGCATTGATGGCTCTACACTCGGGCCACACTTATCCCTTCACACTCCACCCTTGTCCCTCCCTCATTGTTGCAGGCCTCCTCTCAACACTTGTCAGATCTCTCTCTCAACTCTGACTCCACTCAAGCCTCCTCTTCTTGCCTACCAGCCTAGACCCTCCCTCACCACCGAAGGCCTTTTCTCAACACCTGTTGGATCTCCCTCTTGGCTCTGACTCTGCTCGGAACTCCTCCACTTACATGCCGGCCTCAAACCTCCCTCACCGTTGCAGGCCTCCGCTCAACACCGAACACTTCCAATTACATTGGCTCCTTACCACCTCCCTCCTGCTGGCCCCTTCCATTTCTATCGGCCCTTACCACCTCCCTCCCTAACGACCCGCCCTCCCTCCCTCTCACCTACATTGACCACTACCTCTGCTCGAACCTCCCCAACTTGAACCCTCCCTAGATAACACCTCCCCTAGTTGAAAAATCCTCTAGTGGTTAACTCCCTTAGGTATTACCTATGTTTTAAAAACCCAATTTTTTTTTTACTTTTTTTTTTTTTGCATATTTTTTTTTTTTTTTACACTAGAAATACAGTTTTTTTTTCTGCCACCAAAACTGCATTCTTTTTTGCCACTAGAAGTACAAATTTTATTACAGTACATGTATTTTAATGCATTCATTTATATCAATTTTTGGAGTTGTTCTCTCAGGAAAATATAACTATACTGAATGGTCAAGGAAGATTAAATACACACTTATTTTTAATGAGTTGTGGAAAGGAATTTGTGATTAAGGATGCCTATTAATATATACATGAAGGTGAGACCCTTGGGATTCATTTTCAAACATCTCTTCAAATTCCTTATTTCCTATTTTACATTAGTGTACAATTTCACCCAATCCCTTAGGATTAGGTGTCAACATTCCCCCCCTTAATTTGAAGGCATGTTGATGAGTCCAAGCATCATTATGAATTTTTCAAAATTTTCTCCTCCAAGCACTTTGGTGAAGATGTCTGAAATCTAATCATTTTTGGAACAATGATGTAGATGGATTGTTTTGGCCTAAACATGATGTAGAATTAGATGGTATTTTGTATTGATGTGCTTTGTTCGGTCATGGAACTTTGGGTTCTTGGACAACTTTATTGCAGAAGTGTTATTGATCATGAGTGGATTTGAATGCATTTGTTTCATTTGAAAATATTCTAGGATTTTCCTAAGCCACACAATTTCATTTGTTGATTTAGTTGATACCATATATTCTTCTTCAGATTTGAAATCTGCTAGAACTGACTTTTTGTGTGATCTCTAGGAGACATCTCCTGATCCAAGATTCATAGTATAACTCGAAGTAGGTAACCCAATTTCTTTATCTCCATGAAAGTCTAAATAAAAGTATCCAATCAAGCTGAAGTAGCCCACCTGCATATATTTGAGTCCAAAGTCTTGATTCCATTTCAAGTACTTTGGAACTCTTTTTGCGGTAGACCAATGTCCTTCAATTTTTTTTTTCATAAACCTGGAGAGGATTCCAACATCAAATGAGATGTCTGGTTTGGTAGTATTCATGTAGATGAGACTTCCCTCAAGTTTTCTATACTTCGATGCATCCTCAAATTATTTCCCTTCAATGGATGTGAGCTTCAAGTTTTTTTCCATTGGAGTGGTCGAAGGATTTCATTCAGCCATGCCAAACTTGTTCATTAAATCTCCAATGTACTTCTTCTGAGAGAGGAATATAAATTTAGTATGTTGAGTCACTTCAATACCAAGATAGTAGTGAACATAGCCCAAATTAGTCATTTCAAAACCTTTATTCAACTCCATATTTATGGATGCAATATAAATCTCATTATTCCCTGTCATCAAAAGATCATTGACATACACCACAAGACATAAAAATATTTTGCCAACTTTCTTGACAAACAAAGTTGCATCACCAAGATCATAATGTTTGAAGTTAAGTTTCATAATATGCTCAATTAACTTCTCATACTAGGCTCGCGGTGCTTTCTTGAGGCCATACAAGGATTTTATAAGCTTGCATACTTTGTGTTCTTGTCCCTTCACAACAAATCCTTCTAGCTGGGACATAAAAAAATTATCCTTTAGATATCCATTCAGGAAAGTAGTTTTTACATCAATATGATGGACTTTCCAACCATTTTGAATTTCTAATGCAAAGAGTGTCCAGATGGTAGCCCATTTTTTTGCAGGGGAAAAAGTCACCTCATAATCAACCCCTTCTTTCTGTGAAAAACATTTTGCCACAAGCCTGGCTTTTTTCTTTTCAAGTGAGGCATCAACTTTGTACTTGTTCTTTTAGAACCACTTGTAACCAGTTGGTTTGGTTCCCAATGGAGGATCAACCATCTTCCAAGTCCCATTATTTATCAAGGAAACATACTCCTTTTGCATTGCTTTATTCCATTCTTCATGAGAAGCGAATTCTTTAAAGGAATTTGGTTCAAGATGTGTAAACAAATGAAATTCAGAATTATAAGAAACATCCATATCAATAGGTGAATCAAAATCATCTACATCACCTCCATTTTTCCTGGTGGAACTTCTTTTTCCTGTCTTTCAAACCTCATCGGGACAAACATTTTCCAGTGTCTTTGTTAGCCATTTTGGAGGACCTTTCTAAGATGGCCCAGGCTACTCATTTGATTGAGATAGGATTGAATTAAGATTCAGTCTCCAATTTTTTCAATAACATCATTCAAGGTGTAATCCGTGGTTGGTTCTTCATGTGGGGGAGAGAATGCTTCAGAAGACGATTACAAAAATTGATTTAGTATAGGAATCCCCCCTTGAAGATGTGGAATCTGATTATCAAATTCTTGAAATGAATTTTCATGTGCAAATCTACCAAGTGATCAAAATTTTCAATCTTGGAATATTCGAGGAATATGACATTTCTAGATACTAAAAACTTCTTATTGACTTCATCATAAAGACGATATGCATTGGAGGTTTTTTTTTTTGTATGCAAGATAGCATATATATTATTTAGAAAAAACCATAGTTACATGATAGTCTGCTAAGTGTGAGCTATACCCCAATGATGAATTGACAAAAAAATACTAAAATCCTTTTGAGATGTGTTTTTACAATTACCAGAGTAGAAAAGGATAGGAATAGAGTGAAAAATTGAAACCATAAACAAAATTACACACTGAGTCCCACAACAATAGTTACATATGGAATTAGTGGCCAGATAACAAACTAAGACAACAATAGTGGTTACATGTGGAAACCCTAAGATAAACACTAGAAGCCCAATTACTAAGAAGATAACTGACAGTAATAAACAGGAAGAAGACATGTAGTGGATAGTAATAGGACCAAAGAAAAGACTAATATCACCTAAACCGTTAAACATCGATGAAGACACCTTCCTACTGCTGAGGCTGAACTCCTCAAACAGTAGCCATATCTTAATCCACCCCGATGGGCTCATCGTGAGTACTTCCCAAAAACATGAAAGACCTTATTGGGTTGCAAGAGGAAGCACCTGCCACTTCCTTCTTAATACTTGGCGAAATTCTTCCATTGTGTGGGTGCTTATTTTGCATAGAAAGACGATGGGTGTTCCTGGTGAAAATTTGTAGTGATGGATGGCCTCCATATAAGAAAAAAAAAATCAGTGATCATATATATCTTGTTCTCAAAAGTCTTCTTCATCTCTACTTGATCTTGCATGTCTATACCCATGGTGGTTTTGACCTGCCAGTAGAGCTCAATTGACTTGTTGTAAAGGTTCTCCCTAGCCTGGGTAAGACATGGGTCAGGGATCTATTCAAAATCTTGTTCCACACTTTCAGTGGTGACCTGACACCTAAGAGCCCTATCCTTCTGTTCCATATTGTCAATGTTCTCCTGGGTAGTGGGGTTGACAACCTCTGAATAGGATAGGGCGGCCCTTCTGGCCAATGCTTCGGCCTTGGTGAGAGGGAGAGTGTTTAGGTTGTTCCAGTGAGTAGTCTTACACCCACGTCTGTGGCCTAAATATTTTCTAGGATACATTCCTTTAGGGGGAGAATTAAATAAGAGAGTGACACTGAGCTGCAGAAAGAACTAGGTGGCAGAACGAAACGTGAGAAGCCGAATATTGTGGGGGATCGAGATGTGAATGAGATTGCAGATAGGGGCACAAATTCGGCAATGAAGATTATTTTTTTGAAAATGAGGGTGATAGTAATACAGGAGGAAGATACCGTGAGAACGCACGGACAGGAGGAAATAATTAGGAGCATGGAGAGGGGAGTGCCATGACTTTATAGAAAAACTAGAGAAGGATAACCTTGAGGTGACCAGAGGGTGGCAAGTCATGATGGAATCAGTGTGCCAACCATTAAGATATTCCATGCAAGCATTGGGATTATGAATCATTTTATGGATCATTAATATCATCATTTTACGAAGGAGGGTACGATCGTTGGTGGCAGTTCCACCAGGAGTCACGCGTCGGTTGTCCGCAAAGTTTTGAGATGTTCACTGCTGTCTTAGTTGGCCCTCCTATAACTCATGCTAGGCCATAGAGCTTAGACATTGTGCCCCCCCCGTTCCTTAATTGGCTAGCCTATCAGCCAAACCATTAGCACTTATCCTAACATCTTGAAAGTGGGTGGAAAAAATTAAAATATTGAGCATAGTTAAAATGCTTAGTCAAAATGAGAACTTTATCATTTTTTGTTATGAAATGAAAAAATGTATAACTTATTTTTTGACCTTTTTGGTCATTTTTATCCTTCTTTAAAGGGTCAAAATAGGAAGTGGGGATTTATCTGGGGAATATATGAATGCCAAATTCATTCTCTCTCCGAGGTTCAAATGAGGAAGGGCTTTCGGTGGATACCTAGGCACCTAAAGATGAGGCAAGGCATGGTAAGCGACGAAATGCTTCAGGGAGTTGAAAATGAGCGTAGATCTGGAGATTCCCGAATAGTTTAACCCTTTTAATTGCTGCTGAATCCATGGGTAGGCAAGAGACAACCTAGCAGGAACCCATCCTTACCACAAGATCTTAATAATACAGCCTTGATCTGTCATTACGTGTGCCTATTTGTACCATAGAATAAATTAGTTAATAACTAGTATGAGTAAGTACAAAATAAAAGGCTTCCTACATATGCATTGTCCCAGGTAATGGTTTTTATCAGTAGTAGCGAAAAAAAAGCATCTCTCATAGTAGCCCAAATATGAATAAATAGAGCCTAAATATTCCATGGATAAAAAAATCGATTGATGATGGAAGCACCCTACTCTTAGTTCAGTTCGGTAGAATGCAGGTCTCCAAAACCTGATGCCGTAGGCTCAAATCCTAGAGAGCATGATTATGTTCCTATCAAATCCAACCCTCTAAATTATTGAGAATTCATTCCAACTGGAACAAGCAATGGAATCTGACCTCCCAGGAAAAGGCCACCATCCAAGCATGAATACCTTCATTTCGGAGAATATTTTTTGTGTAGAAAGTCTCAGATTCAGGATCTTCTACTGCACGGATCTCCTGGGAAACAAAATAATAGGCACATAAGTTTAGAGCTAGACCAACTACTCCAATGGCACCCATCCATGAACCAGTCACTGGCACAAATAACATGAAGAAATGTAACCAACGTTTATTGGAAAAATCTCTTCTGCGGTTTTAGGTTTTGGTGGTATTTATCATGCACTCATAGGACCCGAAACTTTAGAATAATATTTTCCATTCTTTAGCTATGTATGGAAATATAGAAACAAAATGACCACAATTGTTGGTATTCACCTAATCTTGCTAGGTGTTGGTGATTTTCTTCCAGTGCTCAAAGCTTTGTATTTTGTAGGTGTATATGATACTTGGGCTCCTGGTGGTGGAGATGTACCTGTAGCACAATCAATGTGGTGTTTGATCATATTAAGGATTTTGTTGAGGTGTCAGTTTTCTAACACTATAGAAGCCACCATCCCTAGTGTAGTTTCTTGCAACCTATGGTGGCCAGCTTCGAATCACTCTCTATTATCATAGGAGCCATGTTTTGGGTTTTGTAAATGGCGAGACCATGCTCTAGAGCATGCAATTCCATGACATTGTTTGTGGTAGATCCAAAATTAATTGCATAAATACATATAATATTTCCTTGTGATTTTTTAAAGACCCCTCTGAGGCCTACCTTCCCTGGGTTTCCCTTCGAATCCCATTCGTAATTCAAATTAACAGTGCCTGTCTCTGGTGGAATACAGGTGTGATCAGATCCCGGTAGGTAAGAGTTCTGGGATACCAGGGGAATGGTGGAGAAAGGAATATCCAGGAGTGACAATATTCTAAGTTCTTCCCAAGATGGAGGGTTAATGGGAGCCTCCAGCTTTGAATGCGCCACCATTTCTCTGATAGTATATTTAACGAGGGAGATAACCGTTTCTTCTTTCTTATACTAATCCCTAAATGTTCTGACATTCCTTTCCTTCTAGAGAGACCAACAAATGATCCCCGGGAGGAGATTCCAAACCCTGTTAATCAGGGGTTGATTGGAGAAGAAATATTTCCAATGCTTGATGGTGTTGAGGATGGAGGAAGGATCCCTGTCAGAGGCCTTAATGGCCAATAAAGCTCAGTTCCAAATGTTATTGGCATAAGGGCACTCATTAAGTATATGGTTAGTAGTTTCCTCCTTTTTCCCATAAAGAGTACACCTATAGGGTTCGATGAAGACATTGTTTCTTAAATTTTCCCAAGTCTGGATCTTCCTGTGCATGATTAGCCAGGGTAATATAGAAATTTTAGGCCATTTCTTTCTATCCCATAAGTTTTTCCATTTTTTCTCATATGGAAACCCATAAGGGAGAAAACCATATCTTATTATTGTTGTGATGCAAAGGCAATCTCCAACTCCCTCTCACCACTAATTTTCTGTAGGCTCCAACCTACAAGAGGCTCCTACCTCAGCCAGCTACAACTAGACATCTATCAAGCTATAAATTTATATGGAAGCACCAACTTCCTCACTATACAATAAAATCATATGTTGATTTACCTGGATATCTGCTCTATTTTTCTCCTTCTTTATTGTTGTCCTTCCAGCCTTCAAATTTGCTTTTTATCATCTCTGGATTTTCACAACTCCTCTCTCTGCTCCTTCTTCTTACATTCTCTCACCTCTTTCTCCATTCTCTCACCTTATGCATATGCTGGTAACATTATTTATAGAGATCACCTCATAATTGTTTGCATTCCACAGGGAATTCGAAATGAACAAGTATGACTCTTTTCCTTCCCCCTTCTCATTTTATTGTCCACCACATTCAGAATAATATAACAGAATGTATATATTTGTGTATTACAGTAATTTCTTCTTTGCCTATGGAGACTTTCCTTTGCATCACATACAATAAAAATAATTAAATCATTTACATTTACAGATACAATAATATATTTCAATTCAGCCCTTTCAGCTCTTGGTTCGCCATATATTTGTCTTTTCTGCTGCTGTCAAAGTCATTTTGGTTTCTGCTATTACATTCAACACAGTTCTACATAACTGTCATTTTGGCCTAACTCGACCCAGCTGTTGTGTTTCCAACAGTGCCACTATATTCTTCATTTCTCGACTTTGCCTCTTTTTCTCGTGCCCACAAAGTTCAACCTTCACTGCTCTTATAAACACTCGATTCTGCCGTTTTTTCTATGTCGGGTCCTTGCTCGAGCCTTTCTACCCGTGTTCATACTTTTCTTTTTGTTTTACGTTATAATCCTCCTTTGGATCTGTGAAATGATTTACAAAGGAAGACCACATATTTCTGGACTTGAAAAGACCTTTAGGTTTCAGCTTTGATCTTCATCACGTCTGCTCTCTTTATTGCACTTCAGCGATTCAAATATCCCATGTGCCTTCATCCATCTGATCTCTCGATATGCGATATGCGAAGGGTCCCACCAGGCTGTATCTAGGCGTTTCGGCTATTTCTCTTTTTCTTCATTTCTTTTTTTCTCTTTCATCCTCCCGATGTGATTTCCCAAAGGGAAACCTTATACCTCCAGATTTGAAATCCTTTAGACTTTTTCTTTGAAGTTGCATCGCATCCAGTATTCTTATCACATTTTTCATTTCAGCGATAATCCTTGCTCTTATGATCTTCACTCCTCTGATCTTGCAATTTGCGATATATGGGCCAGGTCCATGTCATCGTGCCATGTCACCTTGCAATGTCATTGCCATGTCACTGCCACGTTATCTTGCCACGTCATCTTGATTTATTTGTGATTTGTGGGGTTAGGTTCACATCAATTGCCACGTCATTTTGATTTATTTGTGATTTGTGGGGTCAGGTCCACGTCAACTGCCACGTCACTTTCCACATCATCGCCATGTCATCATATCGCACTTCGCAATTTCTGTGACCACTATGTTTGTGCAATTTTTCTCCTGCCTCGATTGCGATATGCGATGGTAATATCACATCGCAATATCGGTTATCACAATATCGGTATTTCAAACATTCTTTGCTATATGTCTCCTTTTCTTTCTGATCTGATTTACAAAGGGAAATCACATACACCCGAACTTGAAATCTCTTAAATAATAGTTTTGAGATGCATCTCATCTGGCCCTTTCAGCGCACTTCGGCATTTATGAGAGCTATCTCTTCTGAGCATTTCGATTTGCGATATGCGTTGAACTTCGCATCGCTAATTCGCATCACCACTTTGCATCACATCCATCGCATCGCATATATCCATCGCATTGCAAATTCTATAACTTACGAATTCTTATCACATAAGCATTGCCGATTGCGATATGCGATAGCATCGCATCACATCCATCGCATCGCATCTATCCATCACATCGCAAATTCTATAGGTTTATTACTCGACTTAACATAAGTCATAAATACAATATAACTTTCCCTTCCATACTTTTGGTTTAATCAAATTTATGAGTTTACTTTGGTTAAAACCCATAGCACCAGAATAATATCATTTTCAGGTCCCACAACATATACAACTTACATATTCATTTGTGCAGTCCAATCTTCGTCGTCCATTTAACTGCTCTAGATCCAACGAACATCGCTCGACATCGCGCTCCAAATAGCATGATGGGAAAAAAATTAGAAATTACACAAAATTAGTCATTTTTGATTGCCACGCATCAGCCCATGACCACTATCGTGTTGACTCCAGCAATTACCACTTACCATCTTTGAGCTATGCGAAAACCACCGGTTGGTTTTCAAAACCATCCACTGTTCTTCTTTACTCCATTGTTCTGTTTTCATTTAACTCAAGTTTCTAAACAAAACTATGGTTCCAACTTGAAAGAATTCCACCTTGACTACGCCATAATCTTCTGTTTTAATGATATCAACCAGTCTTCAAACCCTCTCTAGCATTCATTCCACACGTGGCTTTAACCTCTATTATTCATTGTCTGTGGTTTTATAATCATTTATAAATATAATAAAGCCCTCAAATATGACTTCAAACTTTGGATCTCCTTCACTGTGTATACACAATAGAATGTGTAATATCTCCTTCAAAAAAAATTCTTCCTATCTAAACCCTCCTCTTGTAGCCTCTACCACTTTACTTTCTTTCTCTGCAACAATTCCATCTGAATCTGATCTGCTCCCTTGTCTTGGTGCTGCTCCTTTGTGCTCCTTTTCCATCAATGACAATATTTCCAACACAGGGTATGCCACATATCCATAAGCCTCCTTGATGTTGACGTGTCCTGCTGAATTTTTCCCCCATCTGAACTTGTCCTCCTCGTTTTCCATTTGTATTTGTCTTTTCTTTAGTTCCTCTAAGATTTTCTGCCAAGCAAAGGGGTAACCTTGGTAATCCCAGTCTTCATCAGCAAGCCATTCCCTCCAACCCATTTCCTCATTGTTTATCTTCCAGTAATGTTTGACCTTCATCTTGCTCTTGTTTTCCATTTTTTTCTTTATCTGGTTGAATTGCTCTTGATTCAGCTTCAGGCACCATTTCCATTCATCATCCCAAAACAAGGCTTTCTCTCCATTTCCAGTTTCCCCAAAGAAGTGGTTTTGGATGATATTTATGTTTTTCCATGCTTGGTTCAAAATTGTTAAACCTTTGAGCGAGCCGCTTAGTCTGATAAGAAGATCATGGTGATGGAAAGGGGCATATTTAGATTTCCATAACCTACCCGAAGGTAAATGAGGGTTTATTATCCATCGCCACTAGGTTTTGGATGCTAAAGCTTTTCCTGGAATTTCCAAGTCTCTAAGGCCAAGGCCCCCTTCAATTTTAGGTTTGCAAGCTTTGTCCCAAGCAACCAATGCATATTTCCCCTTTTTCTCAGATTCTTTGCAAAGGAAGTTCTGTTGGATATTTATGATGTGGATAGAGATGGATTTAGGGGCCACCAGGGCCAAGTATAGATAGCGAGATATGGCTTGCAGAATTCACTAACCCAACACTAGTTGACCAACCAAGTTTAGAGCTTGGAAGGTCCAGCTGACCAATCGTTTTTCCAATTTGGTAGTGAGGTTCTCCAAATTTGATTTGGCCAAAGGCTTTTCAATGAGGGGAACCCCAAGTATTTAGAGGGGAAGCTACAAATTTTGAAGTCTAGAATCCTGGAAATGTTTCTGTGGATACACAGGGTGGTATTTAGGATTTTTTTTTTTTTTTTTTTTTTTTAATTTCTCCACATTGATGGAGGTTCCTGAGGCATCAAAAAACTCAGCAAGAATAGATTTGAAAGAAAAGGCTTCTTTAACAGTGGGAGTTCAAATAAGGAGGGTATCATCAACGAATTCCTAGTGGGTAGAGGGAGAAATAGAGTTATAAATATTGATTCTTAATATTTTCCCTAAAGAGGAGGTAAAAGAGATGGAGCGACTAAGCCCCTCAGGCATAATAACAAAGATGAAGGGGGACAAAAGATCTCCTTGTCTAATGCCTCGGGAAGGGCTAAAAGTTTGGGAGGGGGAACCATTTAGGAGGATAGAGAAGAACACACCTGAGACCATGGCCATAATCCATTTGATGCAATATTTTTGAAATACAAAAGCCTCTAGGAAACCCTCTCATGTATTCCCAACTTAGTTTGTCAAAAGCCTTGCATATATCTAGTTGTATTAACATACCTAGTTTTCTTTGTGATTTGAGGGAGTGAATAATTTATTGTGAGAGAATAATGTTGTTAAGGACTTTTTTTCCTTATACATATCCAGATTAATGTTGAGATATGAGGAGAGGTAGAATAGTTTTTTCATGTTTTCCAAGACTTTAGATATTATCTTGTATATAACATTGCAAAGAGAAATTGGCATGAACTTGTCGAGGGAGTTGACACCTTCAGATTTGGGAATTAGAGTGAGGAAAGTGGCATTCAAAACTTTTACGACTGATTTTTGTACGTGAGATTCCTCTACTAGGTTATGGACCTCTTCCTTTATCAAGGGCTAGCTGGCTTTGAAGAAGTCCGTGGTGAAGCCATCTGAGCCCAACGCCTTTCTCTTGGGCATGAAAATAACCACTTCCTCGACCTCCTCCAAAGAGAATTTTCTCAGCAGAATTTGGTTATATTCCTTTGTGAGGATGGTCGGTATGTTCTTGGTTATTTTCTTTATAGCTCTATACCTATCTTTGCAAGTTTCTATAATGATTATGCCAAAGTACTGATTAAGTTCGTCTTCCATCTCCTCATGTTCATGTATGATATTTTTTGGTATCCAAATATGAACAGAATTCAACCCTTTCTCCACAAAAATTATTAGCCCGAGGGTGTTAGCTATTTCAAGACTAACAACAAAGTATATGTAGATACAAGCACATGACCTGTTGTAGATCACAGGTTTAAATCCATAACACACAGACCATTGTAACAACAATTAAATAAACTGCAGAATTTAAAGGGCATTCACAGCAATTAAAATTAAACTATAACAGTAGTAAGGAAATCACACTGAAACGCAAAAAATACAATAAAAAGGAAAACGCGGCACTTGATCAAAAGAGTGGGCCCAACTCTTTAATCAGGGTTGTGGTAAACTCACGAAGTATAGAAGAAACAACAAGTTTCTATGCATTCGATTAATGATAAAAGAGATTCATTAAAAGATCTATATGTCAAAGGGCTTAACCCCAATTCACAGCCTGTAGGCCTCTTTATACAAATGTCCTAGAATCGTTGATTCCCCTTAGCAACCCCATAGTTACAAAAATACATCTTATTACAATGTCAACCTAGTTTCCCAGAAGGAAACCATAAAAAGGTCTAAAATTGTGCTAGTACAAAAAAGTTTGTTACGCTGTAACAAAAAATGAGGAAAATTCTAGAGATGATGGGTTTTTCCTCGACTCACGGCTACAATGCTCCTGTTTTAGCCAAATCTGTAGAAACATCGGAGTTAATATGTAAAAATGTAAAACCTCCATGTCAAATGCTTCATTAATCAAATATCCCATGAAAGAGAAGGAAAAGGGTTTTACCTCATGCATTTAAGAGTAATAATGGCAGAAAGAGATAGAAAGATAGGGTAAAATGGGAGAGGAAAGTATAAAAATCTGGTGCCCAACATCTCCCCCCAACTGGTCTATCTGTGTGTCCTCATGCAGCTCGTCGTCTCCTTAGATCCAGATTGGACCAACTGTGATCGGCATGAAGCTGTGTGAGGTTATATTCTGCAAACATTTCAGTTCCTAGTGGCTTATATCTCTCTGTCAAAACAACATCCTTCCACTAGTCTAGATCAATGTTGTATGCAGGTGTATATCGCTTGGCTAGCAACCAGAGAAGGGGAAACTGAAACCTTAAGCCCATCCATCTGACCCCACAAGTATGAATGCATGCAACGAAATGTGGCATTCTCTCTAAAGCCGGTGCAAATTTGGGTGCCCCAAATGGTTCTTATTCTTTGACGAATGAGGATGAAAACATCCACCTTTTCTGACAACTGTCCAGTGCTTCCTTGCGAAACATCATAATCTGGCCAACACATAGGTCAGCGCACCATTTCTAGGTTGCCAACATGTGTTCTTTACATCCCTCAATCTGTAGAAATGTATAATGCTTGTTATAAATGTTTGAGGACTGACCATGCTCTCTTCTCATCATTAATGGCCTTCCGGCTTGATTTTCTTCAAATGTATCCCAAGCCTTTCTCCACTTAATCTGATTTATGGTATAAGAGGTGAAAGATCTTAAATGGATGTCCTTGATGAATGGAACGGGGTTAAAGGACTGATCATGCCTTAAGTAATACCCATGCATGTAGAGCTTGCACATTAAGTGTTGTCCTATGATATCATGAATTTTTAAAATACAGAAAAATTGAATGGGGTCCTCAATTTCATACCAAATCTCCTTATATATACTTTCAAGACAAAAGAAAAGAAATTGTTTGTGAAGGAATGAGGCATAGCTATGTGCAGGAGGTCTACAGGCCATTACCTGTTGTGCCAGGGAGAACATCTTCTCCTTATCTGTCTTCAGCAACTGCACTTGTTCTTCCAATTCCTCTATTCTGGCCTTCTTTAGTCACGCCTTGTATAGCTGATCCATGTACCCTATCACAACTCTGGTAGCCTGTTCTTGAACCCTAGTTGTTTCCCTTTTATGGTCGCTCGCAACGGACCCACTTCTGAATCTCAGTGGCCAATACAAATTATCAACCCTCAAACAACTCTTCAATCAGGCCAATCTGGGTAGCTGCAGTGGAGACCTCGATTTTTGGCTTTATTTCCCTCCATTTGTAGATTTTTACCTTCCTTTTTAGTGGAGAAACTTGATTTTTCAAATCCCGAACCTCCCTTTTTAGTCTCATGGTTTCACTGAACTGCAGCTGATACTTCTTCTTGAGAGGTAACCTTCTTTTCTCACATTGTTCAACCCATTCCTGTTTAATAATAAATTCAGTTTCTAGGCCTATGATAGGCTCAGGAGGCAGTGGAATGCTGCTAGTATTCTAAGAGGATTCTCTTGTCAAGCCCTTTTGGCTGGGCTCCCTATCTCCAAGGGCTTATTCCTCTATGTTCCCTTTGGGAACTTCTGCCGTCTGGTCAACAATTTCATTGACCACTCTGTGTTCCGGTGTTTCCACCAGAACTTTGTCTTCTTCGCGAGCCTCTAAGTGTTCTGGTTCAGTAATGGCTGGGCCAATATTGGCTATGTCAACAAATTTAAGCACTTGGGGAACATCTACTTCCTCCATTAATCATTTGGCTGAGCAGAATCCCCTTGCCCCTCTAGGCATCAGGGACTGGAATAGAGAATGGGGGATAGACTCATCACCTTCATTTCCAGTCTGAGCTGAAACTTCGCACATTACTACCTCAACTGGGGTCGATGCTAGTTCTTGTGGAATAACATCGATCCCATGGCTTATTTCCCTTCTGTCCTCTTGCTCCTTACTCGCCATTTCTTCTTCCTGGGTCGATATTGGTTCTTTTGGAATAATATCGACCTCTTGGCTCATTCCTTCTCTACCTTTCTGTTCCTTATGAATCACCTCCTTTTTTACAGTCGATACTATTTTCTGAGAGCTAGCATCAATTTTGCAGGCTGACTCCTCCTGTTCTAGCCGAATTGGGGGTCGTTCTTGTGTAACAGCCCCACTTGTATCAACATCCATATCTATTTGGGTAGGTGATGTTGTTTCTTGCAAAATAGCATCACTTACCATTTCTCTATCCATAATTTCACTCCTTTGTGTTTCATTGACAATAGTCGATGACTGTATAACAATATCGACTTCCTGCACGATGTTCATAATTTCTTCCTCTGTGGGCTCTTCAAGTGAGGCTGGTTCTTGTGTGGAAGCATTAGCTATGCTGCCAATTACCTCATCAATTATCATTTCTTCTTCTGCGGGATTTTCAAGTGAGGTTGGTTCTTGTGTGGCAGCCTCAGCTATGCCGCCAATTACTTCCTCCATTCTCATCTCTTCTTCTGCAGGCTTTTCAAGCTAGGCTACTTCTTGTGTGATAGCCTCGGTTGTGCCGCAAATTACCTCCTCCATTCTCATCTCTTCAGGTTCCTCCTGATCAACCATCATCTCTTCTTCCTCGGGTTCCTCCTGATCAACTTCCATTTCCATTTCCCTGGGTTCCTCTTGATCAATTCATTCTGAATGTTCTTCCTCTACCAGACCAACCGAAGAGGTTGGTTCTTCTTCTCTAGTAGCAATAATTGTTTCTACTGTAGAGTTCCACCCAAGAGACCCGAAGCCTGACTATTGCATGCACAACCAATAATAGCACCAATCCGTGGTTATAAAGCACTGCCAGCATCTGGCAAGAGTGTCGAGTAGACTGTGCCATATGCTGCAACTATTTCAATAGGAAGAAGGTCATGTTTGAGGCATGCACCTGATCTTGTGGAAATCGAAGGTGCGTTAGAATTTTAAAGTGATATTTGAATAGATTTGTGGCCTGGCCCTCGTAGGTTATGTACTTTATTATGAAACCTGAAAATTTGTTCCAAGGATACGACACAGTTCCACGCTTGTATCCTCTACCCATTTGAGTGACACTTTCTCCTGCCCGCAAGAACAATTCGGGAAATTCTGGGAGAAGAATTTTCTGAGAAACGATTGCTGCCCCTACTATCTCAACCTCCTAAACTCTACGATTACCTCTTTTATGACAGCAGACCTCTTACCCGCGAGTATTTCTCCTCTAAACTGAGTGTGAATTCCATTGTGATTCCTCCATCAAACCCCTGCAATATGTCAAAGTAGGTATCCCACCCCGCGTCAGCAAATATTTTCCATACCTATGGATTGTTGCAAGCTGAAGCTGTGTTTTCAGGCTCATGATGCACAACTAGCCCACCCATACTGTGGAGACTTGTAGCAGCACTCCCTGTAACAGCACACTATTGGGCGAGGTGGTGGATACCAAATTCGGAGAAACAACATGGTGAAAATGGAAAGGTGGTAGCGGTAAATACGGATGGTAATTCTTGAAAACCGAGAATAATCATGAAAGAATATGGTAAGTGTGGTGAATAAACATAATAATTGTTTTGTATAGAGTGGAAGAGACATCTTACAAATCCCAATACATATTGAATGATGACACCACATGTTGATGGGAATCGTAAGGTGTACCATGAACGGATTGCCATACTGATTTATGAGGCAATTATTACACCGTCCTTGACTATGACAGCCCCCCCCCCAACTTAAATTTTTGTCGTCCGCGGCATTACGATCTTCACATGGTTTATTTAATTAAATTGGTAAAAGTCACATGGAGGCATACCTGACGGCCTACCTGG
This sequence comes from Pinus albicaulis, assembly GCA_034641835.2. NCBI lineage: Eukaryota > Viridiplantae > Streptophyta > Pinopsida > Pinales > Pinaceae > Pinus > Pinus albicaulis. Next base: position 1,413,770,429 of record CM076572.1, on the reverse strand, counting down.
ACGAAGTGACGGTTGGTAGGATGACAACGTAGTAATGATGTGGATGGAGTAATAGAAATACGAGTAACAACATCAGAGTAACAGCATCAGGAGTAACAACATTGGAGTAACAACATCAGAGTAACAGAATTTGGTGTAACAACATCCGGTGTAACAGCATGTGGTGTAACAGCATCGGGAGTAATAGAATCGAGCAACATCATCGGAGTAATAGCATCGAGTAGCAGCCTCGGAGTAACAACATCCGGTGTAACAACATCTGGAGTAACTGCAATGTGAGTAGCAGCATCCGAAGTAATAGTAATGCCAGTAACAGCATCTGGTGTAGTAGCATCAAGCAAGGAGTAATAACATCGAATAGTAGCATCCAATGTAACAATATCATGAGTAGCAACAACCAAGTAACAACACCATGAGTAACAAAAACTAAGTAATCAGCATCATGAGTAGTAGCACCCGAATAATAGCACCATGAGTAGCAACAACTGAGTAACAACATCCGGTGTAGTAGCAACTAATACTTTGGAAAATTTTTGTTTGATTTTTACTCCTTAGTAGTAACTCCTACAAAAAGACAATAAGATAAATGATATAATCCTTTATTCTTTTATTATTATTATTTCATTGATTTTATTATTATATTATATATATATATATATATATATATATTATTATTATTTTATTATGTTTTTATTTTATTTTTATTTTAATTTTTTTTTACAACAAGGTTGCAGAGGAAGGATTCTCTATGCTGATGACCTTCAAACTAGATTTCTCAGAGAGTTGTATAATAAAAGCATCCTTAGAGGTCGGGCGGTGGTATAATCTCAAGCGATGTCCATTGACTATGAATGAAGCACGTGAATCATCAATTGTAACTAGCCTGACTGTTCCATTATCAAATACAATGTCCACCTCGTAAGGTCCTATCCAACGAGTGCAAAGATTCCACTTAAAATCCTTAAAACAGGAGTCATAAAGTAGTGCCCGATCTCCACTTTGAAACACCTTATTTTTAATAAAATTATCGTGTCATTTCATTCTCTGATGTTGGATAGCAGTAGTTTGCTAGATAGCCATTGAACGAATTTCATTGAGTTCATTAAGCTGAGCCAGTCGGTATTTCTGGGCATCTGATAGATCTAAACCAGCTTCCAGAGCTGCTCTAAGCATACTAATTTCAAATTGTATTGGAAACAACGAGGATTTCCCATAAACCAACTCGAACAGTGAAAACCTGATTGTATTCCACCATGTTGTTCTATATGCCCAGAGAGCTTCCGGGAGCTTCTGAGCCCAATCCCGACGATGGTATGCTAGAGTTTTTGTCAAAATGTTTTCCAATGTATTGTTCATGCTTTCCACTTGTCCATTTGCCTAGGGTGTTATGGAGATGTCACTTTGTGCTTGACCCCATATTTCTGCATGAGCTTTGCTATCTTGTGTGATATGAATTGTGCTCCTCCACCTGAAACAATCTCTCTTGGAGTACCATAACGAGCAAAAATTTCTTCAAATCGAAAATATGATACCACCTGCTTTGTTGCTTTCGCAACAGCTTTGGCTTCCACCCACTTAGTCACGTAATTAGTACAAACCAAGATGTGGACTTTTTGTTGGGAGGGTGAGTTGAAGGGTCCAACAAAGTTAATAGCCAATTTCTCAAAAGGCTCGAGGACTACCTTTGCCTACAAAGGCATTTCATCAGCTCGACCAAGCTGCCCCATACATTGACAACTATCACACCTTCTAACATAATTCCGAGCATCACGGAAAATGGTGTTGGGGTTCCCATGTTTTGGCTAGATTGGAAAGACCAAAAGATGAGACAACATCAGAACCACTTTCAGACCTTAGGATCTAGCCCTCCTAGGTCTAGAGAGGGATCTCTTTATATGAGTCAAAGGTGTATGTCTTTAAGGCTCGAAATTAAGATGTTAGGCTAGTTATAAGCACAGGGTTTGTTTGTTTGATTATAATTTTGGTTGTTGGGAATCAGGAAAGAAGGGTTCAGCATAAGACAAGGTTGGGCAAAGAAGAATTTAGGCAAAGGAGAGGTAGTCCAGAGAACATCAAGACCATTGGGCAATGGAGTCAGGAAAGGGTTTACTTGATAATCAACATGCAAGCTTTCAGTTGGGCTAGTCATCTAAAGCCTTGGATCCCAAAATGATAGTGTGGTATGGAACATTAAGGATTAAAAGTGAAAGGAGAACCATCCAATTCTGTCTCTAGATCAGGTCAGAGGTCATCTAACTCTGGACCTGCTTGGACACAATCAGGGGAAACAAGACGGATCTTAGAAAGGTTTAACTGAAGTGAAAAAGATCCTGGTGAGACAAATGTAGAGTTCTAGACCTCCCAGTGTTCTCAATTCATTCAACTAAATCCTAACAAGAACATCTAAAAACAGATTTCATTAATCCATACATCAGCTAGCAGGCAATAACATCCACTACGCTGGTTAAATCAATTGAAATCAATCTTTAGATAACATATTAAGCATAAAACATTGAAGGCAAGGAGAGCAGAAACATAGGGTACCTAACAAGGGTAAGTCCTATGCCAGATTTCTGATGCGAGCTAGATGAAATGGAATGAAATGAAATAAAACGTAGAGACAGGAAAACATCACCAAAGCTTTAGATCAAGATCCAAAGAAATGTGCTTGTCATATTAAGAAACAATACCAATCAATTACAACACTCTCAAATAGCTTGATACTCGGCCTGAAACACCTTCCTCAGCCTATCTTACAATTTTACACAGAGAACTCGTCTCAAGAGAACAACATGCAATTCACTGGTATCCGATCAACAACCTTTACAATATTTTCTCATGAGTTTTATAGAAGAAAGATGAGCAGAGGAGGTAGGTGAAGAACTAAATGCATCATTAAAACTCTGAAGATGAAGGGGGTCGAAACCCATTCTGTTTTTAATTCTGTGCATTAATATCTGGCACTCCTTGGATGAAATAGTGGTCTTCGTCAGGCTGCAATTTTCTCCAAGTGTGACTTTGATGTACTTGCTGTAATGCCTCTGCAATACTCTGGTGCATCTAACCAAAAGGTGGAATAATGATTTTAGGGTTTGCCATACTGTGCAACAAATGCATTCTGGCAGTATAGGACTATTTGTCAGGGCAGAAATCTCTTCAAGAACACGATCAATAATGGAAACAATATGGGCGCTTTGTCCTTTCGTAGGTAGGAACATTCTGCCAATATTAAAACCCTGCCTATATGGTTTTCTGTGCATTGGACCTTTTGAGCGATCCACGAGGTCTTTGGTTTGATATCATGCCTCTAATTTTTTAGTTAAGGCTTACAATCTTCAATTATATGCCTTAAACATCTCTACCTTCCACTGATACTCTCTTCGTTTCATAAATGCCTCTGTTTGCGGCATCCAAACTATAAATGATGCTGAGGAGTTTGCGTTTTCAAAACTCTGTACCCTTAATGAACATTAGCATCCTCAACACCTCCTTAGGTCCTTTCTCTGTATTATGTGCCATAATCATAGTGCATATGAACCATGGCAGTTTTTCACCTGTCTATAACCCTGCAAAACCCAAAAAATTGTTAAGAAAACATGCACGGGAAGGATGGTACGGATGACTGTGAGAATGGAAGTGCGACATGGACCTTAGAATGGAAGTGCGACATGGGAGAATTAGCATAAAACATCAAAATTTGACCTTAGAATGAATATATAATGGGGTTGGGCGAATTGTACGATGAAAACACGTGGAGCGGTGATGTGGCGGGACTGGGCGATGATGGGCATGTGATTAATCTGGGCCATCCGATCTCCGGCGGAGATCAACGATGGAAAACACGTCGAAGGGTGATGGACAGTGGGCCAGGAGGTCAATGGCCATGGGTTAACTCATGCACAACTTTGAGGAGCGATCACCATTGGATGGGTAGCTCTGGATCGGATGGCTCACATGCATATCGCTACATATCTAATGCCAAACGATAACATGCGATGAGGTAGAAGTTTTCAAACAGTGCATGGGACATGTGCTGTTTGATGTATGGAATCGATCTGAAATGAAACAAACCGCCCGACCTCCAAAAGCGGTGCAATGGAAACTGGTGGTTTTGTGAACAGTGTTTGCGGGCATGGGGACCACGGAGGCGGGCAGACTCTGGACCGTTGGATCTGCGGGTAAATGAATGGTTGAGATGCGATCAAGGCGGTGAACAGGGTGGGTGATGGACATTATGGAGCACACGAACGTCATTTGATCCACATAGATCAACGGCTTAAAACGTGCCCGATACCCATTGCAATAAGTACCTTTTGGCTAGCGCTTGGTTTTCGGCGTTCGGTCATGTGGGGGAAAATGCTGAGGGGGTTGGGCTGAAGAGGGCTAATCCCACATATGTTAAAATGTGGGTTTTTGGCCCATTTTAATGCAAAATGAGGGTAGGAAAGGGTAACGATAGGGGGAAAAGGATTTTTTAAACAAAAAAGAAGGTATTTGTAGGGTTTAAACAGGGTTTTGGGAGGATTAGAGGGTTAATGAAGGAATTTAAAAAGGGGGGGGGGGAGAGGGTGGAAAGGAGGCTTAGAAAAAGGGACAAAGGGTAAAATGAGATATTTTGTAGGGGTACAAAGGGCAAATGAAGGCCTTTGGAGCAAAATTTTACAATCAGTGAGGCTTTGTGGATGGACTCAGCAAAGGGAAAAATCAAAAGGCAGTGTGCATGAAGAGGCTTCAAGGATGATGTGTTTTCAGAGGAAATGCATTCCTTGAAGGCTAAAAAACAATTTAGCCCCCTGCTTGCTGGTCAAGAAATTTTATAGGGGGACTAACAAATGGAAGGCCAGTAATATCCCATTTGTAGCACCTTATGGCATGTTATTTTGTCCGCAAAATTCCCTCCACAAGGGCCATCATGGGCAGCTTTCAATACCTCATAAATATCATCCTCAGACACACAGTGCCAGATCTTCTTATCTTCTCCTGTATGAAAAAGGTATCCTGCCATCCAAGAATATCGAGCACTATGATGGATAATTTTTTTCTATTCCCTGTATGAAAAGTGAGAAGGCACTTTCCCTGTAGCAAGATAGAAATATCTACATACAACAAAGGTTTAGTAGAAACTGAAAAAATATGTTCGCCAAGAAAGCTATCTTCTATGGGTGTGCATTCATCATTGTTATCCATTCTAGATAGGAAATCAACCACTACATTATCTCTTCCTGGCTTGTTACTATCGTAATTTCAAATTCTTGAAGCAATAGTAAGCATCCTGTAATACGGCCAGGAGTAATAGGTTTATTCATCAAATACCTGATTGCTACGTGATCAATATGGACAATAGTAGAGTACCCGCTGATGTAATGTCGAAAATTATTGACAACATAAATGACAGCTAGGAATTCTTTTTCTGTCACCGTATAATTTAGTTCAATAGGAATTAAATTCTTGTTGACATAGTAAATTGCGTACGGTGTTTTGTCTACCTATTGTCCTAAAACAACCCTTACTGCTATTTGAGAAGCATCGGTATGTATGTGAAATGGTAATGCCCATTCAGGTCCTTGGAGGACTGGAGCTGTGCACACCAGCCCCTTTATTTTCATGAAAGTTGTCTCACAATCTTCAGTCCACAAGAATTTTGCATCCTTTGTTAGCAATTGAAATAGTGGATGTGCTATTTTAGAAAAAATTTCTATAAAGCATTTCTAATAACCAGCACAACCAATAAAGCTTCGTACCTGTGTGGGTGTTTTTGGTACCAGGAAATGTGATATTACCTCTACTTTTTTGGGGTCAACTTGAATTCCAGTAGCTGAGAGCAAGTGTCCCAATACTACTCCTTCTTCCCTCATCATATGGAATTTGACTGTACTCAGAGATACATGGGTCTGTTTACATCTTTTGACTACCTTCTCTAAATTTTCCAAGCCTTCCTCAAATGAGTTTCCATATGGGGTAAATTCATCCATATAGATTTCAATGCTATCATCGACCAAATCAGAAAAAATTCCTAATATTTCCCTCTAGAAGGTAGCTGGAGCATTACACAGGGCAAATGCAAGGACCCTGTATGCAAATTTTCCCCAAGGGCATGTGAAATTTTTCTTATCCTGGTCTTCTAGGGCTATCTGGATTTGGTTATATTTGTTGAATCCATCTAGGAAGGAAAAGAACTTCTTCCCAGCCAACGTATCTAGGACTTGGTCAATGAATGGCAAAGTGAAATGGTCTTTTTGTGTTGCCTTACTTAGTTCCCTGTAATCTACATAGATATGCCATTTACCATTATTTTTGGGAACAATAACTAGCAGGGATACCCATTGTCTATGATGGGGTAAATAAATCATACATCCAACAATTTTTTCAATTCTTCCTTGACAATGTTTTTAAGAGCAGGATTCATCATCAGTTGAGGCTATCTTACAGGGTGGAAATCTTCCTTAATATAAATATTTTGAGTGCATAGGTTGGCAGGGATACCATTTATGTCGGTATAATCCCAGGAAAAAGCTCCCTGATGATCTTGAAAGACTTTCAAAAGCTATTTTGTCTGAGATTCGGACAGGTTTGGGTTAATATTATGTTTTTTTCCTGGTTCAATCTCAATTGGAGTACAATCATGGGATGAGGTTACAGGAATGTCTTCAATGTCATCTTCTAGTTCAATTTTTTCTTGTGTCTCACAACTCATAGCAAATCCTAGAATATGTCGAGTTGAATCAGAAACAGAACTGGAATCTTTAATGAAAGTGTTAATGGCATCATCTTCAGTTTCTGTTTTAAATTGAAGGGTCTGCCCAATAGTGAGGACAGGTCTAACATCTTCATTTTCAAGTTTAGGCTCTTCTACAGGTAGAGGTTTCTGATTGGGTAATGATTTTTCAGATGAGCTCGGTTCTACAGGAGGATAAAGCTTTAGATTCTTTGTAATTGTCCCATTCGATATAATCATGTGCTCGGATATGCACCCTATGTAGGCATCTGCAGTTGCAAGCTGGGGTCTTCCTAGGATCAATGGGTGACCACCTACTAAAGATCGGGTCTTTAATATAAGGAGGTCCATAGGGTAATGCCATGATTCTACTAAAATGATCACATCCTCTAATTTCCCCACTGGTTTAATTATGGATCTATCTACATATTCCAGGATAGTAGGGGTTGGTTTAATGTTTCCAAGTCCTAATGTGTTCATTGTTTGAGCAGTGATAATGTTAATGGCTGCTCCCAAATCTACCAGTACATTTGGGATTTCAACCCCATTAATTCGTACTATTAGAATCGAGTTCCCAGGGTCTTCGTATTTTATAGGCACGATTTTTCCTAACATGATATCGAATAGTCTACCCACTACATGAATGGTCAATGGATCCTTAGGTTTCTTCCCTGGTTTCTTTGAGCAGTTTTCTTTCAGAGTTTTTGTGTATATAGGTACATCCCTCATAGCTTGTAATAAGGGGATTTTAACAAAGGTACTCTGCAGTTCCCCTAAGAAGTAAAATTCTTCTTGAGGGTTTGGTTTACTCAAGGTCAATCTTTCAGGGTATGGAGGAGAAGTTAAATGACCTTGATTAGGAACAACTTGGGGGGGTGTATGATGTTAGGGTCCCGTGATTTGGCCGATTGGCTAGCCAAATGACGATGTAACATCAAACCAAGCTTTGGAGCCCAAGGACCTAGCCTTCCCGGACTCAGAGAGGGCTCTCTCTATATGTGTAAAAGATGTCGGTGTGTTTACTTGCGGTGTTTTGATATTAGGCTAGTTATGAAGTATGTTTTTAGTTTTTTTTTGGTTTTTTAAGTTTGTGAGGAATGAAACTGATCAAATACATAAACTGGATGACAAGATGTAGATAAATTGGGCTATGGGGTCAAACAGATCAAGGAAGCTATGAAGTGATGATGTAAAGCTGCTGTAGGGCCGATTTGATTCACGGTTGAAGGGATCTCTGGGCAAAATGGCTTGAGTGGACAACAAGTTGGTGAAAGACAAGGGATTTCAAGTGTAACTAGTTAATACCAGACAATAAACATGTAATAGCAAGCCATTAATCATGCTAATTATAACTATAAGCTAATTAACACATAGAAATCAAACATTCTAGCCATACATAGAGGTATAAGACCCTCTAACTTCGGGAAAAGGCTATCAGACTTTGGGGAAAACACACAAGACAAACTAACAACTCATCAACTACGCCGGAACGCCTAAACATAGTCTCTAAGTCATTGGGCACTTGGAAAAATAAGTTTTCATAGTTTTAGGCAAAGGGCTAGATCGGGACTAGGCCTCCTTCGTTCAACAAGATGATCAACAAATCAGTCAAAGAGAAAGTTTTATGGACAGAACTATGGGCAGCTTGTAGGTAGGTAGGGCAAACCATACATCCTACTTAACATACATAGAACCGATGAATAAAACTTAGCAACAATACCTTAGGTTACTAAAGAGCAGCTAAGAATTCTTTAGCATAACTAAGGGAGAAGAAAACATCAAGCTATGAAGATTCAGGGATTTTGAGGTGCCTCCATGGGCATATCTCAAAATCAATCTTTACCGATCTATAGCAGCAAGAAATATGAATTATGAGTGAAAACTAGAAGACAAAACACATTAAGAAGCACTATACCATTCTACCATGTCAAGGAATCCATCAACAAGCCTTCAACATTCCTCAAAGCATCCAAGAGGCAGTCCAAAAATCATAACTCAAGTGTATTCTTCAAAGCTCATATGACCAATGCATTAATTCTTCTCTCAAGTTCAGCCTCTGATTTACAATGAGAACCATGGAATAAATAGGTTTGAGGAAGGAAAACCTCATGGAGCAACTAGCTATCCCATTGGCCAAGTCAAAATATCTAAACTTGTCCTTGAGGCTTTGCAAAGCCCAAGGCACAAAATATCCCATAAAATATCTTAAAAACTGCTAAAAACGGAAATTATATTGACTTTACATGATTTTCCCCTGATAAAAATAGCTTAACGCACATTTGGGAAAAGCAGATTTTTGGAGTTCAAAAATTACAAAAATACTTCATATTTATGCCTGAAAAAGGTCCCCTGACTTGCTGAAGGCAAATGGCAGCCTTCCCGGTGTCGAAATGAGGCTCATGATAGCTTGTTGGAAATCTCTCTGTGTCTTCTTTCCGACGCAAGTGAAATCACCTCAATCTGATCTCTGAAAGTCCCTCAAAACTGTACCTGTGTGCAAAAACCCAGAAAATAGCAGACTGCTGATATGGCGGGCATAATGTGCAAAATGAGGCTGTTTTTCGCCAATTTGAGGGGGCGAATGATCTTCAAATGCCTTGAAAATCGCTGGAGACCTGCTCATGGAATTATGGCATCCATCGGTATCATCCTCCTCCCTTGACAACTCATCAAACTGAAATGGCGAATTTATGAGTTTTCGGCCAAAAACCCAAAAAATGCCAAAAAACAAAAAGTTGCCGAAAAAGGCCCAAAAATGGCATGCATGACCCTCAAGGGTCCCTAGTAACATGCTTCGAAGTTGAGGCCAGAATGTCAAGCGCTGATGTGCTTTTCTTCTCTTTTCATGCCGGGCGCTTCCTTTTAGCCTTCTTTTCCATTACTGTTTTGAGTTTCTTCATGGCGCTGCTCTTTATCATTGTGTTGCATATCATCAATGTGTTCTCCTTTACCTTGCTGCGCTGCCTCACTGTGCTCCTCTTCAAAACACTACCCTTTCTCTTTGTGTGCCACTTAATCCAATAAACTCAACAATATGAACACAGTCAACCTTAGTGTATTTACACAGTCAGATTTTACTGCTCATAGGACAAGTTGGCAGAGTTTAAAAAGTTTCTGAGGTGGTAGCAAAGTTCTTGCAACAGTTATAAAACTAATGGACTTTTCTTTGAGCAAAGCACTACCCTCTTGTACACAGCCCATTCAATATATTTAACAATGTAAACACAATTAATCAAAAGATATCTACACAGTTAAAACCACTGTGTTTAATAAGTGACAGAGTTCATTTTGCTTTTGATTGGCCGTATAGAATCCAGGAGCATTCAACAACGATAAACCCTTTCTTGAACAAAAAATACTGCCTTCACTGCATGCAAAATGCCCTTCTGGATTGAAACTGTGGCAATATGCTGTTTGGACAGATAGAAAATGTGGTTAGGATAGATTGCAACAATGTTTCTTTGAATAAACAACCTCTGCTCTCCTTAAAACCAGCCCTCCAACTCTGGATGCACTTCAGCCAGGCAAACTTTTTAACAATGGTACCATGTGTAAAAGATGGGATAACTGCTTTGTAGATTCCCTGTGCACAGTTTTAAACAATCACCCCTCTTGTGAATTTGTTAGAGGCCAACCCACACTGGTATTTGTGTCTTCAAAACAAAACTCAAATGTTAAAACCCTGCTCTTCAGTTCATTTACCTTGAAAATACCTCTGTCAACAGATTTCTATAAAAGAGATCACACAGTGGAAAAGAAAGGAGACTTTTTGGTTAGGTGAAATATTAGTCCACTGTGTTTAGGAAAACTCCTTTCACTTGTGAATTTTGAGAAATCAATCACCACCTTTGTACCTCTGGCTTCAATGTTAAATTCGATCATCAACAACCCTGCCTTCTAGAAAATGGCCCTATTCACCTTTAGAATCTCTCTGTCAACAATTCTTCACAATGATACAATATGGTTTCTGGAAAGGCAGACCCAAGTTAGATGTAAAATCAATGCACAGTGGTTTAGGAAACACACTCTCTTTACTTGTGAATCTCAAAGGTCAACACTACACCAAGATCATTCTCAATATTAAATGTAATCAACAAGAACTCGCTCTTTAGAAAGGGCTCTTTTCATTTGTGTGAAGTTTTAAGAAAAACAAAACCACTTTTGTACCTCTCGCTTCTCCAAAGTAGAATCCCATCAACAACCTCTGCCCCTCAGTGTTCTGTTCACTTTTGAAAATCTCTGTCAACAACTCTTCACAGTAGTGACAAAAAACAGTGAAAAAGGGGCAGTTTGCTAAAAGGTGTGTTTGTGAGAGAATGCCAACAATCACTCTGTTTTTGAAAATTTTGATGTCAACCAACACCTAGCTTGGAGGAGGCTTTCAAACCTTTAACAATTCTGTCTTGTGCAAGTGTGCCCTCTTTTCACTGTTTGTATATCAAGCAAATCACCACACATATGTTAAGAATGTCAATCACACAGGTTTGGGGTGATAATGACAGAGTTTATTTTAGAGGACCACAAGCCTTTAGACAGAGATTATATGAGTTTTCTTTTTCAAACAACAAGAATGTCAAGACCCCCTCACTGAGTGCACTCCACTGCTTAGTAGTGTAGAAATGTTTAGATGATAGTGTGAAAGGCTCCTTTTCAGAATTAGGTCTGTATTCCTGCAACGAAAGTCTTCTTCTAATCAAAACCCTGCTTTTGGCAGGAAAACCTCTGCCCTTTGCTTGATTTTAAGATGAAACCAACTGGCCCTCTACCTCAAAACCTAGTCTTTCTCTGTATGTGTTCTTCGAATAACAATTTTCCTCCTTTTATCATATTGCAATAGTTCAGCTCACTGTGTAGATAGACTGCTTTTGTTTTTAACAATAATGGCAAGGTCCAGGGTTTTTAAACATTCTTTTCGTTTATCAACACCTTGCAATCGATGGGGAATTCATAAAAATACCTTGAAGTTTGATGGACGCCCGCTTTGAAAGCTGGAGTAATGCTGGAGGTCTTCGACACTTGCGCGGCACCCTCTGGAGAAAACACGTCGTGCAAATACAGTCTGTCGGGTCGGCCTGTCGGGCGGTCGGGCGGCCTTGTACAGGCGCGTCGCGCCAACGTACAGGCACGTCGCGCCGACGACGGTGGCTCGTGTAAAACTCACGCCAGGCACGTCGCGCAAAAGCCCAGGAACGTCGCGCTGCCTCTGCACAGTGTTAACTTCTGCCTGATGACCCGAAAATTATTTCTTTGGTGATAGGGAGGCCAAAACGTCTTCAGCGTTTGAAAATGACATTCCTACTCTCACACTTAATCCTTTATGTCATTTCAAACCTTTTTTCAACGGTTAACTTGCTTGGAAATGTAACGTAGGCTTTTTCAAATCTGTTTTGTTTTTCAAACTGTGGGTTTGTCATTTTGCATATGTAGACCCGAACAATGACTCTGACCCCGAGCTGAATACTGATTTTTCTTTGAAGGACAAGGCTGGTTTTGTAAATCCGTCTTTACAGTCTTTGGCCTTTGACAGCTTCTCCAAACTTTGAATACAACAGGTGCCAAGTTTACTGATATAACTTTGAATTTTGGTTATGGTTTCTTAATTTCAAAAGACGCCCCTTTTTTCCAAAATGATTTCCTGCTTATAGGTACATTACCTATGATGTATTTGTCCTTTGAATGATGAGAAAGATGCATTTGTTCCAAGCCCTAAACTGACAATTTTTATCAAACCTCCTCCTTGTCCACTTATAGCATTGTATACCTTGGAGACTGTTTATTCAGTATGAGATGGCCTGTGTTTTTTCAAAGTGTTTGATAATTGCTGCTCCCAGGTGATTCACAAGCTTTCCCTTGGGACTGTAAGTGCGCTCTTTTGATGGCTTGCTTTCACACTATACTTCACTATTTTACTCAAAAGGATCTTCTTTAGGCTTCTGGGCAGGTGATAGTGAAATGCCTTTAATCATTTTCTTTAAGAAAATGCTCCTTGTGGTATCAATGCATGCATATGTTTCAATACTTTCTCTTTTCCACTATAGGTACAGTCTGACAGACAGCTCTTTGAAAAGGGAAAACAATACCTTTGCATCATAAACAGTAACACTTACCTGTGCAATGACTTCTATTCAATTTCTTTGTGTCCTTTCTCTGCACTTTTTAGACCTATCATTTTTCAACAACTTGCAATGGCTTTGGCCATCTGCTCATATATGGAGGAGGCTCTTCATCAGGTAAAGTATCTGAAGGCTTTTTGACAACTTTGTTTGACACAGCCTTTCTCTGAATGTGATGGTAAGTAAACCACTTGAAAGACACCAATCTTAGCATCTTTAAATGCAAGCATCACTGTGTTTTTAGAAGAAACCTTAATCACAGTGACACTGTTTCCCTGTACTGTTCTAGGGGTGACTGAGATATTTATCATTTGGCTTGGTCATCTCATGACAGGTTACTTGACAAAAAATATTTGTGACTAGGAAGGTCAGTGCTTTTTGAAAAACCAAGGACTTTCCATCTGCCTGTGTAATGGCATTGGTTAACAGCATCTATTCCATTTGATCTTGGACAAAACAGGCTACTTAAGATTGGAATGTTTACTGATGACATGCTTTCTAAAGCTTCAACAATTCAAATGATTTGCAGTTTGAAATGAGTCCCTTATCAGACCCTCGCACTTTTCCAGCATATTTCAAACTCGTCTCGTTATGACCATCAATTACCTTCATAAAACCTCAAGATATTGTTTCATTGTTTCAAGAAAGGAAAATCCGGACTTTGCAACCTTCTCCGAGTCAATATTGGCCCGCGCCCTCTGCTTATGGATGAAGGAGGCGCCCTAACCCTCTGCTTGTAAATGAAGGAGGTTCTGGGCCTTGAAAATTTACCAGTTTGCTGAGACAGTGGTGACCTTTTCTTACTATGATTTTTATGCTGAAAAGAGCTGTAAAGTCCAGATGAGTAGCTTTCTGTTTTGCAGACATATCTAAAGGCTCAAGTTACATTTAGAAGCAACATTGTTCCTCTAACCGTAAACTCAAACATTTACCCAAGGGAGATGGAAATATATTTCCTGCTTCTTTGTAGAAACTATAGAATATCGTGACAAAACCTAGTAGCATAGCCGCCTTGAGGTTGGGTGTACAAGGCTTAGACTAGGGATATATGGCGCGATTTAGTATCGTCATTAATTTCATTTGCAAAGTAAGAGGTCGATCATGGTAAGCCCGTAGCAGATGGAGGCTTTTTGGCTTTTTGAGGATTGCCAAAGGTGAAATGTCCTAAAACGCCACTTCCTAACATAGGGGAGACTTTTGAAACAGATGTGGACTTGCCTTTTAAAGCTGATGGGTAGGTCAATAAGGCTGAAGCTAGATAGGATTGTGATATGAGGTTTTGATTTCGACATGGGCGAACTGAAAAGGTAGAAAGGTGAAAAAAAATTTAGGAGGGTTTTCTGGATGACATATTGACATAAGGAAATCAGTTTCTAGAAAACTCAGCTGTAGATATAGTCATCACTAACATGTAAAAAATACTGATGGCTAACAGTGGCTCCATTTGGGGAGGGCAGCTCCTCGTCAGGAGGTGTCCAGAATTCAGATTTTTGGCTTATGAAGACCATTGCCTTATCCATTGGCGCAAAATTTACCCTTCTCTTTATTTCTGAAAAGTGACAGCATGGTTAACATCAATGATACTTCTACCTACCCCACTATCTTTCCTAACATTTTTTCTTCACTTTGGCGCATTTGAACTAGCTGCCTTTTGACAATGCATATTTTTTCTTTTGCAAAATGAACCTATCTATTTCTACCCTTATATCTGCCGGGAGTTCAGATTAAGCTGATGAACTCCTTCATTTCTCTACCTAAAACTAGATCGACTGTCAAGATTAAGCAGTTTGACAGGATTTCATTCTCTAATCTACAACATGAAATTCAAAAATGATCAAATCAGGATTAGGTAGTCTGATTTGTCATGCATTTGCGGCATAAAAGACAAGCTACACACAAAGGTTATTCTGCAATAAAAGGAAACTAGACAAGCGGGGCTAAGATGTACAATATGTTTTTCATCCCCTGCTTCTCTCTTTGGTTCTGTTTTTAGGCATGTGGAACCAGAATCTCTCCCTAATCTAAGCTCTGTGATAAGTCAATATTACACAATGTTGACTATCTTTGCACTCACTAACTTATCAGCAAATAATTTAAACATGCTCACCTATGATTAGGCTAGATAGCTGAACAAGACATTGAAAGCACTAGTAGCGGCATTTAGACTTGCTCGCTTTCTGAAAGACTATTTTTTTTTTTGGAACATGGGGCCTTACCACTGCTTTTTAGAAACCGCCCTCTTTTTCTACCTTTCACTGTTTTTTGTATTTTCTGCTTTTTCACTTTTTCTTCAAACAAACTACAAATGAAAAGGTGTTCACAGGCTAAGCTTATTTTCTATTGTTGTCTTTCTATCCTAATCTAATTTGTACACAATAGACATTTGTTTGGTGAACTCTGTTTTCCAATGCAACCACTCAAGTAGATGCTCACATGGGTGATTCTGGTTTAGTTCTTTCATGATGCAGAAATAATGAAAAGGCCACTCCCATTTGGTTTGTTTCTGGACAGTAGAGCTTAAGTTTTTTCTCATTCTTGGTATCAACTTGTTTATGATAGAACCCACTACCCCTACAGATTTCTCAAGGAAAACAACAAATAGATCTTGGAATAATACCTGATCTAGAGGTTTTGAGATATAGGCTTCATTCAGGACTACTTTTTCTTCCACTTGGCTATATTTGGGACCCCCCTGGTAAAGCAACTCTTCCTTATGATCACTCGAACTATCAGACTCATCATGTATTGCAGTGTAGTTTTCTTTCCAAGCTGATGTGTTCTGATTAAGTGGACTGAAAACTGTGTGAAGGTCATCAGGTTGATGAACAAGGATACACTTTGACAGTAAATTATCTTGAAAGGACAGTGTGACAACTCCCATGTGTTTATTAACCTCTACTTCTTCATCTGCAATTTGTAACTGAATGGAACTTGGTGGCTGCAAATCTGGAGTTAAGGAAGATTCCATGTCCAAAATGATTTCTTAAACTATTTCAGGAAAAGGCTTCTCATTCACAACCTGCTCGAGGATTTCATCATCTTCCTCAAACTCATCATCAAAGCTGAGAAACTGTTGATCTCCAATCATGTGCATGTCATCTCTGACGGGCTGAAGTGAAGTAGAGTAAAGAGTCCGAGACTCTTCACTTACTTCTAAACTCTCAAGGTTCTCCTCATGAGTGTCATAGATGACCGGTAATGGCTGCTTACTTTTCTCAAATTTATGAAACTGAGCTTCCTCCCAAAAAACTAAGTTTTCTGCAAAGTTAGCTTCTGTTTGGAAATCATCATCATAATCAAAATATTGATCAAACCTTGGAAAATCATCATTATAATTAATCTCATCAACCATGCATATTGGACTATCAGATTTCTTTTCTTCAAATTGATTTACAAATCTACTTTTGACTTATGATATGCAAGATAAACAGGAGAAAGATTAGAAAAGTTGTGGTTATGTGAAGATTCAGAGGTTGTCTGTATGTTTATAAGTTGATCTATTTCCTCTTCAGTTAAAAAGGGAGGCATTTTCCTCTCTCCACAACAATCCTCTTTCTCTTGGGAAATCTGATTTAAAGGATGAATGTATTTTTGGGCTTCACCTATGAGAGATGATGAATCATCACTCATGTCCTCAGAGAGATCCTGTGGGTTCTCTTTCATTTCTTGCTTGTTTTCATCTTCAACCAATTCTTTGTGATGTTGAGGATAGTTATCATGTAATTCATGAGTTTTTTCTGATAGATGTTCAGGGGGCCAATTTGCTTTTATGAACTCAAATGACTCCCAGCATAAAGGTAGAGATCCTACAGGTTTTGCTTTATATTCTATCTTAGATTTTAATTCCTCTTCAATCAGCTCTGCTTGATTTAGGTGAGAGTTAACTTGAGCAGGGTTTTCCTGAATAATTGCTGAGAGATCTTTAGGATGCAAATTTTCTTTCAAAGTCTGGAATGATTTAAAGCATAAGGGTATAGATCCTAAAGGTTTTGATTCTTCTTCCATTTCAGAATCTGTGACTTCAAAATGGCTGATAGTGTCTTTAGAGCATTCCTCTAGGTTCTTTATTAGGCCTAAACATTTGACCTGACTTGAGTCAAAGGAATACAGGTTTTTGTAGGGTTGAGTTACTTCTAGTCTTAGGTTTTCCATGACTTCTTTAGGCATGAGGTTATGGGAGGCACTAGAATCTAACATGGCATTATGTAATATCTTGTCCCGTATGTTCAGGCTTACATAGGAAGGAGAAACAGATCCTTCTTGATATTGACCTTCTATTTTCGGGCCGGATAAGAGCTCGGGTTTGTTTTCAGTTAGATTTAAAGTATCTGCCTTGCTCCCTATGTCAAAAACTTTTAAAATTTGAGATATATACCTATCTACAGTTATTAGCTCAGTAAGGGGTATGGTAATTTTTATTTCGGAAACTTCCCCTTCGAAACTAAAAGGAGTTTGTAGTTTGGGCAGATTCGTTTCAGCTTTTTCGGACATGACCTTTTCTATGCTCTTAATTTGTTGATTCTGGTTTGAGACCTTGTTTGACACAGTCGCCTCGGGAGTCTTTGTGGAGGTACTAGGAGTATCCGAGCTAAGACTTGTTTGAATAGCTTTATCTTTGTTTTGGTCAATTTTCTTAGCCATAATTTTGTTGCTATCCGTGGCTTTTTTAAGGATGGTGTCAGAGGTTTTAGCAGTGTCAGGGCTACTCTTCTTGGAGTGGTCTTGGTTTTTTCAGCTTCTAAGGTTATACTGCCTATGAGCTTCTATAATGGCATTCTGAAAATCTATGGCAGGATCTTCGAGATCTTCATAGTCGGTTTCGTCCTGACTTGGGGAGCATAACTCTTTCTCTTCTGCTGTGGGGTAAACCTTACTCTCGTTATCAGAACATATGAGTTTCCAATGATTTTCATCAATGGGTGCAGTATCCTTATTCTCTTCATTAACATAATTCTCACTTAAGGATGGTCTGATCTGCTGATCATTTCCTCTTGGTTTATTTTGAGACTGATCTTTTCTAAAGCCTTGTTTCTGGTTTTGAGGGTTTAGTTGGTTTTCCCTAGGAGGCACTTTTTCACTCATTTTTTCCCACATCTTTGTCATGGATTTGATCAGGCCATCTATTCTAGGATCTAGGGAAGGAGATGAAGTGGAGACCTTATCTCTGTATGGGACTTTTCCTTCTAATCTAGTCCTGGCTCTTTTTTCTGCTAAGTTGGCTTCTGTTTTTATGGCTATTTTTTGCATTTCCTCTAGGGTAGGGGGATCCTTGTCTCTCAGATGATATGTCATGTCTGGATCAAAACCCTCGGGGAATTTTGCCAAGGTTAAACCAAGTGGGGGTTTGAAATGAGGTGGGAGGGAGTTATATACACTGTTGAACCTAGTGCAGTAAGCCTGGACACTTTCCCCATTTTCCCGTTTTAGGTTGTTATATTCTGACAGGATCTGAATGGGGTTTCTTCGGATTTCCCACCTATTTCTGAAGACTTGATATAGTTCTGGGATATTGTGGATGCTGTTTGGAGTTAAGCTTTTGAACCATGTTTTGGGTTCACCACCAAGACTTTGTGCAAATATTCTCATTCTGACGGTCTCGTCTTGTACTTCCATGTATTCAAAAGCATCGCTAATCCTACTTACATGCTGTTGAGCTGTGGTGGTGTCTTCTCCGGTAAAGTGTGGGATTTTGTCTTGATATTTATTTGGGAGAGGAGCCAAAGGCGGTGGCAACACCAAAGGTGCGTACCAGGCTGCCATGACTGGAGCTAATGGATGATGTACAAGATGAGGACTAGTAGGCTGAAATGAAGTGTTTTGAACAGTGGTGGTTTGACCAGGTGTGGCGGGTGAACTTGGACTAGTGATCTGGTTTTGAGCAGATCTGGGATGATAGGAGCCAAACTAATAGAGAAGCTGGAAGTCAGGAGGAGTGGTAGGTGAAGCTTCTCTACTAGGACTCTGTGGTGTGTCTAGGGATTCAAGATCGTCAAAGTCTATCTTACTATATGATTTGCTCCTGGGAAGAGTTTGTGATGACTCTAGTTCCAAAGGCGAATCTAGTAGGATAGTGCGATGTTTAGGTACAGATCTTGTTCTATGGATGGATCTACCAGTAGCTAGATGATCAGTTTCAGAAGCTTGCCACAGAATCTTCTCTGGGTCATCTACTATGATAGGGGGATTTGGATCTGGATGAGCTCTGGTATTGATTCTTCGTGAAGCCAGATTTTAGATCCAGAGTTTAAAGAGAATGGTATTTGGGAATGTTTGGATGAGTGATTTTTCTAAAATTCTACTAAGGCGAAGGATGGTCAAAATAAAAGGGATGGATTAGTGGAGTCGCCAGGTGGAACTGGGTTGCTGTTGTGAAGATAGCTATGGTCCACCACCAGTAACTAAACTGAGAATGTTTTTGGATTTTCTGAGTTTTATGTGCAGCCTATGGTTTGTTAAAGTATCCTTGACTTGTTTCAACACTTTGCTAGGGTGATGAGAACAAAAAGAGTTTACTCTAAAAAATGAGTCTATGGACTGCTTGCTTGTTTATGGTACCTAAAGGACCAAAGAGTCTATAAGAGTTTGTTGGACTATTATGTACTCAGTGTCTTACCATCTCCCGCTATGTTAGTGAGTGATGGGAAAGGTCTATCGGAAAGTAGCCTAGAGTTTGGTGAAATAGTAAGGCTTACTAGAAGTTAGTGGAGTCGCCAGGTGGAAAATTGGTTGTTATGAGATATATTTGTATGGTCCACCACCAGTACTTGACAAAAACCAATCTAAGGGAGTTTTTTGTGGTTTTTTCTGAGTTTTATGTGCAGCCTAGGATGTAAGAGTGTTATAAACCTGATTCATCACTTTGCTAAGATGGTGAAACAGAGAGTTTACACTAAATGATTCTAGAGGCTGATGGTTTAAGTTAAAAGTTGAAGCACTAAGGAGCCTATAAAAGTTTGCTAGACTGTCATGTACTCAATAGGTCCCACCGTGATCTCCATTATGTTAGGGTGGCGATGAGGTGGCTAAATCAGATGGAATTCTAAAATTTAGCAAGGTAGTAAGGCCTACTGGAGGCTAGTGGAGTCGCCAGGTGGATTTTTAGTTGTTTTGAGGTATATTTGTATGGTCCACCACCAATACTATCAAAAACCAATCTAAGGGAGTTTTTTGTGGTTTTTTCTGAGTTTTATGTGCAGCCTAGGATGTAAGAGTGTTATAAACCTGATTCATCACTTCGCTAAGATGGTGAAACAGAGATTTTACACTAAATGATTCTAAAGGCTGATGGTCTGAGTTTAGGATTGAAGGACTAAAGAGTCTATAAGAGTTCGCTAGACTGTCATGAACTCAGTAAGTCCCACCGTGATCGCCATTATGTTAGGGTCCCGTGATTTGGCCGATTGGCTAGCCAAATGACGATGTAACATCAAACCAAGCTTTGGAGCCCAAGGACCTAGCCTTCCCAGACTCAGAGAGGGCTCTCTCTATATGTGTAAAAGATGTCTGTGTGTTTACTTGCGGTGTTCTGATATTAGGCTAGTTATGAAGTATGTTTTTAGTTTTTTTTTGGTTTTTTAAGTTTGTGAGGAATGAAACTAATCAAATACATAAACTGGATGACAAGATGTAGATAAATTGGGCTATGGGGTCAAACAGATCAAGGAAGCTATGAAGTGATGATGTAAAGCTGTTGTAGGGCTGATTTGATTCACGGTAGAAGGGATCTCTGGGCAAAATGGCTTGAGTGGACAACAAGTTGGTGAAAGACAAGGGATTTCAAGTGTAACTAGTTAATAGCAGACAATAAACATGTAATAGCAAGCCATTAATCATGCTAAGTATAACTATAAGCTAATTAATACATAGAAATCAAACATTCCAGCCATACATAGAGGTATAAGACCCTCTAACTTCGGGAAAAGGCTATCAGACTTTGGGGAAAACACACAAGACAAACTAACAACTCATCAACTACGCCGAAATGCCTAAACATAGTCTCTAAGTCATTGGGCACTTGGACAAATAAGTTTTCATAGTTTTAGGCAAAGGGCTAGATCGGGACTAGGCCTCCTTGGTTCAACAAGATGATCAACAAATCAGTCAAAGAGAAAGTTTTATGGACAGAGCTATGGGCAGCTTGTAGGTAGGTAGGGAAAACCATACATCCTACTTAACATACATAGAACTGATGAATAAAACTTAGCAACAATACCTTAGGTTACTAAAGAGCAGCTAAGAATTCTTTAGCATAACTAAGGGAGAAGAAAACATCAAGCTATGAAGATTCAGGGATTTTGAGGTGCCTCCATGGGCATATCTCAAAATCAATCTTTACTGATCTATAGCAGCAAGAAATATGAATTATGAGTGAAAAAATAGAAGACAAAACACATTAAGAAGCACTATACCATTCTACCATGTCAAGGAATCCATCAACAATCCTTCATCATTCCTCAAAAGCATCCAAGAGGCAGTCCAAAAATCATAACTCAAGTGTATTCTTCAAAGCTCATATGACCAATGTATTAATTCTTCTCTCAAGTTCAGCCTCCGATTTACAATGAGAACCATGGAATAAATAGGCTTGAGGGAGGAAAACCTCATGGAGCAACTAGCTATCCCATTGGCCAAGTCAAAATATCTAAACTTGTCCTTGAGGCTTTGCAAAGCCCAAGGCACAAAATATCCCATAAAATATCTTAAAAGCTGCTAAAAACGGAAATTATATTGACTTTACATGATTTTCCCATGATAAAAATAGCTTAACGCACATTTGGGAAAAGCAGATTTTTGGAGTTCAAAAATTACAAAAATACTTCATATTTATGCCTGAAAAAGGTCCCCTGACGTGCTGGATGCAAATGGAAGCCTTACCGATGTCGAAATGAGGCTCATGATAGCTCGTTGGAAAGCTCTCTGTGTCTGCTTTCTGACGCAAGTGGAATCACCTCAATCTGATCTCTGAAAGTCCCTCAAAACTGTACCTGTGTGCAAAAACCCAGAAAATAGCAGGCTGCTGATATGGCGGGCAGAATGTGCAAAATGAGGCTGTTTTTCGCCAATTTGAGGGGGTGAATGATCTTCAAATGCCCTGAAAATCGCTGGAGACCTGCTAATGGAATTATGGCATCCATTGGTATCATCCTCCTCCCTTGACAACTCATCAAACTGAAATGGCGAATTTATGAGTTTTTGGCAAAAAACCCAAAAATGCCAAAAAACAAAAAGTTTCCGAAACAGGCCCAAAATTGGCATGCATGACCCTCAAGGGTCCATAGAAACATGCTCCGAAGTTGAGGCCAGAATGTCAAGCGCTGATGTGCTTTTCTTCTCTTTTCGTGCCGGGCGCTTCCTTTTAGCCTTCTTTTCCATTACTGTTTTGAGTTTCTTCATGGCGCTACTCTTTATCATTGTGCTGCATATCATCAATGTGTTCTCCTTTACCTTGCTGCGCTGCCTCACTGTGCTCCTCTTCAAAACACTGCCCTTTCTCTTTGTGTGCCACTTAATCCAACAAACTCAACAATATGAACACGGTCAACCTTAGTGTATTTACACAGTCAGATTTTACTGCTCATAGGACAAGTTGGCAGAGTTTAAAAAGTTTCTGAGGTGGTAGCAAAGTTCTTGCAACAGTTATAAAACTAATGGACTTTTCTTTGGGCAAAGCACTACCCTCTTGTACACAGCCCATCCAATATATTTAACAATGTAAACACAATTAATCAAAATATATCTACACAGTTAAAACCACTGTGTTTAATAAGTGACAGAGTTCATTTTGCTTTTGATTGGCCATATAGAATCCAGGAGCATTCAACAACGATAAACCCTTTCTTGAACAAAAAAAAATACTGCCTTCACTGCATGCAAAATGCCCTTCTGGATTGAAACTGTGGCAATATGCTGTTTGGACAGATAGACAATGTGGTTAGGATAGATTGCAACAATGTTTCTTTGAATAAACAACCTCTGCTCTCCTTAAAACCAGCCCTCCAACTCTGGATGCACTTCAGCCAGGCAAACTTTTTAACAATGGTACCATGTGTAAAAGATGGGATAACTGCCTTGTAGATTCTCTGTGCATAGTTTTGAACAATCACCCCTCTTGTGAATTTGTTAGAGGCCAACCCACACTGGTATTTGTGTCTTCAAAACAAAACTCAAATGTTAAAACCCTGCTCTTCAGGTCATTTACCTTGAAAATACCTCTGTCAACAGATTTCTATAAAAGAGATCACACAGTGGAAAAGAAAAAAGATTTTTTGGTTAGGTGAAAAATTAGCCCACTGTGTTTAGGAAAACACCTTTCACTTGTGAATTTTGAGGAATCAATCACCACCTTTGTACCTCTGGCTTCAATGTTAAATTCGATCATCAACACCCTGCCTTCTAGAAAATGGCCCTATTCACCTTTAGAATCTCTCTGTCAACAATTCTTCACAATGATACAATATGGTTTCTGGAAAGGCAGACCCAAGTTAGATGTAAAATCAATGCACAGTGGTTTAGGAAACACACTCTCTTTACTTGTGGATCTCAAAGGTCAACACTACACCAGTACCTCTGTCTCAATATTAAATGCAATCAACAAGAACTCTGCCCTTTAGAAAGTGGCCCTTTTCATTTGTGAAGTTTTAAGAAAACAAAAACCACTTTTGTACCTCTGCCTCCAAAGTAGAATCCCATCAACAACCTCTGCCCCTCAGTGTTCTGTTCACTTTTGAAAATCTCTGTCAACAACTCTTCACAGTAGTGACAAAAAACAGTGAAAAAGGGGCAGTTTGCTAAAAGGTGTGTTTGTGAGAGAATGCCAACAATCACTTTGTTTTTGAAAATTTTGATGTCAACCAACACCTAGCTTGGAGGAGGCTTTCAAACCTTTAACAATTATGTCTTGTGCAAGTGTGCCCTCTTTTCACTGTTTGTATATCAAGCAAATCACCACACATATGTTAAGAATGTCAATCACACAGGTTTGGGGTGATAATGACAGAGTTTATTTTAGAGGACCACAAGCCTTTAGACAGAGATTATATGAGTTTTCTTTTTCAAACAACAAGAATGTCAAGACCCCCTCACTGAGTGCACTTCACTTCTTAGTAGTGTAGAAATGTTTAGATGATAGTGTGAAAGGCTCCTTTTCAGAATTAGGTCTGTATTCCTGCAACGAAAGTCTTCTTCTAATCAAAACCCTGCTTTTGGCAGGAAAACCTCTCGCCTTCCTTCGCTTGATTTTAAGATGAAAACCAACTGCCCTCTACCTCAAAACCTAGTCTTTCTCCGTATGTGTTCTTCGACAATAATTTTCTCCTTTTTATCATATTGCAATAGTTCAGCTCACTGTGTAGAAAGACTGCTTTTGTTTTTAACAATAATGGCAAGGTCCGGGGTTTTTAAACATTCTTGTCATTTATCAACACCTTGCAATCGATGGGGAATTCATAAAAATACCTCAAACTTTGATGGACTCCCGCTGTGCGCCGAGGCCGTCGAGGTCTTCGACACTTGCACGGCACCCTCCGGGAGAAACACGCCGCGCAAATACAAGCCTCACGGCCGGTCTGTCATGGCCGCCCAAGGAGCCCCTTCAGATAAAGCGCTGTCAGCGCTCAACATGTGCACGTCGTACCGACGACGGTGGTCATAAAACTCACGTCAAAATGCCGCAAAAGCCTGTGAACGTCGCGCTGCCTCTGCACAGTGTTAACTTCTGCCTGATGACCCGAAAACTATTTCTTTGGTGACAGGGAGGCCAAAACGTCTTCGGCTCTTGAAAATGACATTCCTCCTCTCACACTTGATCCTTTATGTTATTTCAAACCCTTTGTCAATGGTTACCTTGCTTGGAAATGTAACGTAGGCTTTTTGAAATCTGTTTTGTTTTTCAAACTGTGGGTTTGTCATTTTGCATGTAGACCCGAACAATGACTCGACCCCGAGTTGAATAATTGCTGATAAGGCCGGTTTCGGAATCCGTCTCTTTGCTAGCCTTTTGGCTCGATGCCTTCTCTAAACTTTGAATACAACAGGTACCAAGTTACTGATATAACTTTGAATTTTGGTTATGGTTTCTCAATTTCAAAAGGCGCCCCTTTTTTCCAAAATGATTTCCTGCTTATAGGTGCATTACCTATGATGTATCTATCCTTTGAACGAGGAGAAAGATGCATTTGTTCCAAGCCCTAAACTGACAATTTTTATCAAACCTCCTCCTTGTCCACTTATAGTATTGTATACCTTGGCAACTGTTTATTCAGCATGAGATGGCCTGTGTTCTTTCAAAGTGTTTGATGATTGCTGCTTCCAGGTGTTTCACAAGCTTCCTTTGGGACTGTAAGTGCGCTCTTTTGATGGCTTGCTTTCACACTATACTTCAACGCTTTACTCAAAAGGATCTTCTGTCAAGGTGTGATAATGAAATGCCTTTAATAATTTTCTTTAAGAAAATGCTCCTTGTGGTATCAATGCATGCATATGTTTCAATACTTTCTCTTTTCCACTATAGGTACAGTCTGACAGACAGCTCTTTGAAAAGGGAAAACAATACCTTTGCATCATAAACAATAACACTTACCTGTGCAATGACTTCTATTCAATTTCTTTGTGTCCTTTCTCTGCACTTTTTAGACCTATCATTTTTCAACAACCTGCAATGGCTTTGGCCATCTGCTCATATATGGAGGAGGCTCTTCATCAGGTAAAGTATCTGAAGGATTTTTGACAACTCTGTTTGACACAGCCTTTCTCTGAATGTGATGGTAAGTAAACCACTTGAAAGACACCATTCTTAGCATCTTTAAATGCAAGCATCACTGTGTTTTTAGAAGAAACCTTAATCACAGTGACACTGTTTCCCTGTACTGTTCTAGGGGTGACTGAGATATTTATCATTTGGCTTGGTCATCTCATGACAGGTTACTTGACAAAAAATCTTTGTGACTAGGAAGGTCAGTTCTTTTTGAAAAACCAAGGACTTTCCATCTGCCTGTGTAATGGCATTGGTTAACAGCATCTATTCCATTTGATCTTGGACAAAACAGGCTACTTAATATTGGAATGTTTACTGATGACATGCTTTCTAAAGCTTCAATAATTCAAATGATTTGCAAGTTTGAAATGAGCTCCTTTATCAGACCAGACTCTTTTTCCTAGCATATTTCAAACTATGTTCCTGTTATGACCATCAATTACCTTCATAAAACCTGAAGATATTGTTTCATTGTTTCAGTAAAGGAAAACCTGGACTTTTGCAACCTTCTGAGTCAATACTGGCCCGCGCCCTCTGCTTATGGATGAAGGAGGCACCCTAACCCTCTGCTTGTAAATGAAGGAGGTTCTGGGCCTTGACAATTTACCAGTTTGCTGAGACAGTGGTGACCTTTTCTTACTGTGATTTTTTATGCTGAAAAAAGCTGTAAGGTCCAGATGAGTAGCTTTCTGTTTTGCAGACATATCTAAAGGCTCAAGTTACATTTAGAAGCAACTGTTCCTCTAACTGTAAACTCAAACATTTACTCCATGAGATGAAATATATTTCCTGCCTTTGTAGAAACCATAGAACACTGTGACAAACCTAGTAGTCAGCTTGAGGTTGGGTTTTATGCAGTGCTGAGATCTAGGGGATATAAGTGGCGCGACTTAGGGGTGCTTGTCAATTTCATTTGCAAAGTAAGAGGTCAGTCATGGTAAGCCTATAGCAGATGGAGGTTTTTTGGCCTTTTAATGAATGCCAAAGGTGAAATGTCTTAGAGCGCCACTTCCTAACATAGGGGAGACTTTTGAAACAGATGTGGATTTGCCTTTTAAAGCTGATGGGCAGACCAATAAGGCTGAAGCTGGATAGGATTGTGATATGAGGTTTTGATATTCGACATGGGCGAACTGAAAAGGTAGAAAGGTGAAAAAAGTTTTAGGAGGGTTTTCTGGATGACATATTGACATAAGGAAATCAGTTTCTAGAAAACTCAGCTGTAGATATAGTCATCACTAACATGTAAAAAATACTGATGGCTAACATATGATTTATTACATTTTGATATGAATTCTCCCTCACTATTGTTTGTTCTAGTTCTATCTCTTCACCTTCAAACTATTCTGTAATGATGGGCGAAGTAGGTGCATTTACTACCCGGTCGGATCGTAGATTTATTTCATTAAGTCCCGCAGTAGAAATGCTATAAGATAGAAGGTTCAGAGTATATGTTTTTTGGACCTCTTTATTGTTTAGATTTAGGTTGCGCTGGATAGGAAGCTAGGGTCTAATGGCTAGATTTCCTGGGGGTGCATTGGAAGGCAACTGAAGTTGTTGTTGAGGCATAGGCTGAGGAAACTCTCCAGTAGGAGAGGTTCCACCCCAGGTCTGCTTCCATGAAGGATTCAGATTGGCTTGAGCAACCCATTGTTT
Source organism: Pinus albicaulis (assembly GCA_034641835.2). Classification (NCBI taxonomy): domain Eukaryota; kingdom Viridiplantae; phylum Streptophyta; class Pinopsida; order Pinales; family Pinaceae; genus Pinus; species Pinus albicaulis. Next base: position 1,413,743,194 of record CM076572.1, on the reverse strand, counting down.
CCAAGGGGGATACTAATATTGAGACCACATGGCTGAAAACAGTGCAGATTGGGGACCCATATCAAAACTGTTAATGTACTGGGATGTGTCCTGAAACATACCTAGATTTATAACCGGTGGTCGAGGTTGCCATGGCTTCTTCTGCCCCATGAAGTACAACTAGTCTACCTTGCTTTCTTCACTTACTCCTTGGAAAATTGCTTTCAGCCTGGGCAAGGAAGGACATGAACTGGTCACGTGAGTATGTTCATAGATTGTGCAGGCTTCCACCATGTTCAACGGGCATTCCTTCAAAGGGTGCTTCTTTCTGCACTATGGGCAGAACATGGCCATGGTTTTTTCCAACTCCATCTACTTTTGTTTTGCCTATAGAGTGTCCATCTATGCTGATAGTGTGCTTAGAATATCATTCCTTAGGTTGTCAACTAGATTTCCAATATCTGCTTTTGTGACCCCTCCACCAAAAGTCTTCGATGACTGAAACCCTTGCCCATTTCTTGCAGCCCCCCGTGAACACTTAATACAATAATCACAGATAGTTTTGAAGTTTTCTTTTTCAATATCCCCTTTTCCTACTATATTCAGAAGTTGCAGAGAGTCTTCCCTAAGTGCTCAGAGAAGAATGATCTTCAGAATGTCCTTGTCCAAGTCACTATGTCCAGACATCTGCAATATGTATTTAAATCTTTCTACACAGTCCTCCATATTTTCATCCTCTTTCTGTGAAAATTTAAATATTTCCTCCTTAATGTCATCAGAATTATAGTAATCTTGGTATTTCTCAAAGAAAGCTTCTTTCATCCCTTCCCATGAGGTAATTGTGCTCCCTCCTAAATCCATGAACCATCTCAAGGCCGTCCCCTTTAGGGTAGCAGGAAATATCTTCAATTTTTGAGCATCAACAATATAGTCATATCTGCGACAAACAGTATCAAATTAAAAAAGGAACATGTCAGGGTCTTCAGAAGAAAGCCCGTGGAAACTAGGCAAGGTTGTTAAAGGGATGAGTCTCATTGGTGCATCACCTGTAACATTTCCAATGGGAAAATCAATAGAGGAACTTACAGGTACCATACATACCCTCCAATACTCACTTGGAATTTCGACTTGTTCTGCCACTGGTAATTGAAGTGATTCAACTAGAAGAGGTTCAACCTCACTTTCCTGATCGCTCGGTGACTCAAAATCCTTCAATAATTCTTTTACCAAATCAGAATCGTTTGATTCAACTATAGGAATTTTTACAGCGCTACCTTGGTCTCATGGAGATGAAAACCCTTTTAGAGGTTTTTTTTCCCAGTTAGAGTTGCTCAGTTCTTATGATCCCCTACTTGCCACTTCTTCCCCTTCTACTGCTAATAATGATATCTCCTCCACAAATATCCTATTTATTAAATCTTCTATCGTAGAAAGAACACCTTCTGGTACCGTGGATGGCACTAGTTGCTCCACAGACTTCCCTTTGGACTTCGTCTGAACTCTAACCCTAACAGCAACACGAGACGATGACTCAGATCTATATATTTCAATAATTTCCTGAATGTATGTCTTCCTTCCTAGATCTTTCCCCTTCTTTGGGGGTCTTCCTCTGCCCCTCTTATTTAGATCCTTGTTCATAGAAATTGTGAAGAGTGTTCATCGAAGTAACAGAATCGCTCAGGACCCAGAGCAGGATAGATAGCTTCCTCCCCGAGACGAGAGAATAGGTTCAAACAGACAATAAAAATAAAAATAAAAATCGAAGTTTAGGACCTGAAGTAGAGTAATCAAATACACTCCTCAGGACGAGAAGTTGGCCCAAGGAAAAATAAATAAAAGAGGAAAGTTGGAAACTATGCCCAGGGCTTAGGGCAAGGTTACAAAATACCCTCCCCAAGACAAGGGATTAAGTTTAATGAAAAAAATAGAACAAAGCATAAAGAAAACCATCATACTATGCTCAGGACTTAGAGAAGGGTAATAAATTCCCTCCACAAGACGAGAGATCAATTCTATAGAAAAACAAATAAAAAGTAGGAAAGAAAAACACAACGCACTTGTTATCACTCTAGTAATTTCTTAAGTTGTGGGATTTTGAGTTTTTAGTCAAAGAATACTAGAGGTAACCACAAGCCTACTTCAAATTATAGGATCTAGCCTTCCTAGAATTCAGAGAGGGCTCTCTCTTTAAGATTTATCTTTGTTTGATTTATAAATGTTAGGCTAGTTATGAAAGTACAATTTGGTTTTGATTTAAAGGGTTTGGTGGGGAAAAATCACTTGGAGGTATAATAGAGAGAAATCTACTTGTCCATTGGGATATGGAGTCTAAATCAAACTAGAAACACTAGAAATCAAGACTAAAAGGTACAAATATATTCAGGGCAAGGTAGATAACCCTCAGAGATTTGGGAAAGTGGTTTTTGTGAGATGGTATGATCAGGATTAAGGGCACTTAAGGATCCTTTGATCGGGAAAATGGAAGTAGGAGGCAGAGGCCAAACAGGAGTGAGAGAAATTAAGAATTCTCAGCACCAAAAATTGGAAAAAGACATAAAAATGACAACGAGTTAAAGACAGGGAACACTTAACTAATCCTGTAGTAATACTCCTAGTTACACATTCAAACAGAACAAACATAATATGAATGCATGAAACTTAGAAAAGGAAAAAGTGACAAGTAGAAAGTACTTCACTCATCATCTTATCACAAGGATCTTGAATTATGATTCCAGTTAGCATGTCGAGTCTGCTACTTTGAAATCAAACACACAATAGCCTCTAATGTTCAGCAAAAATGTCTATAGTAAAGTCCAACAATTTTATTATGACTGAATACTTCTAATGTAGAAGTATTTATACAAAATGTAGTTAGAAATATCCTAGGAAAAATATAGGAATATCTTTAGGAAAAAGAAAATATATTTACATAATAAGAGGGACAGCTGCTTAACAGATCAGCAAGCTGTCCTCTTATCCAAAATAAATAGGATTGTTTTATCTAACAAGGAGCTTTTGATTGATTAGCTGTCCTACTTGCTGGAAGCTAGAAAATATCAGGCTTTTGAATTGCCTTCGCTGACACTATTTCATCTAATACTCTTTAACTAATACTCTTTACATGATACTCTTTAACAATGCTACAGTTTCACTGTTTTACTGCTGTAAAAATATGTCTTTTTTGTAGTAAAATCAGCAAACTATTTTTTTTATTTCACTGTTCTTTTGACTACTTTCTTGACCGTTTCTTGAAGGTAATCTTTTTTCACCTTTTTACCTCTCATTTTTACATTAAATTAGTAAATGTTTGCCATTGTTCTTCATTGGAAATTTTGACATTATTTAGCTTTCTAAAATTCTCATCGGCCTCTGTGTATTTAGCAAAAGTGGGCTTAAAAACAAAGAGTTATTTAATCTCATGTTGTAAAAAGAACAAATCTTCAAAATGTTGAAGGAGGACTTTTCTTGTGGGAGTGCCTTGTGGTAATGGTTTGTTGACTTGCTCCTTGGAAAATTCCCTAATCTTTTTATCATAATCCTTCTGGGGCATCAATTTTTCATTAGAAACATGGATGTCTAGTAGACCCCTCTGTCTTAAGTTTGTGTATTTTACCATAAACTTTGTTATGGCAATGTTCATTGATTCACATTTCTCTTCCAGGTTTTTCATCAAATTCTTCTTAGTTACAACCTTTTTAATCTGTAAGATTGTTTATGTTCTATCTAATACCTGTAATTCCTCCAATTATGCCTTGTTCTTGCTGTTCAAGAATCTGATGAGTTTTAAAGCCTGAGAAGGCTTATTAGCTAACTCATCCTTGATCTTTTGAATCTCTGCTTGAGCTACTAATAATAAGTCTCTATGCTCATATATAACCTGAATTGAAGGCCATTAAGTTTGAATGGCTTCAACTATGTTTTTCCATAGATGATTTTTTACAAATGAAATTTACTCAGTGAAAGTTAGCTCTTTTTGTAAGCCCTTGATTTGTTCTCCAAGTCTGATTTCCTTCTGTTCATGGGTTTTAGCATTTATCAGAGCTAACTTATTTGTAGCTTCAAGATTATCAATCATCTTCTTTAGGATATTGATTTCATTAGTTTTCAAAGAAATCCCCCCCATAGATTTAACAATTTAGGCTGCTTCATATGTTTTTTGAACATGTTTTGTAGAAGAACCTGTGGTTGAAGTAGTAGTCGAAATCATTGGCACTGCAGTTTCTAGTGGTTCATTTGGTGCTAGTTTCTCCCCTAATGTGGAAGCCACTGCTGTGGTAATCACTGGTATAACTGAAGGAATGATAGGAGTGTCAGGTTCTTTCACATTTTCCTTCTCTTGGACTAGCTCATCCATTTGGGATTCCATTTCTTTGATCTAAGCAGTGAATTTGAGGATGAGCTTCATCATCTCTTCTTTTTTAGTTTGATATTGAAGGATTTATTTGGTTTGTGGATGTTCACTTTAAGGAAGCTTAATTTTTTTCCTCAAAGCTGTTATATCCTCATTCTTTTTCTTAACCAACAATTCAACTGCTTGAATATTTGAGGGATCATATCCCACCTGTAAAACTAAATCCTTTAAGTCTTTAATCCTTAGGTCCTTTGCATACAAAGATCCCTTGTCTAACTTCATTTGATCTTGCATATTAAAAATAGTATTATGTAACTTGGTAGCACTCATTGCTTTAGTCACCATTGTTGGATACAACATTTTAGAGCTATGTCTATGAAATTCAATTTGGTCCATCTCATGAACATTTTCAGTGTCTACCTCAAACTCCACCTTTTTATAATCTGCCACTATTTTTGGTGCTGAGGTAGTTGGTTTCAAAAATGACATAATCATCTTGTTTGTAGAATAATCAAAGGTTGTAAGTAGCCTATTTTGATTCCCGGGTTTTTTCTTGAGGAATTGAGAATATATTTCTGATTTGATTTCCTCATTCTTCTGCTTTATCTGCTTATATTTCTCCTTGATATCTAAATATTTTTCCTCAGTTGTTTGTGAGGAAGAAGTCTCCATGTTATTCTGTTTTTCAATCATTTGAGTGTCATCTTTACTTTTTGTTTTGTCTTTTTCAATTTCTGCAAGTATTTCATTCACTATCACTGTTGCTTTATCATTATTTACTTTTGGAGCATTTTTATCTTCAATGTCAATTGCCTTTTCTTTCCCAACTAAACTTAATTCAAGCCTTTTATTATAAATCAGTTTGAATTTATTTCTATAGTTGTTTCTGCTGTGTATGCTCCTTCTTCTCTCCGTCTTTTTATTGATATTTCTGGTTGCTTTACAAGTTCAAGAGCCTATGCTGTATCCATTTTTCCTGCTGTCTCTATATTACTTGTTGTATCTATTAGCGTATTTTCCACCCATTCTGATTGGTTGGAAAAATTCTCAATCTCAGACTTAATCTCATGTATGAAGGGAGTCAATTTTAATTTTACCCTTAAACTGCTCAAGATCCCTTGAGGATCATAGTTCCATGGAAAACTTTCTTGAAATTTAAACTCTGCTAATCTCTTTGTGATCTCTTTTTCTACATCTGTATTGTTTATGATAAAGGGACCAACCTGATTTAGAGGCCTAGAATGAGTGCCGCATACGCCGCCATGTTATTGGTACATTTGAAGTTGAGTCTGAAGGGATGTCCTTCTGAATGATTAGTTTTCATATTTGTAATCCATACTCCTGCTCTGGCTCCTGATTTGTTTACAGAGCCATCAAATTCTAAGTTCCGAAGGGACTCATGAAATATGTTGTCATTATTTGGTTTTGGATTTTTTTCAATCAGTTCAGTTTGGATTTCATTGTTATAAGAGTTACATAAAATAAATGTGTCAAGGTCAGTTGGTGTAGAATAAATGGGGTAATTTATGGATCTCTCAGCACTACTAACCATGAATTTCATTAATGTTTCCCTACATAGATTTTTGGGTTGACCAAACGCTGATATTATAGCATAGATCATGTCCAATTGTAGAGATCCCTACAACTTTGCTCCCCATGAGTGAGAAAGAATCATACCATACTTTGGTGGGATGTCAGCTACTACAATGTCCATTACCATACTCTTACCAAGGTACTGAACTAAATTCACACATAAGTCTTTAATTAATCCTAAGCACTTAAATTTGCTAGAATCAAATGAAAACAAATCTTTGTAAGGCCTGGTTATTTCTTTATTAAGAGTTTCCATGATAGCTTTGGGCATTAAATTATGGGAAACTCCTGAATCTAACATAGCGTTGTGTAAAATATGATCATGGATGGTAAGACTGATATAGAAAGGAGGGACTGATCCATCTGAATGCTTTCCATTCACATCAAGACCAAAAATCAACTCTAGTTGATCATCATTCAAATGGCATCCTTACCATCATTCATATTCAAAGTTTCAGTTATAGTTGATTTGTATAAGTCATTTTTAACCAATTATGTTAAAAGAATAGGTATTTTTAACTTAGCAATTTCAGACTGAATATTGAATGAGGGTTGAGATTTACTAATTTGAACTAATTCATCTTTAGTAACTGTAATCTGAGTTGGTTTTTCTTGATTTTTAACAGTTGTATTTCTATCTTCAATTGTCTTGGAATTCTTTGTCTGAGTTTCTTGAGTTTTGATGCTTTTAATTTTATTTTCAGGGAATGTTTGTGTGGCAGCAGAAATTTTATTAGACTTAGAATTATCAGCAGGTGTTCAGGGATTATCTGTTCTAGGATTTGTTGATTTAGAATCAACAAAAATCTTTTTAGGATCAGATTTTTTTTCTTTTACTGAATTAGAAGATTTAGAAGTATTATCTTTCTATGCATCTTTCGAAGATTGAGCTACTTCATTAGTAATATCAACATTTTTGGGACTTGTTGATATTTTAGGACTGGAAGGATTGCAATTTTGCTTATTTTCCCTTGGGAGAATTTGCAAAAAATTTGTTTTTGGGGCTTCTACATTTTTCTTATTTTGATTTTGGGAATTTTTTTTAGTGGAAGACTCATTATTTTTCTTGTTTCTAAGGTTATACTGACTGTGAATTTCATTTATAGCAAAGTCATAACCTTGTTTGTAGTCAAAGGATTCACTGGAGTTTAATTTGAGTTGTTGAAGCTCAAATAGTTCCAGATCTTCATGAGTGAGGAAAATGGTGTTGTTTTCATCTATTCCCATTAGATGATTGATGTCATCCTCATCTTCATCATTATCTTGAGAAATTTCAACATAGTTCTCCTGGAATGAGGGCCTAATGTTTTGTTCTAGAGCTGCTTCTTTAGCTTTTCTAGAATTAGTGTTTTTTCTGAAATTGGGATTTCTAATCTGAGGTTGATTATCCCATTGAGGTTTTCTATCTATATTATCTAATCTTTCTACCATTTCTAAATTTTTAGCAAATAAATCCATTTTAACATCTGAGTTTGAACTTTCTTCTTTAATTGTAACTCTTCTTTCATTTCTAAGTCTAGCCTTCCTAGCTAAAATATTGATTTCTACACTGACAACATCTAATTGCATCTGTTCTAAAGTTTGGGCATCTCTTTCTCTTAATTTATAGGCCATATCTGTATCAAATCCATCAGGGAATTTGAGCAGAACAGAGTAAGGTGTAGGTTTAAGATTTGAAGGTATTGTATTTTAGACACTGTTGTACCTAGTGTAATAGTCTTGGACATACTTAGTATGAGATCTTTTCAAGGCATAAAACTCAGACAAAATTTGAAGGGGGCTCTTTTTCTTTTCCTATTTATTTAAAAATATTCTATGAAATACAGCTAAATCAGCTACACTACAAGGAGCTAAATTTCTGAACCATTTTTTAACTTCTCCTGTCAAATTTTAGGCAAATAACCTCATCTGGACATCGGACTCATCAATTTCATAAATTTCATAGAAATCTGTCATTTTAGTTACATGTTTTTGAGCAGTATATTGTGAAATTCCATCAAACGGTGGTACATTTTTTTGGTAATCTTGAGGCATATCATGGAGGTTTTGGGGTAAGACAAGGGGAGCATACCTAGTAGCCATGGCTTGAATCTTTGCTAAGCTGGGAGGTATAATAGTAATGATAGGGGCAGTGCTGGATATGGCAGCTGATGAACTAAAAAACTATAGTTGAAGAACCGGGAAATGAAGGTGGTATGTAAATGGAATTGCTGGGAAATAAAGATTTGGTGCTTATAAAATCTGAATGTAAAGCAGTGGATGCAGTGGATTGAGTGGATGAAGGAAATAATATCCTACGCTACAAAGGAAATATAGGAATGAAATGATTTGTAGATGAACTTGTAGTACTATCTATAAATGAACTATGTTGTGTAACCATCGCCAAAAATAGAAGAAAAGAGATATCAACACCTTCGAAATAAGCCACTTCAAGGGGGAAACCTCCAATACATTACATAAATGAACAATTCTTGTATGATACAAATGAAAAAACCTCCTTTATATATATAGGAGTCCATGGGGCCACAATGTAATCCTAGCCGACCTAACAATAATAATGTAAGGGAACAATAATAACAAGATGGGGGTTAGACTAACATAATAAGGGACTACACTATTAATATAGGGGCTTAACAAGCCCCTCTCCTTCAAACAAGTGTTGTCCTCAACGCTTGATTATTTCTTGATGCTTCTGTATAAAATTCTCATCGTCCCATGTAGAATCTTCTACAGGAAAGTTCTTCCACTTGCTGAGATAATTTGAAATTGATTGTACTTTTCGAGTTCTTATTTCTGTGACTACTTCAGAACTTCTTTCGATGTGATATTGATCTTCCGGTTGTTTCATTTGATTTTGCAACAAAGTTAGGTTATCCTTTTAGGGTTGGAGAACTTGTTGTTGATGCTCATTGTGATATTCCACTACTTTATCATCCATAATAGATTTTATTTGATCCTTCAAACCATCCAAATTAGCCTCCATTTTTGCGTTTAAACCATCTATGTCATCTTTGGTTGCTCTTCATAAGATCAAAATTTGTTGCACTTGGTACCGTAATTTTGATATCTCATATTGCAATTCTTCCTCCTCATGCGTCATAGTATAGCTTTCTAAGGGCTTAATGGGTATGGAATTATTTTTTGGAGGCATAATAGAACCCATTACTGACAAAAATTCTTCAATATTCCCTTGGAATCAATTCAACTTGATTCTTGAAACAAGACTTATGCAATTCGGAAAAAACAATACACACCTTTTTCTTGCTTTTGAGGAGCTCGATATTGAAACTGGATTATCTCTATGATTGAAGCCCTTAAATATTTGAAATTAAGCACTGAAGTAGCTCTCTAAATTCTCTTTTGAATGCCATAGGTTTGACTTGATTTGGATTCTCCTAGACAAAGTTGTGTCCAATCTCCCACAATGACCTAATTCTGGACTAGTTTCGTAGAGCGAACTTGTAGGACTTGCCACGTGTCACTGTTTCATCCTTTGTTTCTGAAATTGATAGCCACGAAACTACAGTCTGTGTGATTGAAACCAATATTTACGGCACTCCAACCCAATGCCCAGAGAGAGAGTTATTGAACTTTTCCCACGATCACCTCTTTGAGATGAAATTCAGGAGCCTAAAAAAGCACTACATTCCACAGATCATATCTTGAAAAATATTACGAACCAAGCTCTGAAATTTTTTGAAGAATTTCCCTAGAATTTTTTCTTCACACCCTAAAAATTTCAGCTTCTGAAAATTCGTAGAAAAAATGTTATAGCGAAAATGCCACGATGACCGTTTTGGAGCAACGAAACCCTAGAATCCAAAGCTCTGATTCCAAATGTTGTGTAACCAGCGCCAAAAATAGAATAAAAGAGATATCAACACCTTAGAAATAAGCCACTTCGATGGGGAAACCTCCAATACATTACATAAATGAACAATTCCTGGATGATACAAATGAAAAAATCTCCTTTCTATATATAGGAGTCCATGGGGCCACAATGTAATCCTAGCCGACCTAACAATAATAATGTAAGGGCACAATAATAACAATATGGGGGTTAGACTAACATAATAAGGGACTACACTATTAATATAGGGGCTTAACAAAGTAAAAACATATAAATATGAATCTGCTGTTGGTATTATTTTTGTATCCAATTGAGAAACTGGAGGTTGCATGTAAGACAACAAATGAGATAATTCAATAGCTTCATTAATATCTTTAATCAATGAAACATTAATCTTTTCAACTATATTTTGATATTCAGATTTATTTGAGTTTGTTCCTACTAAAATATTTTTATGTTTTGCATTCAAAAATGAAAGGAAAACATGATCTATAATAGTATTTTTCAAATCAGTTTCAGATTTATTTTTAAACAATGAATATTCAAACTTCAGATCAAAATCAATATCATTTAAACTCACTAACTCTTGGGGTAAATAATTGGCTTTTCTTAATGGTACTTCATTTTCTAAATTGATAGTTTGTTTTTTCTTTTTACTAATCTGATCTGGGTTATCTACTATAACTGCAGGCTTAGGGTCCAGGTTAGACCTGGTATAGTAGGTTTTCCTAGAAGCCAGAATGATTGTTTTGAATACCCACAACCTATAAAAATAATCTTAAAGTAAAAAGATAATTGAAAGATCTTCCTTTAAGAATAAATTTAAGACTGGATATTGGTTAGTTCCCTAGTATGGTTGCCAGTATGTTATCACTCTAGTAATTTCTTAAGTTGTGGGATTTTGATTTTTTAGTCAAAGAATACTAGAAGTAACCACAAACCTACTTCAAATTCTAGGATCTAGCCTTCCTAGAATTCATAGAGGGCTCTCTCTTTAAGGTTTATCTTTGTTTTATTTATAAATGTTAGGCCACTTATGAAAGTACAATTTTTTTTTCATTTAAAGGGTTTGGTGGGGAAAATCACTTGGAGGTAAAATATAGAGAAATATACTTTTCCATTGCGCGATGGAGTCTAAATCAAGCTAGCGACACTAGAAATCAAGACTAAAAGGTACAAATATATTCAGGGCAAGATAGATAACCCTTAGAGATTTGGGAAAGTGGTTTTTGTGAGATGGTATGATCGGGATTAAGGGCACTTAAGGATCATTTGATCCGAAAAATGCAAGTAGGAGGCAGAATTAGAATGGGAGTGAGAGCAATTAAGAATTCTCAACACCAGAAATCAGAAGAAAACATTAAAATGGCAACTAGTTAAAGACAGGGAGCACTTGACTAATCCTATAGTAATACTTCTAGTTACACATTCAGATAGAAAAAACATAATATGAATGCATGAAACTTAGAGAAGGAAACAGTGACAAGTAGAAAGTACTTCACTCATCAGCTTATCACAGGGATCCTAAATTATGATGCTAGTTAGCTTGTCCAGTCTGCTACTTTGAAATCAAACACACAATAACCTCCAATGTTCAGCAAAAATGTCTATAGTAAAGTCCAACAATTTTATTCCACACTAAATACTTCTAATGTAGAAGTATTTATACAAAATGTAGTTACAAATATCCTATGAAAAATCTAGGAATATCTTTAGGAAAAAGAAAATATCTTTACATAATAAGAGGGACAACTGCTTAACAAATCAGCACATTGTCCTCTTATCCAAAATAAATAGGATTGTTTTATCTAACAAGGAACTTTTGATTGATTAGCTATCCTGCTTGCTGGCTACTAGAAAATATCAGGCTTTTGACTTGCCTTCGCTGACACTCTTTCATTTGATACTCTTTCATCTGATACTCTTTAACTGATACTCTTTACCTAATACTCTTTAACAATGCTATAGTTTCACTATTTTACTGCTGTAAAAATATGCCCTTTTTGTAGTAAAATCAGCAAACTGTTTTTTTTATTTCACTGTTCTTTTGACTGCTTTCTTGACTGTTTCTTGAAGGTAATCTTTTTTCACCTTTTTACCTCTCATTTTTTACATTAAATCAATAAATTTTTGACACTGTTCTTCATTGGGAATTTTGAGATTCTTTAGCTTTCTAAAATTCTCATCAGCCTCTGTGTATTTAGCAAAAGTGGGCTTAAAAACAAAGAGAGGTTTAATCTCATGTTGTAAAAAGAACAAATATTCAAAATGCTGAAGGAGGACTTTTCCTGTGGGAGTGCCTTGTGGTAATGGTTTTTTGACTTGCTCCTTGGAAAATTCCTTGATCTTTTTATCATAATCCTTTTGGGGCATCAGTTTTTCATTAAAGACATGGATGTATGGTAGACTCCTCTATCTTAAGTTTGTGTATTTTACCATAATCTATATTATGGAAATGTTCATTGATTCACATTTCTCTTCCAGGTTGTTCATCAAATTCTTCTTAGTTACAACCTTTTTAATCTGTAATATTGTTTCTGTTCTATCCAATACCTGTAATTTCTCCAATTTTGGCCTGTTCTTGCTATTCAAGAATGTGATGAGTTTTAAAGCCTGAGCAGGCTTATCAATTAACTCATCCTTAGTATTTTGAATATTTTCCTGAGCTACTAATAATAAGTCTCTTTGCTCATATATAACCTGAATTGAAGGCCATTATGTGTGAATGGCTTCAACTATGTTTGTCCATAGATTATTTTTTAGAAATGAAATTTGCTCAGTGAAATTTAGCTCTTTTTGTAAGCCCTTGATTTGTTTTCCAAGTCTGATTTCCTTATGTTCATGGGTTTTAGCATTTATCAGAGCTAACTTATTTGTAGCTTCAAGATTATCAATCATCTTCTTTAGGCTTTTGATTTCATTAGTTTTCAAAGACATTTCCTCCATAGCTTTAGTGATTTGGCCTGCTTCATCTGTTTGTTGAACCTATTTTATAGAAGAATCTGTGGTTGAAGTAGTAGTTGAAATCATTGGCACTGAAGTTGCCAGTGGTTCATTCGGTGCTAGCTTATCTTTGGTAATCACTGGTATAACTGAAGGAATGATAGGAGTGTCAGGTTCTTTCACAGTTTCCTTCTCTTGGACTAGCTGGTCCATTTGGGATTCCATTTCTTTGCTCTAAGCAGTTAATTTGAGGCTGAGCTTCATCATCTCTTCTTTTTCAGTTTGATCTTGAAGGATTTATTTGGTTTGTGGATGTTGACTTTGAGGAAGCTTAAGTTGTTTCCTCAAATCTGTTATATCCTCATTCTTTTTCTTAACCAGCAATTCTGTTGCTTGAATATTTCAGGGATCATATCCCACCTATAAAACTAAATCCTCTAAGTCTTTAATCCTTAGGTCCTTTGCATAAAAATATCCCTTGTCTAACTTCATTTGATCTTGCATATTAAAAATAGTATTTTGTAACTTGGTAGCACTCATTGCTTTAGTCACCACTGTTGAATACAATATTTCAGAGCTATGTCTATGAAATTCAGTTTGGTCAAGCTCATGAACATTTTCAGTGTCTACCTCAAACTCCACCTTTTTATAATCTGCCACTATTTTTGGTGCTGAGGTAGTTGGTTGCAAAAATGACATAATCATCTTGTTTGTAGAATAATCAAAGGCTGTCAGTAGCCTATTTTTATTCGCAGGTTTTTGCTTGAGGAATTGAGAATATATTTCTGATTTGATTTCCTCATTCTTCTGCTTTATCTGCTTATATTTCTCCTTGATATCTAAATATTTTTCCTCAGTTGTTTATGAGGAAGAGGCCTCCATGTTATTTTGTTTTTCAATCATTTGAGTATCATCTTTACTTTTTGTTTTTTCTTTTTCAATTTCTACAAGTATTTCATTCACTATCATTGTTGCTTCATCATTATTTACTTCTGGAGCATTTGTATCTTCAATTTCAATTACCTTTTCTTTCCTAATTGAACTGAATTCAAGCCTTTTATTATAAATCGGTTTGAATTTAGTTTCTCTATTTGTTTCTTCTGTGTATGCTCCTTCTTCTCTGCCTCTTTTTTTTTATATTTCTGGTTGCTTTACAAGTTCAAGAGCCTATGCTGTATCCATTTTTCCTATCGTCTCTATATTACTTGTAGTATCTGTTAGTGTATTTTCCACCCATTCTGCTTGGTTGGAAAACTTCTCAATCTCAGGCTTAAGCTCATGTACGAAGGGAGTCAATTTTCATTTTACCCTTAGACTACTCAGGATCCCTTAAGGATCATAGTTCCATGGAAAACTTTCTTGAAATTTAAACTCTGCTAATCTCTTTGTGATCTCTTTTTCAGCATCTCTATTGTTTATGATAAAGGGACCAACCTGATTCTTTAACTTAAATTGAGTCTTTTTTCTAGCAGCCATGAAGTTAATAGAATTAGAATTGAGAATTTGTGTCAAATATTCCAATGCAAAAATTCTCATGCTCAAATATCTATGCAATTTATAAGGTAATAAGTTGGATCCAAAAATTCTTAACTCTGTATGCTTCTCTTATAGATACTAATCTCCCACTTTACTTTGTTCTGAAAGTTGTAGGATTCTTTTCATTTCTTCATTGACTTTGGGTTGTTCTGCTTTATTCAAAATGTTCATTGCTGGAAGTAGAAAGAGGTCTAAAAAATCTGTTGATGTGAAATCACTACCCTCTTTCCTGAGCAAGGAAGTCTAGAAGATAATGGATAAAGGCTTACCCTCCAAGTCCATATTTTGCAATGCAATATGAAATCTATCAGCTTGAAAGAATAAGAACAAATGAAATAGATAGGATGAGTATCTAAAAACCCCTTCAGTGGGTAATTTGGTTAGCTGATAATGTATATTGTTGGCTATGAAACCAAAAAAATCAAAGATGATTGAAGGAGGTTGGCCCGGGGACAAGGTGGATAGAAAACCTAGAATGGACTCATTAGTGAATCCATCTGTAAAGTATCCAAGTATAAAAGATATCATAGAGATAATATGTCTAAACCCTTTAGGGAATTTAGCAGTGGAATAAGGAGGGTTTAACTTAGGAATGTCAACATGGGAAGGCATAAAGTTTTCAAATATCATGAACTTATAAGGAAAGTATAGACCTAAGTACAACTGGGTCAAAGCTTCTATAGTCAGGGGGATTGATTGAGGATCAAATTGTAATTGAAGCATTTGATTTATTGATTCTGTTGTGATAGTGAAAAGGATTTCTCTATCAACATTGACTGTGACCCTTTGATCTGGTTCATAATATTTTTGACATAATCTGATAATATCTTGGCCAGGGTGGGTCAATGGAACTATATATTTGGGCAAATGAGTCTCCCAAATGGGCATTTCATCCTTGTCCAAGTATTTATCATTATGTATTTCCAAAGGTTGAATTCTACAATAGGATCAACAATTTTGTAGTCAATATCAATCAATGGGAGACTTTCAATAACAGCTAGAGGTGGCTGGAGGGGATTCAATGACATGGTGGATTTAACAGTAAGGACTGGAGTAGATTTAACAGTTTTAGATCCTTCAGATTTAGGGGGTTTGGATCCCCTAGGCTTAGTTGGTTTAGATCCTCCAGGTTTAACTCTGCTCTTCTTTTTAGTCATTCTAGGATACTTCTGCAAGATTAAATTGTTTGCAGAAGTTATTTTTCTTTTTTAGAGGATGAATTGGTCAATTTTCAAGCAAAAGATAGTCTCTGTTGGTATTTTTTTCTTAGTTAGGCTTCCTAGAGAATGTAAACTGGGATAAGATAGGAAACCAGGGTTTCTTGAATGGATTTTGATTGAAAAAGGAGTTTTTAAGGTAAAGTTAGGCTTCAAACCATTTTCTATCTTTAAATTTGGTCTTCAGGGGCTTAAAACTTGAGGAAATTGGCTTTAAGGAGTGAATTTTGCAATATAGAACTTCCTGGAAAAAAATTGCAATGGTTTGGCCTCTTTTTGGCATTTTGTAGGCAATTTTAAGTTGGTCAAAACTCTTAATCAAGGGCCTGGTTTAATCACTGATGGTATAAAATAAATTTTCAATTTCTATTTTGTCGAAAAATACCTTAAGATGCGGGTATTCGGCTCTTGAAAGGCTTTCGGATAATTTCAGTCAATTTTGTGATCTTTTACAGCTTATTGGAGCGGAAAGTAGCCTTTTAGTCACTCTTCAATGGTGGAATTGGAGTCAAATTAAGAGTTTTTAGGTATAAATAGACACTCAGGGATTAAAAAGGCTTTACACAGTTGGGAGGAGCTTTTTCGAAGTCGAAATGCATAAATAAACATTTAAAACAACCTTATCAAAGGTTTTAAATCATATATTTTTTATGTTTATTTTGCATTGAATGCAGGTCTTATTGATGGCGAGAGGCAGTTTCAGTTTTGAAAGTGAAACCAAATAGTGGCTATCGCCTCCAATTTGAGTTGTAAGTGGTTTGACCTCAAATGAACACGATCCAATAAAAGGTTGACACGTTGTGGAGGGAGAAATGGGCAATACTGCCCATTTCGCGTCCGATTTGGGTTGGGGCAGTCGTTTATTTTTTTGAGCACGATATAATTTTGGAGCCGTTGGATCTTTTGATCAAGAGCGAAGCGTGAAGATTAACTGGGAAGGTGCAGCCAAAGGGAAATGGTGAGACCAAGCTTCATATGGGCGTTGGTGGTTAAAAACATGCTTTAAAACCTTTGTTTTTATCAAAGGATAAATGTTTTTAAAGTATATATAAGGCGGGGTTGTGCATGTGGCATGGGTAAAACATATATATATTATATTTTTAAGACTTATATATAATGTTCTTAATGAATAGGAATGCGGGGTGGATTTTAATTTTTTACGAATATAAACCTTACTTTAAATTCAGACTTTGGGTTAAGAGGCGAGGGGTTTATGTATGTATTGCGAAGGTTATGTTAAATCACACACATTGACTTATATGGTGGTGGAGGGATAAGTTTTTTCGAATCTTATAAAAACAATTGATTTGATTCAAAAAAATTTGGATATAAGTTGATGAGTGGGAGTAATATGTTTTTATTCAAAACATTTTCAATATGTATTAATTAAAACATAATGGGTGTGGCATTAAGTTTATTATATAGTTTTAAACCATTCAAGGGTCTAATAACCATAAGTGACGGGATATTTAATTAAAGTTAGTTTTAGACCAAAAGGCATTTTATTTGGGTTTTAATTTAACATGTGGGTAATAACTTTGGTATAAAAACTTTGTAATAGTGGGTTTTTGGGGCTATTTAGATATAGGGAATTAGATAAATAGGATAAGGTTTTTATTTAAGGATTTAATAAAATATGTTAAAAGTTAATATGACATGGGGAATGGAATGCACACAAAATACACAATATGACTAAGTAAAGTGAATAAGTAAAGCAAAGCTTGCATTTTCATCATTTCACCAATTTACTTAGGATAAAGCATTTTTTGAGGGTTTTTGTATGTTTCTGAGTGAAGGAAGTTAATCGGATGGGGTTTTATGTTTTATTAAGTAAGAATGAGTCTTTACTTATGAAAATGAGTTAAAATGTATGAATAAGGGATAAATAATGATAAATGGGGATTTAACATAAGAATTTAACATTTTCAACTAACCAGTCATCAATCCTTGGGTCTGGTCCCAACAAAAGTCAGAGAAATGCTCTGAGCCTGTTTGAATGATAGTCTAAAACACTAAATACTTAAAGGGGAATGGGAAATTAGTGATTTTTTTCCTGGTGATCAATATTACATGCTTTTTCCCACTTCTTTCTACCTACCCAACATTACTCTAATATTTTTTCTTCCTTTTGGCACGTGCATTTAAGCTTGCAACCTTGAAACATTTATTATTTTAAAAGAAAAAACTATCTAATTCTACCTTATTTCATCCGAGGGCTCAGATTAAACTATTGAGCTCCTCATTATTCACTACCTATCTACTGATTTATCAGGATTAAACTGTATGACAAATATTTATTCACTATCTAAAACATGGAATTGAAAACATGACAAGTCAAGTTTAAATAGTTTAACTCATCATGGGTTATGGCATTCATTGAAACTCTACCACAATCATTTGCAAAAAGTAAAAAGTAGTGGCATTTGGACTTGCACACTTTCATGTTTTATTTTCATCTTTTTTCTTTTGGGGTATATATTTTTTTAAGTCCTTTGATCTTTCTTTTAGGACTTTTTACCCTCTTTTTTTATTTTTATTTTTTATTTTTTTATTTTTTCAAAATATGGGAAAACAACTTGCATAAAGCAAGGTATGTAAATTTTTTACAAGACTATCAAAATTCAATTCAAAATTACGAATCCTATATTTATAGGAAACTAACAACACTTACGCTCAAGACTTGGAGTAGGGAAATAAATTCCCTCCCCAAGACGAGAGATTGACCCTTAGATCTATTGCAGATCTTGCTCTTGCATTTGTTAGCCTTCCCCGACAACAACACCAAAATGTTGGTGTCCTAATATGAACAGAATTCAACCCTTTCTCCACATAAATTATCAACCCTAGGGATTTAATTATTTCAAGACTAACGGCAAAGTATATGCAGATACAAGCACATGACCTGTTGTAGATTACAGGTTTAAATCCATAACATACAGACCACTATAACAATAATTAAATACACTATAGAATTTAAAGGGCATTCACAACAATTAAAAGTAAATTGTAACAACAGTAAGGAAATCACACTGAAACACAAACAATACAAGAAAAAGGAAAATGTAGCACCTGATCAGAAGATTGGGCCCAACTCTCTGATCAGGGTTGTGGTAAACTCACGAATTACAAAAGAAACGGCAAGTTGTTGTGTGATAAAAGAGATTCATTACAAGATCTGTATGTCAAAGGGCTTAACCCCGATTCATAGCCTGCAGGCCTCTTTATACAAATGTCCTAGAATCCTTGATTCCCCTCAACAACCCCATAGTTACAAAAATACATCTTGTTACAATGGAAACCTAGTTGCCTAGAAGGAAACCGTAAAAAGGCCTGAAATGGAATTGGTACAAACAAGTCTGTTACGCTGTAACAACAAATGAGGAAAACATGGAGATGATGGGTTGTTTCTCGACTCATGGCTGCAACGCTCTTGTTTTAGCCAAATCTGTAGAAATATCAGATTTAATATGTAAAAAGGTAAAACCTCCATGACAAATACTTCATTAATCAAATATCCCATGAAATATATGGAAATGGGTTTTACATCATGCGTTTAAGAGTAATAATGGCACAAAGAGATAGAAAGATAGGGTAAAATGGGAGAGGAAAGTATACAAATATGGTACCCAACAATGTTACCCCCACTCGTTCTTAGGCCCAGGATCGTATTGTGTCTTCTATGATAAATCATTAAACAGTGAAAGAATGTTGAATTCCTTTCCCCACATTTCAGCCAGTTGAGGCAGGATTTCTTTTGCCACATTTTTTTCCTCTTGAGCAACCCCTCCCTCCCAGATGCTCTGGAGTTGGATTTCTTCCTATTTCTTGTGCTCATTGAGACCCTTGTTTATGATTTGTTGCTAGAGAGCCTCCAATTTCAGTTCCAACAATATTTTCTCCTAGGTGGTGTTACCAAACATTTTTTTGTTCCAGATCATGATATATACTTTAATGAATTTCAGTTTTTGCTGGAATTTGTACATTTTGTTTCCTAGTTTGGGTTGATGGGTTTCCCACCATTCCTTCATTATGTCAGTGAATTCTGGATGGTCGAGCTAGAATTCTTCAAATATTAAGGGTTTATTTTTTGGTTCGGTTGAGATGTAGATATTTAGAGTGATAGGAAAATGGTCTGAGTTGACCTATAATAGAATCCTAGCCTTAGTCTCCTAGGAGGTGAGGTAGATGTCCTCCGAGAGGAGAAAATGGTCCAGCCTTGAGAAGATTTTTCTATCTCCTCTGTGCCTATTGTTCTAGGTGAAGGTGCCATTTTTTGTAGGAATGTCTATCATGTGGAGATCATCGATGGTGGCTTGGAATACCTCATAGTCTTTTTCCAGTTTCTGAAGGCCCCCCTTTTTTTCCCCAGGTTGACTACCATGTTGAAGTCCCCTGCTATGATTTTGAAAGGGTGGTAGAATGAGATTAGAGTCTGGCTGAGGTTGTGTAACATGTTTATTCTCTCGGCCACTCTGTGGGTTGCGTAAATATTGGTGACAGATATACTGTTGTTGGTGCCTATGATTTTTAGAGTAGTCATTAAAGAGTGTTTAGTGGCAACCGATTCTGTAAGCTCAAATAATGAGCTCTTCCATAGAGTTATTATCCATCCTCTTGTTCCAATGGTTGATATTGCAGTGTGACTATAGTTTCTAAAGCAAGTTTTCTAGATCATGGTAAGGCCATCCAAATCAATCTTGGTTTCTTGGATCAAAAGGATGGTTGACTTGTCGGTAGCGAGTCTATTTTTCAAGACTCATTTCTTCCTAGGACAATTAAGTCCTCTTATATTCCATGAAGTGAAATTCATTGAAAAAATTTAGGGGGCAGGTTAAGGGCCCTTACCTTTCCTTCATTGATGAGTCTGACTCCCAGCTCTTGAAGGAGTTGACTGGTATTTTTCCTTCATCTTTTCCTGTTCAGTTATTTTGGGTAGTATTAGCCTGCCTCTAGGTTTGTGAGAATTCCCTTACCTGATCCTTTTACCATGGTTGCTTGCCCTAACTTTTTTTTTCATTACTTCCTGTAGGAGGTATACTTCTTCGATTTTTTTGAGATGGTCTTTCAGAATCACTGCTATTCCATTTTTTTCAAATCCTTTGCCATTATTAGGAGGAAAAATCCTACCAATGCCTCTTCAATAGCGCTTTATTCTTCCACGGCTTGTTCCATCTCTGTGTCCTCCTATGGTTCTTCCTTTTCATTCATGTTGTGGTCAGGTTCTTTGTATTCCTGCCTGTTGTTTCATGGAGGTTTCTCATTTTTCTTGTATTCTTCCTCTGTGAAGCTGAGTGGGAATTTTTCTTCCTGTGACATGTTCAGTGCTTCAAATTTGTTATTTTGATTTTCCTTCAGTTGATATTTCCTTGTAAATTTTTTCCTTTTGTGTCTGTTCTTATTGTTGACTCTTTTGTATCCCTACTCATCCCTCTTCTTGTTGGTTTGTTCTTCGGTTGAAGAGGCCTTGTTTTGAGAGAATTCCCAAAATAGATGCCCGTGTTCATGGCACTTCCTGCATCTAAAGGGGATGCGCTCATAATCGATATTTTTCCACTAGATTTCATCCTTATATATTAGCTTGATAACTTATGGTAGGGGACCTGAGACATCTATGTAGACACAAATTCTTACATATGAAACATAATGTCCATTTCTTATTCCCTATGACATTTTTATGTATTCTCCTAATTCATCTCCTATGCCTTTGGGGATTGTGGGAGCCCAATAGTCTATGGGTAGTGAATAGAGCCTAACCCAAAAATGGACTCTTGTGAAGTCATCTTTTTCAAGTGTGAAGTTCTTTTTCTAGAATTTCATGTAGAGACCATCAGAGTTAAAGAAGTAGGGTCCTCCTTCATATATGTTGTCTCTGTCTTCCAGAAGATCGAAAACTATTGTGAAGAATCCCTTAGATCCCTTTGGCTTCCATTTGGACTGAATCCAACCATTGAGGGATTTTTCTATTTACCAAATTCCCATAAATTTACATATTATTTTATATTCTTGCATGTATTCTCTGTAAACCACCATGCCTAGATCTTGGATGACCAACTCTAGTGTCTTATTGGCTTTTGGGTTGCATGTTTTTTTTGGCTTTGATTTCCCCTTTTCTTTATCTTTCCCTACTTATTCTTCCTCTGATTTAACCGTCATGCATGGATCAGAGTTGTCTTGTCTGTCTAAGGTGTTTTCCTTTGAGAGGAGGTCCATTGCTTCTTTGCCATTCCCCTGTTGGTTGCCATTTGCTGTAGTGTTGTGGTATAAAAGGGACAAGGAAGAATTGGAAGTTAGTCTGGTGAAGAAAGAAGATTCATCGTTGCTCGGGCGGCCTACAACTAGGTCATAGAAAGAGGGGGTTGACTGGATGCTAGTCAGCATCATCTAGGGGGGCAATTGAGAACCCATTCTAAGCCTATGGTGGTAGAGGCAGCAGGGCAAAGGCTGCAAGGTTCATATTAGTTAGTTAGGTTATTTCCGCTAGGAAGAGCTCAAACATTTTTCATCGTCTTCCCCTTTGGAGTATTGGAATACCCCAAGAAGATACATTTTTTACTTCTAACACCAATTTTATTTATTTTTTCCTTAGGTATCAAAGCATAGTAGGTGGAACCAAAGACCCTGAAATGATTTACCGAAGGAATGTGGCCATACCACCTTTCATAAGGAGTTTTATTTCTAATTTCATTACAAGGACACTTATTCTTTATGTGCACAACACATAAAACTGCATCAACCCAAAACATCAATTTTACATCATTGAAAAACATGATGGCATGAACCATATTTAAAATTGTACTATTCATTCTCTGAGCTACATCGTTCTATTGGGGATTATAAGGCATGATTGTTTGATGTTTGACCCCATTTTGGCAAAGATAGTTTTCAAATTCATTTGAAGTGTATTATTTTCCATTATCAGTGCATAAAGAGCCAATATGAGCTTTTGCATCATTTTCAATCCATGCATAAAAATTATTGAATGTTTGAAAAGCATGAGATTTATTCTTCAACAAGTAAACCCAACACATTCTAATGCATTCATCAATGAATGTCATCATATATTTATTTCCATTTGCAGAAGGAACATGCATAGGGCCACATAAATCTGAATGAATAAGCTCAATTTTTCCATGTGCTCTGGAATGTGAATCATGAAAGGACTATTTCTATGCTTTCCTAGAATAAAATCATCACATTTCTTAAGTTTCCTAGGAATTGTAGGCAATCTAGTAACACCATTTTTCTTCAAAAATCTAAGGTTTTCATAGTTTAAGTGTACAAATATAGCATGCCATAAAATACTTTATGGGAATGTACCTTCATCATAGTGAGAACTAAATGCAAATTTTTTTTCATGAAGAGAGGTACCTTGCAACTTTAGGATTCTTCATTCTTCTATCCCTCTCATGAAAAGTGAGTGATCTGATGCTTTTCTGACCTCAAACTTTCCATTAAACATGTGAATGGAGTATCCTTGTTGGTGGATGTGGACCAAGGAAAACAAGTTTCTCCTCAACTCAAGGAGGTATAGAACCTCATGTAGAAGAAGGTATGGAATACCAAAAAACTTAAGCCTGATTGTGCCAAGCCCTAATGGATTAAGTTTAGATTTTTCTGCAAATTATACTGCTCCATATCCCTTTTTAGTAAATTCTTCAAAAAAATATTTTCTAAGTCACGTGACATGTTGCTCTTGAATCTAGCAACGAATCATTTCTCCAAGAACCAAGTGAAGCATTAAACAAGTCTTCAGTTACTCCATTATTACAATGTGCTACAACATAATGAGTAGATTTAGGTGCTTTACCTTTGTATCTGTCATGAGTTTTACCTTTTGCTTCATTTATTTTGTGCTCAATTCTATCCCAAGGAAGCTTACATGTATATTCATCATTCCAATCTCTATTACAATGTGTTGTAGCTCCTAGAGATGGCCTTGAGTTGCAAAAGGCCAATCCTTAGGACATCTTAAAATTAGAGGTTAAATATGGACAACTATATAAATGCCTCTGACATACAATGGGTCAAGAGAATAATGGTTTTGGTGATTCAAGAATGGAGAAGACCATTTGAGCCTGATTCATGTGAATTCGGTATACTTGTGAGAGGGTTCAGGAGGATGTGAGGTGTTAGTGTCCTATGATTTGGCTGATTGGCAAGCCAAATGACAGTGTAACATCAAACCAATCTTTGGAGCCCAAGGACCTAGCCTTCCTGGACTCAGAGAGGGCTCTCTCTATTTGTGTAAAGGATATCTGTGTGTTTGCTTATTGTGTTATGATTTTAGGCTAGTTATGAAGTAGCTTGTTTGGTTTTGGTTTTTAGGTTGTGAGGGATGAAACTGATCAAAGATATAAGATAGGTAAAAAGATGTCAGATCAATTGGGCTATGGGGTCGAAAAGGTCAAGAAAGCTATCAAATGGTGATACAAGGTTGTTGAAGGGCCGATTTGATTCGAGGTAAAATGGATCTTTGGGCAAAATGGAGTAAGATGGACATCAAGTTTATGAATAACAAAGGATTCCAAGCATAACTAGTTTAATGGCTGACACAAACATGGTAGGGCAAACCATTAATCATGAGAAATGTAACTATAAGCTAATCAATACATAGAAATAAACATTCAAGCCATGCATAGAGATATATAACTCTCTAACTTTTGGAAATGGCTATCAGACTTTGGGGAAATAAACTTAAGACAGGCAAACAACTCAAATCACTATGCCGAAATTCCTAAACACAGTACTTCAAGTTATTGGGAACTTTGAAAATAAGATTGCATAGTCTTAGGCAAAGGGCAAGATCAGAACAAGACCTCCTTGGTTCAACAAATGAAAATCTAATCAGTCAAAGAGAAATTTCATGGATGGAGCTATGGCTAGCCATGAGTAAGCAGGGCATACCGTAAATCATACTTAGCATGCATAAAACCATGAATGAAACAAACAACAATATCCTTAAGTTATTAAAGAGCAATCAAGAATTCTTTAATGTGACTAAGAATGAAGAAAACATGGAAGCTATGAAGAAACATGAAATTTGAGGTGCCTCCAAGGGCATGTCTCAAATTTTTTCTCTACTGTCCTATAGCAAGCAAGAACATGTATTTATGAATGAAAACTAGGAAACAAAACAAAGAGAGAGACACTATACCATTCTACCAAGTCATGGAATCCAACAGCAATCCTCTTTCATCATCCAAGAACATCCAAGAGACTGTCCAAAAGCATGAGACAATTATTTCTTCCAAAGCTTATATGACCATATATTGCTTCTATTCATCAAGTTCAGCCTCGTTTACAATGAAAGCCTTTGGAATATATAGGCCAAGGTGAGTAAAACCTCTTAGTTCAACTTGCAATCTCATTGGCCTATCCAAAATATCTAATTTTGTCCTTGAGGCTTTGCAAAGCTTAAGGCACAAAATATCTAATAAAATATCTAAAAAATGCTAAAAAAGGGAAATATATTGAATTTTCATAACTTATCATGTACAAAAATAGCTAAACGCACATGAAGAAAAGTCACTTTTGAAAGGTTCAATTTTTACAAAAATACTCAAAAAATACATCAGCAAAAGGTCCCCTGACTTGCCGGCAACCTTTGGAGGCCTTCCCGATGTCAAAACGAGGCTCATGATAGCTCGTTGGAAAGCTCTGAGTGTCTAGTTTTTGAAAATGTTTATTTTTATCCCAACTAACCACTGAAATTCCTCCAAAAATAGGCCTGTGTGTAAAAGCCAAAAAATAAGCCTTGCTGATAAACGGGGCAGAGTGTAGAAAAAGCCAGTGTTTTTCGTCATTTTGAGGGAGAAAAAAATCTTCAATTTTTCTGAAAATCACTGAGTATGTACCTATGAAATTATGGCATCTAATTACACCATTATCATCATTTTATGATGTCCCAAACTGAAATGGCGATGCCCATGAGTTTTGGCCAAAAACCCAAAAATGACAAAAAACCAAAATATGTCAAATTTCACCCAAAATTGGTGAGCGTGACCCTCAAGGGTTTTCAGCAACATGTTGTGAAGAAGAGGCCAAAATTTGGAGTCTTGAGGTTTCTTTCCTCAATTTTTGTGTCAGGCGCTTCCCTTTAGCCTCCTTGAGTTTTTATTGAGCAGCCTTCAACTTCCGCCAGACAAACTGATTTAGCATTTTATAATGCCCCGTCATCCTCCGCTGAAGGTCCAAGTCCCTGTTTTCCTTCTCCAATTTCTTCTCCAAGTGATCATTAACTCTCTCAAGCCATGCTTCCCTATTGTTCTCTATCTCTTGTTCGAACAATGCAGTGAGAGGGGTAGATTGGAGAAGTGCATTTTCTTCTTCTTTTTGTTTCTCAAGGGCCTTTTTTAGCCCCATGGTTCTTGGCCTCTTTCGCCTAGGCTAACCTTCGCCTTCACTTCCATCGAACTCACCGATGAGTTCTTCCAACCTCACTTGTGCTTTGGAGGCCTCCTTCTTGTATTTGATTGTCCGTGTCTCATAAAAATCCATATGGACACTCATTTGCTTGTTTTGGACTTGCAAAAAGTGATTGAAGTTCCTAGCTCTATGAATATCAGCCCTCAAGGAATTAATTTGGATCTCTCTATGGATCAAAATATTTTCTAAGATCCAAGCTTCATTATCACTATCATCACTTTGGATTTGGATGATGTTGAATTCCCTTTCCTGTTCATGACTGCTTTCTTCCTTGCCCTTCCCTTTGCTTTGGGTGGCTCTTCTGGTACTCTTCCTCTTGGGCAATTCGACCATGGGTTTCTTGGGCAATTTTCCCTTGCTTTGGAGGGCCCTGATCACATTTGGAGTTACAACTCTAGGCACCATTTTCTTCGCTATTCGGGGCTTGGTGACTTTCGGAGAATAGAGCATGGCCCCTTGCCTAGGAGAGGCAGCTAGCACATTCTCCATCGGATCTTTACCCTTGTCACTTTTCCCCTCACTTTTTCCACTGTCTTGGAGTTCTTTATGGATGCCTTGGCTGTCCTTTTGCACCTCCCTTTGAGGGATATCCTCCTCACCGTGCTCCAACTTTTTATCCTGCTGCCCCTCTTATTCTTGAGTTTGATGTTCCTCTTGAGGAGGCTGTTGTTCTTCACCCTGAGGCTGCCTCTACTCATACTGCTGTAGCTGTTGTGTATCATCTTTTGGCTGCCCCTCTTCATCAACTTCATGCTGCTACTCTGTCTCACTGTGATGCTGTTCATCAACACTTTCTTCATCATCCCCTTGCTACTGTTCAACACTTTGCTCTTCCTGCTCATGTCCTTCTTCCTCCTCATGGTCACTCTCTTCTCCTTCTTCAGGCTCCTTTCTTTGTTCTGTGGTAAACTTGAGCTTTTTGGGAATGGGTCTACTAGAAGAAGGTGAAGGATGGTGAGTAGGAGGTGTAGGGGATGTATGAACTGGAGGGACAGTGGAGAAATATAAATGGGTGATGCAAGTATCCGAAGAGACCTCCCTCTTTTCAAGTTGATGAATGATGATGACTTTGATGAAAGAGTGGTGGAAAAGGCAGGCTGTTTGCTGTGAAGGAGGCTTCTTCTGAACAATGGAGGCCATTTTCTCAATGCTCCTATGTAAGAAGAAAGGAAGATTTAGCAGCTTGGCCCTTGTGAAATGCATGAGCAGTCGAATTTGATAGGCATAGACTCGAGAGAATATTCCCTCACAAGTGAAGTATTTCATGATGATCTTCATGAGGGGGGCATAGCTGGCCAAAATATATGAGAAGGGGAAGATAGAAGGACATGAATCTCTGTGCTCAGGCTTTAGAAAGGGCTTGTAATCTTCCGAGTCCAAATGGCTCTATTTAAACCACTTCTCCCCAATATAGGGGATTTTAGTGGCCTTGGAGATGGACCTTGGAGAGAATTTGAAATCAAGGCCTACCAACTGGAAATGCTTGTCTTGAAACCTCAAAGTGCAAAGGTGTGTTAAAGGAGAAAAGTTCTTCATTTATTGCACTCTTTGACAAAAATATAAACACCCAACCTCATGGAAATTGAACAAGACTGATGGGTGGGCATTCACTTCTTTAGTGGAAGTAGGCTCAAATATCTTATGCAAGCCACTCGTACTATCCTGCCTAGGGGGCATCTTGTTCTAAATTCTCTCTGCAACACCAAGCTACCTCAAAATGGTTTTCAAAATGTTTTCTCAATCAAAACTCTGTCTTCTTTGTTAGTCACTGTTTGACCAAGGCAGATCTCTTCAAATGCTATGTGAAATGATTCTTTAACACAAAACTCACTGCTCCTTCCAAAACACTGTTTGTCTCCCTTTGCATGCCAATCAACCAAAGTTATCAAAATAACAAGCACATAGTGAAAATGTTACTGTGGCTGGGTATGTTTACAAATATCCTTTATGTTTTGATAAAAACAAGACATCCTTGTATTTAGATAGAGGCAAAACACTGCTTCCAATCAAAAACACCCTCCTTGTACTTCACTGTTTCTCACACACAGTTTTGAAAAAACACCTTCAAATTGTAATAACAGCTTCACTCACTTCAGTCTATTTTATGTATAAAGAGGAAGCACTGATTTTTATTTTCACCACACACAGAGGACTTTTGAAAGTGACAAAGTCATTTATGTATGATCACTGTGTTGGGTAAGGTCACAAAGCTTTTCTGTGTCTTTTGGTATAAGCAAGACAGCCTTGTAGGAGACAAACACCCCTCCTAATCAAAATACTTCTCTTGTACTTCACTGTTTGACATTCACAGGCAGATAAAAAACCTCTAGACTGAGTTTGAAATATTTTTCACCACACTTGTTTTATGGGACAAATGAGGCATCAATTGTTTCACTGTTTCACTTCTTTTAATAATCACTATGTTTTCCTTGCAAACACTGCTTTACCTCCTAAAAATGTTTTCACCATACACTGGGTTGACAGAGGTTATGGTTTGCCCTATCACAGTTAGGGCACCTCCAACAATTTGACAAACCTCTACTACTGTGTATATTTTGACTTGCAGTTTTATGCTTTTAGCACTGTATTGAGGGCAGTTTTTAGGCCTTTTGACATCATCATAAACACACCATTATCATTATGTCAACCTTGGGCAATCATAGCCACAAAAGTCTCAGATTTTCAACAAAAATTCAACCCTCCTTACCACTTTTTTCACCACTATATTTGCTGACAGAGGTTATAGTTTTATCACAGTCTTGAGGGTAGCTCTAGGTTCTTTGAAACTAATGAACGCTCCACTAGCCTCCCACCGTAACAAACTTCTTCAAAATATTTAACAAATCACTTTGATTTATAGCAAGAACTTCTCTATTCGATCACCATTTAGTTTTGAAAACATGGCAACAATCTCTCATTTAGCAACTTGACTATACCAGGGAGGCAAATATAAATACCTAAAAAATGGATGGTAGCCCTTGTTTGAAACATTTGAGTAGCTTTCAGGGCTTTCGGAAGGCGTTTGGACTATTGAAGCATGTGTGGCACGTTTGAAATGAGAAGGCACCGCGCAACAGAAAGGTTGTTGGGTCACTGACGGGTAGTCGTGACCGGCGCCTACAGGCACGCCGCACGCCGCTACAGGCGCACCACGCAACAACACAACTCCTTCACAAAAACTCCCTTGAACACGCAGCGCATTTCTACAGGTGCGCCACGCAGTCTCCAAGCCTGGAAACTCTGTGAACTTGCTCGAAAACTCTCTTCGGTCCTATGATCAGCTAAGGGGAGGCTTTTTTTGTGCTTTGAAAATTTCAAATGAGTTTGTAACGGTCCCTCATCCTCTTTTGAAAGTGAACAAGTCCAAGTTCCTTTCACGTTTTCTTGGTGAAGGTTTTGAAAACCTTTGAAAGGATTTTGGGTTGAAATAGAACATGAAGCACCTGCCTTTGTGATTTTCATCACTTAAAACCTATAAATACTCTTTGCACCAATCTTTTGACAAAATGTGGAGTTTGACTTTTGAAAAGGTAACATAGTGATGACTTTTTGTTTAAGTGAAGAGGCCTTGTTCAGGAACTACAAATCTCCTCTACTGCATTTTCACTGTGCTTTATTAAAAATGAAACTCTGCCACTGCTGACCTTTTTAATGACATTTTCAAAGGAAAATCTGCTCAAAAAAACAAACCAATGAGTTGTGAAGCATCTTTTGCCATTTTTCAATGAGATGACTTATCTCTTTATAACCTGATTGACAGTTTCTGCTCCTGCTGCTTTAAAGCTGATAATGCTCACTGTGAAGCTGATCGAACTGTTAGGTGCTCTTTGAGCTTCTCTTTTGACTATGGGTGAAGCTTAGTTGCATTCACCCAGGCTTTATCATCATCTGTTCATCAAAAGGGAACTTTTTAAAAAAAAAATCCTCTCCTTTACTCAAAATGCAACAACAAGGTACCTTTGACCTATTTTCATAAGGAAAATGCCTTCATTTGTAACAGTGGCATGCATTATTGGCTTTGAATGTTGTTCCAAAACTTGAAACTCATGCCATAATCCTTCTTACATATTTATGAGCCTATGTGTTTAGTTGCAATGCCTTTTTGGGAGAAATAAGTTCGAATTGCCTTCTTGTCCACTGTGATGAGTTATTGAAAGAAAATTCTTCATGAACAGGAAGAGTAGGACCTTTTGAAAAACAATCATCACTCTTTGGCCCGTGTCTAACACAGCTGATTTCAACTACTTTTCAACTCTATTTTTTTTAAAGGAACAGAGACTAAATGTCAAGCCTGTTTATCAAGGAGATGGGTCTTTGTAATTTTTAAGGAAATTACACCCCTCAGCAAGGTTTGTTCATTTTTGGCTCCAGACTGTCCTTGAAAGAAATCTATGATAGGAGATAAGTCAGCTTCTTTGATAGTTATAGTACTCATGCTTTCCCTTTGTTTTTGACATCATTGCTCTATTCAGAAGCCTTCAGCTGTCTCCTGCTTTTCTTACAATTTGTCTCTCAGTCAGTGAAAACCCTAAAATAAATCATTGCTCTAGCCCTCTGCTTATAGATGAAAGAGGCCTACTTTAACAAATGCCTGGTTTCCATTCAACCTCTGTCTCAACCAAATGAATAATGTTTGATGAACATACTGATAGTGGTTTCCCTTATACATGATGGCAGAAGTTAGTTTGAGCCCAAGACTGTTTGACTCTTTTGGCCATCTGCTTAATAATATTTCTTCATTGATGATCAACCCATTAGCTTTACCTTGTAATTCAAATAATAGTGAAACTCATGCAAACCAATTTTTTAAAGCCCACTGCTTTGCCTCTGCCTTTAACAACATTTTTATTTAGAAACCTTCAATTTTATTCCACTGTGCCCAAAAACTGCCTTACAGTCAGTGCAATTCTTAAAATCAAACTTTATCCTTGGCCCTCTGATTATAGATGAAGGAGGTTTTTTCTCAGTGATGCCATTTCATCAGCTTTTAACAGTGTTATTTTTCCTTTCACTGCCTTTTCATGCATGAGCAAATGAAGAATGAAAATTTGATAATAGTTAAAATGAACACTTCTCTGAGACATGTAATTCTAATTTTCAAATGTCTCTGTGCTTCTTTAAACATCACAAGTAGTTTGGCTAGTATTTTCAAATCATTTCTTGTCATTCATAATTTACTAACCTTTGGCTGTGATTGCAGGAGTTTAATGAGACAACTCTCTGTCCTGTAGCTACATCCCAGGCTCAAAATCATATGAGAAGCAACTGTCTTCTCATGTTGAGCCAAATACTATCTTCTGGGATGCTTGTACACTTCTGCTCTTGAAAGATCCATTGAAACACTATAAAACCACCTAATATCATTTTGACCTAGGGCATGTGTATTGTTGAGACTTTAGGGCTTGTTAGTGGCGCGACTTAGGGTGTAACCAACTTTATTTGCAGAATGGGAAGGTCTGTTATGACTGGTCTATAGTAGATAGAGGTTCTTTGGCTTTAATTTAGTTTGCCAAGGGAGGAAAGCCTAAAGCGCCACTACCTAACTTAGGGGAGACTTCTTTGGACAGATTTGGATTGGTTTCTTTGGAGCTGATGGACAAGCTAGTATGGCTGAGGCTAGATAGGGTTTGATAATGAGGTTTCATCTCATCATGGGAGGATTTAAAAGGTAGGAGGGAAAAAATGTTTATGGGTGTTTTCCAGCTGGAAAATTTGACAATTTTTTAGATCAGCTGCTAGAAAACTTGTCTGTTACAACTAGTAATCACCAAAAAATGAAAAATAATGATGAATAACATGAGGCTTGATCACTTTTAAATGGGAAAAGTATAAAACAATTATTAGAAGCTTTAAAATGTGTAGAGGCGTTGAGAGAGAATTGAGAAGGACCCCACAAAAGAAAGGCTTAAGAAGATTAAGAATCCGTCCCCCGTGAACTCAGAGGAAACGGATATGAATGAGGTATAGAAAAAAAAAGGTTCGTGGAGCGTGAATTAAGGGAGTGCAACAATCTTAATACATGAGAATTAACGCTTGAGCATTATATAGACATGAATTCCTGAATAAAATTGCAAACCATTGGTAGCTACATTACATAAAACCTTCAAAGTAGCAGAGCATGAAATATGATTAGACATAAAAAGGATATTACTAATAACAGAAGGAAACAAATAAATAATACTCATTGCTCCATATGGAATCCAAATAAAAAATTTGTATCATATTAAGTTTAAACAACTCTCCCAAATATGTGTCTCAGAGCACAAGGAGAAAAATCATACAAAACTACAACAAATTTCTTCAAAATTCCAGAACCTAGCTTTCATCTTAGAACTAACTATATATAGAGTTATCCTTGAGGGTTTATGATCGAATATTTTGTCATGATCGACCCACACTGGTGAAACCAAAATATCTTAACAAAATATCATAGTGTGCATCAAGAAATCACTCCTACAATAGAAAAATCAAAGCATAATTGGGTAAAATTGAGATTTTACCAGCAAAACATCACTATATAACAGTAAAAAGTAAGAAAACAGCTGGCCAGGGAGGCCCAATTATAGAATATTCAAAGGAGTGGAAAGAAGTGGCTGAACACAGGTGAGCAGTTTGACCTTCATCATATGATTCCACCTGCTATTTGAAAACCTCCACTCTTCTAATTCTCATGATTTCCACTTCCTGTTGTGGAATAACTAGTTGTGTTGTGCGTGATGAAATATTTAGTGAAGGTTATCTTGTGCAAACTGAATAAACCATACTGCAAGTTCCACCCAAAATCCCATTCTATGTTTTAAATTGAAAATCAAACTGGATTTCGGAGGGGGCATGAATGGCGGAAGCATAAATGGATTTAGCGGGAATTATTATCACTGAAATAGGCGAAAGACTGGCCATGGGAGGGCTATTGATGAGATGGCGAGGTGGTGGGACTTGCGCCCGTAAATCGCAGATCATAAGTTTTACATGGGCACAGCGGGAGGTAAAGGTTAAATCTTGCAGGGAGCGATATTCAATGGGCGGGAGTGACATGGCAGATGGAGGTGGGACCTCGCATTATAATTTAAACAAACTACTTTGTGGGCATTTAAAAGGTAGGTTAAAAATTGTGTGAAGCGTGAAAAGTTATAATCGTTGATCTACAAATTTTATATTTAGTGATGTGCGATGGATGGTGGGGCAAAGGATGGTGTGCCAGGGAGAAATGGCCCCACTTTAATCGCAATCGAGAAATTGGGAAGGCAGATGGTAATTGAAAACAATGATATGGCGATGAAAAAGGTAAAGTAGAGAGATGAAGTAGAAAGGCAAAAGGTAAGGTTTAATTATTTTTAAGGGAAATGAAATGAAAGGAAGTGTGGTGGGTGAATGGGTCCCACTTCATCGCATAACGCATTTCGAAAGGTTTGTAGGAGACAAAAATTAAAGGATATTGGGATTTAGCCAATGGGAAAAGAAATTTGAGTGTGTGGTCAATAAATAATAAGGGAAGGACTTAGGGAAAATAAAAATGAAAAGGGATAAATGGTATTTAGAGCGTTGGAGTTTAGAATTAGGACAAATGAAGGTAGGAAAGGGGTAGATTGAATGAATGAGGGAAGTATGGATTTTTCTCACCATCACACTTAATCAGTGACACTTTCCTCTTTCAGCTGAATTAAAAGGAAGATAGATTCATTTGAATCTCTTTGACAGTTAGGATTTCTCTTCCTTTCTCCTTCTCCACTTTGTGTGCAGTCACAGGCCAAAAAAACGTACAAAATGAAGATCGGTTTCACTTTGAGCTTGTCTTCCCCCCTACCTTTGAAATTTTTTCTTCCTCGTCCTCTTCAGCCACCTCTCCTTATGGAAGAACCTTGAGCATGATTCTTATCTCTATGTGCAAAACATAAAACTTCTTCAGAAGAATGAGGGGTTGTCTTCTTTCCAAAATCCTTCTCTATTTCTGAAATTTTTTTCTCAAGGGAGTCGAAGGTGATATCCTTGAGGTTTCCACTTTCTTGCAATGACTTAAGATAGTGTGAGTAAGTGGGATACAATGCCTTGACATAAACTATGAGAGATATGTCAACTTCTACATGAGTGTCTTAATATCATGCATGATAGATCTTACTTCTGATGCTAAAGTAAGAGGGTCATCAATTTTCAATTCAAGGCTGAATAGCTTAATCATTAACTGAATAACTTCAAGTTCTGAATGTGATTCATATCGTTATTTCAATTTTGTCAAGGATTCATAGGAATTTTGTAACATCCCAAAATTGGGATTGCACAGCAAGCCTGCAAAAATAACGCACTTCTGGGAGATTTATGAATAGAAATGAGTTTGCAGCCCTTGGATCCCATATATTAGCAAATCTGGAGTCTAGATCCAAAATGGGAGCAAAACAAATCAAACTAGGTGTGGTAAATAAATCTCCCACCACCTAGTCTAGCTGAAAAGCACCCTACAAGAGGGGTTGCAGCTATGCACAACAAACTGCTTTAGAAATAACGTAGTATTGGAGAGCATGAGCAGGAGGCCATAAAATAAGATCAAACTTCGAATATACAGTAGAAAATCAGATTTACAATGATGCTCTTACATTATACAGTATAATACAGAAGACAAGAGAGAAATAAATCTTCAGAAAATAAGGCTACAACACATGTATAAACTACAAAGTGGCTTAACAACGTTATTTTATGGAGCTATAGCAGCTAAATGTTACACTTCAAATATAGAGTAGATCTTTGTACAAAATATTAGATCCATTTCAGATTTGTACACTAGAAAGGCTCTATTACAAGATCCCCTTGGGGTTTTGACCAAATCATGCATTACAATGAGTAGATCTAAGTTTTAAGTAGCATATCTGTAATATTATTCAAAAATTTCTGAAGATGAATTTACATTAAAACAAATCAGATCTAAATAGAACATGGATCAGGAAGCTAATCCATGGATCACCAAAGTGAAAGGAAAAGCCCAGCACCAGAGATCTCTCATAAAAAATGGGATCAAAACACCCTGAAAAACCTCCACTGAAAATAACGCATTCCCTCAAGGGAAGCTGCGATGTAGCTTGAATAACAGAGTTGGCCTGATGCCAAGATAAAAATCTGAAGCTCAAACAACTGATGCACTCTTCCAGGAGGTTAAAAGACACACTCATTAAGAATAGGCATCAATACAAGCTAGATCTGAATAGATCTAGAGTTCCACTTGCTACAGACTACAAAAGCAACTAAACCCTCACTGGATCTGTGCTGCAGTTGGAAGTAGAGCTTGGCGAAGTGCATGATAGTGGATGAAATTAGAAAGACTCCTCCAAGAATCCTCAATGGAAGAGGTGAAATTCCTGCATAGGAACTCCAAGTGCTAGGCAGCACTACTCTCCACTAAACAGTAGAGAATGGTATTTGTCTAAACAAATAAGATACTCAGAAATATAGATAATCAACAACCTTCTCTTGTTGTCTTCCCCTTCCTTTTATAAGATGAAAGCCTTTGCAAACCCTAAACCACCTTGATGAGTTAGCTCTTTTCACATGAGGGGCCTCCTTCTAGAACTGTGTTGTCCCTTCATGAGGTGCATTGTATCTAGACAACATTGTAGATTTGGTCAAGGTTGACCCTGTCTCATAGCTCAAACCCCTTTCACACCTGCAAGTGATTTTTTTACATGGCCCAGATTTATCCATGTTCATATGGGCATTGATTTATTCGTTGTTTTAGGAGTTTTACATGTCCTCCTTTATTCATTTATTCATGCAACAGAAAATGAGACAAAATTGCATTTTCCTCTTAACTTAGGCTAAGTAGGAATATTACAGTCCTCCCCTCCAAAATGTTGCTTGTCCCCAAGCAACTGATAGGGTGAGAGCTATAGTACTTCCCCTCCTCCATTGATGACACCATCAATGATAAATTCCTCATCATAAGCCAAGTGCTCATCAAGCTAATACATCATGAATTTTTCCTCCAAGGTCAACTAATATGTGCATAGTCCATCCCACCAGGAGTGAAAAATTCAACAAAAATAAGCATGGCTAGAGCAATTCTCCATCTAAAACATGTAGCATGAGGTACAGGGAGAAGTTACAATCCATGTAGTACATACAAACTACCCATCCTCTCTCCATACAATCCCATAAACAGTGCAACTATATCATCCAAGTATGGAAGAAAGACTACATATATGTAAACAGAAACCTGAGCTTGAGGAGGTGGGTCAAAATCCCACATGTGATTCCAGCGCAATG
This sequence comes from Pinus albicaulis, assembly GCA_034641835.2. Lineage (NCBI taxonomy): Eukaryota > Viridiplantae > Streptophyta > Pinopsida > Pinales > Pinaceae > Pinus > Pinus albicaulis. The sequence continues at coordinate 1,413,707,052 of CM076572.1, read as the reverse complement.
CATCCCCTGCCTGCATTAGATCAAGGCTTGGAATGTGGCATTCCCACCACACATTTTTTGCATAAGCCATCTTAACATGGCTAAAGATATCAAATAATTTTGGTGCCTTTGGAAACCACCCATCATGAGAAGGAATCTCCCTTTGCACCACAAGGGAGTGACCAAGTTCAATATTTCTATCGGCCCACCTAAAGCCATGAGATCCACATGATCTCTCACTCCCTTTAGGAGTCATATCCTACAAAAACATGTCAAATGAATGTGACAAATCAGAAAATAAAGTTTTCTCTACATGATCAGATCTTTCACCATTAAAGTCCCTCATACCCATGGAGTTGTGCATGGGCATTCCCCCTCTCTCAAAAGAAGGAAAGAATGGCTGAAATGACTCTTGCATAGAGTCCATTGGCTATCCCAACTCCACATAGCTCATGCACTCTTGAAAGTGTTGATGTATTTCCTCTCTCGAGCCTTCCCAATCAAAGCTCCTCATGATCAGGGTATAGATCTTCATTGAATGCATATGGCTGAGAAAGAGTTCTTTGTATGCCCCTTGTAGTATCTTCTACTTGAGCTTGGAATCTATAGCCAAAAATACCTTACGATGATGATAGATGACTCCCCCTTGGACTAAGTAGCCCTCTTCTTGCTGCATGTCATCTAGTATCATACATGTGTGGAGATCTTTAGAATAATCTACAAGCAGTTGAGATTTCCAATACAGATCCACACTGTTCAACAATGACAATGCTGATGATACATCCATGGAAGTGCCTGTCATGTTGTTGATCTCTTCTTTGACATCTTTGATGCCAAATTTGTGTGTTGGAAGGCAGATCCTCCCATTCTTCTCCTCCCACAGTGCAGAACTAGAAAAGTGAGAGGGTGGTAGTGATGCAGGGAGAAGATCCCACTCACTCTTGAGATGTCCCAAGCCCTCCAACGCTGTAGCTTGGTCTCCCATTTCTCCCATACCTCCTCGATCTAGATTTGTAGCAGAATTTTGTGAGGCCTCCCCCACAAGATCTGAATCTGGTGGCCTCCCAGGTGGTTTGCCACTAGATAGGAATGTCCCCTGCAGAATTCTCATGAGCATAAGAGAAGGGATTGTGAGATCCTTACTTCCACTGTGCAAATCCATCTCTGTTGTTTATGTGGAAGTTTTAGGTGAGGGATAAGTATGCATGCCTTGGATCATTTGAGGTTTACCACTCTTCATGTCCACCCATTCCATCTGCAAAGCCTTCCAATGAGTGGTGACTTTCCCCAATTTAATCAACCATTGGACACCCAAAATGATATTGGTCTCTGGTATGTCAACTACAAAAAAGTGATCCACCAAGGTGTAGGACCCCATAGTGACTGAAAGTGATGGGACATATTGCATGCATTACATTTTCCTATCTCTTGGGACCAAAACAGAGAATCCCTCAAAAGTATCAGTGGGGATTTCTCTCCACTGCACAAAATGAGCATCAATAAAATTGTGGGTTTCCCCGCTGTCAATCACTATAGATACCCTCTGATTCATGATTGAACCTTGTACTCTTAGGGTCAAGTACTTAGGCACTCCTCTAAAAGATGTAAGAGTTCCACCTATTGGAGCAAAGGATCCATCCCCATCTCCAGATGGTGTTGGATCTCCCTCGACATTATCAGCATTGTGACCCCTTCTTGGTTCATCATCTTCATCTCCCTCCTCAAAATATGAGAAGACTTCTATGTAGTGTGCTTTCCCAGTAGCACATATATGTCTAGGTGCCCATGAATCTTAGTAATTGAAACATAGTCTCTTCTTGCTTAGCTCCCTCCTGACTTAAATATCAAGAGGCTTCTTGAATGAGCTCTCCTTGGAAGGAGCATCTTTTTCCTCCTTCCTTTTAGAAAGGTGAGGGACCTTGCTCTGGAAAGTTGCCTTTGCTTTTGGAAAGGCATCTTGGAGGTCTCTAGCCCTCTCAATGGCATCATGTATAGTGATGGGCTTGGTATATTTCACCAACCCATGCAAAGGTTCCTCCAAGCCATCGATGAACATGTACACCCTCCTTGTTGTAGACAGATCAGGAACCATAACAGATAATCTCAGAAACTCAGAGATATAAGTTTTTGCATTTTAGATTGCTTTAACTTTTCAAGGCTTATGAAAGGTTCTTCTGGATCCTTTCTGTCAAACCTCTCCACCAGTATTCTAGTGAATTCATAATAGGCAGTCACATTGGCATGGCCCAATGTAGACAACCCATGGTGTTAGTCATCAATAATTTTGATCTTATCCAAAGATGACTAAGTTGAAAATATCAGATTTCTAGAAACAAAATTTTCAAAAACATTGTGATTTCTAGAAATCTCACAGCCTTCATTATCCTAAGTCTATCATTTCACTAAAAACTTCATCTATGCCTTCTAAAAAGATCACCCCTCTGTTTCAAAAAGAAGCCTGTTTTAGCCTATTTTCCCCCATTTTCATTTCCCCCATTTTTCCCTCATTTTCCCCTCAATTATTCTTTCACTTCCTCAAAATCCCCTTTTAAACCTTATAAGTCCCCTTTATTTGGTTTAAAATCATCTTTTTTATCCTATCGGAACCTCAAAAAAGGCTCAAAAACTCACTTTTTAGGCCTATTTTCCAACCTTTTATTTGAAAGGAGGCCTTAAGTGCTTTTTGGCTTAGGCCCTAACCCCTTTTCTCCATATGACTCGCCACTGCAACTGAGCACTAAGCCCATCGGTGATCGACGCATCACACTTTCTAAGTTCCGCTTCCCTTTTCCTTTTTCTTTCAATGGCAGATCCACCAATGAGATCTGGACCGTCCATTCCCCAGATCCGACGATCATCGCATCATCGCCCTTTCAGCCTTCGCACCAAATTTCCATTCTGTCCGCTTCCCTGTGATGAAATCTTTACCATTGATCCTTATGATCCAACAGTCATCGCTCTTTCACATTTTCGCTGACCCTCTCGATCATTTGTGATTTGCGCAAAATTGCGAATAGATCCCAACCGTCCATTCCTCCTAGATCAACAGCTCAGGTTCACTGTGGGGGAACTTGACCAAAGTGGCTCGTACTCCCCTGTCCCCCCATAGTTAATCTCCACTGTTGATCTTCTCCAGATCCAGCGGCCAGTATTTCCCCATTCACTTCGGAGGCACCCCACCGGCGAGATCCTTTCGTACCCCCCAGTCCCCCCACAGTTAATCTCAACCGTTAATCTGGCCCCCCAAAATCCAATGGCCCAAAACTTGTCTCACCCTAGCCCCACTCCGTCCTCTCCCCATGCCTCGATGTTGTATCACGCGACATGCTGACCGTCGATTTGCATGTCTCCTCGCAAATCAAATGACCTAGATTTTATCATGCACAAACTCGTCCAACCCCCCTTCCATGTGTTTTTAACATCAAATAAGTGGTTTTTCCAGGGTTACATGTAGCCTCCAGAGCCATATCGAATTCGTATGGGCCTTTACCGCTTACCACCCTTTTCCAATGCGAAAACCATCGATTTTCGCTCAAAACCACCTTCACCTTTTTGCGCCATTATTTGCATTAAAAGCCTGTTCTTCATGGTTCCACCATGGAACCTCCTCCCTACAATAACCCCTTCCTCTGCATCACTCCATAACCACCCCCCCCTCCCTGAGGCTCTGTTAGCATTTTAAACCCACAATGCAGGTTTTCATAACATTTTTAATGTCTATTTATATGTTTTAATGGTGGGTTAATGTGCAGGCTCTCCCATAGTCAAGAAAAGTGACAAAGAGTCGAGGATGACGATCCTCGATGGCTCAAAACAATGCAAAAAAGGGATAAGAAAGGTTTTATTCCATGTTTAAGGTGATGTGTCATGAGCATCGACCATTCATTCAAAACCCTCCAGCACAGAAAGCCACCTGTACACCAGCAAAACAGAAGAAACAGTGAAGATTAATGAAGAGTCTTAGAGAGATTACAGTTCAAAGGTTAATTCAAAAGCATGAAAGATTAAAAGACTTAAACCATGCAGATTATAGATAAAGATGGCATGATGATTTATGAAGGAAAAAAACAGATCAGGCCTTAAAAACAGTTTAGCGATGAAATGAAGGAAAACTAGGCTAAAAGGCCTCAAATACATCAAAAGGAGGCAGTTATTTCTCTAAAAGATCTAGTTGCCACCTATAGCCTACCTTCTGTCTCAAAAGGAAAATTGACAGTTATTACACTAAAGAAGATATTTTAATCTGTTAAGACAATTATTTTAAAGATAAGAACAAGTCATAAAAGTCAATACTTTCTCCTATCTTTCTATCAGAATAAGATAGAGTTATTAAAACAGAGAAGTAGTTGCACCTATTTTTGCCTTATGCCTTGCATGGTTTTCAAGGCTAGAAATGCATTTACTCTGTAATTAATAAAATTTTGAATACTAAATCAATTCCACCTCCTCTTTTGCAGCATAAATACTGCATTGGAACTCATTGTAAAGTTGGCATTTGATGACTCTTTTGAAGTTACAATACATAGCTCTGCTAAAGTTGAAAGAAAATTGATGTTCTGGAACATGTGGATGTTTTAACCTATTTATTGATTAAGAAAGCTTTGTCATTGGATCCCTGAGCTTGGCTGTTGGTGAAGTATTCTAATTTCTTAATGTTTTTCCTATTTTCCATTTTGTTTCATCATTTATTATTGCAGTAGAGTAAAAAGTTTAGACTAAGAAATGTCTTTTGAAAGCACCTTAGTTCTGTTTACTCTTCACTGTCTTAATGTTTTCTTCTGCTGAGGAATTCTAGAGAATTCTTAATTTCTCTCTTGAACCCTTATGCTTGTTTACTTCCTCAATATTTCAATACAATGGCCTCAAGAATTATTTATGGTTTTCCCTGCTTACTTGCTGCTACTTAAAAATTGTTTCTGAAGTCTCCCTTCAAAGTACCATTGTCCAAAGTTTGCCAAAGAGGTATGTTTTGATCATACCCTTTGTACTTGCTCAAATAATTGTTTTGAAGGTCTTTATAGCTATAATCAAATATGTCCATGAGTTTCCTCTTCTATGAATATAGTTATTTGTGAATTTTAAATGTTTTCTTATCCTTGAAAGTGAAATCTTTGGATGAAATAGAGCATTCCTCCACTCCTAGATTTTATTTGAAAATTTTGTCTTGGAATTATTATTTGTTGAAGTGTGATTTCTAGAATTTATGGTTAGCCCTATCTATGGAATGCCTCTTCATGTTAAAATAATGTTTTAAGTCCCTTTGTTGAGAATTGCATATAATTCAGGATTCTTAATTGCCCTTAGTTCTACATTTTCATTCTAAACCTTTAATGTTAATTTCATTTCACCTGAAAGACTTTGTTGATCTGATAGCCAAGTTAGATTTTCCCTCTGATACCCCTGATTTGTTTCCAAACTTGTTACAATTTCCACTTGACTCCATTTCCCAATGAATTAGATATTTCCCTTTTCTATCTATGCTGCCTAGATCATCATGCCCAACCAAACAATCAAACAAACTCATGCTTCATAACTAGCCTAAAATCAACCTTTAAAAGCAAACAAGCTTACATCTTTGCAAAAAATTGAGAGATCCCTCTCCGAGACTAGGAAGGCTAGGTCCTAGAGCTCTAAAGATTGGTTTTGAGGTTGCCTTGTCACTTGGTATGCCAATCTACCAAATCACAGGACCCCAATACATGGAACCACCAATTGTGTGCTTCACCTTCAAAGTGTAGCGCTACAATCTTGATGGCTTCAATCTCGGGGACTTTGTTCAACTAAAAGTAGATGTCCATCTTTTCTACCCAAGCCTTGGCAGAACTGGTGGATGACTTATCAAACTTTTGCAAAAAGAATCTGCCCATAGAGTGATTTCTGTCATGATTAGGTAAGAACCCACCATCTCTATATTGATGCCTTGGTCTCCTTTTGTCCTTGAGGTGACAAAACTCTTGGAAACTCAAGTGGTATTTGAATCTCTGATTCTGAGATTCATATTCCACAAAGTAGTCTTCAAGGGATGCTTGCTCTTGTGGTCCTTCATTCTCCGCAACCAAGAAGGTAGGCATAGTGGAGTGTTGTGGAGCTTGTGGTTGGTTCACTGGTTGACTAGTCCAGTGGTCAGGCATGCCAGAGCTTTCCCCAGGATGAAATATCCCAGGAGATTCCCTCATTATATCCATCCTCATCTCTTTTATCTCTCTAGCAATATCTTGCATGGCCACCAAAAGAGTTCTTGCAAACTCTTCTCCTTCTTTATCACTTACAGTTTCAGGGGCTTTACCCTTGTCTTGATCATCAATGGTGTAATCAAAATTCTTATGAATTCTATTCTGATACCTCTTTTCCCTCTCAGTAAGAAGCTTATATTCTTCTTAATGTAACATGGTTGTGGTTCTCCAATGAAAGCACAGGCTATGCCAGGAAAGGAGCTTTGATACCACTGTAATATCCCAAAATTGGGATTGCACAGCAAGCCTGCTAAAATAACGCACTTATGGGATATTTATGCATAGAAATGAGTTTTCAGCCCTTGAATCCCTTAGATCAGCAGATCTAGAGTCTATATCGAAAAGGGGAGCAAAAAAAAATCAAACTAGGTGTGGTAAATAGATCTCCCACCACCTAGTCTAGCTGAAAAACACCCTACAAGAGGGGCTGCAGCTATGCACAAAAAAATGCTTCAGAAATAACGCAGTCTTGGAGAGAATGAGCAGGAGGCAATAAATAAGGTCAAACTTTGAATATATAGCAGAAAATCATATTTACAATGATGCTCTTACATTATAGAGTAGAATACAAAAGATAAGAGAGAAAGAAATCTTCAAAAAAGAAGGCTGCAACACATGTATAAACTGAAAAATGGCTTAACAGCGTTATTTTATGGTGATGCAGCAGCTGAATGTTACACTTCATATCTAGAGCAGATCTGTGTACAAAATATCAGATTCATTTCAGATCTATACACTAGAAAGGCTCTATTACAAGATCCCCTGGGGGTTTTGACCAAATCATGCATTACAAAGAGTAGATCTGAGTTTTTTGTATCAGATCTACAATATTATTCAGAAATTTTTGAAGATTACTTTAAATTAAAATAGATTAGATCTAAACATAACATGGATTAGCAAGCTAATCCATGGATCACCAAAGTGAAAGGCAAAGCCTAGCACTAGAGATCTCTCATCAAAAATGGGATCAAAACACCCTACAAAACCTCCACTGAAAATAACATAGTCCCATAAGGGAAAATATGTTGTTTCTTGAATAACAGAGTTGGCCTAATGCCAAGATACAAATCTGAAGCTCAAACAACTGAATCACTCTTCCAGGAGGTTAAAATACACAGTCACTGAGAAGAGGCACCAATACAAGCTAGATCTGAACAGATCTAGAGTTCCACTTGCTGTAGCCTACAAAAGAAACCAAACCCTCACTGGATCTGTTGTAGTTGGAAGTAAAGCTTGGCCAAGTTCCTGATATTGGATGAAATCAGCAAGACTCCTCCAAGAATCCTCAATGGAAGAGGTGAAATCCCTGCATAGAAACTCCAAGTGTTAAGCAACACTATTCTCCACTGAACAGCAGAGAATGGTATTTGTCTACAAACAAGATACTCAGAAATATAGACAGTCAACAACCTTCTCTTGCTATCTTCCCCTTCCTTTTATAATATGAAAGCCTTTGCAAACCCTAAACCACCTTGATGAGTTAGCTCTTTTCACATGAGGGGCCTCCTTCTAGAACTGTGTTGTCCCTTCATGAGGTGCATTGTATCTAGACAGCGTTGTAGATTTGGTCAAGGTCGTCCCGGTCTCATAGCTCAAACCCCTTTCACAACTGCAAGTGATTTTTTTACATGGCCTAGATTTATCCATGTCCATATGGGCATTAATTTATTCATTCTTTTAGGAGTTTTACATGTCCTCCTTTATTCATTTATTCATACAATAGAAAATGAGACAAAATTGCATATTCCTCTTAGCTTAGGCTAAGTAGGAATATTACAAATTTGAAAATGGTGTAATATGGTGACTCACCTCTTCATTTAAAAATGCTGAAATCAAGGCATAGGCCTTGTAATTCTTGTTGTCCAAAATGGCGGCCTCCTAGTCTGAGGTGGGCTTTGTAGGTGCATTGTCTCCTTCTCCATCACAAATTCCTTTCCACAACTCATTAAAAATGAGTGTGTGTTTAATCTTCCTTTACCATTCAGGATAGTTATATTTTTCTTAGAGAACAACTCCAACAATTGATATAAATGAATGCATTAAAAGATGTGTACTATGACAAAATTTGTACCTCTAGTGGCAAAAAAAATGCATTTCTGGTTACAGGAAAAAAATATATATATTTCTAACATAAAAAAAAAAATTCTACAAAAAAAAAAGTAGAAAACAAATTGGGTTTTTAAAATAGAGGTAATATCTAGGGGAGTTGACCACTGGGGGATTTTTCCACTATGGGAGGTGTTATTTGGGGAGGATTCGAGTTGGGGAGGTGTTATCTAAGGAGGGATCAAGTTGGGGAGGTCCAAGCGGAGGTAGTGGTTGGTGCAGGTGTGAGGGAAGGAGGGCAGGTCGGTAGAGAGGGAGGTGGTAAGACCGATGGAAATGGAAGGGGATGGTGGGAGAAAGGTGGTAAGGAGCCAACATAATTGGAAGGGGTTGGTGTTGAGCATAGGCTTGCAGTGGTGAGGAAGGTTCGAGGCCGATAGGTAAGTAGAAGAGGCCTGAGTGGAGTCAGAGTCAAGAGGGAGAGCCAAAAGGTGTTGACCGGAGGCCTACGATCGTGAGGGATGGTCGAGGCTAGAAGGTAAGTAGAGGAGGCTTGAGCGGAGTCAGAGCCAAGAGGGAGATCTGACAGGTGTTGAGCAAAGGCCTATGACAGTGAGGGAGGGATGAGAGTCAAGTGTGAAGGGATAAGTGTGGCTCGAGTGTAGAGTCGTCGATGCCATATGAGGACTCAATGCACCGAAGGGAGGTTTGGGGATGCCACAAGAATATTTGATGGGAAAAAGGGAGAGGACTATGGTATCATCGAACAGGTTTTCAAAAAAATTACATATCAGATGTGCCATGGTAGGAATATGGCAGAGCTACAAAAATATTGCAGAAGGAAGATAGAAAATCTGGCAGGAATGACAGAGATGCAAGAATTTTGTAGAAGGGAGTTACATAACCATGGATAACAATCCTAAAAATGGAGCTGGATTTGATACCATGCTAGGCTAGGAGGTAACTCCACCAAAAAGCTAACTTGAATTGATTAAGGATGCCTATGAATATGTTATCACAAAATTGCACTTGATTGGCTACTCATTATACAACTTCATATAACTATATCAAACCAACTTGTGACTGAAGCTTATCCTCTTCAGTTTGAGAATGCTCTCTCAAAGGGGTTAATGATATTTGAAAAAGATGAATCTCGATGGCTAACTCTACTTGGAAAATAACTTGATTGTGAAGTGTGTAGGTTGAAAAGAGTACAAGTCTGCAATTCATTTGGCTTATGGAGTCAACGAGTTCAGTATTTCAGTGGTAAGTTCACTTGGCATGGAAGATGAGGCAGGTAAGAGTTTTTAGCAGAAGTAAATCACTCACGAAACATGAAATAACACAACCAATTAATCAATAAAGGAAGTCAGAGCATACACCTATGAATTCTGAGTATTGAAGATGAAAACCACTGCAAATGGTACACATATAAAGTATAGATCAAGTAAGCACTAAACCCTCCATGAGAATCTCAGGTTGGTCAAGTAAAAGTCTATTGTATTACTGAAAACAGTCAAATTACATAAAGCTACAGTATTGCCAAAAAATCTCCAACCCTTTACAAATTTGAATATCTGCCCTTTAATAGACTTGTTACATGAGAGATGATTTGCCTCTTGTCTAGATTCATCGATATATTCCTAATGACACCTTGCATAACAATAAAACATGTGCTTTAATGATAAAATGACAGCTACACTATGAAACTGTCCTTTTCCTAATAGGACTCAAACTGCTACTTATTACATCAACTACCCTATCTCCTAAAAATAGTGACATATTTGAAAAATAATCCTTCACATGTTCGAATAGGCTATGATAGAACTCATTGCTACATGACATCTTAATTAGCCTCCTCCAAATCTGGAAACAAACCCTGTTTTTAAAAAAGTCTAGTCTTTATCTTCAACAAATGGTTTGGCTGACGAGTTGTCTTCATATTGTGGTATTCAAGTATTGGATGACTGCTGGCATAGTCCTTTGACCCTTTGAAGGTATCCAAATATCCTAAACTACCCAAAAACCTGCTCATAAATCTTCAACACAACACGCTACGAAAGTATGACAGTTTTGTAGCGTACTTTCGTAGCATACAAAAAATGACCTCTGCCATCAAAATTTTTACTTCTTTTCTCTTGAATTGTCTTTATCATGCCTTGAAACATGATCCATATGATTTTCTCCCCTTGAAATCTCCCCATAGTGGTTTTAAATACAAAAAGAAAGCTACAAGTGGTTTCGTAGTGTTTTTCTAGCTTCAAGCCTAGGAAACGCTACGAAACTGCTGAAAACTATGCAAATTCCAGATTTTTGTCTAGCTTCAAAAATATACTTTTCAACTGTAATTTTTTTTTTTTCCAACATGCCATTAACCTTAAAAAACATAAACCAGCTCAAACTATGAGTCTTGAGGTGTTTCTTCCTCATTGATGATGAGTTGAGCTATTGGCTCCTCAATTACTGTCATTTTTAGGCCTTTCTTCTCCAGCTCCTCATGGATTAGTTCTAGTTGTTTTTGGAGGTATTTAACCTGATCCTTCAGCTTTCTATTGGTATATTTCAAATGCAATTTCATTATTCTGACATTTTCCACCTCTCTCCTTAATGGCATAGTCCATTTTATTAATTGTTGTGTGTTGTCTAGGGTCTTTGATACACTATCAACCTGCGCTTCCCAAACCTCTTTCATATTTTCAAACTGAATATTCTAGATATTATGTTTCCTTGCCTTCTTCTTCATGATAGCTATTTCATGATTATACAACTTCAACTGTTCATCAAGGAGTTCAAACTCTATTTTTTCAATAAATTTTTCCTTTCCTTTCTTTGGCTTGTTGACTGGATCTTTTTCTGTAGGTGATGAAAGATCAATAATGTCTTGTGGTGGCTGGACAATGTCAGTGGCTGGATGAAATTATTTGCTGCTTTCCAACATTTTTCTAGCATGCCTTGTCACAGGCTTCCTAGACTAAAACATAAAACCTATATCCTCACCTTCAAACTCTAACTTCTTTGCAGATTTAACTTTCTTGAGTTTCTGTCCACCTTCATCAATATCCTCAACCTGGACTATAGGAGTCTCTTCAATATAAATGGCATGTAATATATCATCTAAATTTCCTTTAGCCACTGTTTGGCTCTTTGTTATCCTTTTAACACTTTTTTTACTCACATCTTGCTCTTGTTTTGCAGGTTTGATCATTATTGACTTTTGTTTTGTAGGTGGAACAATGGGTGTATCAAATCTCTGTATCTTCTCTGTTTCCATCATGACTGGCTCACTTTGCTCTGCCCTTGCTGGTTCACCTTTTTTTTACCACTAAAGGTGATGGGATACCCCTATTTTTAGGAGTTCTTGTATGGGTAAGGGTATCCATTTCAAAACCACTAACAAATAGGAAAGAAGACTAGTCTCTAGCTAGTCTTTGGAGCTCATCTAAAACCAGAAATTTTATTAAACCATGATGAAACAATGAGGTTTCACTTCCTTCAGATTTTGCTTGAACTTTATCTGCCATTTTTTCTAAACTTCTGTGTAAGTAGAAAGGCATATCAAGATATATCTTACTAGAAAAGTGTAGGAGAAGCTTAAAATGGTAAGAATAGACTTTATGGTGTCTCCCTTCACAAGTGAAGTATTTTTGGATCATAAGCAGAAAATTTGAGAAATTATCCTTCATGCAGCTCCTTGGAATGGCATTTTTAAGGTCCATTTCACTATTTTCTTGCTTGATAAACTCTTTGCATTCCTCCATGTTGAATTTGAACCCTTTGAACCATTTTTCTTGTCCTCTTAGAATCCCTGTTGTTGCTGCAATGATCTCTGGTGTAATGTTGAGATTCAACATCCCCACTTTAGTAGGTGTTCCACTGAAGTTTAGGGAAAATTCTTTGGAAACTTGTACATGGTAGCCTTGTAGTCTTTCACAAAACTGTAAACATCTTGTCCTTCTAAAGATTTCTACAGCTATTGGGTCTTCATTTATCAGGTTCATATCTGATGGCTCATACCTAAGACAATGGCCACCTTTATTTGTATTCCTTTCTGCAGCCATGGTTCTTTGAAGTCTTCTCTGCCTCGCTTGATAATTCTCTGCCTCTCTTGATCAGTGGTATCTGCAATTCTTTGAAAGAAACCAGCCACGACTTGGCCTCAATGAAATATCTCTCCAGAGCTCAAAAACACACAAAGAAGAAATGGAGAATGACAAATGACTCAATTTGGAAAGATTTTGAAGTTCGATGACCACTCATAACATAATGATGACTCACACATGCTTAAAATAGTGATGATGACTTCAACCTTGACCATGTACCTTGATATTTACTCTAACTGACTCGAATGGTATCTAACTTATCCTTTTCAAATCATTTTCTGACACCTAACAACTAATTTGACATGACAAATAGGAAACCTCACTTTTGTAGCATTCCTAGTGTATTTCTGGGCGTTTTCGCTCCGAAAGTATCAGTAGTTTCGTAGCGAAAAGTGAATTTTCTCAGTGTATTTCGCTACGATATTTTGGTTTCTTGGCTAAAATGACCATTTCGGTGTTAAAGCCTTGGGAAATGAAAAATGTCAGAAAATTATGATTGATGTGACATGAGGGGATTTGAAAGAGGGTGGGTTTAGACCTTAAAGTAAGCTAAATAAGAAAAATTAAAAATTTTCCTTGACCAAGTAATGAAAAATGATTGCTATAACCCTACCTTTGACACATAAACCTCTAGGACTTTGTCAAATGATGCTTCATTTTTTCTGAGTGATAACAAAATATATACATGGAGGTGAGACTCTTGGGATTCATTTCCTAGCGTCTCTTCAAATTCCATATTTCCTATTATACATTAATGTACAATTTCTCCCAAACCCTTAGGATTATATGTCAACATAGAACATAAAACTTTTATTTTTTCTAGAGATTAAAATGGTATAGAAGACTCCCTAGTCAGCTCTTCTTAATCAATTAAAGTCATATTTTTGGTGGAGTTACCTCCTGGCCTAGCATGGTATCAAAGCCAGCTCCATTTTTAGGATTTTTTTCCAGTGTTATGTAACTCCCTTTTACAATATTCTTGCATCTCTTCTTAATCAGTTCAAGCATTAAGCATTCATAATTTTCATTTTAATCCTTTTTAATTTCAAACATCATGTCTGTTATGAAGATATAATAGATTATATGTAATGAATATTTAATAAATTGTTTTATTTTTTATATAGAACATTCTTATTAGTCCATATGGTGTTTATACAAGAATTTTCTCATTGTCAATAACAAATTAATTAGTTGAGATTTCATCAACACCAAAAACCATTGTGAGCATTTGCTTTCAACAACTCACTCATCAATGACACTCTAGTTGGCATTGCTAATAGAAGGGGACATGGGGGAAATACTCCCAACAATTTTTCGAGCCTCTACAACTTTTTGTTCATTATTTTAATGATGCACACCAAGTTCTTTACTATACATGCACAATTTAGTTGCCCATGCATCTCAAAAATTCCAATATTTTGTGAGAATATTAGCCCTACATACCATTTGTGCCAGTCCTTATAAATACATTACCACAAGATTTATTACCACTAGGGAAGAAATATATATTCTTTAGCATTCATATATTGAAAAAAAAAATTCTTTAATTTTATTTACATATGACATACATTGAAACATCTAAATTCAATCCTAACAAAAAAGTTGTTTTAGTTTCAAGATGAGGTATGCATAAGACTAGCAACTTTGAAGGGAAAACACCATCAAACAGAATGCAAACCTAGCAGTACTCTATGACTACTAAAAAAACACATTATTTTGCATTCATGTATATCTTTATTGTTTTTTACTCTATTTTAACTATATTCAAAGTTTAATAATTAATCCAAGAAATAGGGAACACTAGATATGCGGCCTTGTTAATCTTAATTCAAATGACAATTATGGGACTTTAGCAATGAGTTGTCACGTTTGTGAAACCTTTATAAGTAAATTTTCATAGTTGAGTTGTAATGCATTTAAATAAATTAAATTATTAATAAATATTTGTAGCTATTTTAAAACTTATTTTATAATATATTTATTAAGATTAAAATATTATAAAATAAGATAAATTATAATTTTATTTTAAATTATAATTATAAATTATTAAAAATATAAATATATGAGTTAAATATAAATACATTTAAAAAAAAGGATATATAGTTTTAATGTAGAGAATCACCTTATTTTATTATGGAGTTTTTTAATTAATAAATAGATTTTGTTACACTACAACAAACCAATTCTATGATTTACTTTAAAAAAATCAGAACTCATTTTTAAATTATATATAAAATATATAAATTAACCAATATAATTAAAAAAGACATCACTACTTTTAAGATTACTACTATTAAAAATATCTTGAAATATCTGGTGAACGTTAAATTCTTGCTATCAACCTAGTAATAAATAAGTTAACGACCCAGCCCCAAGGGTTAGCTGAAGCGGTAGTGAGCCAATACATGGTCCTTTCCGTTGTGGGTGGTCACGGGTTCGATCTTTGAGTCTTTGGGGTCAGGCGCCGCTTATTGCGTTGAATGGTTTACCGCGCGTACCATCTAGAAATTCTGGAGAAGTATGCCTGGGTTTCCCATGAACTTTGTTCGTGAAAAAATAAATAAATAAACAAGTTAACGACCCAAGATAGATGTGCCTAGATGAAGTGAAATCCTACCCAAGATAGAGGTGTCTGGCTGAAGTGAAATCTTGCCCCCAACTTTTAATTACATGTGGCATCATTTTCCTTGAGTAACCTTAATGAGCCAACCTACATTTACAACCAATGATAACTTTGGTTTGACAACTAAATTATGATAATTTTCCTACTATATATACACAAATTAGTTATAACTAGCAATAGAAATAGATGTTGCAAAGGAAACACCTTAATGGGATAAAATATGGAAGAAGATCATAGATTATAAAAGTTATGATTTGTTATGTGATCTCACACTAGCCCATTTTGAGTGAAAAAGAATTCTTAATGTTAAATGTAATACAATCAACCAATATACTCAATATAGAGGCATGTCAAATTGCCTTCCCAAGTGCTCAATCTAAGCTCAATATTATCTGACCTTAAACATTTGAATCATCTTGAAGCATGACAGGCTCAACAACATCTAATTGAATGTAGAAACTGTGGAATTTGTGATGTATTAAACGGAATTTTAACCAAATTAAATTTTTTGTTGGTGACCAATGCAAAAACATGTGTTGGAGAAAGCAACATACCTAATAAGAAAGTCAAAATACAATAGGAAATCTTGTCAAAATCATTGTTATTATATCATTTAAAAGGTTTCCAACACAATTCCATTGAATTTAAAAATTATAATTGCCAAGTCATAACCGACACGATTAGTCAAAGCAACAATATTAAGTCTGTCAACGCCAGTGATAATAGATCATTAAAAGATTTCCAACTAATTATAATGGAATTTAAAAATTATAATTTGTTAGTCATAACTTCTTATACAGGGAAATTCATAGGCAAACGAAATGAACGTTAATATTTTGAAAATGAGCCACATACTTTGTGAAATGTATGTCCATAAGAAATGTTCATGACACGCAAATGAATTCTATCTCTATTGATGTTTTAGAGGAACTAAGTACATTTTTTCTAAATATGTAAATGAAACAACAACCCAGTACTAGGTGAGACGACCCGACGACCCATAAACATGTTCATACATATATGTTGAAAAATAAAAGTTATTATATATTCTTAAAGTTGTAATAATTTAAGGTCATTAATTTTCAATATATAAATGATATTTCAATACAAAAAACTCTTATAAACATAATTTTTATAAAATTTGATATATAACTCATTAACTATATTTAATGTAAAAATTAAATACATTTATATTTAAAATTGAAAGCTGAATTCATCCCATAAAATATTTATTTTGAAGATCAAGAATTTAATAATATTAGTGAAATTGGATATCTCATATATAACCCCCTAATGGAGTGTCAATGTTGATGAGATGAGGATGTTGTGAGTTGTGTCCACCGTGTCACAATTGGAATGTGCATTAAAAGCATGGAGGGGTTTGGCAGGAGCCCATTCGAAGTTGTATGTTGGTTTACAATTAGTAGCATATTTATACAGGTGTGAAAATGGAGGATTTCAATATTGTAGGAGCATGTTGGAGTGGAGACAAGGGATGGACATTGACCTCTATTTTCTAGCTAATTCTCGGTTCCGAGGAAGGGGTGAGCTTGGTACTATGGAGTAGGGGTATGTCACAACAAATAATTAATGGTGTTGGATATTTTTTTTCAATTGTGAGGCTTCAAGTTTTGCATTGGACTTGTCAGGGTACTAATTATTGCCTCTTGTGTAAATTTGTAGCTCCCTATATTAGTTTATTTTCTTTGTGGGTGATCTAGACTTATACAGGAACGAAATAAAATACAGAAATAAATAGTAACATAGAGATGCAGTAGGAATAACACTTCATTTCATTAATATAATATACAGAAAATGCTTACAGACAAAATGGAAATTAAACTAGCTCGAGCAATGGTAGCTTATCTCTAAGAAGAGATGTGGCAGCTACATGCCTTTGAACTGTGTTAAAATGAGGCTCAAGGGCCTTTTTAATATTTAACAACATGGAAAAACCCTAAAAAACCAAAACGCTAACCCTAGGAGATGCAATGCCAAGAATTTGTGGGCCCCATTGGGGTTAGTTCATGAGTTTATTAAAGATCACTTCTTGGCACATTAGGGGAATTTTGAGGTCTAAAATGGGCCTCCTAACGAAATTATAAAATAATAGTGGAAATAATAAAACAATATTTGATTACATCATCAAATTTTAGAGGGAAAAACAGAAAAAACTACTTTTTCAACTCTTATTTT
This sequence comes from Pinus albicaulis, assembly GCA_034641835.2. NCBI lineage: Eukaryota > Viridiplantae > Streptophyta > Pinopsida > Pinales > Pinaceae > Pinus > Pinus albicaulis. The sequence goes on along the minus strand of CM076572.1, from coordinate 1,413,689,875 downwards.
CAACTTATCTCCCAAATGTTTTACTCAAATTTTGATAGAGGGTACTCATTGGATGCACAATTTAATTCCTCATCTAATGAGTACCCATGTTTCATATTTTCGATAGACCTTGCTACACGAAAAATGAAAAATATATGAAACATGTGATTGCAATCATGTTTTTCATGTATTTCCCATTTTTCATGTAGCAAGATCCATCGAAAGTATGAAACATGGGTACTCCTTGGATGAGGAATTAAATTTTTCATTCAACAAGTAATCCTACTTGAAATTTGAGTAAACACTTTGGGAGATAAGTTGAAAACATGAGTTGAAAGAGTAGTATTATTATTTTATTTTTTTTAATCTTTTTACCCTTTTACTTAAAAAATGATGAATCATCCCCCATGGTTGAAATCATCATATTGAATCCTATTGGTTCTTATAAAGTTTATTTTTCTTGTAAATTTTTCATAAGAGGCTCGTTTTAGACCTCAAAATTCCCATAATGGAGGTTAGAGGTCAATTCTTTTTCTTTGAGGTATTTGTTTTGAGGGTTCAATACTTTGGGGTTCCCTGAGATATGAAGTGTTTGTTTTTTTGAGAATCCGAGAGTTTTTATTGATGAATTAGAATTGTGTCGAGTTACTTGGTAATTGGTTATCCTGATTTGTTCACATATTGTATTTGAGGTCTTGTGTTATGTATAGGCATATTATGATGTTCCATGGTATTGGGTTATGTGGCATCTACTTAGGGTGGTGAGTCTCCAATTTTCCCTCCTGGTAATTCAGTGGAATTTGAACCTTAATTTGGAGATTTGGTGATGACTTAGTGGGATTATGGTTAGGATATCAAGTTCGTGCGTCTAGTCTCTTTTCTTGTTATTTGTAGGTCATGGTATTTGTAATGGATACCCAAAGTGTTCCCTCTCTATTGCACCTCTATATCCTAGTGTTGTAGATGGGGAGGAGGTGGAAGTGCATCTTTGGGCTTGTGGACCACTCACTTCAATGATGTTCCACAAGAGATGATAAAGGAGATATGAGTGCTAGAGAATTAAGCAGGGATTCAACGACAATCCCATTTAGAGTCATAGCTCCTTGAGAATGTTTCAAAGTGAATTCCAAAGGCTTTTTTTGGACAATCTATATTCCCATGTGGCTCACATAGAGGGTTACATAGTGAGTGAATATGATATTGGAGATATTACGGACCCTTGAGGTTCAAGTACTCATCTGTTGCCCATAATTTCCTCCTCATAGAATGATTAGAACTACAGTGGGATGTCAATGCTAGTGGGTGTTCATGTTCATGTGGGTTGATCTCACGCTTATTCCATGTGGTATTGATGGTGCAAAGGCATTTTATGTTTTCTGGTTAATTTATGTATGACATTAGTTTTTAGTGTCTTGGTTGTCTTGTATATTTCATGAAGGGTTTCACTTTAGAAATACCTTCATGTTTTTTATGCTCAACTAATGGTTATTTTTTTTTGAGAATGTGTAGCCTTCGAAACCTATGTTATGTTCATGATGTCATGAAGTTTTGAGTTGTATGCTAACTAGACCTATGTTCATCTTTAGTACTGCGGTTGGTTTCTTTCTACTTGGGACTACATGGTTCTGGTTGGTATTGCTTTGATGCAATGTTGGAGGTTCTTATCTCACAATTTAGCGTGCATGTTATGGTAACAATAAGTTTATCTTCTAGATATGTATGATCTCTCTGATTTGGATATCTCTTTATTGAGTAATATAAAGTTGCAATTCACAAATATATATATATATATATACACACACACATGGAAAATTTTTTAGGGCTAATATTGGTAGGTGGGCTAATTTTCCATGGTTTTTCCAAAAAAAAGATTTTCCAATTTCCATTTTATTCTAAAAGTGATTTGCCCAAATTTTATAGTATTAAATTATTCTATCCCAAAAATCGCCAAAAAATTATAGAGACTATATAAAGTCATTAGAAATTTGGATATATTTAAAAAAATATCACCAAACATTTTATAGTCTGCATATTAGAGACTCATAAGATTCATCAAGGTTTCTAAACCTTAAGATAAATTTACATCCTTAAAATGTTCACTACATATACACCAAATTGTTTTGTTTTATATAAAATTTATAAAATATGACAAGTTTAACAACCATATCCATACTATGGAAAGAACATTAAATATTTGTAAATATTTTTAATCATTTTTTTGGGTGATCTTAAACAATCATTTTAATTGTTTTTTAAACATTTGTTTGGATAAAATGTTATGTTGTTTAACAACCTTTGAACTAACAAAAATATAAATTAAATGAATATCCAAAGGTATCAATTCATAATAATCATAAAAACACGTATACATCTCTCATTACTAAAATAAAAAAGAAAAAAAGAAATCATAAAAATAAAGTATTTTTATTTATTTATTTTATTCTAAATTGCTATTATTATTAATAATTATAAAAAATATTATATTCTTAACCAGGGAGATTTATCCTCATTTTATGATGGGTATTATTAACTTGTAAATATGCTATGTTACACTAGCATGGTTTATCAATATGATATGCCCAATAAACCATAATTCACTTCATGTGGCATCTATTTAATTAATAAATTTAATTAGAAGGGAAAAAACACATAACTACTTTGGAGATAATTATGAACCTTTGATTTCTCCATACCTCTAAAAATATTTGGTGGATGTTAAATCTCTACCATACACCTAATAATTGTTGATAGTTAAATTAAAATTTTGGAAGTTGTATTCTAAAATAGACATTCCTATTGACATAAATATTAAAAGTATAACTTTATGTTTTTTTATTTTTTCTTAGGCTAATCCTCATATGGGCTTTGACTTAGTGAACTTTTCATAGAGAGTGCCATGATAATGTGTCCATTGACCATCAACCCAAGCCCTGCAGAATAAAAAACCCTATATGTTTCTATTACAACAGAAACTTTAAATATATTGTAATTTTCATAGACATATAAATGAAATAGCCAGGAAACCCCACTATGCATAAAAACACTTAATTCTCACAATTCCTAAACTAAGAAAATAAATCATAAAATTAACTAACTTTTAACTTTATTTTGAATTATTTTTATTATTGTTAACTATAAAAATTTAATATATGAGTTAAAGACACACACACATAATGTAACAAGATACTTAACTATGGAGATTCACTCTCACTTTACCATGCAAATTCATAATTAGTAAATAGCCTTATTATAATATCATGGACCCATACCATAGCTTGTTAATACCACATGCCAAAAATACTATAACTTATATTGATATGACACATGACTAATATTATTAATATTTTAGAATATTTTGTAAAATAATAACATGGTACGAAGCACAAGATCTCAAATTCATTCTCTCTCTTATGAAATAATGTAAAAGAAAAAAAATAACTCTTAGGTTTCCAGGAAATCAGATCGAGTCTACACATCTTATATTTCGATAAGAAATTCGTTAAGAAAAATAATTAATTAATGCTAACAACACTCACTCAAATTCTTGTGACGTGAGTGAAAATTCTTGATATCCTTGGAAATACTCTCAAAACTATCCTTTTAAAAATAATATTTCCTGGTCCTTCAATTAAATTCTTGGGCTATCAAGTTGGTGTGTCTATTCTCTTTTCTTGTTATGTTATGGGTCATGATATTTGTAATGGATACCCGAAGTGTTCCCTCTTTGTCACACCTATGTATCCTTACATTGCAGATGGGGAGGAGGTGGCATTACATCTTTCGGCTAGGGGACCACCTACTTTAATGGTGTTCCACCAAAGATGATAAAGGGAATCTCATTGATAGATACTTAATATGGGATTAAAAATCCAACCCATTTAGATTTAGAGCTCCTTGAGGATGTTTCAAAGTGGGTTCCAAAGGTTTTCCTAGACAGGATTGATTCCCATATGGCTCACATAGAGGGTTACATCTAATAGTGGAGATATTACGAACCCTTGAGTTTCAAGTACTCATTTGTTGACCACAATTTCCTCCTCAAAGAATGATTGGAGTTCTATCGGGCTGGAAATGTTGTTGGGAGTTCATGTTCATGTTGGTTGGTCTCAGGCCTAGTCCATGTGGTATTGATGGTGCAAATTCATTTTATGTTTTTTTTGGTTATTTGATGTATGGTCTCAGTTTCCAATGTCTTGGTTGTCTTAGCTATGTCATGAAGGGTTTCACATTAGAAAAAACCATGTGTTTATTATTATCTATAGATGATTATTTATTTTTTGATAATGTATAGCCTTTGAAACCTCTGGTATGTCTGTGATGTTTTGAGTCATATGCTAACTCCGTGTCTGTTTCATATTATGGTTCATTTCTTTCTACTTATTCTTGCATGGTTCTAGTTGGTATTATTTTGATGCAATGTTGGAGGTTCTTAGTTCACTAGTTTGTGTCCCTGCTATGGTAACAACAAGTTTATATTCTATCTATGTATGAAATCCATGATTTGGATATCTATTTATTGAGTAATATAAAGTTGCAATTCACAATAAAAGAATATATCATATACACCAAATTGTGTTCTTTTATATAAAATCTATAAAATATGATGAGTTTAACAACCATATCCATACTATAGAAAACTCATTAAATATGCATAAATATTTTTAATAGTTTTTTTAAGTAATCATTAAACAAAAATTTTAATTGTTTTGTAAAAATTTGTTTGGATAGAATTTTATGTTGTTTAACAACTTTTAAACCAACGAAATTACAAATTCAATGACTAGTGAATATCTATATGTATCAATTTATAATAAACATGAAAACACTTATACATATACCATTACTAAAATAAAATAAAATAAAATCATAAAAATTAAGTAAATTATGTTTTTATTTTTTCATTATTCTAAATTGTTATTATTATTATTAATTATAAAAAAATTAATATATAAATTAAATATATATACATGGAATAAGATATTTAACCAAGGAAATTTACCCCCACATTATAATGCATATTATCAACTTGTAAATAGGCCATTTTACGATACCATGGTTTATCAGTAAACATGCCCAACAAACCATAATTCATGTCATGTGACATCTTTTTTAATTAATCAATTTAATTAAAAGGGAAAAAAATACATTAATACTTTGGAGATAAATCTCAAGCTTTCATTTCTCCATACCTCTAATAATATAACTAAATTAGAATTTTGGAAGCCCTATTCTAAAATGGACTTTCCGATTGACATAAATATGAAAAGTTTAACTTTGTGTTTTTTCTTTTTTTCATAGGCTAATCTTGATACTCGATTTGACTAAGTGACCATTTCAAAGAAAGTGCCTTGACTCGGTGACCAAATCCCTATTGAATAAACAACCTTATATGCTTCTATTACAACAGGAACTTTAAATATATTGTAATTTTCACATACCTATAAATAAAATAGCTAGAAAAACCCGTTATGCATAAAAACACTTAATTCTCAAAATTCTTAAATTAAGAAATGAATAATAAAAATTAACTAAATTTTCAGTTTATTTTGAATTATTTTTATTATTCTTAACTATATATATATATATATATATATATATATAATCCAATTTGAAGGTCACAACCAAGACACCAAATTGTTGTATGATATTCCCTTGTTTATGGTACAAGGGACCCACTTTCGCCTAGCTATTTGACTGCTAAGTCTACAAAGGCATACATACTCTAACCTCCTTTGGTTTTGAACTTGTGACCTCTTAGGAGGAAACATATGTTCTTAACAAGATCTTTAACTATGGAGATTCACTCTCACTTTATCACAAAGATTCATGATATGTAAATAACCTTTGTTATAATATCATGGACTAATACCATAACTTGTTAATACCAAATGTACAAAATACTATAACTTATATTCATATGAAACATGAAAAATATTATTAATTTCTTAGAATATTTTGTAAAATTAGTAATAACTAAATTAAAATTAAAAACTCAAGCATATTGATGTAAATTTTTCTTAATTAATTATTCAATAACCATTTTAAAATTGTTATAAATATTTACTTAATAAAATTAAAGAAAAAATAATAATTTTTTTTTTAAAATTAAACATTACTTTATAAATAAAATATAACAAAAATACTATATCATTACCATTATCTATGTGTTACCAATAACAACCCCCCCAAAAAAATCATAATAATCCATATTTAATTTATCATCACACAATAAAAGAGAAACAAAATAATCAATAACATGGTAACGAAGCACAGGATCTCGAATCCATTCTCAATAGAAAACAACTATCAGGTTTTCAAGGAATCACCTTGAGACTACTTGAAGATATGTATGTATGGAAATCCATTTTCGAGGGTTTCATTTATTAGTTTTTTCCTTGGTGTTTTTGTTGAAATTAATGGATAATGTATTATTGGATAAAGTTCGTTCATCAGTTGTGTGTGAGACTTAGATTGGGATTCAGTTCCTACATTTTAGGTGGTTGTTCTAACTCTCTTATTTTCATGTAAACTATATATATTCTTGATTTTTAATGATAACAGTGTAGAGCTTTCTGCTAGAGACAGTCTCTAGGTGATGCTTCTCACCTGTGAGCTACTCAATTTGATGAATATATCTTTTGTCTTCCATTTTTAACTTTTTATCAGAGCGTTAGGGTTGAGTGAGTAAAATCCAATGTGATTTGGTGATTTAGAGTTCCTAAGTGGCTATATTAAGGCCTCTAATGGTTGGTGCGAATAAGGCCTGGTGAGGAGGCGGAGCACATAATTTATTTTTTCTTTGAAGTTAATCAGATTAGGGCATTACTTGTTTTGATAGTAGCGCTAATCAGTGCCCTTCCTGGAGAGAGAAACAAGTTTTTTTGGATTTCCTTAGGGACATTCTCCTCAGCGCAGGCTCTCAGCATTGATTTTACCGGTGGAGGGGCGCTACTCCAAGTGGACATTGACCATCAAACTCGAAGCTCGTTGACTGTCGATTTTGTGGCACAGATCGTGGATCTGCTGCGAATTTGTGGTGTGGAGGCTACCAAATAATGGATCTGTGATTGAAATCAAACTTTGGATATTTGGATCACTTCCATTGAACATCTTGGTATTGTTGCATGCAGATCTAGCGGATTGGTATCGGTAGAGTGTCATAGGGAAAATTTTAAGGATGGAAATTTATCTTAAAGATTATAAACCTTGGCGAATCTTACTAATCCATAATATGCAAACTATAAAATTCTTGGTGATATTTTAGCAAAAATATTCAAACTTTTAATGATTTTATATAGTCCCTATAAATCTTTGGCGATTTTTGAGGTAAAATATGTTTTTATTATAAAATTTGGGCAAATTGTTTTTAAGAAAAGATGAGAATCGGTGAATCTTTTTTTGGAAAAAGCATGGAAAATTAGCCCATATATGAATATTATCCCCTAAAATTTTCCCTTTAGAGTTGTGTGGCAGCAATCGTTGTTGATTTCGAGCACATCGCAGTGGTGGCAGAGAGATGTCAAAGATTTGAAGTGACCGTGGCAATTAGAAATCATGGGTGGCTTCCCGGACGTCGTGGATCCCATCTACGTGAGGAGGAGAAAGTATGTACGTTGTCATAGGTCATGAATTGAATGATCAATATCTCAATTGGTGGTGGATTAGAGTGCTGCATGAGGAGGGGTGAGTAGATTGAAATTGATCGATCTTCCTTCGGCTACCATTGCATTGTGGTGAATCACTTTGTCGATCAATCTAAGAATTAGATCAGTGTGTATCAGTGTCGTGGAGTGGATTATGTGATCCAGAGTGCAATGCCTTCCTCCAGCTGGTGAACCCATCGTGAAGCGTTGTTTTCATGTGATCAACGTTGTGAGTGTTGTGGTTATGGCTATAACATTTTTCATTGAATACTTTTTTTAAAAAGGGTTGTAATATTTTAAGAAGAGAAGAATTTGGGGCGCCTAAAAGGAGTTCATTTTTTTAAGGGGTTTCTATATCCTTAAAAAAGGGGGATATGCTTTTTTATTGAGCATCTATTTGAAGGAATTTGAAGGAATTATTTTTTTATTATTATTAAGAGAGCACATTTTGTTTGAGATTGCTCCTCTGGATCTGGAGATAGATCTGTTTTTTTTCAACTACTGAAGGTTGAACGTTTTTTGAGGTAGGCCTGTCACAATGAATAATAAGATGGTAGAGGCATACTTGAATGAGAGCAATAATCTTGATGGATCCAACTATTCAAAATTCAATTTGCAGACCCTACTTGAGGGGCAAAGTGCATGGGCAATTACAAATGGATATGAATTGAAGCCGACAGTAGCAGGAGGCAGAGAAACTACAACAATTCAAGATTGGGAGAAGAGGGAGAGCAAGGAGAAAGTGATGTTGAAATTGTTAGTGAAATATTGCCTTATCCCTCACACCTGAGAGTGTAAATAAGAAAATGAAATATGGAAAACTCTGAAGGATTTGTAGGAGATTAAAAACACAAATCGCCTATTGTTCTTGAAGAGCAAGATTCTCTCCATTAAAATGGAGGAGAATTGATCTAAAATGACTATATTATTTTTGTTATGCTAAGTGTCTTTTCAGTTTATAAACATGTACATACTTGTCTCATTAGTTTTCTTAAGGAATGAGGATTTTAACCATGAATTCTAGATGATTTTTAGTGAATTAGAAGCATAAAACAAGCTTAAATAACACTGAAAAACAGTGTAAAATAGAGAAATAAGTCACCACATGAAATTTACACAGCAGGCATGATGAAGTAGTTCACCTCTCCTGGGATACATCTATTGGTCCAGCTCCAATGGCATGTCCATCTTTCATTATGCTCAAAATTTTGCAAATACAAGTAGTTACAATGCTCCAATGGTTGTTTTCTCTGCACCTGTTATCACCAAATTGATCTTGATTAGCTTCTCATCAATCAACTCAATGTAACTGTTTCAACCACTTCTAACTAAATATTAGCCTCTTCAGTTTGAGAGGGCTCTCTCAAAGGGGATTTATGATTTTCAATAGAAATAGTACTAGATGGCTAACTCTATGAACTGTGAGTTGGTTTTTTTTTATTGCAGGTTGAAAAATGAAGGCTAGCTACCATTGGGCTATGGAGTCAACATCAGTGTATTAAGTGACAGTAATTCTTCACATCGAAGCTGAGGCAAGTAGAGGTTTTTAATAAGGACAATTCTTACACACAACATAAGGAAAACACAATAATTTCACCCCTAAAGGAAGTCAGACCATGACAACATGAATTATGAGTAATTAGAGATCAAATTCACTGCAAGTGATTAGATATAAATATATAGAGCTACAAAACATTAAACACCTCATAAGAATCTCACGTCTGGAAGTAGAATGTCAATGTATATTACTGATAATGAAAAAAACATACTAGCAGTAATTTGGTTCAATATTCTCCAACCCTTTGCTCTTTGATGTTCAATCTATAAATAGACATTATTTACAATGTAAATGATCTACCCAGATGGCTAGCTCTTCGAATTCTAACTTTGACACCTATCATAACTCAAACTACTTACTTGAAACGGAAAAAGGACAACTATCCTTTAAGAAATCATACTCCTAATAGGACTATATCTCCTATTTATTACATTTGGTTTTTATAACAGTGAAACAGTTGCATAATATATATCACATGTTTGATAGACAATTCACCATCACTTTACATATTTAAAATATCCCTAGATCTATGGAACAAAACCCTATTTTTCAGGAATGGATAATCTTCACTTTAATCAATTTTCTACCAGTTAAGCTAGATGTGTGACACTCATTTTGAGTAATGTGTATATACTGAGATGGCTCACTGATAAGCTGGAGGTCTCCAGAAGGCTGGTGTGCTATTGGAATTCTCAAAAATCTTCACAAAGGCCTCTCGCTATGAATCAGGGCAGTTTATGTAGTTCCGTAGTGAGTTTTCGTAGCGTATGAAATCCTACCTTTTCACCTATCTCCTTGCCACCTTTGCTGGTCAAACACCTTTACTATTCCAAAAAATCTTGCAAAAAATCAATTTCCCTCCATAATACTTGATAAAACTGAATTCCAAAGCAAAATTGTACCTTCAAAATTTTTGTAGCGTTTTTTTGGCTTCAAGCTTGAATCACTCTATGAAACTGTCTAAAAAACCAAAATTTGTTTTTTTGTAACTGCCTTGAAAAATTGATCTTCAGATGCAAAATTTAGGATCTCTGCAAGTTATGAACCTCATCAAACTTGTTTCAACTCAATTTTTTACTCTTTTGGTGTTTCTTCTTCATTTACAATTAATTGGCTGATGGATTCTACTGCCACTCTCATCTTCAGCCCTTTCTTTTCAAACTTCACTTGATTCAAGTCTAGTTTCTCATGAAGATCTTCCACTTGATATTTTAATGCTTTGTTTTTGGATTGTAAGTGTAATTTCATCCTCCTAATATATTTGACCTCCCCTCTTAATGGTTGAGTCCATTTCAGCAACATTTCTGCATTTTCCAAATATTTTGAAACACTTGAGACTCGTTCATCTTATATTTTCCTCATATGTTTAAATTGAACCTTCTTAGCTCTGTGCTTCTTTGCCTCTAGCTTCAAATCTAATATCCCTTTACCTACTTCCTTCAAATGCTCTTTGAGGGATTCTATTTTTTATTTTTCAATTTTTTTCTCTTTGCCGATGGAGACAAATCTATGATGCTTATTGACTGAGAAAACTTCATTGATTTTCTCTGTATTTTTGCTCTCCATGGCCTTCTTTGCATGTCTGGTCATTGGCTTCCTTGGCTGTAACATAAAAATAGCATCATCACCTGCAAAATCTAGCTTCTTAGCAGTCTTACCTTTATTCAGCTTTCTTCCACCATCTTCAATGTCTTCAGCTTGCACTATTGGTGACTCTTCAATGTTAATTGCATGAAGGATATCCTCCAGATTGCCTTTAGCCAATGTATAGCTTTTAGTGATCCTCTTGCTGCATTGTTTGCTGACTGTATGATTCTATTTTGCACGTGCTACTTGAGGGGTCTCAGTCTCTTGGAGAGGTTCTGCTCTCGTGTCCACTGATTATGCAGGATATGGTCTTTTTCCTTCATCAACTTCTTCTACCACAGCTGGTGATGAAGTAGTTCTAGTTTTTGAGGTTTTCTTTGGAGTGACCACATCAATTTCATAACCACTCTTAGAAAAGAAATAAATACAATCTCTGTCTAACCTTCTCAATTCTTCCAACACTAACAGCTTAATTAGACCATGATGAAAAAGAGATGTCTCATTTCCCTCTGTCTTGATTTGAACCTTATCTGACATTTTCCCTAGACTTATGTATAAATAGAAAGGTAAGTCAAGTGACCTCTTAACTAAAAAATGTAGAAGAAGTCTGAGATGGTGTGAGTAGACCATGTGAAATCTTCCTTCACAGGTAAAATATTTTTGAATTACCATCAACAATTTTGCATAATTCTCCTTCATAAAACTCCTAGAGATAGCATTTTTTAAATTAACTTCATTGTGTTCTTTCTTGATAAACTCTTTAAAATCATGCATTGTGAATTTGGTACCTTTAAACCACTCTTCACCACCTCTAGGGTTTATTGTAGCTAATTATACGCTCTCTAGTGTCACTGTAAGATTCAGAATTCCAACCTTTGATGTTGTTCATGTGAAGCTGGTGGCAAAATAATTTAAAACCTATAAATGAAAACCCTGCAACCTCTGGTAGAATTGCATGCAGCCAGTCCTTATGAAAACCTCCATAGTAGTAGGGTCTTCATTGAGTAATTTCAAATCCATGGGCTCATACTTGTGACAATGGCCACCCTTGTTCATTTTATTTCTTGCAGCCATTGATAATTTATAGCCTTCATTACCTCACTTGCTAATGACACCTGCAGAATTTGAATTTGACAGCAACCTGCTTGGCTCAATGAAGCAACTCTCCAGGGATCGACTCACATGTAAGGATGAACCAAAATTTGACAAAAGGCTATTTGAGGTGAGGTTTAAAAGTTTAACTGACAGCACGGGCTTCAATCATAGCACATGCAAGTAAAAAGGATAATGATGACATCAAACACGGCTATGTACATATGAATTTTACCATAACAACCTTGAATGACCTCCACCTTTACTAGTCTAATAAGAAACTGACACCTCATACAAATTTGACAAGTCAAGTTAGAAAACGCAATTTTGTAGAAAAAACAGTTAGTCTTCTGAAAGATTCGCTACAAAAATATTAGGCAGCTTCGTAGTGAAATATGTGGTTTTCCTGTGTAAAACGCTACGAAAATATGAAAAATTGATAGGTGTACACTTTTGAGTTTAAATGTATGGGGAATGATAGCTGAAAATATATGGGACTGATTTGACTAAAATGGCATGAATGGAGGTGAACATAAAACTTAGGATAGGCTTAAAAATGTGAAATGATTTAATAGACCTTATCCATTTGGTGAATGACCTACACGACCCTGTCGAGAAACGTTTCACAACTTAATGAGTCATAACAGCACCAATGGCTCTAGAATGCTCCAATTAGTCAAAAATGACTCTACATTCCCTCAGAATGGGCGAAAATTGAGTCTCCTACTCTTTTGCCCAGTTACACCTAGAAAATCTCCACTAAAAGTGGAGAACTCCACTTATCTAGAGTTAAATTAGCAACTCCCACCAAAAATCGCACGCTTGCCTAAACCATTGCCGAAATTAACTGTTGCAATAAGTTTTGTGGCTGGGGTCACCACATGCCAACCCCAAAACTGCGAGACTAATCGTCAAAGGTTAGTGGAACCCATGACATTAACTGTGGTGGATTTGCGTTTACTCCAGTTTCAAGTGTTGTTAACATTAACCGTGCCGAGGATTAACCGTGGCCATGTGACATGCAATGAATCCACTCGTAGAGACTATTGGATTTTGCAATAACCGTTGGTTGTAACATTCATTTAACGTCATGTGATGACCACACGAGGACCACTAGCGGGTTGGGACCGCCAGTGGTCCCCCACCCCCAAACTCATTTGCAATGAACTTTAAATTAAACCCGCGAACATGATATGTTAAAAACTACGTGTAGCTCGAGCAGTGGAGACCTATGCGTGCCCACGAGAGGTCATGGGGTCGAGCCCTACGGACCACACCTAAAATTTTATAATATGGTTCAAGGGCCACATGGCAGCCTCAAGGCTAGCCACGTGGCACCTCCTAATTGGCCTTGTTGATCATATGGTTAACATTAGTCATTTTTGAAGATAACCTTAAGTAGCCAAGTATCGAATGTCATGACTCGTGGTGAAAAAGTTAAATGATGGTTGGAGAGAAACGATGTTAAAATAAGTCACGTGGCTGAATAACTAAGCACATGTCCGAAAAGGGGAGGAAGACGTAAGGGCTCCGAACATAAAGCAAACAAGCGAAGGTATGGTATAAAAGGCCTAAAACGAAAATATTATAATATAGCCTGCCTTTATATCATGCACGTTGAAATGAGTCCCCGCATGTGTTATTCTGGGGGGGTCAAGGAGCGGAGGGGGTGAGAGACCCATACCCCTGCAGAATTGTGGTGACATGTCACGGGGGTGGACCAAAGGTAAGAGTTGTATGGCAAAGTGAAGCGCGGGACCTAAAGTCTTCCTGCTATGTATTTTACAATTCCATGAGGAATACTTTGCGAGAACCAAGTTGCCCACGCAGCAGAAAGGTAAGGTAAGTCCATAGGTGAACTGGTACCGAGGCCCGTACCAGTATTAAACCCGACACACGGTGCTCACCAACCTACAGTTAAACGCCCAATCCCTATGCACCACGTGCTCCATTGTTAGTGTCCTTACAACGCTCACCCCACTTACTTCACCATTCCGCCTTTTACCAAAGAACCCTCAGTCCTATATAATGGTCCCCCATATTTTACTGCAGTAAACTTACAGGTATTCGGCTACAGTATAAACTAAAGTGGGAACCCAGTGCCAAGTCTACCCAGTCATTGTTAGTACCCCCGCGTCGCTTTCCCGAGCAGATTTTCCACTGCATAGGTATTATGTCCCTCATACTCCCTCTGGTTTCCTTTTTTTTTAAAAGTTTTTCATGTCAGTCATGGGAAAGGTCACCCCCAAGAAAACAGAACCAGAGACCCCTTAGGTCCGTGAAACCAAAAACCCTCCCGGGTTCGAGCCTTTCATAGACCTGCAAGCTGAAATCTATGATCCACAATACCCTTTTCCCATCAGCAGTGTAAAACTTGAGCTTTTTAGATGACATGTCGAGAATAGGGATCGATATCGGGTGGTTTTATTAGGCCTATACCATCAAATTACCCCCCTAGTCTATCATGTGGTCGAGTTTATTTGCTGGCTCAAAGATACCTATGATGAACGTTGAAGCACCTTTGTCTCAGCTCAAGGGAATAGGATTTTATCTCTTTCTCCTGAAATTATCAGACAAGCCCTTCACTTTCCCACTAGTGCGAGCTATACCAGTTTTGGTGAGATGACTTTAACCCCTCAGTTTGCTAAATTTCCATGGGAACAACAAAGATACTTCATTTCCTCCATATCCAACAACCAAGCCATGTCTCTTCCTTCCGTAAAACCTTTCCCTTTGAGTCTTTTCAAAGGAGAAGTGCAGCCCATCCTTGCTCTCATCGCAAGTCTGTTGCGTGTAGGCAGTTTGGGGGAAATTTCTAGGGCATGTGTCTATTTCTTATGGTTAATGTCTCAAATGGGGGTAGTTTTGGATATCCTGAGTTTCCTGGCCTCTAACATTCAGGCCCAATTCCAAGAACTTTCAGAAACTGGTCACTTCCGCTTTTGTTCTATGGTTTTCTACCTCTTCCTATATTAGCATGTCGATAAGTTTGAGGGTTTGGGTTTAGAGAGGGTGTATAAGGTAAATTCGCAGCCCCGACCACTCTTCGACTAGAGCTTTGAAACACACCAGTTACCAAATGGGGTGGGTTATTCCAGATTTATAAATGAGTTTATGCCTATTACCTACACTATCATCCATGACTCTCCCTCACCTAGGGTTTTTCCTGAGATGAAGAGCTGGTTACAAGCTAGTAAAACCCAAAGTATTGGGGATTGGTACCTATATGAAAATTACACCAAAATTTAGGTCTATGGAGCCGAGGTTTCCCCATACCAATTGCCTGTTTTCCCTGCTCGACGAATTTATGCTTTGGATTTAATTTGGCAGACCTTGAAATCTGACCAACTCCACTTCGTCCCCACAAAGAAAGGTTTCATCTTGAAACTTCCCATTACTATTGGCCCTCCCCATTGTTGAGAAGCTGTTGCAAGAAATGGATTTAAGGCAAGGGAAGGCTTGGCCCTATGATCCGTGGGGCATCATCTCTAACAGAAGAAGGAGGAACAAATCTAGTCCTTATGTGCATGAGACGAGACCATTTATAGAGTGGAGGGCTAATCTTGAAACTTGGCCTTTGCTTTCATAGATGGAGACAGATTCATCTGCCATAGGGGAAAGAGGAGAACCTGGTAAAGGTCAAGAGGAAGAAGAAGTGGGCCCATCAGGAATAGGTTCCCCCCTTCGCAAAAAGTAGAAAACAGTGACAAGCGAAGCAGAGGTAATAGGGGAAGAACAGTTGCTCGAGCCGTTCATACCATATGGCCAACCCGACGGGAGCAAAATTGGGCTCAAGGTGCTACGAGACAGTGTTACATCCTCTGACTACTCTGAAGTTTCACAGGCTATTAGAGATGATACCTCACAGGTCGCAACTGAAAGGAGCCTGAAATCCAGAGCTATCAGGGATAAATACAAGGCCGAGCTAGAAGGATACGTGGAGAAATACCACACCAAAATTTCAGCCTCCATGAATTTGGACACAAAACACCTAGTGTTGGCTATGGCTGAAGCCATTTTGAGCCCGAATGCAGGTACCACCAGCTACAGAGTTCTCGAGTATGCAATTGACATGGCTAAGGTGCCAACCCTTGATAAATGTAACATGTTCTAGGTGGTTGGTGATATGTTAAAAGATGAGGTAATGCGGCTCACGATCACGTTGAAAAAGTTGGAGATTAAGCACACACAAGTGAGGGAGACTCTCAGAAAAGAATAGGAAAATTCTCGAGCCCTCACAAATCAAATACGTGCTCTCCATTAGTCTATTAAAAGAAAGGAAATCGGAGAATCAAATCCACATTGTTATGTCATCGAGCAATTGCAGAAGGAGGTCGTGTCCCTGAAACGCAAGATTAGCATACTGGCCTCCCATCATGTCCAGACAGCTGAATTAGCTCAGGCCGAGAAAGATAAATTAGACCTACTTGATTCTCTGGCAAAGGAGAAGGAGGAAAAGGAAAAAATGGTAGAAGCAATGGCTGTTCTTCAGGGTAGGCTAACGGAACTACAAACGAACTGGGACACACACAGTTGTGCACCACCTACAGTCCAACCGGAGACTAGCTCACTATCTGAGCAACTGACTACAGCGAGGGCTACAAAAGCTACACTAGAGAAGCAGGCTTCCACCACAAGGCTAAGAATCACTGAGTTGGAAACTGCCTTGGCCAAAAATTCCAGAAAGATAGAGACTATGCAGAAGGAAATTTAGCAGGAAAATAAGGAAAAATCCAACCAACAGAAGACCATCAATGATCTCAGTAGCTGCCTGAAGGGTAATATCACCCTCAGGGATGCCAGAAGAATAATTTGGTTAGAAATAATTGTAGCATGAAAGGTCATTGGGATTTCCTGAAAGTCATTGAAGAAATAAAATCATGTGCGCTTTATCTCCGAAGGAAGATTCATGAGGGAAATATCAATATATCTAGCAGAGCCCAGCATGCTAGAAGTTATATCTCCTTCTAGAAAGGGTTGAAGTTGGATGACGTGGAGAAGCATGGCGTAGTAAGCCAGTTCAAGGAGGTCATGGAGTGTCAGAAGATAATTAACAAAGAGTCTACCCGCATTATAGCTTCGAGGTCCTTAGAACATGTGGCAGCCCATATGGATCGGTTTGATATGGTTTGGGCCGATATCACCGCGGTTGGACTCCCGTTATGCTGGGATCCTACTACTACTTCCATGTTACAGTCATTATCAGAGTACGAAGCACGTCTCAAGGAAGAGATGGACCAGACAGATGTATTTTCAGATAAAACCACCCAGTTAAAATCTGAGACCGTTGTTTTTTCGCTCCGCCAAGAATTTTCTCTCCTCCATCTGGTAAAACATAACCCACCAATGTAAGTTCTGACGACCTCACTAAAGATTATATCAAGGTGGAAGAATTCGCAACAATGCCTGAAACTGTAGCAGATAGTCAGCAGAGATGCACCCGGTATGCCAGTCTGGTTGCCAGCTCATCAGCCAACATTCTGTCACTGGTGTCAATGACCGCTTCGACTCTATCTCGTCAGTGAACATTGTCAATTCATGATTCGGCCCTAGTGGCCTTTTACTTTCATTTTAGTTTGTTACTTTTAAATTTTGAGTGGAATTTACATTCCACTCCTGCATTTTTCTTTCTGTCAAAAACTGTTGTTTAATATTTTTTTTTAAAACGGTCGTGAGCCTAACTGTCAATGATGAGATGCCCCTATTCCTCATCATGAATTTTGGTTATTTTTGATGGATACCTCCAACTGATTACCAGCACGCGAGGAAGATATTTTTCCCAAAAATATCTTCTCTCTCATGTTTTTGAGGCTTCTATATAAGCAAGAACTAAAGAGAAAAACAGGTTCCGGATTTTCTAAAGAAATTACTGTGAAAGAGTTATTTATATGCATTTTGTTGAAGCTTTAATACAAATGTGAAGAGCTCGTTAGGTCTCAATGAGAAGGACTTTTATCTTTAATGACGATTCTGGTCTTGGTGTTTTATAGGTTGTAACTTTTCCTTATGTGATATAGTTTAGCTATTCATTTCACTGTTTCCATTTCTCTTATATCATGCTTTGGAATGCGAGTGGCTCACTGGTTCTAGTATGAATTTATCACAATTGATACTTATACTAAACCTGTCTAGTGATTTAAATATGGCTCAGTCATGATATGTTGTTTCATTTTCCACTTCATTCACGCTTCTTCTATATCAAGTGCTATGGGATGTTATTTTTGAAAGCTATAGACATGTATGGATTCTTATTATCATAAGCCCATCTCATGTTTAGATCTGTTTATGGGATTTCATCTCATTAGTGGTTAGTATTTCTTCTACTTTTCATACACAGTACATGCCATCTGATTTTAACTCTGTAAAGCATTTTTAGAATCCATCCCTCCTTATAGAAAGCTACCTTTGAATTGTCTGATACATTTATATTGAGAATTCACTTCTTGCCTCTGCAGTGTTCCTTTCATTATGCTGAATTTATGAATATTCTGGTTCCATCTACATTGAACTTTCCTGTTAAAACTAAAATAGCAAAAGAGCCTTGTTCTGCTAACTATCCTTGTTATTATTGCTCCTTGCTATATAAGATGTCCTAGGCACTGGTCTTTCACAACTCAAGGCTATCTCTAGGGTTGACAATAGGCCCAAAAAACATAAACGTACAACCAAATGACCAATGAAGATGCGGCACTTGTCAAACTACAATTGGTTCTGAGGAAAGGAATATTCCTCAGAATATTCCTTTTGATGATTGTGCATCCCAGTCAAACTTGGTCAAATTTTCGTAAATTTCCCTATTTGGCATTTCGATCAGAACGCGATATCTCCCTCATATGACATTGGTTTTTTGAACCGTTCATGGCCCCAGAATTAGGAAGACGAGATACACGCAACCATTCAGTTTTAAACCCAATCCTATAACTTTGAATTTTGAGCGAAATTTATGAACTCCTGATCACTCCTCCCCATTGGGAAGCTTTTGGACCCCAAAAGACTTGATTACCTGTTCAGTAGATGAGGGTAAAACTCCCTCACCTTTCCATCCTCCATCCATTTTTCCTTGCTTTATTAAGTGCCTTTGATCCCAACTCGAAGGTAGTCAACACTTCCCCTCTTTGATGCTCTTGTCCTCTTGTCAAGAATTGTATCTTCTTTGAGCTCATCCAGAAATTATGGTGAGAAATATTCAATAGAAGGTAGTTGAACATCACTTCCTTGATCATCGATCAAAGGTGGCTCATACAAACGTAAGTTTTCAACATTAACAACTGAATACATTTTAATATAAGAAGGAAATTCAAGTTGAAATGCATTATTACCAACTGGCTTTATGATCTTGAATGGACCATAGCAAATGGGTTTGAGCTTTTTACCTTCCCCTTGCATACTTTATTTGCTAATGTGCAACCATACCTCATCTCCCTCTAGAAACTTGTTATCAACCTAATGTTTGTCATGACTCTCTTTGTATTTGCTTTGAATTTTCTCACATTTTTCTTGAACTTGATGATGTATAATCTGAATTTTCTCAATGAACTTTCGAGCCTTGTCAATATCACTATGGACAACAATTGCAACATCCTTCCCAAAGATGAAGTCTAATGGTAATTTTGGAAAATACCCAAAGAATACTTCAAAATTTGATGTTTGTGTAGAAGAGTGCTTTGCTCGATTGTAAGTGTGTTGAATGTAATGTAGTTGTTCATCCCACAACTTAGGATGTTTGCTGCAATATCCTCTTAATAGATGCACAACGGTTCTGTTCACCACCTCAGTTTGTCCATATGTTTGTGCATGAAAAGAAGTACTCTTTTTCAACTTTGTGTCCATTATTCTCCATAGATTTGACCAAAAATTCCCAATGAACCTAGAATCCTTGTCACTAACAATAGAAGTCGGAAATCCAAAATGAACCCAAACATGTTGAAAATAAAGTTTAGTAGTTTGTTCAGCAGTAATGGTTTTCTTACATGGCATAAGTATACACATTTTACTAAATATATCCACAACTACATAAAGATAATCATGTTGTTTTCTTGACATAGGTATACCTCCAACAAATTCCATGGAGTGTAATGTCCCAAATATCAAATTTTCTTCTCTATCAGGAATATCTTAAGATATTCTGATATTCCAACTCCAGGAGTATTAACAATCAACACTGAACTATTTCAGAGATTGACTGTTAGGGGAATTTACTAGATATGTCACCTTCATAAAGAAGGATGAGATCCAGAGGCTACCTGGCCCACTAGCAGACATTGCCAATAGAACTTGTCAAAAGCTAATAATTTCCTTCAAGGAATTTCTACAATGCCTCCCATGGGAACGTTGTATAAAGAAATACTTGCAAATAAAATGTTGTACAGTGATGGTATCCTCTTATACATATAATATGGAGTCTAAATGCAGAAACAGAGCTGAAACAAATAGATCTAGGTGAGTTAAACAGATCTCCCCACCCTAGGTACATCATAAATCAGCTCAAAGAGTGAGCTACAGCAATATGCAAAACATCAATCTGGAACTCTGCAAATCTGAATGTATCATGAGAGGGTATGTTAGCCACCTATAATAATTTGTTATACCAAAAGGTGGCTAAAGCTTTGGGAGCCTCCAAGGAACAAATTTTATCAATAAAAGTTGTTGGCTCTTGAAGTCTCTATAAGGCCTCCTGCCTTTTACCTCTGTCCAAAACCTTCACTACTGTTCCACATCTCAAAAGCCTCTGAAATTCCACAATAATCCAAGTTAAAAACTTCTGCATTGCCCTTTTTCCCCTCCCTTTCTTACAAGCTAACCCCATTTTCCATTTTCCTTTTTCACATGAAAACCCCACAAAGCCATATGTTTTCCCTTATCCCTTCATAAATTTCATTTCCCAAGGTTAAAACCCCACTTTTTTACCTTATCGGAACTTTAATTCCTTTGGAAAATCATTAAAAAGCTATAGAAAATACATATTTTTTGTGTATTAAAGTTTTTAGCCCTCGCGGGCTAAGCCCTTCACCCTTTTCATCCATAAGCCCGAGCACTAGAACCGCGCGCGAAGCCAAAGGGTGCTTATCATTTCATTTTAAGTTTTCCGCCCAAAATATAAAAAATCGGGTTTTATAATGTTTTTGATTTATCCGCATGTGCAAATTAGTTTTTAACCACAACCGTCGATCTGCTCTGCAGATCGGACGGAGCGGAGCGCTCTCCCGGTGGACCCCCCCCATTTCCCGCGCCAGTTTCTAAATACCGCCTGTTTCCATTCCGCACCGCCTTTCAGGAAAAGCCGGTTTTCTCCCGTCGGCCAGCAATTCCATATGATGGCCGACACGTGTCCTCGACACTGTTTCAAAACCGCCGCGTGACCGAAACATTTCACGCATTAAAGTTTGTACCAGAGACGCCTAGCGGAATTCACCTCCGCCCTCCGATCTAACCCCTCCCATCCGACGGTTGTCAAAATCCCAATCTGCTCGACCATTAACCAACCTG
This sequence comes from Pinus albicaulis, assembly GCA_034641835.2. Lineage (NCBI taxonomy): Eukaryota > Viridiplantae > Streptophyta > Pinopsida > Pinales > Pinaceae > Pinus > Pinus albicaulis. The sequence continues at coordinate 1,413,668,530 of CM076572.1, read as the reverse complement.
CATGTGTTTTAGCTAGGCCCCGGCATAATCAAAAGTCAATATCCACCGTCGATCTCTGTAGATCGACGGTCTCCACTCAATTGCTTGATTCTCTTTCCCGGTCAAATTTCCTCCGCCGCTGACTTTCCCGATCGCTCCCAACCGCTGATCATAGCGCGATCAACGGCTCTGATCGCCTCGCTCCCCCACACGTCCCCCAATGCAGATCTACCCATATAAATGCAGGATTTCCTCATTTTGTTTGTATTATGTAGGTTTAAGGTTTTTTCGATCTATATGGAGAAATTTCGTGGGATGAGGATGACGATCCTCTGCCTTTCGAAAAACTCAGAGAAATTATCTACAGGGTGTAAATCTATACTGTCGATGAGGTTTCATGAGCCTCTGCTGTCACGCACCCCTGTTAAACCTGGAAACAGTAAAGAAATCGCAGAAAAGAGTATCATATTGTAGAAAGCCAGAGATGGACCAGGGCAGAGAATTAATGATCATATGAGTGGGGATTACGGCTAAGACAGTTATCAAAAGCCTAATCCCCGACTCAAAACACAGTTTAAATAGAAAACCTAAAGGTGTTTATCATACATATTTCCTCCACTGCCATATCTGAGGAAAATTGATTCCTCAACCACCGCAGTGCCACCTGTTGTCTCAAAACGCTCAATCAGAGGCCAAATTTATTGAACAAGATCAGATCTTTTGCCTTGAAGCAGCCAAAGAAGTTACTTCTGCCTGAGGTTTAATGACAGGATGTCCACAAAGTAACCCTAAGATCACACAGAGCCTCAAAGGTCAACAAAGCTCCTTCTGAGCTTCATTCATAAGTGTAAAACATTTAATACAATGAAACAACTGTACATTTTCTTCCTTGAGCCTCTGAAGGGCCAAGAAAACATTAACTCTGTATTAATTGTATTTGAGATCTTTAATCAGATCTCACCTCCTCATCCTTCTATAAGTATTTCAGTAGAAGATGAGTGAGGGGTTGGTTGTTAATGTAATTGCTGAAGCATTCTATGTAACTGAGCTGAAAACTCCTGATTGTAAGTAGTGTTTTCACTGGCTCTTGGAGCTCTGCTTGTAATAGATAGGTTAGGTTGTGAAGGAAAGATGAACTAAAACATTGGATGTGAAGTTTGTAACTGGTTTGAAGCATCAATACAAGCTGATTTATGGGATCCTGGTCTATTGTGACGGTGATGTTATTCCTATCGTAACTTGTGATTTTATTCCTGTTTTCATTATGTTTCATCTTCTTCTGTAAAGAACGGTTTAAACAGTGTTAGGATTTATTGCATGTCAATAACCTTCTCTGGCTGAGAAGCCTTTATTTAAATGTTTTCTTTCAACTATGTCATTTGAGAATGATTTAATTCAATTTAGGCATAGGAATGCTGGCATTCCCTCGTCTTATTGCCTTAGCTGAATATTATTTTTAAATGTTACCTTCAATATATGTTGTGTGAAGATGAACTAAGGAAATTAAGGTTAGCCCTGAGTCCCTTTCTTATTTGCTCAACTATTTGATTGTTTCCCTTAGAATGCGTTAAAATCTGACTAGTTTCAAAGTACTTATCAGATCTTAGGCCATTCTGTGTCATCTTTGTGATTGTCTTGGATGTAACCAAGTAAATAAGAGTTAGGAGAGGATTTGTGGTGAGCCCGGCCCGCTAGTTTCTACTCCAAAGGTTGCCTTCAAGTTTCCCTTAGTTTCTATCTATTTTTTATTGGAAGTGTATCAAAGGCTGGCTAGTTTCAAAGTACTTACCAGATCCTAGTTTGCTTTCATGTCTTTCTTAAGTGCATTGTCAAAGGCTGGATAGTTTCAAAGTACTTACCAGATCCTAGGCTGCTCTTTGTTCTGCATCTATTTATTTCCCTTTCTTAATGTATCACTTCATTCCATAAATCAAATCTTAAAGAGATCCTGAGGAATAGATGACTTGCCCCATAGACCACTCTTGAACCTGATTGTTTCAATTAAATCCCCTTATGACTCCATAGCCCAATGGACTGAAAACCTACCATCATCTTTCTTCTTGATCAAAGCTTACTCTTTTGCTTGCAACTTCTCACCTTTGAAGCTTTTACCTTTGGGACTTTTCACCTCTAACAACAATCATGTTTCAACCATCCAAAACAAAACAAAACAAAACCCTTGGACCTCATAACTAGCCTAATATCATTACCCCAAACTTCAAAGACAAATCCATATTTGTACATATTGGAGAGATCCCTCTCTGGATTCAGGAGGGCTAGATCCTAGAATCCCAAAGTTGGTTGAAATGATGTTAACTCTATGATCGAAATTTTTCCAATCTTGCTTATTACAGAGACCTAACATTTCTGGCGACTCCGTTGGGGATTAAAAACCCAAAACCTTCATAAGACCTTGAGAGTAAGAAGCAGCCTTTTCAAGCACTACCAAGAAATTGTAATCATGATGAAACTTGTTTGAATCAATGAAAATCTAGGTCAACCCTAGGATTCTGACAAGTCCTCATCTAACCTTGAAATAACAGCTGGCTTAGCCATAAGACTAGATTGTCTTTGTCTCACAGTTGTAGCTAAGTTTTGAAACAAAGTTAGGATATTCTTAGAAACCACACAAATAAAAATAACTCAGAAAATACCAAAAACATTTCAGACTGGTAGTAATACACTTACTCCTACATGTCACTTACCTTTGATTGTGTTTTACCCTATACTCTTAGGCAGAGTTTGGAAAGGGCCAGGTAGCCTCCAGATCTCATCCTCTTTAGAGGTGACATATCTGGTGAATGCCCTCCTAGTCAATCTCTGATTAGAGTGTGTTGTGTTTTGGGATATCCTTGAAAAGAGATGTTTCACAAGCACTTTGGTGGACAGTGTATCTCTTTGAAAACATTCTAAAACTTTCCACCTGGCGACTCCACAATCCTGAACAAACCTTAAGACTTCACTGGGAAGAATAGGATTTAAATTGAGAAAACAGATTAGCCAACCTATTAAAGATTGTCATACTTGGTTGGGCTTTTTCTGTTTACATTGGGTCTAAAAACACAGCATAGTGGCTTCTAGAAAGATTCACACTAGAGCCCATCCTGACCCTAATCCACCTGAGATAGTTGATGACCCAGAAATAATCCTTTGGAAGTATCCTAAGGTTAAATTATCAACTGTTTTCAGATCACCCTTGAGAGCTAATTCAGTGCCTGAAAACCTTTCAGCTCTACAGAAATCACAAACTGACTTATTGAACCCATTTAGAACTAGGTCATTTGGTGATTTAGGTCAGCTAGATTCTGAGACTTCACTTTCATCTCCTGAAACAAGTGAACATCTTGGTAGCAGGGAAACAACACCTCCTGATTTACATTTTCTTCTTAGCTTAAGTGTCTCTCATCCAAAATCAGCTCAGCAATCTACCACTATTCCATCCACCTCTGTCCATCCTTCATCCATTGTTCAAACCACTCCACTTCATCCCACACCTCCTCTTGTCAACCCACCCCCACCACATATCATGGCAGCATGGTATGCTCCCTTAGCCCTTCCTGTACCATTAGTCAATCTTCCACAGGACTATCAGTCCAAAATTCCATTATACCATGCTAGCAATGCTACAACAGCATCACAACATGTGGACAAGATGAATGAATACTTTGACAGAAATGAAATTGATGATGATTCTGTCAAGCTCAGATTGTTTGCTCAGAGTCTAGGGGGAGAAGTAAGGAAATGGTTTAAAGCCCTAGCCCCCCACAGTATCAACAATCTCCAAGGCTTCCATCAAACATTCTTAAACAAATGGGAAGTGAGGAAGAATCCTCTCCAAGTTCTTGCTGACTATAACAATCTCCATAGGAACCCCGAGGAAAGTGTACAAGCTTATTGTACTAGATTTAACAGTGTCCATAATGCACTTTCCCCAGAACTAAAACCTCCACAAGGTTCAGCCTTAAACAAATTTCTTGAAGGGTTTGACGCTGACATGACCTATTCACTCAGAGAGAGAGATTTTGCAACTCTTGAAGACATGCAAAGAGGTGCTCTTTCTGTGGAAGTAAACTTGATGGAGAAAAGAGCAAGGATGAAAGCTGAAAAGAGAGTATCTTTTAGAGAGGAATCCACACCTACTACCTCAAGCTCAAAAATGGAGAGAATGATGGAAGAAATGATGAAGAAAATGAGCATTCTTGAGAGAGCACAAGCAAGTCAAAGTCAAACTGCTCCTCAAAATAGAAACCAAAACCAGAATCAGAATATGAGAAGGAACCAAACTCCAAACAGACCCAGGGAAGATGATCAACAGATCACTCCTCCCTTTCATCAAAACTATGTAAGTGAGGTTGAGGAAACATATGAAACAATAGAGGATAATGATATAAACCTATTTGGGGTAGATGATGATGACTTTGAAGTTCATCATGATAATAAACAAGGTCTTTATACACCATACGACGACAAAAGAGATGATAATGAAGATTATTATCAAAACATGGAAAACGTCGTCGCTGAGCCTTCAAAAGAATATGAAATTAGAAGTAAATATAATCAAAAAATCCCCAACAACAAAACCTCTGACAAATCTTCTCAAAGTAGCACTGCAAACAAGCCTAAGACAGTCAAGCAAAAAGACAAAACAGTGGCTGATAATTCTGGTAAAGGTAAAGAGAAGGACACGCAAAATCTCGAAAAACAGAGTGCAAACATCAGTGGTACTAACATTTCAGCTAGTACTCCTTATTCAACCATTATTTTGACTGTAGATAAAACAAACCAGCAAGTTGTTGTTGCTGATAAAGTGGCAGTAAACAAGGCTGAAACCAGAACCTTGAAGAATCAAATTCCTTTCAGCCTAGAACAAGAAATCTTAAAGATCAAAATTCCTGTCCCTTTGACTGAGTTAGCTGCCCAACATGTATATAGATCCAAAATTTTGAAGGCTTTGAACATGGAGGAAAATGAGGATACACTCAATCTTAATGATGATCAGCTAGAACTCATTTTTGGTCCAAAGATTGAAGGTAAGTTTCAAGAGGGACCTATCCCTCCCTTTTACGTAAGTTTGAACGTTCATGAAAAAAACATACACAATGCTATGCATGACTTAGGTGCTTCTCATAATTTAATGCCAAGAGCTGTGATGGAGAGCCTGGGTCTTGAAATCACCAGACCTTATAAAGACCTATACTCTTTTGACTCAAGCAGAGTCAAGTGTTTAGGAATGATCAAATACCTTTGTGTTAACTTAGCCCAGATTCCAGCCAAATGCTTAGTTATGGATGTTTTTGTGGTTGATGTACCCCCAAAGTATGGAATGATTTTATCAAGATCTTGGGGGGCTAAGTTACAGGGGACTATGCAAATGGATATGACCTATGCGACTATCCCTGTTTTCAATCAGACTAGAAGACTTTACAGGGAGTCTCATATGCAATACACGGTTACGAGTCAAGACAAACCACAAAGCTCCCCTTTGTATTCTATGAGTACAGGCCTTGATTCTTTTATCATGTGTAATGATGAAACACTCCCTGAACAAATCACTTTAACATAATCAATGGCTGAAACGGAGGAACAAGGGCACAATGCTGAAATGTCAAAACAGTTTGCTGTATTTGAAAACGTTAGCAAACTAAACGCAGGTCTTAATTCACAAGTCATAAGTCCATCGCTGTTAAAAATTGACAGCGAAGAGAACAATCCTCAACATAGTGAAAAAATTGAGGAACCAAATCATACAGAGGACATTCACCAAACTGATAAAACTGAAAATAATCCTCTCTGGAGTATGTATTTTGATGGGTCTTGCACCAAGACAAATGCTGGTGCAGGTGTCTGGATTACTAACACTGATAACAAGCACACAGAATGTATTTCTTGCAAATTAAACTTTCAGTGTTCAAACAACATAGTGGAGTACGAATCCCTTCTCTTAGGCTTACAATTGCTAAAAAAGTTAGGAGCCAGAAGAATAAACGTTTATGGGGATTCTGAGTTAATAATTAGGCAAGTCAATGGGGAGTATAATGCAAATCATTCCAGACTTAGGGCCTATCGGAATGATGTCTTGGATCTTTTGAAAACATTTGAGGAGTCCACACTGAGTTTTGTCTCGAGGAAAAGAAATCTTATAGCCCAGAATTTAGCCTTTGCAGCTAGGACATGTTTAACGCCATATCATATCGATGATTGTTCACCCCAAATAAAATTTAGACCAGCTGTGCCTGATAATAAAAAATGTTGGTAGGTGTTTGACGGAGATAAACAAATAGAAGACTTCATGCAATTCAGAAATGAATTTGAACTGCATAGTTCAGATTCAGATTATGATACAGACTGCAGTGAAGAAAATTTTCTTGGTGAGGAAGAGCCTTCTCCTGAGCTTGTCAAAATTATTTTTCAGAGTAGCAAACCTAGAAACAAAACATAATTGAGTGCAGAATCAGAAACAGAAGATTTAGAAACTCTGCTTTCTAAAGATGAAATTTTTCCAAGTGGTCTCGCACCTTTGGAAGAGATGTTTGATCTTAATGATGTGGCCAAGAAGCCTAAACTGGAACCTGTAGAGACTGAAGTGGAAGAGTGCAACATTGGCAGTGAAGAGAAACCGGAAATGATCAAACTGTCCAAAACTTTTCCAGCTCACATAAGACTCAAATACATAGAGCTATTCAAAGAATTTTCTGATGTTTTTGCATGGAGTTATGAAGATCTTAAGTCCTATGACACTGAAATAATACAGCACAAAATCCCTCTTAAAGAAAACCAAAAACCATTCAAACAAAAATTGCGCAGAATAAACCCTGTGCAGCTGCCTTTGGTTAAGAAGGAAATCATGAAGATGTATGATGTTGGTATTATTGTCCCTATTAGATATTCTGAATGGGTATATAATCTGGTGTCTGTTAGGAAAAATACTGGAGAAATCAGGCTTTGTATAGATTTCAGGGACTTAAACAAAGCTTCATTGAAAGACAGCTACCCTTTACCAAAGATGGATCATATTTTACAAAGGGTAGTGGGGTCTAAAAGAATTTTTTTTCTTGATGGCTATTCAGGGTATAATCAGATTTTAGTTCACCCTACCGATCAATTAAATACAGCCTTTACTACACCTTGGGGCACTTTCATGTATGTAAAAATGCCTTTCTGTCTAATGAATGCTGGAGCAACTTTTCAAAGAGCCATGGGCATAGCATTCTCGGAAGAACTGGGTTTCTTCATCATTATCTATCTTGGTGATGTCACTGTGTTTTCAAAAATAGATGAAGAGCACTTAGAACATTTAAGAAAATTTTTTGAGAAATGAAAAAAGTTTAGAATATCCTTAAACCCGAAGAAGACACTATTCAGTCTCCAAGAAGGTAAGCTTCTTGGGCACATTATTTCATAAGAGGGTATAAAGATAGATCCAAAGAGGATTGAGGCCATATTGCAAATCTCTCATCCTCGAAACATCAAGGAGTTGCAATCTTTCATTGGGAAGATCAACTTTTTGAGAAGGTTCATCCCCAACTTGGCTGAGCTCCTTAGGAATATCACCAATATGCTGAAGAAGGAGTAAGGGGTGAAATGGACCTTGGAAGCAAAGACATCCTTTGAACTGGTAAAACAAGCATTAACCAAAACACCGGTTCTCATAAGCCCTGATTTTTCAAAGGATTTTTATATCTTCTCATTTGCATCTGAACATACCATAGCTGCTGTCCTTTTACAGAAAAACCCACAAGGACAAGAGTAGCCTATTGCATTCTTTAGTAAGGCATTGAGGGATGCCCCTTTGAAGTATAAAATTATGGAAAACAAAGCTTTTTCTTTGGTCAAAGCATTGAAATACTTCAGAGTATACATCCTTCACTCACACATTATTGCCTTTGTCCCAAATTCAGTCGTTAAAGACATTCTAACACAGGACCCAGATGGTAAGAGAGGTAAGTGGATTGTTGTCATTCTTGAATATGATCTAGAGATAAAACCCACTAAGCTCATCAAAGGCCAAGGTCTAGCTAGATTAATGGCTGAATCAAATTGTGAAGTTCTTGATGTTAATATGATTAATGCTTTAGATAACCAAGAAGATTTCTCAACTCCCATTGTCGAGGATCATTTTGTGAAATCTCCTTGGTATGCTGATATTGTTTATGTTTTTCTCAATCTAAATACACCTCCTGGATTATCAAAAACAAAGGCAAGGTTCTTGAAATTGAAAGCTGTAAACTATTGCATTATAGATAGATGTCTTTATTGGAAAAATGCTAGTGGTATATTGCTTAAATGTTTGCCTGAGTTTGATGCAGAGAAGGTTAAGCAGGAATTTCATGAAGGAGAGTGTGGAGGTCATTTGTACTGGAAGTCAACAGCCAACAAAATTTTGAGGGCTGGTTTCTATTGGCCTACTCTGTTTACTGATATACACAACATGATCATAGCCTATCACAAGTGTCAACTTTTTGAAGGCAAGAGAAAACTGCTACCCCTCCCTCTGCATCCAATCACTATTGAAGCCCCTTTTCAACAGTGGGGACTTGATTTCATAGGAGAAATCCACCCACCATCTTCTGCCCAACATAGGTGGATTCTCACTGCCATAGACTACTTTACTAAGTGGATAGAAGCCATTCCTTCCAGGCAAGCGAATGATTCAGTTAACATAAAATTTATGGAGACTAACATTCTCTCCAGATTTGGCTGTCCTACCAAGATCATCACCGATAATGCAGCTGCATTTGGATCAAAAAGGATGGTTGATTTCTATCATAAGTATCAGATAACATTGGGACATTCCACAGCCTATTACCCCCAAGGTAATGGTCTTGCAGAATCTTCCAACAAAAGCTTAGTGAACATAATCAAGAAACTGTTGGAGGACAACAAAAAGTCTTGGCACACAAAGCTGGCCCATGCACTTTGGGCTGACAGATTAACTTTGAAGAAATCTATTGGTATGTCACCGTTCCATCTTGTGTATGGTGCAGATGCAATTTTTCCTAACAGCCTGGGTGTGCCAGTGATGAAGTTAATTCAAGAGTTACTGACTGAAGAAAATGATATGATCAGAAGGATGAATCAGACCATTCATCTTCAGCAGACCAGAGAGGAAGTGTATAATAAAGCATTATAGAAACATGACAGCATTAAAAAGCTTTTTGACAGAAGAACAAAGGCTGGTAATTTTAAGATTGGGGACAAAGTGTTAAAATGGGACTCAAGGAGGGAAGAAAAGGGCAAGCATGGAAATTTTGATAACTTGTGGCTTGGCCCTTTTTCTATTCATTCAGTTGCTGGTAATAATGCATTTTTCTTGCAAGAACTGGATGGAACAGAATTGTTTGGGGGTCCTGTCAATGGCAGGATGCTTAAACATTACTTCTCTTGATCCATTTTTATGTTTTGAAGCCTTTTTACCTTTTTTTTTCATTATGAATATTCCATCCACCATTGCATTCAAAAGTTATGAAAAATAAAAAATACAAAAACAAAGAAAAAGGAGAAAAGAGGGCAGAAATGAAAACAAGAAAGGCAAAGCCCCATGCCAAAAAGAGAGACAAAATCTAAAAGTGTGCAAGCTCAAATGCCACTCCTAAAAAACACACTTCTAGTTAGTCAAACTGTTTAATCTTGACTAAATAGCTTTGAATTTTTCTTGCAGATAGGATAGTGAATGTGATTTTCCAAATTGTTTGATCTTGGCCTATCAGTAGTTAGATTAGGGTAGAAATTGAAGGTTCAAACAAACTCAAAATCTGAACCTAAGCTTTCCAAAAGAGAGATTACTCAAATCTGTTTTATTTTCTGAGTCAAAAAAGATGCAAATCTAGTTCTAATCAGATCAAAATCTGAACCAAAGAAAAAGGAAAAACAGCTCGAACAAAAGCAAAAACAGAGCTGTGGAAAAAGGAGAAGAATATGATAAGAAACTTTCAGACCTCAAGCTTTCCATTTTGTTTTAATTTTCTGCAAATAATAATCTATGTGCAGCTTGTTTTATGCCATAGATCACAGCAAGTCAAACAGCTTAATCTCGACTTGGCTGTTTTTAAATTTCTGTTGTAGAATTTAGAGAATGAAAGTCTACTGGACAGTTTAATCCCAACAGACAGTAGATTAGGTAGAGAAATATCTAAGCTCAACTATTTAATCTGAGTTCAGGGAGAAATAAGGAGTAGAATTAGATTAGTTTTTATGCTTTCAAAAAGAATAAAATGTTGTGTAAAGAGTTTGCCAATCCAAGCGCACTCTGATGAAGAAAAAATGCTAGATCAGTAGGATGGGGTAGGTACAAAGTTGTATTGATGAAGTCTATTTATTTTTCATGACTGGCCCTATCTTTCAGAGGCAGAGCAAAATCATCCAACAAAAGAAAGCAATCTAAAGGATCAGGCACAAGTTAGCATCCCAGAAGAATCAAGTCTGAATTCTTGATGCCTTCAAGAAGGCACCATCCCCATGTGGAGCCACTATTAGCCACCTATAATACTTTGTTATACCAAAAGGTGGCTAAAGCTTTGGGAGCCTCCAAGGAACAAATTTTATCAATAAAAGTTGTTGGCTCTTGAAGTCTCTATAAGGCCTCCTGCCTTTTACCTCTGTCCAAAACATTCACTACTGTTCCACATCTCAAAAGCCTCTGAAATTCCACAAAAATCCAAGTCAAAAACTGCTGCATTGCCCTTTTTCCCCTCCCTTTCTTACAAGCTAACCCCATTTTCCATTTTCCTTTTTCCCATGAAAACCCCACAAAGCTATATGTTTTCCCTTATCCCTTCATAAATTTCATTTCCCAAGGTTAAAAACCCACTTTTTTACCTTATCGGAACTTTAATTCCTTTGGAAAATCATTAAAAAGCTATAGAAAATACATATTTTTTGTGTATTAAAGTTTTTAGCCCCCACGGGCTAAGCCCTTCATCCTTTTCATCCATAAGCCCGAGTGCTAGAACCGCGCGTGAAGCCAAAGGGCGCTTATCATTTCATTTTAAGTTTTCCGCCCAAAATATCAAAAATTGGGTTTTATAATGTTTTTGATTTATCCGCATGTGCAAATTAGTTTTTAACCACAGCCGTTGATCTGCTCCGCAGATCGGACGGAGCGGAGCGCTCTCCCAGTGGACCCCCCCCATTTCCCGCGCCAATTTCTAAATACCGCCTGTTTCCATTCCGCACCGCCTTTTAGGCAAATCCGGTTTTCTCCCATCGGCCAGCAATTCCATATGCTGGCCGACACGTGTCCTCGACACTGTTTCAAAACCGCCGCGCGACCGAAACATTTCACGCATTAAAGTTCGTACCAGAGACACCTAGCGGAATTCACCTCCGCCCTCCGATCTAACCCCTCCCATCCAACGGTTGTCAAACTCCCGATCTGCTCGATCGTTAACCAACCTGCACGTGTTTTAGTTGGGCCCTGGTGTAATCAAAAGTCAATATCCGCCGTCGATCTCTACAGATCGATGGTCTCCACTCAATTGCTTGATTCTCTTTCCCAGTCAAACTTCCTCTGTCGCTGACTTTCCTGATTGCTCCCGACTGCTGATCATAGCACGATCAATGGCTTTGATCGCCTCGCTCCCCCGCACGTCCCCTAATGCAAATCTACCCATATAAATGCATGATTTCCTCATTTTGTTTGTATTATGCAGTTTTAAGGTTTTTTCGATCTATATGGAGAAATTTCGTGGGATGAGGATGACGATCCTCTGCCTTTCAAAAAACTCAAATAAATTATCCACAGGGTGTAAATCTATACTGTTGACGAGGTTTCATGAGCCTTTGCTGTCACGCGCCCCTGTTAAACCTGGAAACAGTAAAGAAATCGCAGAAAAGAGTATCAGATTGTAGAAAGCCAGAGATGGACCAGGGCAGAGAATTAATGATCAGATGAGTGGGGATTACGGCTAAGACAGTTATCAAAAGCCTAATCCCTGACTCAAAACACAGTTTAAAGAGAAAACCTAAAGGTGTTTATCATACATATTGCCTCCACCGCCATATCTGAGGCAAATTGATTCCTCAACCACCGCAGTGCCACCTGTTGTCTCAAAATGATCAATCAGAGGCCAAATTTATTGAACAAGATCAGATCTTTTGCCTCGAAGCAGCCAAAGAAGTTACTTCTGCCTAAGGTTTAATGACAGGATGTCCACAAAGTAACCCTAAGATCACACAGAGCCTCAAAGGTCAACAAAGCTCCTTCCGAGCTTCACTCATAAGTGTAAAACAATTAATACAGTGAAACAGCTGTACATTTTCTTCCTTGAGCCTCCCAAGGGCCAAGAAAACATTAACTCTGTATTAATTATATTTGATATCTTTAATCAGATCTCACCTCCTCATCCTTCTATAAATATTTCAGTAGAAGATGAGTGAGGGGTTGGTTGTCAATGTAATTGCTGAAGCATTCTATGTAACTGAGCTGAAAACTCCTGATTGTAAATAGTGTTTTCACTGGCTTTTGGAGCTCTGCTTGTAACAGATAGGTTAGGTTGTGAAGGAAAGATGAACTAAAACATTGGATGTGAAGTTTGTAACTGGTTTGAAGCATCAATACAAGCTGATTTATGGGATCCTAGTCTATTCTGACGGTGTTGTTATTCCTATCGTAACTTGTGATTTTATTCCTGTTTTCATTACGTTTCATCTTCTTCTGTAAAGAACGGTTTAAATAGTGTTAGGATTTATTGCATGTCAATAACCTTCTCTGGCTGAGAAACCTTTATTTAAATGTTTTCTTTCAACTGTGTTATTTGAGAATGATTTAATTCAATTTAGGCATAGGAATGCTGGCGTTCCCTTGTCTTATTGCCTTAGCTGAATATTATTTTTAAATGTTACCTTCAGTATATGTTGTGTGAAGATGAACTGAGGAAACTAAGGTTAGCCCTAAGTCCCTTTCTTATTTGCTCAACTATTTGATTGTTTCCCTTAGAATGTGTTAAAAGCTGACTAGTTTCAAAGTACTTATCAGATCTTAGGCCATTCGGTGTCATCTTTTTTATTGTCTTGGATGTAACCAAGTAAAGAAGAGTTAGGAGAGGATTTGTGGTGAGCCCGGCCCGCTATTTTCTACTCCAAAGGTTGCCTTCAATTTTCCCTTAGTTTTTATCTGTTTTCTATTGGAAGTGTATCAAAGGCTGGCTAGTTTCAAAGTACTTACCAGATCCTATTTTGCTTCAATGTCTTTCTTAAGTGCCTTGTCAAAGGCTGGATAGTTTCAAAGTACTTACCAGATCCTAGGCTGCTCTTTGTTCTGCATCTGTTTATTTCCCTTTCTTAATGTATCACTTCATTCCATAAATCAAACCTTAAAGAGATCCTGAGGAATAGATGACTTGCCCCATAGACCACTCTTGAACCTGATTATTTCAATTAAATCCCCTTATGACTCCATAGCCCAATGGACTGAAAACTTGCCATCATCTTTCTTCTTGATCAAAGCTTACTCTTTTGCTTGCAACTTCTCACCTTTGAAGCTTTGACCTTTGGGACTTTTCACCTCTAACAGCAATCATGTTTCAACCATCCAAAACAAAACAAAACAAAACCCTTGGACCTCATAACTAGCCTAATATCATTACCCCAAACTTCAAAGACAAATCCATCTTTGTACATATTGGAGAGATCCCTCTCCGGATTCATGAGGGCTAGATCCTAGAATCCCAAAGTTGGTTGAAATGATGTTAACTCTGTGATCGGACTTTTGCCAATCTTGCTTATTACAGAGACCTAACAGGGTAAATGCCACATCCAACATTATATTAATATATCTACAATATTGTACGGAAATATCATGAGGAACAAGGCCCTCAAGCTCTTAGAACCAACCTCCAATGAATAAGCAGTGTAATACATGAGATGTTGCTACTGCACAAAATGCCAGAGAGCAGTGACTACGCAGTATCTATGAGAGATGCAGCTGCTGAATACATAAAAAATGATAATTTCTCTGAATTAATACAAAGAGATGCCCACAAATGGGAAAATGGGCTAAATATGTGATTTCTAGCCAATCTTAAGGAGATTGCTAGAAATGCCGGATAAAATACAAAGTGACAAAAAAAATGTCACTGCAACTAAAACCAATGAACATGAGGCTATGGCTGATATGAAATGATAATTCCCTCCTCTGATAATGTCCTCAAGGAAAAGGGGCTGATCCCCTTTATGCAAAAACACTCCACCCGATGAGCTCAAGAATCTCCCTCAACATTGCCCTCATGGAATAACGCAGTTTCTCCAAGTGACTACGCAGTGGGAGATGGTGAATGAGTGGCCTAATGCCACAGATATGAAATATGGTCCAAGAGCCCTCTCTATAGCTCCTCCAATGAATAGATCACTCCTCCACTGAAAAATCAAGTAAGGAAAGACTCAATCAGTTCCTCTGTTGCTACCCTAGCAACACAGCGTTATTCTGCTACAGAAATAACACTGCAGTTGAATGAGTGAGCTTGGCCAAATACTAGAATGAGGAAATGCATCTCAAATCCTCTCCTCCCATGAGGAAGAGGTGGGGTATCCCCTCCTAGGAACACCCCTAGTGCTCAAGAGCACTGCAATCCTGCTAAACAACCCAGATGTGCAAGTCCTTGGCCTCACTATGAAATTTCTGAATCAAAGTATGAACAAATGAGCTGCTATCTTCTCTATTATAAAGAAAATGAACACTCTCTCACCATAGGTCCCACAATTAGGATTTCCATTCACTTTTGAATGATTTCCCTCCAAATAATGCGTTATATTCTAAAGCAAGCCACCCCTCTAAGGCAGTGTTGTTGACTTGGTCAAAGATGGCCAACTCAAGGTGATCCTCATCATGTTCACACCATTAGGTGTTTATTTCAGCTGCTTATTTATCCTCCTTCCTCATAAGGAGTGTTATTTCTCTATCACCAAGGGGTTAAGGGGTATCCTTACCCATTTTATTAAAGAAAACAAAAATATGCCACTATAATGTTCCATTTTAGCTTGAGGCTAAAATTGGGAACATTACATGGAGACACTATCCCATGGCCTTGATGGTACCAGTAGTGGTGTGTACAACCCAATATTCTTATTACTAGGCTTACTTTGTGCACACATAGAACAACCTCTTATAAAATGTGACACACGATCTGTTAGCTCCCTGTAATTTCAGCAGATTGGCAAGACTAAAGCTACAGGGAGAACATTTTAACCACTTTGGGATTCTAGGATCTAGCCCTCCTAAATCCAGAGAGGGATCTCTCTATAAGTGTGTTTAAATATGTGATCTTTAAGGCTTTTAAGTATGTTTGTAGGCTAGTTATGAAGAACGAGGTTTTTTTCTGGTTTTGGTTGGGCAAAGATATGTGAAGATGAAGGAAGTCTAAACGAAGGGTGAAGGTGAATGAAAGTGAAGGAATGATTCAGCTAAGAAGTAGGCTAGAAACAACATTAATCCATTGGGCTATGGAGTCATAATGGGATTTAATTGAAACAACAAGGTTTAAGAGTGGTCCATGGGGCAAGTAATCTATGTCTAAGGGTCTCTTTAAGTTGATTTTATGGAATGAAAACAATAAGAAATGAAGATTTAAACAGATGAAGAACAAAGAGCAACCTAAGATCAAGTAAGTACTTTGAAACTATCCTGCTTTTGGCATGCACATGAGAAAAACATAAAAGTAATATAAGATCAGGTAAGTAATTTGAAACTAGCCTGCTTTTGATGCACTTTCAATAGAAAACATTTAAAACGCAAAATATAATAGCTTAAGATCAAGTAAGGACTTTGAACCTGTTAGCCACCTATAAAATTTGTCATATCAAATGGTGGCTAAATCATTTTTTGAGCCTTCAAGAAACAAGTTTTATTACTAAAAATGTTATCTCTTGAAGACTCATGAAGACATCATGCCCTTTGTTTAAATCTGCACTGCTATTTCCCTTTTAAACTCTTAAATTCTACTGTGTTCATGAAGAAAATACTGTTGCAAAAAACTCCATTTTACTCCTCCTTTCACTTCATCATTAACCTTCATTTTGTTCTCTTTTTCCTATACATTTCCTCTATTTTTCATGTATTCCCCTTCTCCCCTTAATAAAACCCCTTTTGTAAGGTTTAAAACTCATTTTTAAACCTTACCGAAACTCCCAAATCCATCAAAAAACTTTGAAAATTTCATAAAAAATAAGTTTTTTAACAATGGGCTTAAGCCCCTTTGGGCTATGTCCTAACCACTTCCCCACCATATGCCCATGCCCTAGAACGAGGCGCTATATCCATCAGGTGCTTATCGCATCGGAAGCAATCAGCGAGCACAAGTTTTTGTGTTATTTGAGACCTCCGATCCGATGAGCCCCTTTGTATTTAACCCCCGATCCCTTGTCTCGTTCACATAACTGAAGGCCCACAATTGGGTGCTTAACCTCAAATAAAACACCACCCCAAAGCCAAAAACCTTTGTAATCCATTAAAATTTTTATTTTTCATATTATAAAGGGACACGCCTGTTCACTTGTCAGACCGAACCTCTGTCGTTGATCTTAAACCAGATCAACACCCCACGCTAATCGCATCGGAGTTTTTACATCGGGCGCATTTATTACCCCCCCTCTGATTGGCTTCCTCTGGTTCATTTCCCACCATCGATCTGATCCAAAGATCAATGGTCCACAACCAATCGCATCGGCGCTCCTCTATCCATTGCCCCCCCTGATCGCAGACCTTCGATTAGATATGGGCCATCCACGTGTCAATATTCGATGGTCTAGATCTTTCCTGGCCACTTTGGTTAAATTTTATACACCCCGCTTTATAATGTTTTTCTGGCCAATCTCTACCATTGATCTCTGCAGATCAATGGCCCATATTAACCCTTTCTCTGCCCATATATTATTTCATTCACCTCGAAGATTGATCTCGACCATCCATTTTAAAGATCTAATGACCTAGATTCATCCCAGTAGGCCCGAATCTCTTATGTCCTACCCGTCCTAGATTTGATCTTCATCGTTCATCCCTATGATCGAACGATCCTGATTAAAACTGCCCCATCTGGTCGATATCACGCTCACTCCCCAACGTTCGATCTGACGACCCAGATCTAATGGTTGATGCGTGTTTTCGCGTAACTTTCAGCATTTTTGTTAATCCCCAAAAATTACGCGATATAAGCTATTTTCAAAAGCCACGTGTCGGGCGGGAATGCATATCACATTCAAAAAGGAAAAACCACCTACCTGCCATTTCGTTGCGTGAAACCCATGGTTTTCTCCTCTAAAACCACCCTTCCCCATTTGCACTATGATCTATTGCATTCCTCCTCTGCCGTTGATCTCTACAAATCAATGACTCTTGTTCACTCTTGCATTTCTTAAATCGCCCTCCGCCTTCACCAAAGGACTTCTCAGATCAATCTTAACCATTGATCTTTGGGGCCAAAACTGATCCAATGGCCCAAAATCATCCGCGAAACCCCAAATTTCATTTTAATGCATTTCTTCTGCCAAAGGGATTTTTCCCCTTTTCCTTTGTATTTCTTCACATTTTCCACGATTACATAGTAATGTGACCCTTTCACATTATTTTTCCCTGATTGATCTAGACCATCAATCAAAATAGATCTATGGCCTGGACTTAATCCTCTACACCATTCTTTCCACCACTCTCCTTTTAACCTTTGTGTGCAAATCTCCACCGTTGGATGCATTCATCCAACGGCCATGCTCATAAACCACAGCCTCCGAAGTAGTTTTTACCCAATACGCAGGATTTTATAATTTTTATTGTATTGTGTAGGTTTTGAAGTGTTTCAAAATTATTATAAAAGGAAAAATTGAAGTCGAGGATGACAATCCTCCATGCTTTCATTCATTGAAGAAGATCGTTCTGTGGGGTTCTATACCACGTTTTGTCAATACATCATGAGTATTGATGCCATATGAACCCTGTATCACCTGCACATCAAGAAGACACAACAGTGCATAATTGAAATAAAGAGTATCAGTGTCGAAGACCCAAACACAGCAAAGATGAAGAATTAAACATTTGATTATACAGTTTGGAGTGGATTACGCCTAAGATCCATAATCAAAATCCTAATCCACTAAAATTAAACACATTTTAAGAGCAAAAGACAGATTTTAGGCCTGATTAAGCCTAATACATAGAATCAAAACAAATTAACAGTGTTTAAACAAAAAATCAAAAATATCTGTCACACAGAGATGCCTCCACTGCCACATCAGAGGCTAATTGATTCCTCTCAGCTACCTAATGCTAGCTGTAGCCCCATAGCATTCAATAGAGGCCAAGAAATGACTAGAACAGAGGATATTTGCCTCACAACAGCCGAATAGTTAATTCAAGCCAAAGGATTTATTGCAAAAAATATCAGTAGAGTTATTACAAGATGACACAAAGCCTTAAAGTCAACAAAAGCTTCCACCAAGCTTAAAAATTTAATGTAAACCAATTAATACAAAGAAATATATGTGAAATTATCCATTGAGCCCCTCAAAGGCCGATAAGCATTAACTATATTAATTGAACTTAGTAGATATTTTCTCTCTTCGACCTCCTCATTTTCCTATAAAATCATATTGAGGAGCTCATTGTAAAGGGTTGGTTGCTGAACTTTGAAATATACTTGTGCTTGAAAATTTCTACTTGTAAATAGTGTTCAAAGTCTCTTGAAGCTCTACTTATGATTAAATAAGTTAGGCTGAGAAGTGAAGACGATTGTTGAACTAAAACATTGGATTTGAAGAATGTAACTGGATTGAAATCAATATACAAACTGTTTCTTGGGATCCTGGTCTATATCATTGGTGAAGTGCTTCTTTCTGTGTTATTTTTTTCCCCTTATGTATGCCATTTTGTCCATTATTCTCTGATAAAGAATAGCAAGCATAAAGCTAGGATTTACTGTTTACAATACCCTTCTCTGACTGATAAGCTTTATCTCAATGTTTTCCTCCAATTTGTTTATTTAAGAATGATTCAATACAGTTTAACCAGTTAGGAATGTTGGCGTTCCCTCGTCCTACTGTTTGCTTTAAACATTATTCTTGAATGTTATTTTCATTATCTACTTAGTAAAGTCAGACTAGAAAAGTGATGGTGTGCCCTATTTTCTAGCTTCTTCCACCAAAGGTAATTCTAAAAGATTCCCTAAGTGTATGCCAAAAGCAGACTAGATTTAAAAGTATTTTATCTGATCTTAGGCTACATTTCGTTTATCTTATATGTTTTCATCCTTTCTGAAAGTAATTATGAGGATTACTGGATTGTTTGTCTGTTGAGTCAAATTTAATACGAGCTTTCCCAAAGAGGTTTATGGTGAGCCTTGCTCTTTGGCCAGTTTAAAACAGTTACTTAAAAGGCTTTTCTTGTTTGGATAGATTGTTAAATCATGTTGGAAATTAGTGTTTGTTTCCACCCCTTCAACACTTTTATTGTTCCATTCCATCATTTTAATCTCAAAGATCTTGTGATATAGATGACTCTCCCTTTGGACCACTCTTGAAATTGTTCCATAATTAAAGCCCTATTATGATTCCATAGCCCAATGGACTAAAAACCAACGTTATATCTATCTAATTGGCCAAAGCTTGTTCTGATTGCTTGCAACTTCATACCTTTGAAACTCTTTCCATTTAGGACTTTCCACTCAACTAATAATCATGCTCAACCATCCAAAACAAAACCAAACCCTTTCCCTTAAAAACTAGCCTAATATCATACACAAAAACCTTAAAGATAAATCAATATTTGCACTTTATTGGAGAGATCCCTCTCCAGATTGAGGAGGGCTAGATCCTAGAATCCCAAAGTGGTTGAAACAGTGTTCTCTCTGCAGTTTGTATTTGCCAATATTGCAAATTACAAGGACCTAACAGAACCTATCCTACTTTCAGCATATTCAGAGGGAAACTTTTCAAAGCAATTGTTGGAGAAGAAACTAGAGGACAGGGCTAACCATAGACTTCCCTAGCTCAACTTTAATTAGCAAACTTTCAAGACAAACAAAGAATAGTCTAAGATTAGGTAAGGAATTTGAACCTAGCCTGCTTTCAACATACTCTTACGGAAACTTTCAAACAACTTTTGGAGATAAAACTAGAGGACAGGGCTAACCATAGACTTCCCTAGTTCAACTTAGTATAAACTGAAAATAACATTCAAGAATAATGTTTGAAGTTCAGATAGTAAGATGTGGGAACACCAGCATTCCTTAACTGCTTGGACTATATTAAATCATTCTGGAATACACAATTTGGAGGAAAACATAAAGATAAAGCTTATCAGTGAGAGTAGGGTACTGGTGACAGTAAATCCTAGCTCTATATTTGTTGTTCTTTATAAGAGAAAATGGATAGAATGGAAAAAAAAAGCAAATAAAAATTTACAATAAGAAACACATCACCGTTGACATAGACCAGGATCCCATAAATCAGCTTGTATTTGAATGCTTCAAACTAGTTACAATCATCAAGTCTAGTAGGTCTCTGCAGCTTCAAACTTCTCATCTCAACTTAGGTATATTCAATTACAAACAGAGCTTACAACATCTTCACAAAACTATTTACATGCATCAAATATTCAGAGAACAACCTATATCTCATCTTCTACAGAAGTATTTACAGAAGAAATGAGGAGGAGGGATGAAAGAAAAGATCTATAGGCTCAATTAATATAGTTTAATGCTTCTTGTCCTTTGAGGGGCTCAATGGAGAAGTTTTCTAATATTTCCTCTGTATTAATTGATTTTCATTAAGTGTTAAGCTTGTTGGGCAGATTTTGTTGTTGACTTAAAACTCTTGACGCGAGTTAGCAATAATGTTGGCTATCTTTTAGGCAAAATATCACTGACTGAGGCAATAATTCTGCCTTC
The DNA here is from genome assembly GCA_034641835.2 of Pinus albicaulis. Taxonomy (NCBI): domain Eukaryota; kingdom Viridiplantae; phylum Streptophyta; class Pinopsida; order Pinales; family Pinaceae; genus Pinus; species Pinus albicaulis. The sequence continues at coordinate 1,413,647,687 of CM076572.1, read as the reverse complement.
TTTGATTTATGAGTCTGCAGGTGGCGCTTTAGGTAGCTGGAGAGGATTCAATTAGCCTCTAATGTGGTAGTGGAGGCTTCTCGGATTGATAAATGGCTTTGTCTTTCCCTAAAACACCTTTAATTTACTTGAGATCTATGTTTTAGGTCTGATCAGGCTTAATCTGTGTCTTCCGGTCTTCAAGATGTCTTTAACTATGGATTAGGCTTTTGATTTGCTAAATTTATGCCTTAATCCTTCAAACCTGTGTTAAATCCTTTAATTCTTAATTTCTTCTCTGATTGAATGCTATAACACTAATACTCTTTGTCTATGGTGTTTGCTGTGTTTTCATTGTTGTTGCAGGTGCGTAGAGGGTTGTACAATGGCATTAGTGCTCATGAGGCATAGATAAAACATGATCTGGAACCCTGCGGAATGATCTCCTTCAAGGATAAAAGCTTGGGGGATCATCATCCCCAGCTTTTGATTTCCTTTAAGAAACTGTGGAAAAGCTTTACAACCTACAAAAATACACAAAAAGTTATAAAATCCTGCGTGGATGGGTTAAAGCTGCTTTGAAGGTTTAGGTTAGAGTGTGGTTGTTGGATGAAAGCATCCAACGGCGAGGATTGCTCGCTGGGGTCAATAGGAGAGGCGGTTGGAGGGGTGAATGAAGGATTAAGTCCGAGCCATTGATGCATGTTGATCAATGGTTGAGACCAATCAGGAGTCTTTACAATGCAGGGGGGGACTTTAAGATAAAATGAAAGAAAATGTAATGTAAATGGGAAAAAACCTTTATCGGCATCGAAAAATGTTTAAATCAAAGTTTGGGGTCGCAGAATGATCTGGGCCGTTGGATTAGACTAGCCAATAGAGATCAACGGTGGATATTCATTGGATTTTATCGCATCGAGGGAACAACGATGGGAGGGGCAATGAAAATTCTAATGCGATGGCATCACATCGAGGATTTTCGATATGCGATGGTTAACAAAACACCGGGAATAATTTCCGATGCGATGTTCTAAGGACCGTTTGATCTAGGTGAATGGACGGCCCAGATTTATTGATGGGGAGGTAGGTCCCAAAGGATTTGGGCCTGCCAGGTTGAATATGGACCATTGGATCATGACATAGATCAATGGTGGAAATTAAATCGGGAATCGGTGATCGAAGGAAACAAGGCACGAGACTTAAGTCTTTGTTTTTTCCAATGCGATGGAGTGAGGATTGTCGATCTAAAAACTAGATCAATGGTTAGGATTTAATCGATGGGGAGATGGTAGATGGAGGGTTTAAGGTGGATTAGATCTTGATTGTCAGATCTGAGGTATGAACGATAAATATTAAAAGAGGGAGCAGGAATGGCCAAGGGGTAAGTGAACATGCAGGATGAATGAGAGTCGTTGGATCGGGGAGGACGAACGACGAGGATTAAATCACATCAGAGAAGTCAGGGGGTGAAATGCGTGGCTCTTAGGGTTTCTATTATGTGCGGACCGTCAGATCAAGGTGAGATCGACAGTTGCAATGGGATCAGAGATCGCCAATCAAGGAAAACAAAAAATGGGGGCGCTTGGGTCTGTGCGATGCGATTACGCGCCAGCCGTTGGATTAGGAAAGGGATCAATGGTTAATTTTCAATCGAGGGGGAAAGGAGAGGAGTGATGGGGCGTGATGTGATTAGTGTTGGGCCGTTGGATCAGAATGGTAGATCAACAGTGGAGATTGCAACCAAAGTCGGGAAGAGAAAAGCCAATCGCATCGGAGATTTTCGGCATAACAAAGGAAAAGGAACTTGTTGAAAGTTCTGATTGCGATTAGCACCTAGCCTTGGCACCTGGGTAATACGTGGGGAAGTGGTTAGGGGCTTAGCCGAAAGGGGCTTAAGGCCTTAGTTCAAAAGACTGTTTTTCATGATTTTTTAAGGATTTTCAAAGGACTTTGGGGGTTTCGATAAGGTTTAAAAAGGAGTTTTAAACCTTATTAAAGGGGATTTATGAAGCGAACGAAAGAAAATGAGGGAAAACAGAGGAATTTCATGAGGAAAAATGGGAAAAAATGGAGGTTAATCATGAGTGAAAGAAGGGGTAAAATGAAGGGGAAAATGGGTTTTTTGAGCAGCTTTTGTCCTTACAAACAACAGATTTTTCAGGGTAAATGAGGGAAACAACAGTGAAGATTATCTTAAAGGATAAAGATCATCATAAGACTTCAAGAACTCACAATTTGGTCATAAAATTGTTTCTTGAAGGCTACAAGAAAAATTTTAGCCACCATTTGATATGACAAATTTTTATAGGTGGCTAACACTATCTATCATGCAAGGCCAATAGCAATACCTCTGTAGATGTGCCATTATTTTTCTTACCCTAAAGTGTCCAACAATAAGAGATGAATGAGCTTCTATCATGACACTTAACCTCTCTCTTTGTGGAATACACAACTTTCCCAAATGAAACAGCAAATTGTTATGCATGTGATAATATTTTTCTTCAACTTGATTCCCTTCACTCAAACTAGCATACACATCTTGAAAATAAATGTCATGTGCATATTGTTCTATGTAACTCTCATGTACAACAGAATCATTTTTGAGTAAAGTAGATGCATTAATGATTAGTCTTGAAAGCATATCAACAAATTTTTTGAAAATATCTTTCTTGTACCTTATAACCAATTGAAACCTTTGAAGAAAACCCATCCACCTGAAATGTCTTGATTGCTGTGAAAGTTTGTTTGCGAATGCAAGTACTGTAATGGTTGGTGATCGGTATGTATAATAGTCTCTTTACCCATTAAGTAGTGTTTCCACTTCTTGACACTTTTTACCAATGCATATAGTTCTTTGTCATATGTAGGATAATTAGTCACAACACCATTAAATGTTTTAGAATGAAAAGCGATAGGCTTACCATGTTGTAAAAGAACTGTGCCCATGGCATAATCACTAGCATCAGTTTGAATATCGAATGGTTGTCTCAAATTTGGTATTGCAAGGACTGGAGCTGAACTAATATTGTCTTTTAAAGCTTCGAAAGCTTGTTATTTTTTTCCTCCCCATTGGAAGCCTTTCTTCACACTTGCCACTGCATGCATAGGAGTTGCTATGGCAGAAAAGTTAGCAATAAAATTCCTCCAATATTGAGTTGCACCTAAAAAAATTCTTACCTCAGTTATTGTTTTGGATGTGGGCCAACTCACAATGGCTTCCACTTTAGAAGGATCAATTATCAACTCTCCTCCTCCTAAAATATGTCCCAAATAGACCAAGTAAGTCTTTCCAAACTCACATTTTGACATCTTAAGAAACAATTTCTCTTTCTTCAAAATATCAAGCACTCTATTCACATGCAAGACATGTTATTCTCTTGTTTTTCTAAAAATCAATATGTCGTCTAAATACACAATCAAAAATTCATCAAGGAATGGATGCAAAACACTATCTGTAACATGCATGAAAGTTTCCAGTGCATTATGTTAGCCACCAATGAAATTTTTGTCAAGCAAAGAGGTGGCTAAACATTTTTATGCACCTTCAAGAGATACATTTCCTATGAAAATCTCTCATCCTTGAAGCCTTTGTGCGTCCTTCCCTTTGAAAATATCCTCACTGTTGTTTCCATCCAAAAAGCCTCACTGTTTGTGAAAAATTTATGCTTAGAAAAGCCTTCATTTGCCCCTTGTATCCCTGCAAAATTTCCCATTTTAACCATTTTTCCCCTTCTCAAATTTTCCCTTTAAACCCCCAAAATCCCCTCCCAAGCCTAATAAATCATCCCATCTCCCCTTTTAACCTCACAAACACCCTTTTTTTGGCTTAAAAATCCATTTTTCTCCTCTACCGAAAACCTCTGTTCAGCCTTAAAAACTCTGTTTTAGGCTAAAAAACCCATTTTTTACCATATACAAGCTAAGCCCCTTTCGACCAGCCCTAACCACTTCCCCTCCATGCACCTGGGTGCTAAGACCAAGCACTAATCCATACAAGGCTAATCGGAATCGGAAGATGTTCGGGAGCGCTTTTCCTTTGTAAAACAAAAAGTTCTGATGCGAGAGTGTTTATTCTGTCAGCCTTTGGTGCAACATTGACCATAGATCTATACGGATCTTACGGTTCGCGTAGAGCTCACTATGTGCCCATCTCATTCCTTTGTAAACTCCCAATGAAGATCTCCACCATTGATCTTAAAGCATCTGACGGCCATCGCAGCACCGCGCTCATTGCCAATCGGAGATTTTAGAATGTGCCACCCTCCGATGCCCCGATTGGCCGATCCCCGATTGAATCTGAGCCATCCATCCATTCTAATCCAACGGCCAGGCATTTCTCTCACTTCGCCTCATGTCCCCGATTGGTCTCCTTCTGATCCAATCACAGTCGTTGATCGGAAGCCGATCCGACAGTCCAGATGCAATCGCTTCTTCATCCCATCGGCGTTTTGGCCCTTCCATCACTCCCCTTTGATGGAATCACGGCCGTTCATCCCTCTTAATCCAACGGCTATAATTTCTCCCACCCACTAACCATATCCTCTGCCTTTTCTCTCTCTCTCCCGATCTTAGTAGTTCATTCATAGATCGGACGCCCTGTATTCAAACCACCTTCCGCTTGACTCCACCTTAACTGACCGCGAACGTTATCATATCGCACTCCAGCTCCTACCGTCGGATCTCATAGTCCCATATCCAACGGCCCACATCAATATCATGTTTTTTCCTCGTCCGAACGTTAATAGTTCAAATTCACGCGATATAGGCGGTTTTAAAAGGCCACAAGTCAGCTAGGGACCTATATCGCGTTTGAAAAGTGAAAACAGCCTTACCCGCCTTTTGTCGCACGAAAACAACTGTTTCTTCAGAAAAACCACTTCCCCACTTCCTGCCTCTGAAATTCCATTAAGAGATCTCGACCGTTGATCTGTATTGATCAACGGCCCTCATTGCATCTCGCACTCCATTCACATTGTTCTCATCGCGCAACCGTAGAACCTCATTGGATCATCGTAGCCACTGATCTCCTCCTGAGATCTAACGGTCCTAATCAAATCTCCCTCTGCCCATGATCGGGTCCCACCATTCAAGCCCATTTCATATGTTTTTCACGCATTTCTTTGTATTCTGTCCAAAGGTCGAGATCGAATGTTTTACATTAAAACCTTTGTAACCCGCTCACATTAAACTTTTAATGTTTTACATTAAAAGATTTTTATTGTTCCGCCTAATATCACGACTTTAATGTTTTACATTAAATTTCATTGCATAGCGTCCAACCTACCAAATTCATTCCATTAGATAATCTCCACCATCGATCATCACCTCCAGATCTGATCAGATGGTCCACATGCATTCCTCCACCAAACTTTCACTAGACCATTTCTTCACCGTTTCACTGCATTTTCCAGTTGTTTTCTGCTGCATCCACCACATTTACCTCTATTATGCTGCCATCCTCACAACCTTCCACTGCATCCATCCTCCCGCATGCATGTATTTCTTAACATATTTGTGTGTTTTTGGAGGGTACAGGTGGTGGAAACCGCCATTGTTCACAGTGACCGTTATAGTGACACAGAACATAGAGAAGGCTATTTTCAAGAGCCAAATTTTGCAGAAAATGCTTGGGAAGGTTTCTAAATGAAATATGTTCATCAAAGACCAGTTTTTTACTCTATTTAACTTCCTGCACCATTAAAGTTCCATTTTCACAAACAAAGATAGTCATGAAGCCGCAAAGAGTATCAGTACAGGATTAAAGAGTTTTAAAGCCTCTAATTGAATATTTTAAGCTTAAATTAACTATTTAAAGGGAGAATGTACCAGATTAAATACCTTGAGATGAACACAGCAGGATTAATGAGGCCTAACACACAGAAAACAATATTATCAGTGTTCCACATCAGCATAAGTTTCCCTCCCGAGAAAGGACAAAGTACCCATACTGTTTTTATTCTACATCGTGTTCCTGAGAAGATTTCCACCCTGACAGAAGTCCTAATGCTACCAAAGCATTTGTTATGCAGTATGGCAGAACTCAAAGTCATTTATCTGCCTTCTTCTATCAACCAGAGTACTATAGAGTACTACAGCTTAAGGTACATCAAAGAACATACCCAGAATTAATGTTAGCCTGTTGAAGACCACTCTTTCACCCAAAGAGTACTAAAGATTAATGGATAGATATTAAAACAGAATGGGCCTCGAGCCCTCTTCTTTTGTTTCTATTTTAATGTTTCATTTAGTGTTTCATCTACCTCATATGCCTCTTTTTAGCTGTAAGAACTCAGGAAAAACACATTGTAAGGGTTGTTGTTGATTATTTGATCAGATAACTATGAATTGTAAGCTGTTTCTCTTGAGATATAGTTCTCAATGTAAAGTTGTAGGATAGGCCAAGGAAGATGTTTTCAGACTAAATATCAAGCTATTGGACAATATTGTACATGACTGGTGTTTCTCTTTAATATGACAAGCACATCTCTTTGGATCCTGATTTAAAGCAGCGGTGATGTTTTTCTGCCTTTGTCTCTGTAATTCATTACATTTCATTTCTCTGGTAAGCATCAAAAATATAGCTTAGGATATACCCATGCATGGTACCCTAATGCTTCTGCTCTCCTTACCTTTGATGTTTTCTACTGATTGTGTTATCTAAGTACTGATTCAAGATAATTTAACCAGTGTAGTAGTTGTTTTTCACTGCTAGCTGATGTATGAATTTATGAATCTGTTCTTAGATGTTCTTGTTGGGTTTTAGTTGAAAGAACTAGGATACTGGGATTTTAGAATGTTGATTCTGTCTCACTAGGGTATTTTTCATTCAATTAAACCTTTCTAAGTTCCCTTAAGTTGGATGTCGAAGCATTGAAAGTTCAAAGCCTTTCTCTGATCTCAAGCCTTCACCTTTGTGTTTAAATCTTTAATCTTTTCATTATCTGAAGAGTTAACCTTTTAGGGGTTGGATCATAGGTGTTTAACGGAATTCCCTGTCCCTAGATCTGATTCCTAAGTGGTAACCTTGGAGGTTTCCTTATCATTCACCTTCTTTCCTTATAATTTCATACCACACTATCATCTTTAAGATCCTATGCTTTAGATGACTAGCCCAATTGAAAGCCTTGAAATACTAAATAGCAAGTAAACCCCTTCATGAATCCATTGCCCAATGGTCTTGAGCTTTCTCTGAATTATCTCTCCTTTTCCTAAAATCCTCTTTTCTCACCCTTTGTCCTATATTGAACCTTTCATTCCCGTTTCCCAACAACCAAACAAACAAAACAAAACCAACCTTATGCCTTATAACTAGCCTAATATCTTCAAATCAAGCTTCAAAGACATATACCTTTTCCTTTATAGAGAGATCCCTCTCTGGACCCAGGAGGGCTAGATCTTGGGGTAAAAAAGTGGTTTTGATGTTGTCTCATCTTTTGGTACTACCAAACTTTCCAAAACATGGGAACTCCAACACATTACACAAACCAAATGGCATAACTAACCACTCAAAGAGTCCTTGTTTGGTTTGAATGCAGTTTTCCATATATCACTTTCTGCAATTCTTACTTGATGATATCGACCTCGTAAATCTAACTTAGTGAAAAACTTTTCTTCTTTCATCTGATCAAGAAAAACATCTATTATTGGGAGTGCGTAACGATTCTTTACCGTAATCTTGTTCAAAGCTCAGAAATCTGCAGACATGTGCCAAGTTCCATATTTCTTTGGTATCAAGACTATGGGTGAACCACATGGTGAGGTGCTTGGCCTTATGATTCCTTTTCCCAACATCTCTATGATTTTCCTCTTTATTCTAGCATTCTCCCTTATCGAAATGTGATACATATCGATGTTTGGAAGAGGAAAATATTGTTGCAACTGAATCTCATGTTGAATCTCCCTTTTTGGAGGCAATCCTGTTGGCTCCTGAAACATATCATGATGTGCATTAAATACATCATATAAATATGATTTCAACTTAGGATCACATCCCTCAAATGATTCATGACTAATATTAGCTTTAGGCTTAATCATAAGAAAAACATAATTCTTACTTGAATTTACTAGCCTCTTTACCTGTCCAGAATTTATCATAGCAATGTTTGTCTTCTTGTGATGTGCTCTTAAAATGAAATCCTTGCCATATTTGAATAAATGATACTTTTTTTCATGGTGATGGAAGATCGCTTTCATGTCATACAGGTAAGGAATCCCCAACACAATACCTATTATGTCAAGTGTGTTGGGGTTCCCATGTTTTGGCCAGGTTGGTAAGACCAAAAGATGAGACAACATCAGAACCACTTTCAGACCTTAGGATCTAGCCCTCCTATGTCCAGAGAGGGATCTCTCTATGGGATTCAAGGGTATATGTCTTTGAAGCTCAAAATTTCAATATGTTAGGCTAGTTATATGCACGGTGTTCGTTTGTTTGATTATGAGCTTGGTTGTTTGGAATCAGGAAGGAAGGGTTCAGCATGAGACAAGGCTGGGTAAAGAGGAATTTAGGCAAAGGAGAAATAGTCCAGGGAATACCAAGTCCATTGGGCAATGGAGTAAAGAAAGGATTTACTTGCTATCAATATGCAAGCTTTCAGTTGGGCTAGTTGTCTAAAGCCTTGGATCCTAAAAGATGAGGGTGAGATGAACATTAAGGAGAGAAAGTGAGAAGGAGGAGAAGACACCACTTTCTGTCTATAGATCAGGTCAGAGGTCATTTAACTCTAGACTTGCTTGGAAATACTCAACGGCCACTCTCAAAGGTAACTTAAGGGATCTTAGAAAGGTAACTGGAGTGAAAAAGATCATAGTGAGGTAGAGACTAAGTTCAGTCCTCCCAGTGTTCCCAATTCATCCAATTAAATCCTCACAAGAATATCTAGGAAATAGATTCATTAATTCATACATCAGAGAGCAGGCAACGACATCCACTGCGCTGGTTAAATTAATTGAAACTAATTCTTAGATAGCACATACAGCAAAAACATAAAGGGTTGGGAGAGCAGCAACATAAGGCACCTAACAAGGGTGAATGATGCAGGAGCATCAAGCCCATTTTTTATTTGTAAATATGTGATAAAAGGGGGGTGTGACAATTTTTAATATTTTATTAATTAATTTTTTATTTTTAATAAAATAGGAGATAATTATGAAAAGTGAGGATTATGTAAATATTCTTTTATTAAATAAAAGGATATGAGAGAAATAGTTTAGGAGCAAAGTTTGGGATTAGGATTTCTATGTATGGGATTAGTTGAGGATTAGGTGGAGAGATATTTTGAGTGAATTAAATGCATTATTTGTGTATAAATAAGAGTGGGTTTTGTGAGAAAAATAGACTTGAGAGTGTGAGAGTGTGATTGAGAGTAAGCTGAACAGCCAAGGCTGTAAGCCTTCGGCGATTGTAAAGGGCCACAGATCTCGAATATCTGGCCAACAAGAAGTTGTAAGTCATTGTTTGTTTCAGATTCTATATATATGTTGATTGGGGTTATATTTATTGGTTGTTTCTGAAACTGGGAGTTGAATTATACGCATTTGAATTGGATGTGTTATGAATTCAGAGACAATTGGATGAATTATATTTTGTATGGATTTGACAGTTCGATCTACATAATCGATGTCAATTGCGCTGAATTGGGTATGAATAAATTTGGAATTATTATTGTTAATGTGTTGGTCTGCGGTCCAATGATAAAGGTCGACATATTATATGAATCACATTATTGAAGTTGTATACAGGTGAAACTGAACTCAACATATTTGAAATTGTATTGATTCTGTATGAATTTACAATACATAATGGTTGACTGCGTAGTGGTATGGAGTGGCATCGTTTGTATGAGTCGACATTGATAGCAGCAATATAAAACTATGCTTCGGCCTGTTTTAAATTAAAACCAATGGAACTGATTTATGTCTGACATTCAAAATAATGAATTCGGTGGTGATTTAATATATGTTGAAAGCGCAGGTTTTGAATTCATTTACTCCGTAGTGTTGGATTGATTGAAAACAAGTGGAATTGTGTTATATATAGCGTGGAATCCAATTGAAAGTATGGAAATCGACTTTTATGGATCTGCTGGTACTGTTGAGGGAACAAAATGGAACGCAGAGACCAAGTGGACATTTGTTTAAAGATCGCTCTGGAAAATTGGTAGAAGGAAGAGCGGTTCTGATTGTATTCGATCCATGCTACCACATGAAGGAATGATTTGTTTGTTTAAAATTGACATTGATTTGTGAAAGAGTATGTTTGCAGGAGCGACCGTGAGCACTGGAGAATTGTTTGCAGGAGAAACCGTATTGAATTGAGGAACAGTCAGTGCTGGAAAACTGTAGGAACATAAGTCTGGCAAAATTCGTTGAAATCCAGCGTTGAGGAAATGGTGACGTTGTGAAGAAATAGCAATAATCATTAAGAGTTTCATTCATGAATTTGCAGAACAGAAATCGAGGGTAGCGGAACGTGGTAATGATAATGGACGCAGTTTCTTTAGAATTATGAAGATTTTGACTTGCGAATAGGATGGTCCATCTGAAATCGATTAAGAGTGGCTGGAGTTTTCGATGGTGAAATCGAAAAATGTCTGCAGTGTTGGAAGGTGCGTAATAAGGAGCTGAAGATCGGAATGTGGTAATGGGAAGTCAGTGAAGGTAAATACGACTTGGTAATATCCATGTCTGTCACTGTGAAGTCAGCAAATATTTATGTTTTAAGATAAATGCTTTGGTCTAAGATTTATTGGTCTTGTGCTAAAAGGAAAAGTATTGAACTTAAAATAAACCTTTTCATAAATGAATGAATGTGACAGTAAGAATCTTTTATTATATGAGTGATGGGTTGGTTTGAATAACCGATGTCAAAGATGTATAAGCGAGGGCACACATATATATACTCATGTGAATCAATGATATAATAAGAGTCAGGTCAGATTAATAAGTTGAAATTTTGGAACATTGGAATTTAATTGGAGTCTTTTATAAGACATTTGGAAAGGTTTACATTTAAGGATCAAGTTTAAGTCTGAAGATGATTTAGCCTCCGCAAAAGATGTGAAATTGCCAGGTATTAAGGTTTTTTTTTTCTTGGGGAAAATGCTGACATGCATGTTTATACGCATGGCATATGGAGATCCTGGGGAATGCAGGCCCTGCCTGCATCAGCGAATCTTATGCCAAATTTCTGATGCGAGCCAGAAGAAATGAAATGTAATGGAAATAAACACAGAGATAGAAAAACATCACCGCAACTTTAGATCAGGATCCAATGAAATTTGCTTATCATATTAAACATCAACACCAATCAGGTACAACATAGCCAATAGCTTGGTCATTTAGTCTGGATACATCTTCCTCAGCCTATCTTATGACTATACACAGAAGACTTATCTCAAGAGAAACTGCTTGCAATTCTGTGATATCTCATAAACAACCTTTACAATAGTTTTCTCATAGTTTTTATAACTGAAAAAAAGAAAAGGAGGTAGGTAGAACACTAAATATAACATTAAACTCAAAAAAGAAGGAGAGGGCCGAAGCCCATTCTATTTTAAACTCTGAGCATTAATCTCTGGCACATTTTGGAGAAAATAATGGTCTTCATCAGGCTTCATTAATTCCGGGTATGTCTCTAATGCATTTTGGTTTACTATACTTCGTAGTACCTTTGGTGAATAAACAAAATGGAATGATATGCCATACTTGAGCAACAAATTCTCTGATATCCTTGGACTGCGTTCTAGGCAGAGATCTCCCCTGGAGCATGGTATGGAATAAAAACAGTATGGACAACCCATCCTTTTTGGGAGGAAAAAATTCTGTTGATGTGGAGAAACCTGTCATATATTAATTTCCACGCCTCTGTCAGTGAAAACCTTGCTGCTGTATCCATACTACGTATTTATGGAGGTGTGTCCACCTTCTGTACCCTGCAGAACACGCAACTGGACCAAGAAAGTCAGTGCAATGGAAGGATGGATGAAATGGTAGTGTGGCGGGGGTGGAATGGAAGCCCTTTACTAAATAATGGTGGAAAAATGTAACGCAATGGTGAAACCATGAATAATAGGGTTTGGTGGTTGAAATGCAGTGCAGACCATTAGATCATGGTCCGGGAGTGAAGATCAACGGCAGAGATTGACATAACGGAACGATATATGAAAATGGACAAAATGAACGTGCAATGTAAGACTTTAATGCAAATATGGAACTTAGGTTAAAACCCAAAATGCACAGGAAATGGGCGGAAATGCAATGAAACAGGACGAGGTGGGACCCAGCTGGAGGTGGAGGGCGGTCAAATATTGATCGTTGATTTCAAATACGGATGAATGGTTGCGATTGAATCAGGCAATCACAATCGGAGGGGGGACAAGGGTGGCACACATCGAAACTTCCGATTGCGATTGGGCGGAGTGAGCGATGACCGTCGGATCGAGGGGAGGATGGACGGTCAGGATGGGATCGAGGAATCGCGATTGGCGGATGCGGAAGAGGGAATGCGAGGCGATTGGCGGGGTGCGATGAAGCGCCAACCATTCGATTTGGAGGTAGACCGATGGCAGAGGAGCAATTGAGAGATCGCAATCGGGGGATGCGAAGGGTCGCGCGTCTGGAACTTGTGATTGCGAATGGGAGGGGAGCGTGATTGAGTGCTGGCCGTTGGATCTAGGGACCAGATCAATGGCTCACACCAAATCGGAGAGGACAAGTGATCGGAGGACTTAACACACGTGTTGTGATTGCATTCATTCGTGATTAGTGTCGTCCGTCCGATCTATGGTAGATCAACGGTGCGCAACAATAGCGGAGGACTTGTATAATAAAACAATCGCATCAGAACTTTTCGGTGTTTACACAGAATTTAACGTTCCGCTCCGGTCTTCTGATGCGATTAGCGCTTAAGGCTTAAGCATTGGTCCTAGGCTAAGGGCACATGTGGGGAAGTGGTCAGGGCTAGCGGGAAAGGGGCTTAGGCCTTAATATAAAGTCAAAGTGGGTTTTGGCCCATTTTAATGGATTTTAAGGCCATTTAAGGGGAAACGATAAGGGGGAAAAGGGGAAAATTAACTAATCAAGGGATAAAAGTGGGGTTTAAATGGGATTTTGGGAAGATTTAGGAGAGTAAGGTGGAATTTAGGGGGAACAAAGGGGACTTTGGGAAAAAGGGAAAAAAGATAAAGTGGGGGAATTCTGCAGAGATATAAGGGGCTAAATAAGGCCTTTTGAGCAAAACTTTATCATTTAGCAAGGCTTATTGACTTCATGATAGCAAAGGGAAATAGACAAAGGTAGGGAACTATGCAAAAGGCTTCAAGGATGATGTGGTTTCAAAGGAAACACATTCCTTGAAGGCTCAAAAACATTTAGCCCCCTGTTTTCTTGTCAAAAATTTATATGGAGGCTAACAGTGGCTGCACATGGGGATGGCTTCTTCTTGAAGGAGTCAAGAATTCAGAAATTGATCTTTGGTGTGGGCCAAATTCCTGCTGCTTAAGCCACCTTTCTTCTTTGATTTTTAGCTGCCACAAATATGATAGATCAGCAGAAGAATTCTCAACTATCTACCTACCCATACTACAATCCTTTCATTTTTTCTTCTTTCTAGGTTGCATTTGAGCTAGCAGACCCTTTACATCATTTATTTTTATAACAGAAAATAAACCTATTTTAGATCTACCCTTATTGCTTCGTGAGGCCAGATTAGACTGTTGACCTCATATGTTTCTCTACCTAATCTAATATCTGTTGGGATTAGACTGTCTAGCAGATTTCTTCTCTACATTCTACAATAGGAAACTTAAAAACAGCCAAACTAGGATGAAACAGTCTAGTTTGCTGCAGATCCAAGGCATAAAAACAGTTGCTCATGGACAGAAAACTTTGCAGAAAACTGAATAAAACTTGAAGGCTTGAAATATGAAATCTGAAGTATCCTTCTTTCCTTTTGTGACTCGAGACTTCAGCATACTAGAGTCACTTCTTTTCTCCGTTTCAGCTCTGGTTTTAGGCATGTTAGAGCTGATTTTTATTTTTCTTTGCTGGTCCAGATTTTGAGCATGTTAGGACCAGCTATTTTTGCTTTCTCGGCTCAGGTTTTGACCATATTAGAGCCAATTCTTTGCACTTCAGAGGTTCATGCTTTAAGCATGTCTGAACCTCTCACTTTTCCTCTATTCTTTGGAACATTTTCTCTTTTCCTTGAAAATAAAAACTGCAGTGGTATGTACAATGGAAACGGAAAATGTAACTTTGAAAATTAGCAGAAGTAATGCTTGAGCATCCTGCCATTGACAGGACCCCCAAAAAGTTCAGTACCATCAAGTTCTTGTAAGAAAAATGCATTAGGACCCACAGTGGCTTGGATGATGTATGGACCTTGCCACAAGCTGTCGAATTTGCCATGTTTACCTTTGTCCTCTCTTCTTGAGTCCCATTTCAGAACTTTGTCACCAATTTGGAAATTTGAAGCTTTGGTTCTCTTATCAAACAACCTCTTGATGCTTTCCTGAACCTTGACAGCTCTGTTATAAACCTGCTCCCTAGTTTGCTGAAGATGGATTGTTTCATTAATTCTTCTTACCATACTGTCTTCCTCTATCTGAATCTCCTACACAAGCTTAATCACTAGCACTCCAAGACTAGTAGGAAAAACTGCTTCTGTCCCATAAACGAGCTGGAAAGGTGACATGCCAATGGATTTCTTTGTTGTGAGCCTGCCTGCCCACAAAGCATGCTCCAGTTTTTTGTGCCATGACCTTTTGTTTTCCTCCAGCAACTTTTTAATGATAGTGACCAGGATTTTTTTACATGATTCAGCTAATCCATTACCCTAAGGGTAATAGGTAGTTGAATGACCAAGAGCTATTTCATACCTGTGACAGAAATCAATCATTTTCTTGGATCCAAAAGCAGCATCATTGTCAGTGATTATTTTTCTTGGACAGCCAAACCGAGAAAGGATGTAATCCTCTAGGAACCTAATGATAACAGAGTTTGTGGCATTCCCAGTGGGTATGGCTTCTATCCTAATCTGTAGCAGTTAGGATCCATTTTTGTTGCCCAGAAGAAGATGGGTGAATTTCTCCAATAAAATCTAGGCCCCATTGCATGAAGGGACCTTCTACAGTGATAGGTTGCAAAGGGAGGGGAAGAAGCTTTCTTCTACCTTCAAAGATCTGGCATTTGTGGCAGGAAAGTATCATTTTATGGATATCATTGAAGAGTGCAGGCCAGTAGTAACCAGCCCTGAGTATTTTATTTGCAGTGGCTTTCCAACTCAGGTGCCCTCCACACTCCCTAGCATGGAACTCTTGCTTGATTCTCTCAGCTTCAGCTTCAGGCAAACATTTAAGCAATAGGTCGTTCAAATTTTTCCAATATAGGTTTTCATTAAGAATGCAGTAATTTCTAGATTTTAATTTTATGAATCTGGCCTTGGTTTTGGATAGTTTTGGAGGGGTATTGAGATTGGTGAGAACAAAAAGGATATCAGAGTACCAAGGAGAGTTCTGAAACTTCTCCTCAACAGTGGGTTTGGGTAGTCCTTCCTGCTCATCTAAGGCATTTACCATGTTAATATCAAGGTCCTGTAAATTTGATTCAGCCATTAATTGGGCCAGGCCTTGATCTTTGATCAGTTTGGTGGGCTTTATTTCGAGGTCGTATTCTAAGATTGTAGCAATCCATTTTCCCCTTTTCCCATCAGGGTCTTGGGACAAGATATCTTTGACCACTATATTTGGGACATAAGCAATGGTGTGAGAATGCAGAATGTAAACCCTAAATTCCTTTAAGGCCTTGACCAAACCATAGGCCTGTTTTTCCGTAATGTTGTATTTCAAGGGTGCATCTCTTAAGGCTTTGCTGAAAAAGGCGATTGGCTGTTCATTGCCTTTTGAATTTTTCTGCAGTAAAACTGCAGCCACGGTATGTTGGGAGGCGAATGAAAAAATCAAGAAATATTTTGAGAAATCTGGGCTGATAAGAACAAGGGCTTGAGTGAGTGCCAGCTTTACTGACTCAAAATATTTCTTGGCTTCAACAGTCCACTTAATTCCCGCACCTTTCTTCAACATGTCAGTCATTTTCCTAAGGTGCTCAGCAAGATTGGGAATGAATCTCCTAAGGAAATTGATCTTCCCTATGAAGGAATGCAATTCTTTGATGTTTCTCGGGTGTGTGACTTGAATTATTCCCTCAACTCGCTGTGGATCTATCCTAATTCCTTTCTCAGATATGATATGACCAAGAAATTTACCTTCTTGCAGCCCAAAAACAGTTTTCTTAGGATTTAGTGACAGATCATACCTTCTACATTTTTCAAAAACTTTCCTCAGATGTTTCAGGTGTTCTTCTTCAGTTTTAGAAAATACAGTCAAGTCATCCAAGTAGATAATTATGAAGTGTCCTATCTCATCTGAGAAAGCTATATCCATCACTCTTTGGAAGGTTTCTCCATCATTCATCATCCCAAAAGGCATTTTCACATACATGAAGGTGCCCCATGGAGTGGTAAACGCTATTTTGAGTTAATCTTTTGGGAGTACTAGGACTTGATTGTATCCTGAAAAACCATCAAGCAGAGAGATTCTCTTAGAGCCCACTACCTTCTGTAGGATATGTTCCATTCTATGCAAAGGGTAATTGTCTTTTAGTGAGGCTCTGTTGAGATTTCTGAAGTCTATGCATAACCTGATCTCCCATGTTTTCTTCCTCACAGCCACTAAGTTTGATACCCAATCAGAAAACCTCACAGGAACTATGATACCTGCCTCATACATCTTCTTAATTTCCTTTTCAACTGCAGGCAATTGTTTTGGATTGATTCTGCGGAGTTTTTGCCTAAAAGGTTTCTGATTTTCCTTCAGGGTTATCTTGTGTTGTATGATGTTGGTGTCATAGGCCTTTAAGTCTTCATAGCTCCATGCAAACACATCAATAAATTCCTTAAACAGGACAATGTATTTCTTCTTCATGTCTGCAAGTAAAGACTTAGCCAGTTTAATTATTTTGGGTTTATCTTCAGTGCCTATGTTGCATTCTTCTACATCTAAATCTGCATGTTCTATAGTGGGATTTTTTTCTACATCATCAAAGTCAAAGAGGTCCTCTAAGGGTGCCAGACCTCTGGGTATATTCTGGTCTTTGGCCTGCAGCACCTCTATCTCTTCACTTTCTGCGTTTTCACATTTTTCGGTCGAATTTTCAGTTTCTTCAGAAAGATTGTTTATTTCTATATTACAGGGTGTTTCTTGTTCATCTGGGGAATCCTCACTAGGGCAGCTGTCCTCACATTTTGAGTCTGAAACAGAAAATTCAAACTCATTTCTACCCACCAAAAAATCTTCAATCTGTTTGTCTCCTTCAAAGACCTGCCAATATTTTTCGTTGTCTGGCACTACAGGTCTGAATTTGGTTTGAATAATGATCTATTGGTCAGCTGGAGTCTTAGGATATGAACTAGCCAAGCAAGCTAATTCGTTAGAAATAGTGTTTTGACCCCTAGGGACAAACACCAGATCATATTCTACAAAGGTTTTCAATAAATCCACTGCGTAATTCCTATATGCTCTAAGCCTGGGGTGTTTCGCCGTATATTCACCGTTTACTTGTTTTATGACTAACTCTGAGGCCCCCCTCATAGCTATCCTATGGGCTCCTAATTTTTTTAATATATTTAAGCCCAGGATAAGAGCCTCATATTCTGCAATATTGTTTGTACATTTGAAATGCAGATTTATAGTGTGGCTTTCCGCGTAATTACTTTCTATGTTTTGTAGCCACACCCCTGCTCCAGCATTTTGCCTAGTACAGGACCCATCCAAATTCATTTCCCATAGGGGTTCGTCATTATGTTGCGTTGTCGGATCTGTACTAGGTTGGGGATTATTTCACTCTTCAGATTGAGTGTGGAGATCAGAGAGTTGGCTAGTTTGCTGTTTGCGTTCTGTCCCTGTTTTTGGCTCACTCAAGGTTTCATTTTTGGTGTTTTGTCCATGGTTTTCTTCATCATTTTCTTCAGAGTATAGGGAAGCTATTATGTTAAAGTCCATGGGCTCCATGTCATTGATTGTGTCTCTGTTTTCTGGTGCTGGCTCTCCTAAAGATTGGTCGTTGCAAAGGATGAAAGAGTCCAGATCTGTGTGTATAAAGTATACTGGTGAATTTTCATGTTTCTCGGGGCTACTGACCAGGAATTTCATTTGAGCCTCCCTATACAATCTTCTAAGCTGGCCAAATACAGGGATAGTGGCATATGAGCCATCCATCTGCATTGTGCCTTGCAGCTTGGCTCCCCATGATCTAGATAACAACATGCCATATTTGGGTGGTACATCTGCCACCACAATATCCATGACCATGCATTTAGCAGGAATCTGGGTAAGACTCACACATAAGTCTTTAATCAGGCCTAGGAATTTTACTCTGTTAGATTCAAATGAATATAAGTCTTTGTAAGGTCTGGTGATTTCTAGGCCTAATTGTTCCATTACTACTTTCGGCATTAAATTGTGTGATGCTCCAGAATCATACATGGCATTATGCAGAATCTTGTCATGAATGTTGAGACTGATATAAAAAGGGGGTACTACCTCCTCCTGAAATTTTCCCTCAATCTTAGGACCAAACAGGAGGGCAGGTTGATCATCATTGAGATTTACAGTATCATTGCTTTCCTCTAAATTCAAGGCTTTCAAAATTTGGCCTCTATATACATCTTGAGTGGCTAGCTCAGAAAGTGGGACAGAGATTTTGATTTTTGCAATCTCACTCTCCAAATTGAAAGTGGATTGACTCTTTGGAATGTTTAACTCTGTTTTGTTAGGAACTGCCTTAGTGGCTGAATCAGTTTGTATTTTTTCACTATGTACAGGTTCAAGAACTATTTTATCAGGAGTACTAACTGTAGTGCTAGTGTTGCTAGCTGGTTTACCTTGTGTATCAGTGTTTTGGTTGTCCTTTTATTTACCTTTTCCAGAAATTTTAGTTGCTGATTTGCTACTTTCATAGATTGCTTTAGAAGGTCTGTCAGGCATTTTCTTGATGGTGATCCCAGGAGCTCTGGTTTTGGAAGTATCTTGGCTCTTTTTGCTCGTAAGTTAATATTGTTCCCTGACTTGCATTATAGCATTTTCAAATCCAAGTTTGTAGGCTTCAGATTCTAATCCTTCCTCATCCCAATATGAGGGTGAGGGATGATCTTCTTCCGAATCATAGTTATGGATTGAGTCCTCTGTTTCAAACATGTTTATTGTGTTCTCTTCAGACTCTTCTATGATTCCCTCATCTTCATCTAAAATTTTTTCTTGAAATGGGGGAATAACTTGTTGATCTGACTCCCTTTGTCTATTGGGAGCAGCATTGTTTCTTCTAACGTTCTGGTTCTGGTTTTGGTTTCTGTTTTGGTTGCTAACTGTGATAACCATATTTTTTATCATTTTTTGTAGCTCTTCCACATTTTTAGACAATCTATCATATTTGGGATCAGATGTGGAAGCTACATTGTCATCCCTGTATGTTACCCTTTTCTTAGCTCTTAATTTAGCTCTTTTCTCAAGTAGATTGGCTTCTATATTTATTTCTCCTTTTTGCATGTCCTCCAATGTGTTATACTCTTTATCTCTAAGGTCATAGGCCATGTCAGCATCAAATCCATCAGGATATTTGGCTAGGGCCATACCTTGAGGAGGTTTCATGTGTGGAGGGAGAGCATTGTAAATGCTGTTGAATCTAGTGGTGTAATCATGGACGCTCTCTCCCACGTTCCTCTTAAGGGTCATGTACTCTGCTAGGAGCTGGTGAGGGTTTTCCCTAACTTCCCATTTGTTTATGACGGTTTGATATAACGCAGGGAGATCTTGGATACTGCCAGGAGGTAAACTTTTAAACCATTTCTTTACATCACCCCCTAAGATTTGGGCAAAGATTCTCATTTTGATTGTTTCATCATCAATTTCCATATAGTCAAAACAATCCTCCATCTTATCTACATGTTGCTGGGCTGTGATGGATTCTTTAGCAGTGAAGTGTGGGATTTTTGACTGATAATCATTGGGTAAGGGTAACAAGGGTTGAGGTAAAACCATAGGTGCATACCAGGCTGCCATGATAATGTTCTGATGGGGTACATGGTTAACTTGAGTAGCTGGCATATGGATGACAGGGATATTAGGACTAGCAGAAGTTTGTTGAGCAGATCTAGGGTGGGAGAGCCCCAAGTTTTGAATGAAGTGGATATTAGGTGGTGTAGATGGAGGGGTTCCTCTGTCTCTAGTGTGTTGACCACTATGAGATGGTGAACTGTGAAACTCAGGGTTTGGTTGGTCTAGATGATTGAATGACCTAGTCCTTGGTAGTCTATTAGGTAGGTCTAGGTCAGGGAGAAAATGTGATAGAGCTATTAGGTCTTCTGGTTCAGAGTTAGCTCTATGAATGTGACTAGAAATAGTTGTTCCTTCAAGTGTAGGAGATCCTTTGATGATTCTCTCAGGGTTATCAACTATTTCAGGTGGGTTTGGGTTGGGATAAGCTTTGTTGTAAATGGTCCTGAAAGCCAGAATGTTGTTTTCTAACAAGGCAGCTTAACCCTACTTGTTACTTCTATTGTGGTTGGAGTTGTTATGAAGGTTGGTCTCCCAGTGGAGTCTAATGTGAACCAAGATAATCAGCAGGCCTACCGATCACCAGTGGAGTCTTTGAAACGTTTATGGAGCCTTGGAGTCACCAGGTGGAAGGTTTGAGATGTTTTGGGAGGGTACACTATCCACCACAGTACTTGTGGGATGTCCTCTTTCAAAGATATCTTCACAACACATCAAACTCTAACTAGAGATTGACTGGGAGGGCATTTACCAGATATGTCGCCTCAGAGAGAGTGTGAGATCCGTAGGCTACCTGGCCCTTTCCAGACTCTGTCCAAGAGTATGGGGAAGCACAAAAATGGTGTAGAGGTTGATGTGAGGATAGAATATGTTTAACTGCCAACCTAACCAGAGATTATAGGTATTTTTAATGCTTAAGGATGCTTAAGGTGTAATGCACTCATTTTCCCCAACGGAGTCACCATTATGTTGGGGTTCCCATGTTTTGGCCAGGTTGGTAAGACCAAAAGATGAGACAAGATCAGAACCACTTTCAGACCTTAGGATCTAGCCCTCCTAGGTCCAGAGAGGGATCTCTCTATGGGAGTCAAAGGTATATGTATTTGAAGCTCAAAATTTCAAGATGTTAGGATAGTTATACGCACGGTGTTCATTTTTTTGATTATGAGCTTGGTTGTTGGGAATCAGGAAGGAAGGGTTCAGCATGAGACAAGGCTGGGAAAAGAGGAATTTAGGCAAAGGAGAAATAGTCCAGGGAATACCAAGTCCATTGGGAAATGGAGTCAAGAAAGGATTTACTTGCTGTCAATATGCAAGCTTTCAGTTGGGCTAGTCGTCTAAAGCCTTGGATCCTAAAAGATGAGGGTGAGATTAACATTAAGGAGAGAAAGTGAGAAGGAGGAGAAGACACCACTTTCTGTCTATAGATCAGGTCAAAGGTCATTTAACTCCAGACCAGCTTGGAAATACTCAAGGGCCACTCTCAAAGGTAACTTAAGGGATCTTAGAAAGGTAACTGGAGTGAAAAAGATCCTAGTGAGGTAGAGACTAAGTTCAGTCCTCCCAGTGTTCCCAATTCATCTAATTAAATCCTCACAAGAACTTCTAGGAAATAGACTCATTAATTCATACATCAGAGAGCAGGCAACGACATCCACTGCGCTGGTTAAATTAATCAAAAATAATTCTTAGATAGCACATACAGCAGAAAACATAAAGGGCTGGGAGAGCAGCAACATAAGGCACCTAACAAGGGCGAATCTTATGCCAAATTTCTGATGCGAGCCAGAAGAAATGAAATGTAATGGAAATAAACACAGAGATAGAAAAACATCACCGCATCTTTAGATTAGGATCCAATGAAATGTGCTTATCATATTAAACATCAACACCAGTCAGGTACAACATAGCCAATAGCTTGGTCATTCAGTCTGGATACATCTTCCTCAGCCTATCTTACGACTATACACAGAAGACTTATCTCAAGAGAAACTGCTTGCAATTCTCTGATATCTCATCAAAAACCTTTACAATAGTTTTCCCATAGTTTTTATAACTGAAAAAAAGAAGAGGAGGTAGGTAGAACACTAAATATAACATTAAACTCAAAAAAGAAGGAGAGGGCCAAAGCCCATTCTGTTTTAAACTCTGAGCATTAATCTCTGGCACATTTTGGAGAAAAGAATGGTCTTCGTCAGGCTTCATTAATTCTGGGTATATCTCTGATGCATTCTGGTTTGCTATACTCCGTAGTACCTTTGGTGAATAAACAAAATGGCAATAAAAAATGGAATGATCTGCCATACTTGAGCAACAAATGCTCTGATATCCTTGGACTGCATTCTGGGTGGAGATCTCCTCTGGAGCACGGTATGGAATAAAAACAGTATGGAAAACCCGTCCTTTCTGGGAGGAAAACATTCTGCTAATGTAGAGAAACCTGTCACATATTAATTTCCATGCCTCTGTCAGTGAAAACCTTGCCGCTGCATCCATACTATGTATTTATGGAGGCATGTCCGCCTTCTGTACCCTGCGGAACACGCAACTGGACCAAGAAAGTCGGTGCAATGGAAGGATGGATGAAATGGTAGTGCGGCAGGGGCGGAATGGAGACCCTTTACTAAATAATGGTGGAAAAATGTAATGCAATGGTGAAACCATGAATAATAGGTTTTGGCGGTTGAAATGAAGCGCAAACCATTAGATCATGGTCCAGGAGCGAAGATCAACAGCGGAGATTGACGCAGCGGAACGATATATGAAAACAGACGAAACAAACGTGCAACATAAGACTTTAATGCAAATATGGAACTTAGGTTAAAACCCAAAATGCACAGGAAATGGGCGGAAATGCAATGAAACAGGACGAGGTGGGACCTAGTCGGAGACAGAGGGCGATCAAATCTTGACCGTTGATTTCAAATACGGATGAACGGTTGCGATTGAATCGGGCAATCACAATCGGAGGGGGGACAGGGGTGGCACACATCGAAACTTCCGATTGCGATTGGGCGGAGTGAGCGATGACCGTCGGATCAAGGGGAGGATGGACGGTCAGGATGGAATTGGGGAATCGCGATTGACAGATGCGGAAGAGGGAATGCGAGGCGACTGGCGGGGTGCAATGAAGCGCCAACCGTCCAATTTGGAGGTAGAATGATGGCGGAGGAGCAATCAGGAGATCGCAATCGGGGGATGCGAAGGGTCGCGCGTCTGGAAATTGCGATTGCGAATGGGTGGGGAGCGCGATTGAGTGCTGGCCGTTGGATCTGGGGACCAGATCAATGGCTCACACCAAATCGGAGAGGACAAGCGATCGGAGGACTTAACACAAGTGTTGCGATTGTGTTCATTCACGATTAGCATGGGCTGTCCGATCTATGGTAGATCAATGGTGTGAAACAATAGCGGCTGACTTGTATAATAAAACAATCGCATCGAAACTTTTCGGTGTTTACACAGGATTTAACGTTCCGCTCCGGTCTTTCAATGCGATTAGTGCTTAAGGCTTAAGCATTGGTCCTAGGCTAAGGGCACATGTGGGGAAGTGGTCGGGGCTAGTGGGAAAGGGGCTTAGGGCTTAATATAAAGTCAAAGTGGGTTTTGACCCATTTTAATGGATTTTAAGGCCATTTAAAGGGAAACGATAAGGGGGAAAAGGGGAAAATTAACCAATCAAGGGATAAAAGTGGGGTTTAAAGGGGATTTTGGGAAGATTTAGGAGAGTAAGGGGGAATTTAGGGGGAACAAAGGAGACTCTGGGAAAAAGGGAAAAAAGATAAAGTGGGGGAATTCTGCAGAGATATAAGGGGTGAAATAAGGCATTTTGAGCAAAACTTTATCGTTCAGCAAGGCTTATTGACTTCATGACAGCAGAGGGAAACAGACAAAGGCAGGGAACTATGCAAAAGGCTTCAAGGATGATGTGTTTTCAAAGGAAATGCATTCCTTGAAGGCTCAAAAACATTTAGCCGCCTGTTTGCTTGTCAAAAATTTATAGGGGGGCTAACAAAGTGGAACCACATCTAAGTCAAATGTGTCAACAAAATTTGCAGTGATTGCAAACCGCAATATACATTTCTTTGAAACCTATAAATTTGCATCCTTACAAATCCAACCCAATGGATATGGTTTTGGATATGGTATGGTCTCAAAATTAAGTTTCTTAACCATGTCTTTAGATATTAAGTTTTATTTTGACTCACTATCAAACAATGTGTCAATCTTGGTATGCTTGGATATGACCCTCACATGAAACAGTTCAATTCTTTTTTCTTCATTTGGAGTATGTATGTGACAATTTGATGTACTAGTACTAGGTTTAGTTTCAATTTCTTTTCCCTTCATGTTATTCAATCCCATGTCTGTAATATTAGATTCATCACCTGAATCATCTCCTAAATCATGTTGATTTGTAGCAGCAGTTTTCTGTTTCTCTTTGTTATTGGGTCTCTTTGGCCTCATTTCAGGATGTAATTTCCAACAATTTTGAACAATGTTTAAAAACCACTTTTTCTCCATCTTTCTTAAAATATGCATTCTTTTTGCTTTTACCTTTTTAGGTCTTCTCTTTGTTTTTACCCTTAAAAGGTTTCTTCCTACCCTTTTAAGAAATGGTCTTCCCTGTAGCTTCTAGATGTGTGGCCTAAACACATACTTCATCTAGACTGGTGGGGTTAAACATGAGAATAGTGTGTTTAAGGTAGCTATGTAAGCCTCCTATGTAATTGAGCAAAGTATCTTGGCTCTACAAATCTACCCCTAATAAGAGAGATCTTCTCATAAATTCTTGGGTGTATTCTTGCACATTTTGTCTGTTCAATTGTTTAAAGTTTTACCAATTAATTTTGACTTTCTACATATGAGATAATGGATAAAACTATTTTTTTATAGCAGTAATTAAATTTGACCATGGTAGAATAACCTTATCATGTTTCTTTGTAATATCCTTTAAGAAATATATAATGCCACTGCTATAATAATAGTAAAAATATAACAGCAAAGTAGTATGCTTATTATAAAAAACCCTTGTGATAACATATACATATAATACTCCATTACACATAATTAAGTTCCAATCACCATATTTAATCAAGCCCTAAGTAAATCCACCAAATATCATTTATTAAGGAATTTATCCCATGTAATACAAGTGGTTTGACCAACAACGTAGATGGGTTAATTGCATCATAATGCCAATTAATAACCCTTTACTTAGCATTGTGGTGGTGCTGCAATAGATCTGTGCTTTCTTCCTTCCTTTGCAAATCTGGAAATGCAAATAATTATCATAAAACTAGCAGGGTAGATCTCAAATCTACGCTCATAAAGTGTAAAGTAAAAATAGACAAAAACCCCTTTCGAAACAAATATGGAATAAATGCGACCAGCTAGGGTGATCATAGAAACCACCGAAGTTGGGTTTTCTTATTAGGGTGAGATAAGGAAGCTTGAGGATATCACCTAAAAATCCTCACTCGAAAACTCCTCTGAGCTTTCAAAATATCAATGAAGAAAAGATTAAATTCCATGAGTTTCTTTTGATCCTCCTCCTCCTTTTATAGCTGGTTGCTTGGAAGAAACCGTGGGCAAATATCTGGGGTCAAAACAACCCAAAAGGAAAAACCACGGGAAAATACTTGGGGTCAAAACAACCTAAAATGAAAAACCATGGGCCAATGCCACTTTAGTTATTAATTTATTTATTACTCTACTACTTTTATGATTTGGTCCAACCGATTAAACTGTTGGGGATATTACAGTTCCCTCTGCCCAAAATTTCTTGCCCTCAAGCAATTTCAATGTTGGATGTTGCAATATATGTTCTCCTTCCTAAGTGGCATTCTTGAATGGTAGATCTTTCCATCGTACCAAATATTCACGGATGATTCTACTTCAAAGCTTTCTTTCTCAAACCTCCAACACCTCCTCAGGAACCAGTTCAAGATGGCCCTCTTCATCTAGTCGCGGTAATTCTGGTGATGATTTTATGTTTGATCCTAATGCTTTCTTCAAATAGGAGACATGAAATATGTTATGAATTTTTCTCTCTGTGGGAAGCTATAGCTCATATGCCACTTCTCCTATTTTCCAGATAACTTGATAGGGCCCATAAAATCGTGGCTTTAATTTTTCCACCCCCTTCTACTTCAAAGTATACTGCTGTAATGTTCCAAAATTTTGAGGAACATTAAATTTTGTTAATTTCATGAAGAAGGTGAATAAAATGGATAGGGGACCCATTATTTGCATGAATAGAGAATAAAAATCCTCTAAGTATGAAAGAGGATCATGTTGGAGCTAGATTTCACACCTCCATGTGTGAAAGGAGGTTTTTGCATAAAGGCTTGGCCAAGGTTGACCAAGTCAAACTGCATTGGCATGAGTTGGAAAGCACTATGTGGGAAAACATAGGAGGGAAGATTCTAAAGGGAGGAAACCCTAATTCAAAGTAGGGCCCATGGGGGGAAGTCTCATTGTTTAAAAGAGGAGCAAGGCAGCCATGAAGACCATCTTTGATCATTTTTACATCCAAGTCTTGGAGACTTGTTGCTGCCTCTTCTTGTTCAGCAGAGCTGCAGTGCCTTCAGGCACGAAGGAGTCCTATTTAGGATTTCCTCTCCTTCTTGAGTAGCTCACGAAGGATTGCACTCCATTCCCCATATTTCGGCATTAGGCCATAGCTTCAGCCATCTACATTAGCGCAGTTTCTGCAGCAGATATTGTGCAGTGCTACTAGGTGTTGTTGGGGAGGTTTCCATACACCATCTGGAGCTAGCTTTCAAAGGAGGGAGGTTCCATCCCTTGGGATATCAGCCAAGGTGGTTCTTGAGCATATTCCACCATCATTGGTAGGAGGCCAACCACTACCATCAGTTACAACGCAGACCCTCTCATAGACTGCGTTCTAGTTGGAGCACATTTGCAGTGAGGGTGTTGCAGAAATTTCAGAGGGTGAGATCTTTGGTGTAGGGATCAGCCTTGCACTTCAGATTTCCAAAGGAGAAGGGCACTTCATCAGCTTCAACCATTTATCCTTCTCCATTCCATTCCATGTATTGAGTTGCACATTTTGCAGTTTTGCACATTTCAGCCAATCCTTCTAGGATTGACTTGAGGTAGTGATTGGGAGATGAGATCAACTCTCCCAATGATGTATGAGCCATGTATATGCAGATCCATGATTTTTTTCACTCAATATGGAAATCTCCCTTCTATGACTGTGCAGTCCCTATTCATGGGCATTCTACTCTGGAGCAACATTTTGTATTTTGGCATATGTTTTCATGGAAGGCTTCTTGCCTTATTCCTTTGATGATCATTGTACCATTTTTCTGCTGTTATTTCATAATAAAATGGCTCAAGGGTTTTCATACACTTTGGCATAATGTTTATTCGCTACTATTCCCATTTTATGTCTTATATTGCTATAGCTGCATTTTTGGGTTATCTTGAGAGATTCCCAATCTTGTTGTATTCCCTCTTGGGAATATTGTCCCTTGACAACACTCTATAGATAGAGTCTGATAGTGGGCCAGGAAGCCTTTGGAGCTCATCCTTCTTTATGAAGGTGACAAATCCAGTAAATTCCCCTGTAGTCTATCTCTAGAATATATTTTCTTGTCGATTGACAATGTTTCTGAAAAGGAACATTACAATTTCCTGTATAGCTGATGTCGAAGATAAACCACATCTCCCACTTCAAAACTCCTCTCTATCCTTCGACGATCTGCATATAAATTTGGCCGATTTTTTTCCATCTGTAGATTGTCTTTAAGGGCTCTTAGAATATCCTGACACCCCTGGATCCAATCCTTTGCCAATGGTGCTCTACTATCTCCAAACGTTGTATCTGCAAAAGATAGTGCCTCATATCCATATAAGGCTCAGAAAGGTGACATCCCTATGGACATGTGATAAGTGGTGTTATCGCAGTATTCCCCTAAGTACAACCACTTTGTCCATGTGCGTTATCGTCCTGTGACATAATCTCGTAAGTAACCTTCCACCCATTTATTCACTACTTCTGTCTATCCATGTGTCTATGGGTGATAACTGGTACTAGGGGTGAGTTATGTTCTAGCCTACTTGAATAACTCTTGCCAGAATGCTCCCATGAATCTGTTGTCATGGTCGGTCACAATGGTTTTGGGCAAACCATGTAGACGGAATACCCCCTGGAAGAATATTTCTGCTATTTGAGATGCAGAACTTTTGGAGGGGATTACAAATAAGTGAGCGTACTTGGTGAGATGATATACCACTACAAAAATACAATCTTTTCCTTGTGAGGAGGGTAGCCCTGTAATGAAATCCATGGATATACTTTCCCATTTTTGTTTCGAAATGGGTAGTGGTTGTAATAAACCTACCAGGTGTGTATGTTAAACCTTATTACTTTGATAGGTACCACATTTCTTAACATATTTGATAATGTCCTTCTTGAGTCCCTTCCATGTGAACCTTTCCCTGATGGTCCTATAATTCTTCAAAAATCCTGGATGTCCGACTAAAGCAGAGTGATGGGTTGCTTGTAAAATTTTCATCTTAAGTTGAGACTCGGGTACTAGATAGATTTGATCCTTATAATAGATAATATCATTGAGAACTCTATAACAGATGTCTAATGACTGTCCGTCAAGGATCTCACAAGCTAATTGATTTTTTGAGTATTCCACCAAAAGAAGGGACTTCCAATCATCCAAAATATCTATGAGAGAGACGGTAGCTAGTCTCCTTGACAAGGCATCTACAACTGCATTGTTTTTACCTTTGACATATTCAATCTCAAAATCATAGGCTTGGATCTTATTGATCCATTTTTTTTGCCTTTCATTTAATCCCTTCTAATCGAGGAAGTATCTCAGACTATTGTGATCATTTTTTACTTTGAACCAGTTCCCCACTAGATATGGATGAAACTTGTGCAATGCATGCATTATAGCCAACATTTCTTTGTCATAAATGTAGTAGGAGCATTCATAATCATGCAGCTTTCTACTCTCAAAAGCAATGGGATGATGGTTCTGTTATCACCCTAGTAATTCTTAGGGCATGGGATTTTGGTTTATAGTTAAAGAAAACCAGGGGTAGCCAAGAACCTCTTTTGAAATCTAGGATCTAGCCTTCCTAAATTCCAGAGAGGGATCTCTCCTCAAGATTTAGCTTGATTTTTGTTATAAGATTTTAGGCTAGGTATGATTGGACAATTGGTTTGTTTTGAAAGGTTGGTGTGAATAAAAGGTACTTCAAGGTAAACCACAGAGGGATCTACTAGACCATTGGGCTATGAAGTCAACTTCTTGGCAAGCAGAGCTAAGAAATAAGGTCAAAAGAGCAAATGTACTAAGGGCAGGGTAGATGACCTTCAAAGGGTTTTTAAATAGGCTTTTTGATGAATTGGGTGAAATCTTAACAAAAGGGAAATTAATAATCCTTAAGTTACAGAAATGAGGATGAAATAAAGGGGTCAAATAGGGACTAAGAGCACTTAAGAATTCTTAAGTCTGGTTATCAGCAGAAAACATATCAATGAATAAATAGTAAAAAACAGGGAGCTTTTTAACACTAATCCTGTTTAAGCTTTCCTAGTCAATCATTTAAGATAGAAAACATATAAATGTATGTATGGAACTTTGAAAGATAACAATGAAAATAGGAAAATACTTGACTTATCTTATTAGCACAAGAATCCTGAGTTATGATGTCTGTTTGACTTAGTTCCAGTCCGCTACTTTACAAATCGACTCACACAAACTTCAATATATCCAAAAAAATGTCTATAGTAGTCTTGACAAATTTTATTCCACACATTAATACTTCAAAAAGAGAAGTATTTATAAAAAAATTATTACAAAATATCTGAGAGACATGTAGGAATATCTCTAGGAAAAAATAAATTTTATTACATAGAAAGATGGACATCTACAAAACAAACTGGCAAGCTGTCCTCTTATCAATAAAAAATAGGACTAATTATCTTAACTTGTTTCTGGGTTGTAGCTGCTGGAAATGCTTGCTGTCATTTTGGAAAAAATATCTTTTGAAGATAACTTGAAAGACACTCTTTCCATTTCACATCCTTTAACTTGTGCTTTATCACTGATACTCTTTACACTGTTTCTTTTACTGCTTTACTGTTGTAAAATAAGGAATAATATGCAGTGAAAAGGCATTTTCACTGATACTCTTTGACTCTATTCCTTACCCTAATACACTTTTACTGCAAACCTTTATATCAAGTCAATGAATTACTTCCATTGTTCTGCACTGGGAATTCTCATATTCTTCAATTTCCTGTAGCTTTCATCTACCTATGTATACTTAGCAAAATTGGGCTTAATAATGAAAATATGTTTGATCTCATTTTGTAGAAAGAAAAATTTCTCAAAATATTCCAAAATGAATTTTCCTATTGGAAACCCTTGTGGTAAAGGTTTGTTGATCTGCTCTTTGACATAAGCCCTAATTTTGTTGTAATAATCCTTCTGTGTTGTTAGCCCCCTATGAATTTTTTGACAAGCAAATAGAGGGCTAAAATGTTTTTTGAGCCCTCAAGGAATGCATTTCCCATGAAAACACATCATCCTTGAAGCCTCCTTTTGCATTTGTCCTTTGATAAATCCTCACTGCTGTTCCCAGTTTAAAAGCCTCTCTATTGTAAAGAAGAATGCCCAAAAAGGCCTTTTCCCTCTTATTTCATTCCCCCTAAACTTTTGTTTTCATCACCCTTTCCCTCCCTTAGTTCCCCATTAATCATCCAAATCCACTTTTAAACCTTTCAAATACCTTTGTTTGGCTTAAAATCCCTTTATTCCCCTTACCAAATGCCCTCTCTAGCCTTAAAAAAGCATTAAAATTGGGCCAAAATCACTCATTTTACATACATAGGCTTAGCCCCTTTCAGCCATCCCCCTTAACCACTTCCCCACCATATGCCCTATGCCCAAGACCAAGCGCTTAAGCCCTGGGCGCTTATCGGAACCGAAAGATGTTCAGGGAGCGCATTTCTTTGTTAACGAATTTTCCTCGATGCGAGAAACTTTTACATTATACACCCCCGCTGTGATCTGAGCTGTCGGTCTCTTAAAAGATCAGATGGTCAGCGCTAAACCTCGCAACACGCCTTTTCCTCTCTCCTCCCATCCTCTGATTAAATGAGAGTAGTTGATCTGTCTCCAGATTGGATGGTGGTCGCTCAATCACTCACCACCGATCGCACCAATTGCATTGTTGTTGACCCTCCCCGATTAGCGAGTTCCAACCCAATCATAGCCATTGATCTAGAGCCGATCCAATGGTCCAGAGCCAATCACAACCATCACCCATCAGATTTTTACCCTCCATCGCTCTCCCTCTGATTAGACCCCCCCATCCAATCCTTTGGATCCAATGGCCCAGATTACCCCTTACTCCGCCTCTGTGCCTCTCGATTGGTCATTCCTGACCCAATCACCACCGTTGATCTCCTTAGATCATGTTAGCCACCTATGATATTTTTGTCAAGCAAACAGGTGGTTAAATTTTTTTATGAGCCTTCAAGAGATACATTTCCCATGAAAATCTCTCATCCTTGAAACCTCTATGTGCCCATTGCCTTTAAAAATATCCTCACTATTGTCTCCATCCAATAAGCCTCACTGCCTGTGGAGAATTATGCTCAGAAATTCCCCCATTTACCTTTGTACCTATGCAATTTTCCCCATTATCAATATTTTTCCCACTCCTAGAGTTTCCATTTGTTTCCCAAAATCCCTTAAACCATCCATTTCATCCTTAGAACCAAGTGAAAATCATTCATTTGATTTCAAATTCCCTTTTTTCCTCTACCGAAAACCTCCTTTTAGCCTTAAAACACTATCTCTAAGGCTTAAAAACCCATTTTCCTCTTTAAATAGGCTAGCCCCCTTTGGCCCAACCCAAAAACACTTCCCCACATGACCCGGGCGCTAAAACCAAGCGTTAGCCGAAAGGTGCTTATCGCAATCGGAGATTTGGAGCAGAGCGCATTTCCTTTGTAAACAAAAAATCTCTGATGCAATAGTGTTTTTGGTCCATCGGCCTTTGAAGCAATCACCACCATTGATCTGAAAAGATCTGACCGCCCGCAAGTCAGTCGCCCCGGTGGTACCCGCGGTCACTTACTGTTCAAAAACCGGCAGTCTTTATCGCACCACTTTTGAAAGGAAGGGAGTTTTTCTCGTTCGGCAACGATCATCGTTACTGGATGACATGTGGCTATGGGCGGTTTTCAATACCTTTTTCCCCGAGCATTAAAGGCTGACTGAGGCCCCAGTGTGATATTCACATGCGCCGTCTGATCTGAGGTTGGCCATCCAATGGTGATCGCGCCCCTAAGATGCTCAGGGGATAAACCAAGGCAAAAAATACCCCTGGACCACCATCCATCGCCCTTTGATGCGATCACAGCTGTCAATCTCCTCCTGAGATCTGAAGGTCTAGAATGATCATCCCCGCCACTGACTGGGTCCCACTGCCAGAGTTCCACGTCATCTACTTTCATGGCATTTTTCCCATTTCTTTTGTATTCTACCCGATTTCCAAAACCCTTCCATCGTTCATTTTCTGCCATCGATCATCGCCCCCATGCATGATCGAATGATTCCCGTGCATTTCTCCACTAAGCCTCCATCTGTCTAGTCTTCCACCATTTTTGCATTGTCTAATCTGTTTTCACCATTCCACTACATTTTTCACCATTCCTCCAACAGTTCTGTCACCACTCCATAGTCCTTCAAAGCATCCATCCCCCTCCAGCATGGATTTCTTAACAATTTTTTGTGTTTTGCAGGGTACGGGTGGTGGACGACCGACATGGTTCACAGTCACTGTTACAGTGGCACAGAACGCAGGGAAGACCTTTTTCAGGGATTGAAATTATGAAGAAAATCCTGGGAAGGTGTTATGACATGATTTTCATTAAAGGAACAGAATTAAACTCTGTAAAACCTCTCCAGCACCATTAAAGCTCAAATTTCACAGACAGGGACAGTCATGAAATGGCAAAGAGTATTAGCAAAAGATCAAGGAATTCAATGCTCAGTATTGAATATTTTATGTCTTAATCCATTGTTTAGAAGGTAAATTTACCAGATTTAAGACCTTGTCAAATCACACAGAGGGCCCTATGAGGCCTGACGTACAGAAAGCAATATTGACAGTGTTTCACATCAGTAGAAGTTTCTTCCCATGAAAGGATGAAGTGCCCCTACTATTTTCATCCTATATCGTGTTCCAGAGAAGATCTCGACCCTGGCAACATTCCTAATGCTATTGGAGCATTTGTTACACGATATGGAAAACCTCATAATCTGTACCCACATTTTTGTTTATTCACCAAAGTACTGCAGAGTGCTACAGCCGAGAATACATTACAAACATACCTGAGGTAAATTGCAGCCTGTCGAAGACCACTCTTTCACCCAAAGAGTACCAAATATTAATGTATGAACATTAAAATAGAATGGGCCTCAAGCCCCTCTTCCTATTCTATTTCAATGTTTCATTTAGTGTTTCACCTACCTCCTCTGCCTTTCTTTCAGCTATAAAAATCATGAAGAAACTCATTGTAAAGGTTGTTGATCGGATATCTGTGAATTGTAAGCTGTTTTCTCTTGAGACATAGTTCTCTATGTAGAGTTGTGAGATAGGCTAAGCAAGATGTTTTCAAACTGAATATCAAGCTTTTGTTAATGTTGTACATGACTGGTGTTGCTCTTTAATATGACAAGCACATTTCTCTGGATCTTGATTTAAAGTAGCGGTGATGTTTCTCTATCTTTGTCATTGTTTTACCTTGTAGTTCGTTACATTTCATTTCTTCTGGCATGCATCATAAATATGGCATAGGATTTACCCTTGTTAGGTACCCTATGTTTCTACTCTCCCTGCCTTCAATGTTTTCTGCTGTATGTGTTATATGAGGATTGATTTCAAGCTAATTTAACCAGTGTAGTGGTCAAATATATACTGCTAGCTGATGTATGAATTAATGAATCTGTTCTTAGATGTTCTTGTTAGGCCTTAATTGAATGAATTGGGATATTGGGAGTTCATAACTCTATCTCTGTCTCACTGAGGTCCTTTTCAATTAATTAAACCTTCCTAAGTTCCCTTAAGTTGGAGGCCGAAGCATTGAGAGTTCAAAGTCTCTTTCTGATCTCAGGTTTTCACCTTTGTGTTTAAATCTTTAATGTTTCCTTGTATAAAGAGTTAAAATTTTAGGTTTTGGATCACAGGTTGTCCAATGGCATGTCCTGTCCCTGGATCTGATTCCCGAAAGGCCACCTTGGAGGTTTCCTTGCTTTCACCTTCTCTCTTACCATTTCATGCCATACTATCATCTTTAAGATCCAATGCTTTAGATGACTAGCCCAATTGAAAGCCTACATATTGAATAGCAAGTAAACCCTTTCCTGACTCCATTACCCAATGGTCTCGAGTGTTCTTTGGAATCATCTCTCCTTTGCCTAAAATTCTCTTTGCACATCCTTGCCTCACATTGAACCCTTCCTTTCTGATTCCCAACAATCAAACAAACAATCAAACAAAAAAACCCGTGCCTATAACTAGCCTAATATCTTAACACAGATCTTAATAGACATAAAACCTTTGCGTACATAGAGATATCCCTCTCTGGACCCAGGAGGGTTGGATCCTGAGGTCTGAAAGTGGTTTTGATGTTGTCTCATCTTTTGGTATTGCCAAACTTGCCAAAACATGGGAACCCCAACATAATGGTGACTCCGTTGGGGAACTTCTGAGTATTTTCCACCTTACTACATCACAAGAGCCTCATAAAGCCAACAATCTTTGGTTATGTTGGTAGTGAAACACTTCCACTTGCAATTCACTTTCTGCACCACTTGTTGTGTTCCTCCCACACTCTTAGACAGAGTCTGGAAAGGGCCAGATAGCCTCCAGGTCTCACTCTCTCTCAGAGGTGACATACCTGGTAAAAGCCCTCCTAGTCCATCTCTGGTTAGAGCTTATTGTGTTTTAAGGAGATCCTTGAAAAAGGGACATTACATAAGCACTATGGTGGACAGTGTACCTCCTAGAAACGTCCTAAACCTTCCACCTGGCGACTCCATAGTTCCTTAAAGATCAAAGACTCCACTGGTGATGAGTAGGCCTACTGATTATCTTGGTTCACATAAGACTCCACTGGGAGACCACCCTCCATAACAGCATCAGCCATAATAGAAGTAACAGGTAGGATTAAGTTGCTTTGTTGGAAAACAACATTCTGGCTTCAAGAACCATTCATACGAGAACTTATCCTGACCCCAAACCACCTGAAATAGTTGACAATACTGAGAGCCTACTCAGGAATTCTCCCACACCTAAAGGATCAACTATTTCCAAACATATCCATAGAGCTAACTCTGTACCAGAAGACTTTACAACTCTAGCAAACCCACTTTTTGACCTAGACTCTCAAAACAGTTTAGCTAGAACTAGGTCATTTAACGCTCTAGACCAACCAGACCTTGAGTCTCCTGATTCACCACCTCAAAGGGGTAAACACATTAGGCAAAAAGAGACCCCTCCATATACACCTCCTGATATTCACTTCATTCAAAACTTAGGGCTCTACCACCCTAGATCTACTCAATTGACTTCTGCTGGTCCTAGTATCACTGTCATCCATATACCAGCTGCTCAAGCTAACCCCTTACCTCCTCAGAACATCATCATGGCAGCCTAGTATGCACCTCTGGTGTTACCTCAACCTCTAGTACCCTTACCCAATGATTACCAATCAAATATCCCACACTTCACTACAAAAGAGTCTACCACAGCTCAGCACCATGTAGACAGGATGGAATATTCTTTTGACTACATGGAGATAGATGATGATACAGTCAAAATGAGAATATTTTCCTAGAGCTTAGGGGGTGATGTGAAGAAATGGTTTAAAGGCCTACCTCCTAATAGTATCCAAGAAATTCCTGATTTATATCAGACCTTCATAAAAAAATGGGAAGTTAAGACCAACCCTCTCCAAATCTTAGCAGAATACAAGAACCCTAAAAGAAACGCAGGAGAGAGTGTCCATGACTACTCTACAAGGTTTAACAACATCTATAATGCTCTTCCTCCACATATGAAACCTCCCCAAGGTATGGCTTTAGTGAAATATCCTGAAGGGTTCGATGCTAACATGGCCTACCAGCTTAGGGAGAAAGATTACAACATGTTGGAAGACATGCAAAAAGGGGCAGTGAGTGTAGAGGCTAACCTGATTGAGAAGAAAGCAAGATTGAGAGCTGAGAAAAGGGTAACATATAGAGATGACATTGTAGCTTCCACATCCGACCCCAATTATGATCATCTATCTAAAAACATGGAAAAACTACAGCAAATGATGGAGAAAATGGTTGTCACAGTTAGTAACCAAAATAGAAACCAAGGCCAGAACTAGAACTTTAGGAGAAACAATACCCCTCCCAACAGACAAAGAGACTCGGATCAACAAGTCATCCCCCCATTTCAAGAGAACTTTCTTGATGAAGATGAGGGAATCATAGAAAAGTCTGAGGGAACCACAATAAACATGTTTGAAGTAGAAAACTCAATACACAATTGTTCCACAGAAGAATATCAACCCTCGGCCTCGTATTGGGATGAGGAAATATTAGAATCTGAGGATTACATACTTGGATTTGAAGATGCCATCATGCAGGTCAGAGAACAGTATGAACTTAGGAGAAAAAAGAGCCTGGACACTCCTAAACAAAAGGCTTCTGAGATTTCCATCAAGAAAAGGCCTGAGAAAACTTCTAAAGTAACTGCTAAAAGTAACAAATCAGTAGCTGAAATTCCTAGGAAGAACAAAGAAAAAGACAACCAAAACACTGATAAATAAAGTCAACCAACTAGCAACACTAGCACTGCAGTTAGTGCTCCTGATAAAATAGTTCCTAATCCTATACATAGTGAGAATCAACACACTAAGTCTACCACTAAAGCAGCGGCTAACAAAACAGAGTCGAGTATTACAAAGAGTCAATATCCCTTCAATTTGGAGAGTGATATTGCAAAAATTAAAATCTCTGTCCCACTCTCTGAGCTGGCCACTCAGGATGTATATAAAGGCCAAATTTTGAAAGCATTAAATCTAGGGGAAAATTGTGATACTGTCAATCTGAGCAATGATCAACTAGCTCTCCTATTTGGTTCAAAGATAGAAGGGAGGTTTCAAGAAGGGGTAGTACCCCCTTTTTATATCAGTCTCAATATCCACGATAAGATCCTTCACAACACAATGCGTGACTCTGGGACCTCACACAACCTGATGCCTAAGGTAGTTATGGAAAAGTTAGGCCTAGATATTACTCGCCCCTACAAAGACCTATATTCATTTGACTCTAGTAGGGTAAAATGCCTGGGCCTAATCAAAGACCTGTGTGTAAACTGTTAGTATGAATCCTTCGTCGAAGTGTACGAAAAAGGACCACTTTAGTTACGCATAACTAATAGCCCTAACAACAATAGTGGCTGCCAATATCTTTAGATCTGCGGTTAGTTGAACATAAAAGAGCTGCAAAAACCAGATCTATGCATGGAAAGAAATTAAGCAGAAAAAGTAAGGGTTTGCTCCATATACCAGTAGACAAGACAAGAACAATTTTTGAAAGAATTTTTGTATTAATCGGGCACCTGGGAGGAAAACAAGAAGGTGTATCCAATTCTCCTCAGTGGGATGGGTTCTTGGAAGTCCTCATCACTTCAGATCTAAGATTTCTCTCTCTTGTAGGTGTAGAAAACCCAATGCAAAAAATGGAGCTCAATGGGAGGAAATGATGAAAATGAGACCAAGTGTATAGATCCAGAGTGATCTAGTAGGCAACAAAAGGTGAGGAATAATGTGGAAAACCCTCCTATTTATAACAAAATATTGGGTCATTCTAGATCTT
Source organism: Pinus albicaulis (assembly GCA_034641835.2). Taxonomy (NCBI): domain Eukaryota; kingdom Viridiplantae; phylum Streptophyta; class Pinopsida; order Pinales; family Pinaceae; genus Pinus; species Pinus albicaulis. The sequence continues at coordinate 1,413,609,655 of CM076572.1, read as the reverse complement.
GGTGCATGATTAAAATAATGTTAACCAAATCTAGATCCACCTTTTATGGAATATTTTATTATATTTGTTGGAGGGAAAGGGTGTTTGACTTGGGTCAAATTCCTTGATTAGTGAAAAATAAATAAATAAATTATTTATTTATCTTTTTAAGGAAGTGGTTGGAAGATAATCAAATAAATAATGATTTATTTGAGTATTGGTGGGTGATTTGGTCATATTTAACAAGGAATATTATCTAAATAAGATTTAAATAATTATTCCTAGAAAATAATAAGATAACTAAGGGTTTATCTCATTAATTTCTTTGTCTTTGGGTTAAACATGACTGGGAATAATAATTAAATTATGGTTTAATTAATTATTCCATGAGGAAAATCAAACAAATATAGGTTTGTTTAATATTTCCTTTTGGGGTTTCCTGTTTGGACCATAAACAACCTAATAAATGTGGTTTATTAAGTTATTTAACATAGTGAAGGCAATTTTACTTTGGGTAAAATTGGTCTTACATGGTGTACTTGGGTCCATCTAATGATGATAGGTTAGATGACCAAAAAATGGTGTAATAGATTTCCCCCCAGCGTGCGATTGTCAGGAGCAAATCGTATGACCGAAGTACATTGTAAGAACTCGATCACTAGACAACAAAAGGGAAGTCAGAGAGAGAAAGGTGAGGTAGATAGTGTGCTGAAGGACTAGACCCTGAGGAGACGAGACTCGCAGGTGTAACAAGTCTCTTTTTATGAGAGGGTACCTGTGCTGAAGGCGGCGGGGGAGGCATACCTATGCCCGCCGAGACAAAGTACAAAAGAATAGAGTGTCCAGTAAACAAGGGACCGAACCATAGAGTATAGCTGGCATAATCAGGAGCCAGATAAAAATACAATGAGGAATCTCACATACATGCTGTGCCTGGGATAACAGCCAGGAATAGTACAATAATGTCTGAGTACATGAGATAAATACAACCCAAATTCCCCCTGTAAATGGGGAAGGGCTCACAAAATCTGACTGATACATGCAAATCGGAGAGGTGCTGCAAGTGGCTAAGGCCAACATCATCAAAATATAGAGCGGCATCGAAGGCTGCAAAGAAGAGGTCATCCGGGCATGTGGGGGGCTACCTACAGGGCCACCCCCTCATGAGGGTTGAGACATCTCACACACACCCGAGAATCATCAAGAGCTGCTGCTGGGTCACTGGACCGTCAAGTATACGAATCTCGATCATGCTGAAAAGAGCTGGAGACACAATCAAGTCAAAGGGAAATGAGATATCCCCTTGCCTGATCCGAGGCACCAAACAAGAGTGGAAGCTGGAACCAAGGTACACCACTCTCTAGACTTGGCTTCTGGAATGAATGTGTTGATGTCAACAGAAGAAGGTCCGCCATAGGTGAGGCAATGAGAGATCCTCAACTAAGGCACGAGAGAAAAGAGTAGAGCGACGGACAGACTGACACTAATGATGATAGTGAAGTGGAAAGGACTGAGTAGCGAATGGACGACTTCCCTTGTTAGAGCATAAAGAGCATGGATGACATGGCAGCGACTGACACAAGATCATAAGGGATAGGGAACAGTGGGACTGAAGGTCATAATGTGCGACACAAGAGAGGGACCAAGCAATGAAGGATGGAGAGCTATAGTGGGGTGTATAGGGACGTGGTATAGACTCCATGGATGCAATGATGACTCAACTTGGATGCTCTAAACAAGGGCAACTCGATGGTGCTGCCACACAGTAAAGGCCCCAATGGGGGACCATGGAAGCATGAGTACAAGGTGGGAACTCATGACGAAAATCAACACGAACATGGACAAGTAAGGGGGCAATATGGTGCCCCAAGTACAAGTGTCGTAAGTGAGGAAATTCGATTTTAAGGAGCGGTGAAGTGACCCTTCTTGGACAAAATGTGTCCTCGTGAAGTATCAAATCACCAAAAACTAACAGAGACCCATTTGAGAGCTCGGTGAGAGCTTTCCAACGGTGCTAACGGTTCGTCGAACGGGGCTACTGTGTGGTCGCAGCAGTCAAAAGAAGAAACAGGGGTTCTCTTTTAATAAGGCAGTTTTCCCTCCAAAATCATTCATTTGCTATTGTTGCTGTGGTGAATGTGGAGAGGAGAGAAGGCCCTAAATCTTGCGGCGAATGTAGCGTACAAACCGACCATTGGAATCGAGATCCGTCAGTTGCAGGTAAGAGGCCTAACCTTTCTCTTGCATTTTGATGGATTACATTTTCAGTTTAGGGCCCAGAATCCCAGAAACAGCCCCTCCTTCATCTCTACGGCCGGGTTTCACTTTTTGGGGCAAAAAGTGCGACCTAGGATGCAGGTATCAGGGCAAAAAGTGTGACCTGTTCCAGAAAAGAGCAGAAAAATGCGACCTGGGAGATGAGGGGGTTTTGGTGCTGTTTTATGGCTGGAAGTTGGGTTTTGGTGTTTGGTTATGGTTTTCCTGATCTGTACGCTGACAAAAATGATGTGTTTGTGCAGGTATGGCAGAGTTACGAGTCAACTAGAGAGAGAGAGATCTGGGGACACTACGGACAGAGATCCAGGAGGATCAGGGCATCCACCGTGTATTGGCCAGATTTGGGGTTCTCAAGTTTTTGGAGAACCCTTTGATGAGAGCAGGGGAACCGTTACTGGCCCGGATTATCAGTTACTAGGATCCAGATCAGGAGATCTTTATAGTGCAGGGGCATAGGATCGAACTGACGGTCCAGGACGTGTACTTCCTGACTGGTCTCCCGCCACTGGGGATGGTGGGAAACACACAGCCAGTGTTGCCGCGGGGGTGGCATATCATGGAGTTCGTGGAACGTCATTGTCGACCGGGTCTCCAAGTCAAGGGGACTCGAATACCTATTGGGGATCTAGAGAGGCTAGAAACCTGTGCAGTGGCCGCAGTTGTGCTGTGAATCCTGGGCATCCAGGCGTTCCATCACATTACTGGGGGGCAGATGATGATAGTGGAAAGTGTGTTGGGTGGGACCTACTATGGGTGGGCCCAAATGATGTTGGTGTCGCTAAAGCGACAGTTGTCACTATGTAGGCGGCAGGTGAACCATGACTGCTCATGTGGGACTTTGTTGTGCGCCTTCTTCTTTGAGAAGATCCCGACCTTGAGGCCTCGTGTACAACTTCCAGATGGGGGCCTGAGAGAGCCCAGGATGCGCCATTGGGGACGGCTACTGTGTAGAGGAGGAGGAGGGGCGGTCGGGCGAGTGTTTCAACCTGAGTTTTTTGCCTATTGGGATCAGATGCCAGTGTACATAGATGACTATCCCTATAGTGGGATGAGCTACTGTGGAGATTCGGACCTGCCACTTCCACCTGGTTGAGTTTGGGGGCCCGATGGTAAGTGACAGATTGCTATCTTGTATGGGCATGTTAAAGTGTTTTGAATAGTAATTTACGGTACTGATTCGTGTACTTTTGGTATGCAGATATAGCACCGGTGAAACTGGCCGGATATATGGGACGACCGGCAACGTTTGGAGCTACAGGTCCGTGTAGGTCAAGAGCAGCGCAGAATGAGGATGCAGCTGCCCTGCTGGAGGACATCTGATGTAGATGCGAACGGTTGTTGACTGGGGTATCAGAGCGTGGGTGGCAGGACTTAGACGACCAGTTCATAGAGCCATGTGTTGGCCTACCCTCAGAGTGGTGAGGTGTCATGTGGCGCATGGCGATGGCCGGTCAGGCGATGCGCGATCTACAAGCTGCAGGGGCAGAGCCATTGGCTCGAGATCCTCTAGATAGTGATTAGGGGTGGAGCATGTGGTGCCCCCTATGATGTATGTAGGGGCAGATGGTGCCCCCAGTTTTTGAGTTTTTGTAACATGCTATGGGCATGTCATATGTATCAGAGTAGATGGACTCTAAACACATGTTTTGTGACACATATTATGGATATGCATCATTATTGTTTTTTTATGAATGTTATTGTCTTGTATGAAATGCGTGTGATAAATGCCAGTCTAGAACTTGGTTTGCAATACTATCTACATAGTGATTCTGTTCTCGAGGTACATGATTAAAATTTATGGTTTCAAATGCACGTATCAAGAGTTTTACTCGTAAATAGCATCTAAACAGGACGGGGTTATGCACATGATAAACACCATTTAGTTGCATTACAAGAAGTAGGGAATCCAAACGAACGTGCAGATGGAGGATGCGATGCAAGAGGGCATCGGCTAAGAGACCATGCACTACATCATATTCGGCCTGATTATTGGTGGCAGAACCAATGCAGACCCCGTCGGAGAGAACAAGGGCATGCAAGGGGGTAAAAATGGCCCAACCTGCCGCGGCTAGATTCCGGGAGTAACGACTTGCACCATCGGCGTAACCGATAAAGGGAGTGGACTGGGGGTCCTGCGGAGTGGTGTGACAAGACAACAAATGAGGGGAAGAGGGAGAATGACAGCAGCGTGAGTGGACAGAAGACATCGAGCGGCAGCTGCGGGAGGGAGTGCAAGGGGCAGGATGACGATGACTCACATACAAGCTAGAGGGTTGTATATGAGGGCTATCGGAAGTATGGTGGGAACTCGGGCTGCGGAGGTCAACATAGATACGAGTGGAGAGATCTCGGGTATGGTCGGAAAAGAGGGGATCCGGCGAAACGACAGGGGAGGATGCAGGGGGACTGGGTTCTAGGTGTCTCGCAGAGGAGGATAGGTAAAGAATGGTCGAGGTGGACTCCGTCATCTGAACATCAGGGGGGGAATGACGATGGGAGTGGAGGGATCTTTGAGTTGACCCGAGGCATACTGCGCGAGGATGGGAGAGGCGGATTGATTTTGTTCAACCTCATACTCTCGAACGACCTCTAAAGAGGCGCGGTAATGCGTCAGATGAGGACAATGGTGGGAGTAATGGCCATGGACACCGCACAAAGCGCAGGGTTTGTTGGTGCGGAGAGTCTTGGGGTTCTTGGTTACGGACGAAGTAGGAACGGAGGTTTCAGGGACCGTAGACTCGGGGAACGCGACTTTAACCATGGGCTGGATACGGGGCAACTCAAGACAAGCACAGGTGGCATGACCGGCGATATCACACAAGGCACAGGGCTTGGTGGGTGAGGGAGGGGCCGGGTCAGTCATGGTGGTCTTATCTTTGGGTGCCTCCTTACGAGCTTTTCTTTTCTTCCCGGGAGCAGTCACGACAGGAGAAGGATCCTGTGGAGGTGTTGGAGGCACAGTGGCAACGGAGGAAGCGAGGGGGACCAGTTGGACCGGTGTCAAAGCCATCTAGGGTTTGGGGTGACCAGGAGGGGTAGCGGCTGGAGGGTCAAGGTACCAGACCGAAATGCCCAAGGTCAGGTTAGGGAGAGAGAGGGTGGCCATGACGGGGACAGAATATACTCCGGGAGGGGGAGCCAGGAAAGGGATCTGCCCAGCAGGGTAATGACCAGGAGGGACAGCTCCGAGATGGTTAAGGCCAGGGGGAACCAAGCCAGGAGGATAAAGGGGTTCAGGGATACCAGCTGTAGGAGGAGGGCCAGAAGGAGGAGGTCCGACTGGCGGAGATGGATGGCTAGGAGCGGGTTGTGGAGGGCGAAGGGGAGGTTGCGAACTAGCCGAAGCAGGCCGCTTAAGGGCAGCCTAAGACGATTGCATCATGCAAACATTCGATAAGCTGGGATCAGTGATAGGAGGAGGGGGGAGACAAGGAAAATTTCCAAGCAGGGAGGAGTCCTTGTAAACGCCGGGGGAGACACTGGTCAAGGAATCGACGGTTTGCTTGTTGGCTACAGAAGAGATGGTGGTTTCGAGTGAGGCCTGAGAGGGGGGCTCATGATAGGTCAACTGGTCAATGGTGACTATCTTTCCATTATGGGGGAAAGACATCTTGCGAAAGACCGTGGATGGGACAACAGACAAAGCATAGGTGTAGCTTTGCCCCAAAAGAATGTTGTATTCTAGCGGGGCGTCAATGACTTCGACGTCAACACAAACAGTCTTACCGGCGAGGGTGATAGGACAATTACGAAACAAGCCAATGGGCTGGGAGGCATGACCATCCCACGCTCTAAGGGTGATTGTGGAAGGGGCCAGCTCAGGGGATCCGAGTTGCTTCCAAACCGAAGTGAACATCACGCAGGTGGATGCCCCCTCGTCAATTATACACCGGGAAACGATGGCGTTCCGTATTTTTACTGAGATTTGGAAGGCGACGGAAGGAGGAAGGGGAGGATGGTTTGATTGAGTGGCATCGAAAACAATCATTTGGTCATCAGCAGGATCTACAGCGCCCATGGCAGATAGTAGAGCCTTCTTCTAGGAAGGGCACGACTGGAGGAGTTCCAGTGTGGAAATGGCAGCAGGGGATTGTGCCAAATCATCTACTATGCTATACGACTGAGCGGCTCGACCAAAAGCAGCATTTCGGCATAATGGTCCCTTCAGACTCTTGGTATGAACCTCAACTTTGGGTTGAGGGATGTGTAAGGGGCCACTGGATGTCGAAAGAGGCTCTGTAGAACCTGAAGAGGGAGGCTCGGGAGCAGACTGAGCAGGAGGCTTGGGGTACTAGTGAGACTGAGTTTGAAGGTGTAGGTCGACGGTTGAAGATGGATCGGAGTGCATCATAAGGATCTGGTAATCAGAGGAACCAGAAAGGGAAGCGGGGGTGGCTACCTGGCTGTCGGGCAGTTGGGTAGCCATGAATCCTTGCTGAGGGAAAGGATCAGTACACACAGTTGGCTGGGTAGTGGCCACATTAGGAGGAGCATGAGGGGAGGTGTGTTGTCCGCGCAATGTGGCTTGAGACTCCCACATCTGCCTCATCTGGGGTAAGAGGGGACAATCGTGGGTGTAATGACCATAAACACCGCAACATGAACAGGGCTTACTTGTACGAAGTGGCCTATCCAGCTTGGGCTGAGTGCCCTGTTGCTGGTTGGCAGTGTTAGGGTCCACACCGAGATGGGGTCCACGGGTACTAGGGGCAGATTGATTTGGATTGCCTCTTCGCCTTCTTTGAGAAGAAGGGGGGTTAGTCGTGCCCTGCTGTGCAAATACTTGCCCGGAAGGGGGTTGTAGGTGTTGTTGCGGGGGTTGAGAAGGCAATGGAGGTGGAAGTGCATATGCCGGAGGAGCTGGCATACTAGGTTGCGGATAAAAGTACTGGTTAGGTTGGGCAGCATTGAGGTAAGCAGGAGGTTGGGCAAAAGGGGGAGGAATGTCATATCCTGGATACATGCTACCGGGAGGGGGAAGAGTGCTAGAGGTGCTGGCCCCTCCGGGGGGGAGACCGTAGCCCATAGGAGGTTGAGCAGGCGGATGTGAAAGGGCTCCAATGATACCGTCGACGGAATGAGATGCCCCTAGGGCGTTAGCGCCACCGGGCCTGGGGAGGTCAGGGAGAATGGTATAAACATAACCAGATTGAGCGTAGATCGGGTCATACTTCAAAGCTATTTGGAGGGCGGCTTCTTCAGTTTGAGGGAAATGGGAGGTGACATCTTTGCCGATGGGAGCTGGGAGGGTGCGGAGGAACCAGTCCATATAAACCCGATCTTCGAAGGGAGGGGCTCGACATAAGCTCCGTCTTCTTCGCCATTCCTGAACATGGGCAGAAAGGCAGGTTGAAGAGGATTGCTTGAAGGAAGTCAAGAGCTCAGTGCCAGTGTTGTATCGGAGAGGGAGCTGGAAATAGGACAAAAAGGCTTGGGCAAGGGTCGCAAAGGTGGTATGGGAAGAGGTAGCTTGTTCGACATACCATTTAGAAGCTTCGCCGGTAAGCGTGCATTGGAACAAACGAAGATGGATGGAGTCATCGGTAATGGAATTGGAGGAACAGCACATGTGGAAAGATCGGACATGATTGGTTAGATCTTCTCCAGCAAGGCCTTCGAACTTAGGGATGTCGGAGGGGAGCTTGGTTGGCATAGCAGGCCAACCAACATTGTGGCGAATGGGGTCATTAATCAACTGATTGTGGCCGAGGTAGTTCCTGTGGCGGTTCCGCTAGTAGTAGGTCCGGCATTGGGGCCTGGAGGACTACTAGCGTTAGGCCCTGGACCGGACATGGTGAAGGTGACAGGGGGAGAACCAGGAGGAGAAGGAGGACCCGATGAATCAGGGGAGGAGTCGGAGTGCGGACTCGGAGGAGGACTGGCTCGACGACGGCGGGTCGGAGCAGGTCGATCGACCGGAAACTGAGGGTGAAGGCCAAGAAGTCTACGGGAAAGGCGCCTTGGGGGCGCAATGATGACGGGAAGAAGGAAACCGACATGGGCAGAAAGGGACAGAATCAATTGAGGTCAAGGGCAGAAAAGGTGCAGTGAAAATTGATTTTAGAGTCTTTGCCAGGCGGTGTTAACCAGGCGCTTCTTCGCTTAGGGTTAGTGTGTGGCGTGCGTTAATTTTAATTTTTAAACCCTTTCCGTTTTGAGATCAAGAAAATAATGTTCTGCATAACTGAAAAGAAACCTACAGAGAACAGTATATAATGCTGAAATAACAGAAAAATAACAGCTACTGGTGCAGCGATCTAACCCAAGCAGGCGGGTCTCTCAAAACTAATCTGAAAAGAAAGGGAAAAATCTAGGCAAAACACACGGTAAAGAGGCCAATAGATCTAAGGTCAAAAGGGACAGGGATCTAAAGAATAAAGCTGCTGAAAAGAGGTGCAGATCACAGCCAAGAGACAGACGCAAGGTGGCTGGAAAAAGGGGAGGAAATCAGCAAAAAATGGAAAGGACAGGGAGGAGGTCCTAAAGAGAGGTCCAGACAAAACAACAAGAGGTGATTTGAAAGGAAAATAGGCTGATTTCAATGGATTTGAAAGGGAGGTAACAGATCTGGAAAAAAGGAAGCTGAAGCTCTGAAAAACCGATGGCTGAAACAGCTAAAACTCTTCCAAAAAAAGTGGAGGGTAGTAAAGCCCTAAGGGGATAGGTTCCCACTTAGATGAGTAAAAACATATCAGAACTTGGTCAAGGCGGGCTGAGACAGAGGCTGGAAGACCCTGACAGAAGCTGCAGCAGAACCCAGAAAAATTGCAGAAAAATCACTGAAAAACTGGCAGGTTGCAAGCCGACCGTTTTCGGGCAGCAGTGTCGCAAAAGGCAGGGGCAGGACTGGAGGTCCAGTCACAGCTTATGGGGCTGTGCGCGACCGTTCCGTTGTCTCTGCCGGCAGATTTTCAGAAAAGTTGTCGTCTGGGCCATAACAACACAAGCACTGCGCAATAGGGCCAGAAACACACGGAAGTTAGAAATTTTAATGTTTTAGGGTTTTATGTGAGAAAAATTACATAAAAAGAAGAAAACTAAGTAGCTGAAAAGAAGCCCTAGGGCCTGAAGTAGTTGGATATGCAGGAATATGAAAAACGACAGCGGTCGTAATTTAAAACCCGTGTGGAGTCGCCATTTGTTTGTATGAATCCTTCATCGAAGTGTACGAAAAAGGACCACTTTAGCTACGCATAACTAATAGCCCTAACAACAATAGTGACTGCCAATATCTTCAGATCTGCGGTTAGTTGAACATAAAAGAGCTGCAAAAGCCAGATCTATGCATGGAAAGACATTAAGCAGAAAAAGTAAGGGTTTGCTCCATATACCAGTAGACAAGACAAGAACAATTTTTGAAAGAATTTTTGTATTAATCGGGCACCTGGGAGGAAAACAAGAAGGTGTATCCATTTCTCCTCAGTGGGATGGGTTCTTGGAAGTCCTCAGCACTTCAGATCTAAGCTTTCTCTCTCTTGTAGGTGTAGAAAACCCAATGCAAAAAATGGAGCTCAATGGGAACAAATGATGAAAATGAGACCAAGTGTATAGATCCAGAGTGATCTAGTAGGCAACAAAAGGTGAGGAATAATGGGGAAAACCCTCCTATTTATAACAAAATATTGGGTCATTCTAGATCTTGGTGCATGATTAAAATAATGTTAACCAAATCTAGATCCACCTTTTATGGAATACTTTATTATATTTGTTGGAGGGAAAGGGTGTTTGACTTGGGTCAACTCCCTTGATTAGTGAAAAATAAATAAATAAATGATTTATTTATCTTTTTAAGGAAGTGGTTGGAAGATAATCAAATAAATAATGATTTATTTGATTATTGGTGGGTGATTTGGTCATATTTAACAAGGAATATTATCTAAATAAGATTTAAATAATTATTCCTAGAAAATAATAAGATAACTAAGGGTTTATCTCATTAATTTCTTTGTTTTTAAGTTAAACATGACTGGGAATAATAATTAAATTATGGTTTAATTAATTATTCCATGAGGAAAAATCAAACAAATATAGGTTTGTTTAATATTTCCTTTTGGGGTTTCCTGTTTGGACCATAAACAACCTAATAAATGTGGTTTATTAAGTTATTTAACATAGTGAAGGCAATTTTACTTAGGGTAAAATTGGTCTTACATGGTGTACTTGGGTCCATCTAATGATGATAGGTTAGATGACCAAAAAATGGTGTAACGTAAACCTTACCCAGATTCCTGCCAAATGTATGGTTATGGATGTTGTAGTGGCAGATGTGCCCCCTAAGTGTGGTATGCTATTGTGAAGGTCATGGGGAGCCAAGCTGTAGGGTACAATGCCGATGGATGGGGCATATGCCACAATCCCTGTCTTTAGCCAGCTTAGGAGACTGTATAGAGAGGTGCAAATGAAATTCCTGGTCAACAGCCTTGAAAAGCCTGAAAATTCTCCTCTGTACTCTATACACACAGATTTGGACTCCTTTATCCTTTGCAATGACGAATCCTTAGAAGAGCCAGAGCTAGAAATCAGAGATATGAACAATAGGGAAGAGCCCATAGATTTCAACATAATGGCTTCTCTAACCTCAGAAGAAAACAACGATGAAATTTTTGGACAGTGCTCTGAAAACGAAACTCTAAGTAAACAAGAAACAAAATGTGAACAGCTGGCTAGTCACTCCTCAAAAACTCATACACCACACGAAGAACGAAACCATCCACATCCCAAGAATGAACCCTTATGGGAAATGAATTTCGATGGGTCATGTACCAAGAAAACCGCAGGGGCAGGAGTGTGGTTGCATAACATGGAGACTGACTATGCTGAGAGTCATGCCTTCAACCTAAACTTCAAATGTACAAATAATATCGCAGAGTATGAGGCTCTCATCCTAGGCCTGAATCTGTTGAAAAAATTAGGAGCCTGCAGGATAGTTGTTCAAGGAGACTCTGAATTAATCATCAAACAAGTGAATGGTGAATACACAACAAAACACCCTAGGTTGAGAGCGTATAGGAATGATGCTATGGATTTATTAAAGACATTTGTGGAATATGAACTAGTGTTTATTCCTAGGAGTCGGAATGTCATTGCAAATGGATTGGCTTGTATAGCTAGTTCATATCACAAGCCTCCCAGCAATCAACAAATCATCATTCAGATGAAGTTCAGACCTGCAGTACCTGATAATGAGAAATATTAGCAGGTCTTTGAAGGAGATAAGAAAATTGAGGATTTCCTGATAGGCATGAACGAATTTGAATTTTCCGATTCAGACTCTGAGTCCAATGATAGCTGCCTAAGTGAGGAACCCTCAGATGAGGAAGAACCACCCAGTAACATAGAAATAAACACTTTAAATGAATAGATTGGAAATCCAACCGAAGAATGTAAAAACACAGATAATGAGGAAATAGAGGTGCTACAGGCAAAGGATAAGAACATACCCCAAGGTCTGGCACCTTTAGAAGATCTTTTCGATTTCGATGATGTAGTGAAAAAGCCCACTATTGAACACTTAGACTCTAACATTGAGGAATGCAACATAGGCACTGAAGACAAGCCTAAAATGATTAAGTTGGCTAAGTCCTTACCCGCAAACATGAAAAAGAAATATATCGACCTGTTCAAGGAATTCATTGATGTGTTTTCTTGGAGCTACGAGGATTTGAAAGCCTATGACAAAAACATCATACAACACAAAATACCTTTGAAAGAAAATCAGAAACCCTTCATACAGAAACTTCGCAGAATTAACCCAAAACAATTTCCTACAATTGAAAAGGAGATCAAAAAGATGTATGAAGCAGGAATAATAGTTCCTGTGAGGTTCTCTGATTGGGTCTCAAACCTTGTAGCTATGAGAAAGAAAACAGGTGAGATGAGGTTGTGCATTGATTTCAGGAACCTCAACAGAGCCTCACTTAAAGACAATTACCCTTTGCCAAAAATGGAACACATTATTCAAAGAGTAGTAAGCTAAAAAAGGATCTCCCTGTTAGATGGTTTTTCAGGTTATAACCAAGTTCTAGTACTCCCAGAAGATCAACTCAAAACTGCTTTCACCACTCCATGGGGCACTTTTATGTACGAAAATATGCCCTTTGGACTGATGAACATTGGTGCAACCTTCCAACGAGCAATGGACATAGCCTTTTCAGAAGAGATAGGGCACTTCATTGTCATCTATCTGGATGACATAACAGTCTATTCCAAGGCTGATGAAGAGCACCTAAAACATCTAAGAAGAGTTTTTGAAAAATGTAGGAAGTTCAGTCTGTCATTGAATCCCAAAAAGACTGTATTTGGGCTACAAGAGGGTAAGCTCCTAGGCCACATTATATCTGAGAAGGGAATCAGGATAGACCCACAAAGAGTTGAGGGAATACTAAAAATCACACACCCGAGAAACATTAAAGAGTTACAGTCCTTTATAGGGAAAATCAACTTCTTTAGGAGGTTTATTCCCAACTTAGCTGAACACCTTAGGAATATGACTAACATGCTAAAGAAAGGTGTAGGAGTTAAGTGGACTGTAGAGGCTAAAAAATATTTTGAATCGGTTAAACTTGCACTCACCCGAGCTCCTGTCCTAATCAGCCCAGATTTCTCAAAAGACTTCCTGATATTTTTATTTTCCTTCAAACATGTTAGCGCTCAAATCTACCTTAGGCTGAAATAAGGTAAAACTCAAGGCCACATCAAACCACGCTCAGCCTCGTAGCTAGCCCTACGAGGACAGGAGAGGGCTCATTCCGAGTCTATCTCGGCAAAGGATCTTCAAAGGGGCTGAGATGACTTAAATGCGAAACTGATAATGATTTTAGGCTAGTAAATAGATAGGAAAGTGTGATTTTAATTTTTTGGGTTTTTGTTGGAGAAATGGGAAAAACAAATTTTGGGTCTGGGGATAAGGCCAGATCTTTTCAGAATTCGAGTTGGGGCGAGGTAGGCAGTAGTATTGATGCTTTTTATTGAGTATATGGATATATCAGAATGAAAAGGAGCTGAAGAGGGCAAGGATGAACATGGATCCTCTCCAAACAGGCGAAAACATGTAAAACTAAACAAATTTATAGGCAGAGCACTGTAAACAATGGATTCAACCTCATTTACTCATTCATTTAGTTTCAGAAGCATAAGAAGATAATAGCATACATCAAACATGAAAGAAATTACAATAAACTGAGAGAAAACACCATCAAGAACTGAAAGCCACAAGAATCCCAACAGGTGCTGCAAAACCTCTGATCTTTCCTTAGCCAAAATATAAAAAATATGTACAATAGTGTGGCAAAGTTCTCCCAAGAGTCCAACCATGAAAGTGTCTCAGAAATTACAATATATAGATCACTCTAACCCCTTCCCATGCCTATAGGGGTCGAATTCCTTCTTCGGGGATCAGTTTCAACCAAATTCTAATCAAGGAGCTAAAATCTAGGCAGCTAACAACTTGCCTCTAAAAGAGTGGAAACTGATTCATTTACTTGATTTTCACCTTTTTGAGAGTGAATCATATAGAATAGGTAAAAGTGAGCCAAAGTTACATGCCAACCCTCAATTTACATCATGAAAACTCCAAAATTACATTCACAAGCAAAAATGGTCCAAGTGGCCGAATTTCTGAGCTAGAAGGTAAAAAATTGACCAAAAATCCATATGTGTAGCGCCCCTGAGCCATACGCGTAGCGAGTCTTTCAGCCTGCTTTTGAGTCACTTCCTGGCATCCAAATTGAGCTCATGATAGCTCGTTGGAAAGCCCTGGATGTTGGCTATCCAACCAAAGTGGAATTTACCAATTTGGAGCTCATTTGCCTCTCCAAAACTTCATTCTCCCATAAGAACTTCCTGCTGGTGCAAAAGGTGGCAGCAAGGTGGTTTTCATGGTGTTTTTGGGCCTTTTGATCATCCAAAACTTGATGAAATTATTTGGCAACACTTGAGCATGCATATCGTACCATGAAAAACCCAAAAATATAAATTTTACCTTCAGCAAGTGTCCCAAACAAAAGCGAGCACGTCGACGCGCTACTCGTATAGCGGAAAAATCTGTTTTGAGACCAAAATATTTCAAAATGACAAAAATTTCTCCAAATTTGCTCAAATTTGGAGCGAAGACCCTCCATCATGTATCATGTCCAGCCAACAAAGCCTCAGCCAAAATCTGAAGTGGATCAGGCCTTTTCCGTCGTTTTAGTGCTCTGCTCAACCTCCTCTTCAGAATCTTCATTTTTGCTTTGCAGACATGCATGCAAGCCCAATAATGACCTTTCATGTGACGAAGCATGTATTTGTCTCTATTGGCCTTTGCCAACAACTTCTCCAGATGAATGTTAACATGCGTGAGGCAAGAATCTTGATCAGCCGATGTCATATCGCCTGGTCTCTTCCGGGCCAATTGTCGATCCTCACGGATTCGCCGCAACTCATAAAGTGTGTGCTCATCCTCTAGCTGTTTGTTACACTGCTCCAGGTATTTTATCACCCACTGAGCCCTCTGCAATTTCTCTTTCATCGTGTCATTCTCGTCCCTTTGCTCCTGGATGATCTCTTTCAGTCTCGAGCTAGGAGAGCTCGCATCAACATCAATGATCGTGAAATCAGTGTCCCGGCCTCCTGAAGGGCCCTCATCATGCATGGGCTTCTTGCCCCTATCCTGGATCTGTACCTGTGCTGAAGAAGAAGGCAAGACCCATTCAACATCATGTGGAGATAATACTCGCTCTGCTGATGGAGTCGGCGAGACCCCTTCCACCCCGGGTGGAGATAGTACTCGTCGTGTGGCTACAAAAAAGGCCCTGTGGCCTCGCTGGTATGTCACATACAATGGAGCACTGATATGCTCAATCTCAGGAATGTCAGGCTAGTGTGAAGGTTCTCCCTCATCATGAACTACCTCGGGAGGCAGTTGTGGCGCTGTGAAGAAGTCACGGGAGATGAAATCCTCCCAAGTGATGCCCTGTTGTGTCAACTGATGTATCACTACGATCTTGATCAGAGCGTAATGATATATACTTCTATGCTGCTGTACTGGGGTCTTCTTCTGTACAAAAATCATCATCCTCTCTATGTTGCGATACATGAAGTACGAAATGTTCATCATACATACCCTCGTGAAATGCATCAACAAACGGACATGGTACACATAGAGAGGCGAGAATCTGCCCTCGCAACTGAAATACCGAATGATGAGTTTCATCAATGGTGCAAACTCATCCTTTAGGAATCTGAAAGGAAAAACCCTGTTCAAGTGCCTCATATACCCAGGTTTGATGTATGTCTCATAGTGGAATTTCTCTAATTGCTGACATTTGTTCCATTCCTCTCCTACATTTGGTATCCCGGTGGCCTGAGCAATAGTCACTGGTGACAGAATGAAATCTACTCCGGCGAGGTTTACACGGCCATCATGTAAATGTAGAACAAATAGATGAGCTAGTTCATGATGAAGCTGGGTTTGTGAAATCATCCCACAGTATCGAAAACATGACTGATACCGAAAGCAATCCATTGCAAGAGGGCAAGCCTGCAATTGAGCCAAAGAAGTAGGCTCCTCCCTGAGATACTTACCACCTTTGCCACCTTTGTGAGGCCTCCGTGGCACATTATCCTCTGCTGTGGAATCACTGTCATACTCCTGCTCATAAACTGAATCTGTCTCTGACATGGCTCTAAAAATAAGATGTCTGCAATATGTATGTTGATATAGGTGTAGTGAAGACAAAGTTTCAATGTATGTTCAAAACCCAAAAATGTCACACATGTACCAAAGTATCACAGGAAAACAAAATCACAGTGATGATGGCTCTTTCAAGTGGATTGGCATAAAAACTGTCACTGTTTTGACCATAAGTGAGTTTGACAAATGAGTACCAAGTGAAAATGTAGTGTGCAGCCTTTGTAATGCTGGCTAGAATTTGTCAAAGGGGGAAAATGTGTATGAGACTGTGCTTGTCAATGGGAAATGGGACACAATGTGACAATGACCACAGTGAAACAAATAGCCATGA
The DNA here is from genome assembly GCA_034641835.2 of Pinus albicaulis. Taxonomy (NCBI): domain Eukaryota; kingdom Viridiplantae; phylum Streptophyta; class Pinopsida; order Pinales; family Pinaceae; genus Pinus; species Pinus albicaulis. Next base: position 1,413,593,396 of record CM076572.1, on the reverse strand, counting down.
CAATGGTAAAATAATGACGATGACAGCAGTGGTAAAACGATAAACTAAGAGCGTGAGGGCAGTGACACTTTGACAATAGATGCATAGGTATATATATATCAACAATACAAGCTGGAAAAATCTTCACATGGCCATCAACATGTATTCAAAAACCTAAGGAATAAATCTGCTATGAACATAGGGTTTCACCTCTCCATTCAAATACACTAATTTCCCCACTTCAAAACACCACAATCCTATTCAAAAATCACTGAGCAATGATTAAAAACCTACTTGCAAGTTGATGGAGGCGTTTGAGCTCGAAATCGGACGCAAAGACAAATTTTTTTTTGGCTCTGTCACTGTATGGGTAGCGCACCTACCCAACGCATAGTGCGCAGCAAGTGCGTAGCTTCCTTGGTTTATTAACACTGGTTGGGGAGGTCATGTGCGTAGCGCGCCCTATATGGGTAGCGCGCCTCCTCTGCGCGTAGCGCGTTCTTCCAGCGCCTGTCCACAACTCTGTAAAACACAACTTCGGCCTTCCACTTCACGATTTCGACTTCTGCCTTGAGGATTCGTGCAAATGAACGGTTCTTCATGACTTATATGTGAAGAAAATATCTTATAAAATCAGATTTGATTTCCAATTGGTTCCATAACCCACTTTATAATGTTTCGGCACTTTGTCATTTGGTCACTTAATACAATGTTGTTCTTTGACTTTTTCTTGCTTTTCTAAGTCTTGGACTGATGATACCTTGTTTTTTTTTTGCAGGAATCTGGAATTTGGCTTTAGAAAAGATCAGAGGCTTGCTCTGAAGCTTCTTATGGTAAAACAAATACAATTATTACAAAAAATGAAATTTGACAATTTCTAGTTCCAAAATAGAGTTTTGGACTAGAAATGTCTTCAAATGCTTTCTGAGAATAAAAATATGAAACGAGAACCTATTTGAACCAACCTCATGGCCTGCGGGCTTTTATTACATGTATGCAAAGGACTGAAAACCCTAGACTCTAGGACTAAAGACTCTTTTTAACAAAACTAATCATTTATGACAATGAATGCAATGACTATGAACTTCAGTGATTTTTGAGGAATTTTAATTAGCCCTGCAGGTACAAGCATGAGGAAACACAAGACAACCAGACCCCCTCGTCAGTGAATGGCATGCTCCTAGCAAAATGAAACGAAGTGGAACAAGCGAGACACCTAGTAATGATATGCAAAAAGCGAAAAGATCTCTGACGGAGGGCTGTAAGGACCGACTCTAACATAACATACAGTGGCTGTAGTTTTACTGCAAAAAAATCCAGAGGGAATGCAACAACCTATTGCTTTCTTCAGCAAAGCTCTGAGGGATGTGCCCCTGAAATACAACATAATGGAAAAATAGGCCTATTTCTTGGTAAAGGCCTTGAAGGACTTTAGGGTGTGTATACTACATTCTCACACCATAGCCTACGTGCCTAACATAGTAGTTAAGGATATTTTATCCCAAGATCCGGATGGGAAGAGGGGCAAATGGATTGTTGTAATATTGGAATACGACTTGGAAATAAAACCCACAAAACTAATCAAGGGTTAGGGCTTAGCTCAACTAATGGCCGAATCAAATTTGCAAGCCCTTGACATTAACATGGTAAATGCCTTGGATGAGCAGGAAGGATTGCCTGATCCTACTGTGGAAGAACAATTTCAAAACTCTCCTTGGTATTCTGATATCTTGTATGTGCTCACAAACCTCCATGCCCCTCCTGAACTATCAAAGACTAAGGGAAGATTTCTAAAGCTAAAATCCATAAACTAATGCATACTGAATGAATGTTTATACTGAAAAAGTACAAATGGCCTATTGCTTAAATGTTTGCCCGAAACCGAAACAGAGATGATTAAACAAGAGTTCCATGCAGGAGAGTGTGGAGGCCACTTGAGCTGGAAAGCCACCACTAACAAAATACTCAGAGTTGGCTATTATTGGCCTACACTTTTTAATGACATCCATAAGATGATAATTGCCTACCATAAATGCTATATTTTTGAAGGCAAAAGAAAGCTCCTCCCTCTACCTTTACAACCCATCATTGTTGAAGTTCCCTTTATGCAATGGGGCCTAGATTTCATAGGAGAAATACACCCTGCTTCTTCTGCACAACAAAAATGGATCCTTACAGCCACAGACTACTTCACAAAGTGGATAGAGGCCATACCTACTAGGAATGCCACATATTTTGTCATCATTACGTTCCTAGAATACCACATCCTCTCTCAGTTTCGCTGCCCAAGAAAAATAATCACTGACAATGCTGCTGCTTTTGGATCCAAGAAAATGGTTGATTTTTGTCACAGGTATCAAATACCACTCAGTCATTCAACTGCTTATTACCCACAAGGTAATGGGTTAGCTGAATCATCAAACAAGAGCTTAGTGACCATCATTAAAAAGCTACTCGAAGAGAACAAGAAGTCATGACACAACAGGTTAGTGCATGCTTTGTGGGCTGACATGCTTACAACAAAGAAATCCATTGGCATGTCACCATATCAGCTTGTCTATGGAACAGAAGCAGTGTTTCCTACCAGCCTTGGAGTACTAGTGATTAAACTTGTCCAAGAGATTTAGACAGAAGAAGACAGCATGGTAAGGAGGATAAATCAAACAATTCATCTCCAAAAAACGAGAGAAGAAGTCTATAACAGAGCTCTGAAAGTTAAAGAAAATATAAAGAATTTATTTGATAAAAGGACAAAAGCTTGTGACTTCAAAATTGGAGATAAAATTCTGAAATGGGACTCCAGGAGAGAGGATAAAGGAAAGCATGGTAAATTTAACAATTTGTGGCAAGGTCCTTACATCATACATGCCACTGTGGGTCCAAATGCCTTTTTTCTGCAAGAGCTAGATGGTATAGAGCTGTTTGGAGGTCCTGTCAATCACAGGATGCTCAAACACTACTACTACTGATTTCCAATTTACAATTTTCATTTCCATTGTACATACCATTGCAGTGTTTTGTTTTCAAGAAAAAGAGAAAATGTTTCAAAAAATAAAGAGAAAGAGAGGTTCATACACGCTCAAAAAATGAACCTCTAGAGTGCAAGAATTGGCTCTAACATGATCAAAACCTGAGCCAAAGTAAGTAAAGACAGCTAGTTATAACATGCCCAAAATCTGAACCAGCAAATAAGAAAGAAGAGATAGCTCTGACAAGCCCAAAACCAAAGCTGAAATGAAGAAGAAAAGTGACTCTAACAAGCTCAAAACTTGAGTCACAAAGGAAAGAAGGATGCTCCAAAGTTCTAGATTCCAAGCCTTCAAGATTTTGTTTTCAGTTTTCTGCAAAGTTTTCAGTCCAAAGAGCAGTTTTGCCTTATGCCTTGGATCCACAGCAAACTAGACTGTCTAATCCTAGTTTGATTGTTTTTCAATTTCTGTTTTACAATGTAGAGAAGAAATCTGCTGGACAGTTTAATCCTAGTAGATATTAGATTAGGTAGAGAAACATGTGAGGCCAACAGTTTAATCTAGCCTCATGGAGTGATAAGGGTAGAATTAGATTAGAGTGTTTTCTGTTTTCAATAAAATGATGAAGAAGATTTGCAAATTCAAATGCACCTTGAAGAAAAATGCTAGGATTGTAGGATGGGTAGGTAGATTGTTTGGGAATGTTTCTGCTGATTTATTATGTTTGTAATAGCTAAAATCAAAGAAGAAAGATGGCTCAAAGATTAGGCATCTAGCCTACTCCAAAGATTTATTTTCTGAATTCTTGACTCCTTCAAGAAGAAGCCATCCCCTATGTGAAGCCACTGTTAGCCACCTATGAAATTTTTTTCAAGAAAACAGGTGGCTAAATTTTTTTATGAGCCTTCAAGAGATACATTTCCCATGAAAATATCTCATCCTTGAAACCTTTGTGTGTCCATAGCCTTTAAAAAGATCCTCACTACTATCTCCATCCAATAAGCCTCACTGCCTGTGGAGAATTGTGCTCAGAAAGTCCCCCATTTACCTTTGTACCTATGCAATTTTCCCCATTATCAATCTTTTTCCCACTCCTAGAGTTTCCCTTTGTTTCCCAAAATCCCCTAAACCATCCATTTCATCCTTAGAACCAAGTGAAAATCCTTCATTTGATTTCAAATTCCCTTTTTTCTTCTACCGAAAACCTCCTTTTGGCCTTAAAACACTGTCTCTAAGGCTTAAAAACCCAATTTCCTCTTTAAACAGCCTAGCCCCCTTTGGCCCAGCCCAAAACCACTTCCCCGCATGACCCGGGCACTAAAACCAATCGCTAGCCAAAAAACGCTTATCACAATCGAAGAGTTGGAGTGGACCGCATTTCCTTTGTAAACAAAAATTCTCTGATGCGATAGTGTTTTTGGTCCGTCAGCCTTTGAAGAAATCACCACCATTGATCTGAATAGATCTAACGGCCCACAAGTCAGTCACCCCGATGGTCCCTGCGGTCACTTACTGTTCAAAAACCGGTGGTCTTTCTCGCACCGTTTTTGAAAGGAAGGCGATTTTTCTCGTTCGGCAGCGATCATCATTACCGGCGGACACATGGCTGCGGGTGGTTTTCAATACCATTTTCCCCGGGCGTTAAAGGACGACTGAGGGCCTGACACGATATGTGTGTGCGCTGTCCGATCTGAGGCTGGCCATCCAATAGTTATCACGCCCCTAATATGCTCAGGTGATAAAGCAAGGCAAACAATACCCCTGGCCCACCATCCATCACCCTCCGATGCGATCACAGCCGTCAATCTCCTCTTGAGATCTGACGGTCTAGAATGATCATCCCCACCACTAAACGGGTCCCACCGCCAGAGCTCCATGTCATCTAGTTTCGTGGCATTTTCCCCATTTCTTTTGTATTTCACCCGATTTCCAAAACCCTTCCATCGTTCATTTTCCGCCGTCGATCATCGCCCCCATGCATGATCGAACGATTCCCGTGCATTTCTCCACTAAGCCTCCATCTGTCTAGTCTTCCACCATTTTTGCATTGTCTGATCTGTTTTCACCGTTCCACTGCATTTTTCACCATTCCTCCAACAGTTCCTTCACCACTCCGTAGTCCTTCAAAGCATCCATCCCCCTCTAGCATGGATTTCTTAAAAAAAAATTGTGTTTTGTAGGGTACAGGTGGTGGATGACCGCCATGGTTCACATTCACTGTTACAATGGCACAAAATGTAGGGAAGACCTTTTTCAGGGATTGAAATTATGGAGAAAAGCCTGGGAAGGTGTTATGACATGATTTTCATTAAAGGAACAAAATTAAACTCTATAAAACCTCTCCAGCGCCATTAAAGCTCAAATTTCACAGACAGGGACAGTCATGAAATGGCAAAGAGTATCAACAAAAGATCAGGGAACTCAATGCTCAGTATTGAAGATTTTAAGTCTTAATCCATTTTTTAGAAGGTAAATGTACCAGATTGAAGACCTCGTCAAATCACACAGAGGGCCCAATGAGGCCTGACGTATAGAAATCAATATTGACAGCGTTTCACATCAGTAGAATTTTCTTCCCATGAAAGGACGAAGTGCCCCTACTATTTTCATCCTATACCGTGTTCCAGAGAAGATCTCAACCCTGGAAATAGTCCTAATGCTACTGGAGCATTTGTTACACGGTATGGCAGACCTCATAATTTGTACCTGCCTTTTTGTTTATTCACCAAAGTACTGCAGAGTACTACAGCCGAGAATACATCACAAACATACCTGAGGTAAATTGCAGCCTGTTGAAGACCACTCTTTCACCCAAAGAGTACCGAAGATTAATGTATGAACATTCAAACAGAATGGGCCTCGAGCCCCTCTTCCTATTCTATTTCAATGTTTCATTTAGTGTTTCACCTACCTCCTCTGCCTCTCTTTCAACTATAAAATTCATGAAGAAACTCATTGTAAAGGTTGTTGATCGGATATCTATGAATTTTAATTTGTTTTCTCTTGAGACATAGTTCTCTGTGTAGAGTTGTGAGATAGGCCAAGGAAGATGTTTTCAGATTGAATATCGAGCTGTTGGTAATGTTGTACATGACTGGTGTTACTCTTTAATATGACAAGCACATTACTTTGGATCCTGATTTAAAGCAGCAGTGATGTTTCTCTATCTTTGTCATTTTTTTACCTTGTAGTTCGTTACATTTCATTTCTTCTGGCACGCATCAAAAATTTGGCATAGGATTTACCCTTGTTAGGTACCCTATGTTTCTGCTCTCCCTGCCTTCAATTTTTTCTGCTGTATGTGTTATCTGAGGATTGATTTCAAGCTAATTTAACCAATGTAGTGGTCAAATATATACTGCTAACTGATGTATGAATTAATGAATATATTCTTATATGTTCTTGTTAGGCCTTAATTGAATGAATTGGGATACTGGGAGTTCAAAACTCTGTCTCTGTCTCACTAAGGTCCTTTTCAACTAATTAAACCTTCCTAATTTCCCTTAAGTTGGAGGCCGAAGCATTGAGAGTTCAAAGTCTCTCTCTGATCTCAGGTTTTCACCTTTGTGTTTAAATCTTTAATTTTTCCTTGTCTGAAGAGTTAACCTTTTAGGTTTTGGATCACAGGTTGTCCAATGGCATGTCCTGTCCCTGGATTTGATTCCTAAAAGGCCACCTTGGAGGTTTCCTTGCTTTCACCTTCTCTCTTACCATTTCATGCCACACTATCATCTTTAAGATCCAATGCTTTAGATGACTAGCCCAACTGAAAGCCTGCATATTGAATAGCAAGTAAACCCTTTCATAACTCCATTACCCAATGGTCTCGAGTGTTCTTTGGAATCATCTCTCCTTTGCCTAAAATCCTCTTTACACATCCTTGCCTCACATTGAACCCTTCCTTTCTGATTCCCAACAACCAAACAAACAATCAATCAAACAAACTCGTGCCTATAACTAGCCTAATATCTTAACACAGAGCTTAACAGACATAAACGTTTTGCCTACATAGAGAGGTCCCTCTCTAGACCCAGGAGGGGTGGATCCTGAGGTTTGAAAGTGGTTCTTATGTTGTCTCATCTTTTGGTATTGCCAAAATTTCCAAAACATGGGAACCCCAACAGATCATACGGCCATAATCAAACCCACCCTTGACTTTCCCTCATTTAACTGACCACGCATCTTCCCTCATCGTGCTCCATTATCTTATGTTCAATCTCCCAGCCCCAGATCTAACATCCATCGTGCATATCATGCAATTTTTGCATCCGAGTTTTAACACCTGAGAATTACGTGATATAAATAGTTTTTTGAGGCCACATGTCACTCAGCGATGTGTATCACGTTTTTTCAGGTGGATCTCAAAACCATCCTTCTGCAGCATGATACTAGTGTTTTTACCATCTAAAACTGCCTCCCTCCCGCAACCTCCATATTCAATCTCAGCTATCCATTGATCCCCGATCGACGGTCCGTATTGCATCTCGCGTTCTCTTCATATTTTCCCACAGTCGCGCCACCATTCCTCCAGGCCTCCACAGCATTGTTTTTGCCACCCCTTGGGTTTTATAATTAGTTTATTTTATTGTGCAGGGTCTCGTAAAGTGGAAAATTCACTCTGTTTTCCATAATTGCAGTCACTGTGATTCATAATACAGAGAGTCCATTACAGCAGAAAATGTGTATCAGCAGCAGGGATTAAAGGTGCTAAAGCCTGAAATTCAAGATTAGATGCTTTAATCCTTATTCAAAGGATGAAGACACAGTTGAAGAATGCACATGAAACAAGCCATATCTGTGTACATATCAGCAGTACATTTTCTCAGACAGTACACCTACGACATAAGTCTCCATGCCTCCCCGAGCTCCCAAAGGCCATTTCACTGACATAAAGCTTCCAAAGACTGTCAGGACCGCAATAATGGAAGCATGGAAACCCAGAAGACCATCAGTCACCTTACTTGCTTCAGAAGATAGAACAAAGTGCCTTACAGTTAGAAAGGACTCCAAAGAAACATCAAAGGTCAAATATCGACCTGACAGAGACTCTGAACTAGACTACAGAGTACAATGCAAAGCTATTAAGTAGAGTGGCTGTGGACGCTTCCTCCACTCTGTCTCGATGGATCCATTTAATTTCATCTACTCCTTCTATTTCATTTCCCTAAAAAAAACCCTAAAGAACACATTGTAAAGGGTTGCGTTGCTGTAGTTTTTGTTGTAGGGATTCATTTTTTACTGTTAGAATAGTTTTGGGAGAGAGTAGCGGAGTAGTTTGTAATGTAGTAGGTTGGGAGGAGAAAGTTTGGGCTGTAATCAGCCATTGAGCTCAGTGTATGTGACTAGTTTTGCATCAATTAATCAAGAAAATTTCACAGGATCCTGGTCTATTATTACGAGTGATGTTCTCTTATTACATTGTTTTATTACATTTTTCATGTTGTTCATTGGTCTTCTGGTACGCATAAGAAATCTGGCATAAGATATACCCTTGCATGGTACCCTATGTTTCTGCTCTCCCTACCTTTCATGTTTTCTACTGATAGTGAATCTAAGAGTGAATTCTTGTGATTTAACTAGTGTAGTAGTTGTTAGTCACTACTAGTTGATGTGTGAATTCAAGGTTTGCTGCTTATTTGTTCTTGTTGGGTTTGAGCTGCAAGAATTGGGATACCAGGGATTTAGTGTAAGCCCTGTCCACTGGGGTCCTTTTCAAACAAATTGGCCTTTCAAAGATCCCTCGAGCTAGTGCCAAAGCATTTAAGGTTCAAAGTCCTTCTCTAATCTTAGGCCTAGTTCTATGTTTAAGTCTTAAATGTTTTCCCTTTAAGAGTATGCCGAAGCAGATCTGGAGTTATATGACCTCTGGTCTGATCTTAAGCTACCCTTTGTGCCTCTCCTTCTCTCTTTAATGTTCCATTTCACCATCTATCTTGAAGATCCCTTAGTATAGATGACTTGCACTATGAAAGCCTTGGCTAGTTGTTTTCAAGTAATCACCTTCCATGACTCCATAGCCCAATGGATGGCACATTCCTAACTTATCCTCTTTTGCCAAAAAATCCTGTTGCTTTGCTCCATTCCTGCCATAACCTTCTTAGTTAATGATCTCCGACCAACCCAACAACCAACCAAATCATTTTAAACCCGTCTTTTTGCTTCATACCTAGCCTAATACCTCATTTTGAGCTTTCAAAGATATATCATTATTTTCTTTTTGGAGAGATCCCTCTCTGGGTCTAGGAGGGCTAGATGCTAGGGCCCCAAAGCGATTGTGATGTTGTCTAGTCTTTTGGTCTCTCCAATTTGGCCAATCTCAGATACCCTTAGGCACTCAGAAGACCCAAAATCTATGGTTAGGTTGGTATCCAATGCTGGTGGTGGACAGCAGTCTGTTTCAAACATCCAAATTCATCCGCCTAGCGACTCCACACTCTAAAATTCCTAATAGACCTAATGACTCCACTGGTAGAAGACTCTGAACTGGTTGAGAAGATGTAGTGACCTTATTTGCAGAAACATGGATCCAAACATGGACAGATATGCAAAGCTAGATGCTCTGGCTGACCAATTAAATAACATAGAAAACATGTTTGGTGAAGTGCTAGAAAGATATGCGGCTAATTTAAATGCAGATGTTGATTATTTAGAATAGTCCATGCATTTTCCAGAGCAAGGGCCAACTCCAGACCTAGACAATGAGCAAGACATGTATGAGGATCTGGGTTTGGAGTTTGCTATTGCTCTAGAAAACGTTAAAGATGAGGCTCAAGAAGATATCTGGCCTCCAGATCAATTTGTACAAGAAGCAGAGGACTGTTGTTATTCTGTCAGTGTTAGAAAAGAAATTCCTCCATTGACAGAAGAAGAGATGGACCGAATATTAAACACACAGTCCACCTCTGAAATATTTTACAGAACTGATACACTTGCTCATTCATCTGAGGAGTTTGATCATGCAGATCCAGAGAACTCCTCTACGGATCAAAATGAAGAAATACCTACTAAGAATCTGATAGGTTTGATTGGTGACATTGCTTATGGTTATGACTTTCCTAGTTATGTTCTGTTTGATGATGATTGTTTATAGAGGGAAGCCGAGCTCGCAGGACCATCATTAGCAAGTTCAGGGGAGGAGAGTCAGGGCCAGAAATTTCAGAGAGGCAATGAACCAAGTCAGCCTATCTATGACACTGATGAAGAAAACTATGAAAGCCTAGTAATAGATGAATATTCATGGAGTTTTCACTCTATTACACCTCAGATCATCAGTGATGGTTTTCATATGATCGGAGACCAGTAGTCTTCCCTTTCAGAGGATGGGGAAGAAAGAAAAGAAGAGATTCTTGAGAATGATGAAAGTAAGGAGCCTTCTCTTGAAAAAGAGGAAGCAATGGAGCATACTGCTAGTCAAGAATACATAGATCTTTTCACGGAGCTCAGCCCATCAAAGCAGAATATATCAGAGCTCCAAGAGGACACAGCTGCAATATATGATGATTCCTCCAGTTCAGAAAATGAAGAAGATGAAGGAGATTCTCTATCTCAAGAGAGTCTCAATCTTGAACCAGTTGTAGAAGAAGAAAGCCTGGTTGAAGTCCGCCTGCTAAATATTCATAACCAGGTATCATTTCATGATCCTTATGTTCATTTCTTGCAAACATTTGAAGAAGGATCAAAGGTCTTTTTGAGCAGCATGTTGCAGACAACAAGAAAATTTTTAAAGACTGTTGTTGAGGAACCAAAAGAATGGGAGTGGCCCTACCTATCCAGCCTGCTCAAGGAGCTGAGCAAGAAATATCGGTCATGGGATCACTTGATGGACTGGTTGCATTGGAAGAGAATGTTTGTAAGCTAGACTTGTAAATATTCCAGTTAGAATAGGGTAGGCAGTAAAAGTTGAATAAAGCTCAACCTGTGAGCATTTAGTTAGTGGTTTTAAATTTATGCAAATTTTTTAGTCCATGAGCAGTTTTGTCTTTATGCCATGGTCCATAGCAAGCCAAACAGTCTAACCCTGGCTTGACTGTTGTTCAATTTCTGTCTTAGAATGTAGAGAAGAAGTCCACTAGACAGTTTAATCCTAGTAGACATTAGTTTAGGTAGAGAAACCATGAGGCCAACAGTTTAATCTGGTCTCATGGAGTGATAAGGGTAGAAATAGAATAGGTTTATTTTTATTGTTTGTGAAAATTGATGATGCAAAGGGTTTGCTAGTCCAAATGCACCTAGAAGAAAAAATGTTAGGACTATAGTATGGGTAGGTAGTTGTTTGGGAGAGAATTTATGCTCATATGATGTCTCCATGATTTGTGGCAGCTGATCCAAGAAATAAAATGGATGTGTCAAGTACCAGGCATATGGCCTACACCAAAGATAATTTTCTAAATTCTTGACTCCTTCAAGAAGGAGCCATCCCCATGTGGAGCCACTATTAGCCCCCTATGTATTTTTTGACAAGAAAACAGGGGGCTAAAATGTTTTTTGAGCCCTCAAGGAATGCATTTCCCCTGAAAACACATCATCCTTGAAGCCTCCTTGTGCCTTTGTCCTTTGATAAATCCTCACTACTGTTCCCAGTTTAAAAGCCTCTCTGTTGTAAAAAGAATGCCCAAAAAGGCCTTTTCCCTCTTATTTCATTCCCCCTAAACCTCTGTTTTCATCACCCTTTCCCTCCCTTAACTCCCCATTAATCATCCAAATCCCCTTTTAAACCTTTCAAATACCTTTTTTTGGCTTAAAATCCCTTTATTCCCCTTACCGAATTCCCTCTCCGGCCTTAAAAAGCATTAAAATTTGGCAAAAATCACTCATTTTACATACACATGCTTAGTCCCTTTTGGCCAACCCCCTTAACCACTTCCCCACCATGTGACCTATGCCCAAGACCAAGCGCTTAAGCCCGGGGCACTTATCGGAATCAGAAGATGTTCGAGGAGCACATTTCTTTGTTAACAGATTTTCTCCGATGCAAGAAACTTTTACGTTATACACCCCTGCCGCGATCTGAGCCATCGATCTCTTAAAAGATCCAACGATCATTACTAAACCTCAAAACGCGCCTTTTTCCTCTCTCCTCCCATCCTTCGATTACATGAGAGCCGTCGATCTATCTATAGATCGGACGATGGTCGCTCAATCGCTCGCTGTTGAACGCGCCAATCACATTGCTGTTGACCCTCCCCGATTGGTGAGTTCCGACCCAATCATAGTCATTGATCTCGAGCCAATCCAATGGTCTAGAGCCAATCACAACTATCTTCCATCAGAGTTTTTCCCTCCATCGCTCTCCCTCCGATTGGATCCTCGCCGTCAAATCCTTTGGATCCAACGGCCCATATTACCCCTCACTCCACCTCTGTGCCTCCCGATTGGTCATTCCCAACCCAATCTCCACTGTTGATCTCCTTAGATTGGACAGCTAGAATCAAACCCCCCTTTGAATTTCCCTCATTTAACTGACCGCGCATCTTCCCTCATCGCGCTCCATTATTTTTCGTCTGATCTCCTAGCCCCAGATTTGACACCCATCGTGCATATTGCGCAGTTTTCTCATCCAAGTTTTAACGCCTGAGAATTACGTGATATAAATGGTTTTTTGAGGCCACGTGTCACTCAGTGACTTGTATCACGTTTTTTCGGGCGGATCTCAAAACCATCCTTCCACAGTGCAATACCAGTGGTTTTACCATCCAAAACCGCCTCCATCCCACAGCCTCCATATTCAATCTCATCCATCCATTGATCCCCGATCGATGGTCCATATTGCATATCGCATTCCCTTCATATTTTCCCACAGTCACACCCCATTCCTCCAAGCCTCCACATCATTTTTTCTGCCACCCCGTGGGTTTTATAATTAGTTTATTTTATTGTGCAAGGTCTTGCAGAGTGGAAAATTCACTCTGTTTTCCATAATCGCAGTCGTTGTGACTCAGAATACAGAGATTCCATTACAACATAAAAAGTGTATCAGCAGTAGGGATTAAAGTTGTTAAAGCTTGAAATTGAATATTAGATGCTTTAATCCTTATTCAAAGGATTAAGACACGGTTGAAGAATGCACATGAAACAAGCCATATCTGTGTACATATCAGCAGTACATTTTCTCATACATTACACCTCTGACAGAAGTCTCCATGCCTCCCCGAGCTCCCAAAGTCCATTTCACTGACAGAAAGCTTCCAAAGACTGTCAGGACCGCAATAATGGAAGCATGGAAACCTAGAAGACCTTTAGTCATCTTACTTGCTTCAAAAGACAGAAAAGAGTGCCTTACAGTCAGAAAGGACTCCAAAGAAACATCAGAGGTCAAATATCGACCTGACAGAGACTCTGAACTAGACTACAGAGTATAGTGCAGAGCTATTAAGAAGAGTGGGCATGGACGCTTCCTCCACTCTATCTTGATGGATCCATTTAATTTCATCTACTCCTGCTATTTCATTTCCCTATAAGAACCCCTAAAGAACACATTGTAAAGGGTTGCATTGTTGTAGTTGTTGTTGTAGGGATTCATTTTTTACTGTTAGAACAGTTTTGGGAGAGAGTAGCAGAGTAGTTTGTAATGTAGTAGGCTGGGAGGAGAAAGTTTGGACTATAATCAGCCATTAAGCTCAGTGTATGTGATTGGTTTTGCATCAATTAATCAAGCAAATTTCACAGGATCCTGGTCTATTATTACAGGTGACGTTTCTCTTATTACATTGTTTTATTACATTTTTCATGCTGTTCATTGGTGTTCTAGTACGCATCAGAAATATGGCATAGGATATACCCTTGCATGGTACCCTATGTTTCTGCTCTCCTAGCTTTTATGTTTTCTACTAATAGTGAATCTAAGAGCGAATTCTTGTGATTCAACCAGTGTAGTATTTGTTAGTCACTGCTAACTGATGTGTGAATTCGGGGTTTGTTGCTTATTTTTTCTTGTTGGGTTTGAGCTGCAAGAAATTGGATACCAAGGATTTAGTGTAAGCCCTGTCCACTGGGGTCCTTTTCAAACATATTGGCCTTTCAAAGATCCCTCGAGCTAGTGCCAAAGCATTTAAGGTTCAAAGTCCTTCTTTGATCATAGGCCTAGTTCTATGTTTAAATCTTAAATGTTTTCCCTTTAAGAGTATGCCGAAGCAGATCTGGAGTTAGATGACCTCTGGTCTAATCTTAAGCTACCCTTTGTGCCTCTCCTTCTCTCTTTAATGTTCCATTTCACCATCTATCTTGAAGATCCCTTAGTATAGATGACTTGCCCTATGAAAGCCTCGGCTAGTTGTTTGCAAGTAATCACCTTTCATGACTCCATAGCCCAATGGATGGCACATTCCTAACTTATCCTCTTTTGCCGAAACATCCTGTTGCTTTGCTCCTTTCCTTCCATAACCTTCACAGTTAATGATATCCGACCAACCCAAAAACCAACCAAATCATTTTAAACCCCTTTTTGTGCTTCATACATAGCCTAATACCTCATTTTGAGCTTTCAAAGATATATCATTCTTTGCTTTTTGGAGAGATCCCTCTCCAGGTCCAGGAGGGCTAGATCTTAGAGTGCCAAAACAGTTGTGATGTTGTCTAGTCTTTTGGTCTTGCCAATCTGGCCAAAACACTAGAACCCCAACATGTGCCATTAAATTTTCATTCAAAGAATGAATGTCTAGAAGGCCTGCTTCTGTTAGTACTATGTATTTGGCCCAAAATCCTGTGATTTCCAAGTTCATGTCTGTTGAGTCCCGAATTTGTCTCTTTTCCATACACTTTTCCATATCTCTTTCACTCACCTAAACCTCCAAAATTGTCAATATCATGTGCAAAAGGGTATCTAACATGGTTTTTAATTATGTTTGTGTGTTTTCTATTTGATTTAGATTTTGTTCATACAGCTGCGGAAACTTGTCACTTTCCGCAGCCGCTGCAACTTTCCGCAACTATTTTGTGGAAATCAATGTTACAGGTGTCAACGAAGGAAACAAACCACATGGGAAGGCTAGGAATGACAAGGACATGGTTCGTGTCCTATTGGTTCAATGAAATTCGTCAAGGAAAGCCGCGGTCAAAGCCATCCACGTGGAAGTCAACTGTGGAGTTCTATGTCGGCTGGACTCTGTTTCGTGGCATAGAAACATCCATACGGCCGTTTTCCAAGCTTGTGGAAGTTAATTGACATCTGTGCAAAGTTCTGGAGTTGAATTTAAGCGCCCACCTTCCATAGATCCGTTTCCCAAACATGGCCATACTCCTAAATCCGTGGCCTTCGTGGTCTACGTGTTGGCTGCTATCATAAACTTCAGGAAACAGTTACATTTTATTGCTTTATAAAGAGCGTTTGCATACGCACGTAGAGTTAGTGAATGTGAGTTGATAGTTGTTAGTTATTAAGTTGATGTGCGTACTCTGTTATGTGGTGATTACGCTGCCTTGAGCCGTAATACCACCAGCCTGTAATGACTTTCTTTTTAATGTGAAAAACTCTTTTTCATAACTTAATTTGTGTTTGAAGATCATACCAGAGCTGCGTAGAGGGCCCCTGCTCAGCCGAGGTTCTGTGTATTAATGTATATATTTTTCATTTCATTTCTTTAAGTAATCATTGTATCATAACCCATTACATGTTCATATTTCATAGTTGTTTTATTTCTGTTCATACATTTCTGTAATTTCCATTGCATTCCTGTCTTTTATGTTTTTATGATTGTTAAAATACTGATCAGTTTTCTTGTGCAGGTTTTAGGTAGACACCCCGGGGCATTTTCATAGTATTTTCGCTAGTGATATGAAACTGATATTATTCTGCTGCTAGTTTTCTTTCACAGTCTTTGTTTAACTTCAGTTTTGTCTTGTGCACTTCAGTTTTGTTTATCTGATTCAGTAGTTAAAATTAGACATATTAAGCTACTCATAGTGTCTTCAGCTACCTCCGAAAGCCACAGCTGGACTGATGGTGAGGGGCTGCATGATGAAATGTGTAGTTTAGTATTAGTTTCCTTTCTGCAAAATTAGATATATTAAGCTGCTCATAGTGTCTTCAGTTTCCTCCGAAAGCCACAGCTGGACTGATGGTGAGGGGCTACATGATGAAGTGTGTAGTTTAGTATTAGTTTCTTTTCCGCAAACTTAAATATATTGAATCATGTATGACATCTTCAATTGCCTCCGAAAGCCACAGCTGGACTGATGGCGAGGGATTGAATCATGTGTGTATGGTTTAGTATTAGTTTACTTTCTGCAAATTAAATATCAGTTACACAAGTTGTTTATGATTACTTCCACAAGTCACAGCTGGTCTAATGATGAAGGGTCAGAAAATGAATTGATGTAATCTGGTTTAGATTTCTTTCATTGCAACTTTGAATTTCCATAAGCGTAGTTTCTTTTGTGTTCAGTTGGCAGCAAGAATAGTTTAGTTTTCATATTCACTAGTTTCTTGTTTTGATTCATTAGATTAACAACACTTTCCATTTCAGCAGTTTACTTTCTTTTGTCATTGTAATTCCAATTTGCTTTTGAAGTTTCGAGATTGGAAAATCATTATAGGGGAATATCATTTCCTTGAACAATTATAACCAAGCTTGTTTCTCACTTTAGAATTTCCATTTCACCTTAGAAAGACCATAAACGACAAAATGATAAGAAAGAGGTTATCTTGCACATATAGTGCGCCGCACTTCATCAGCTTACGATTCCCGGATTGACAATTAAATGCAGCAATTTAGGACACACTAAACTGACCAAACATTTTGGCGCCGTTGCCGGGGAAGTGTAACTAGGTAGCCAATTTCTTAAAAAAAAACACATAAAATCATAAAAGAAGGGAAAACTTGATAACTTCTTGAAGTATGCTCTCCTCTTGCACCTAGTGTGATCTAGAGGATCAGAAAAGAGAGTTATTGGTTTAGTAATTTCTTAAGTATGCTCTCTTCTTGCACCTAGTGTGATCTGGAAGATCAGAAAGAGAATTATTAGCCCAACTTTTGTTAAAAAAAAAAAAACTAAAAAAATGACATGCATAGAGCAAGAGATTCTAGGGGAAGGTTTATAGCTAAAGCCATGAGTTCGATTTTTACAACTCCATCTTCTTCAAGGCATAGACCAGATTCACCATCATCTACCCCTAGCCTTAAGATTTTTGGAAGCCAAAGAACAGCTGAATTAGAGGATTCTCCTACACCACCTATTAAAGCCTACTTTGAAAACAAAGAAACTTTCTCTCATCCTTCCTTGATAGAAGAACTAGAGGACTATAAAGACTCTAAAGAAGCTATCATGGCAGAGGAAGTAATAAATAGAGGTGGAGATAGAGGAGGAGGAGATAATGAAGATAACAATGGTGAAGGAAATAATGGTAGAAATAGGGACGATTTTCTTGGATTCCCTATAGTTGATGAGGAACCTCATGCAACAATGAAAAATATTTCACCATCTGTTCTCCCTAACTTTTATGGATTACGAAGTGAAGATCCTGAAACATTTCTGTTTGAGTTTGAAGTAGTGTGCCTAACTTATGACTATATGGAAGATTCTCAAAAACTCAAACTATTTCCTTCAACCTTGAAGGGATCTGCTTTGAAATGGTTCATGGGATTAGCCACTCAATCTATCAGGACTTGAAATGATATGAAACAAACATTTTTGGATAGATACTTGGATTATTGTATGCCCACCAATCACAAGGATGAGGTATTCAAAATGATGCAAAAAGAAGATGAAAATTTGGAAGACTTAATTGAACGATTTCAATACAACTTGAAAAGAGCAAAGATGAGCAACTTAGATAATGAAACCTTGAAAGCCCTCCTATTAAAAGCTATTAGAGATGAATGGATAGACATTTTAAACATGATGGGGAAAGGAGACATTTCTCAACTCCCATTTCATGATATAACAGAACTATGTATCCAATTCTCAAGGGGAAGATCTAAAACTGGAAAAGGGCCTAGGGATTCTTCTCTTATTAGGGCTAACAAATCTGCAACTGGATCAGTAAGTAGGGCAGAGATTGGTAATATGCTCGATGAGTTTAAAACTGATATCTTAGGGGGTCTTAGTGAACAACTAGACACCCTTAAAATCCAAAACAAGCAGAAAGCAGAAACAGATGCTTTAGCCATCTTTTGTCCGAAATGTAGAAAGAAACATGCTTTAAGGGAATGTCCCTTGGATGCAAAAGTTGTATAAACATGTATGATTTGCTCAGAAAATCATGAGATCAAGGATTTTCCTTCAATCCCTGGACTCAAAGTTGTTTTTCAAGAAGATCCAAATTCAATAGAATCTCTCTGTTTTGTCGCAAGGAGACCTTGGCAGGGACAACAATCTCAAGGGTTTAATAACTCTATGAATCTTCAAACCCCACCAAATTGGACTCCTTGGCAACAACCTTGGCCCCAACATCAAAACTCATATCAGCCATGGGTACAAGGAATGCAAAATCCTTATGGGAGATTTGCTCAATTTTATCAATATCCTCCATCTTTTCAAAATCAACAAGCTCCACAACTTCCAAGCCCAAATCCACAACTTTCATTGCCATTTCCACAACAACAACCTTCTCAACAAAATACAAATCTTCAACTCATGCTCCCATACCAACAGAAGACAAATCAACTTCCAGCTCAGCCATTGCCAAATCCTAACAATAAGAATCCTCAAACTACTTATATGGTAGAAGGACAACAATTTCCTACCTATATGATTGTTCCTCTCAACGATGTACAACTCAGATCTGGTAGAGTTTTAGAAAACCTTCTATAGACATTCAAGAGCAAGATACCTCTGAGGAGGACTCTCTTCAAGTCAATAAGGGTTCTGAGGAAGAATCTCTTCAAAATTCAAAAATTCAAAAAGAAAAAGAAAAGCTAGCATCCACAACTCCTATAGTTGAGCAACATGTATCTTCATCTACACCTCCTTTTCCGGAAAGACTACAAATTGATAAGGGGGTGGAAAAACAAATTTTGTTGCCTAACTATGACTTTCTAGATGAATTGAAGAACGTTTGTATCAAGATTCCATTGCTACAAGCCATTCGAGAAATTCCTATTCTAGCAAAAACCATAAAGGAGTTGAGTTTCAAAAGACCAGGAAGAAAGATAAAAGACACAAGAAGAATCCACCTGGTAGGAAAGATTGCAGACATTATGATGGGAAAAATTACCATGCAGAAGTATGTAGATCCAGGAAGTCCAATTGTCAAGACACACATAAATGGGATAGAAATTCCAAACACATTGATTGACTTAGGGGCTGCTATCAACATTATGAGTAGACAGACTATGGAACAGTTAAAACTTCCTAACCTTCTTTTTACACCTACTTTATTGCAACTTGTAGATCGATCGGTTATTAAACCAGATGGTGTATTAGAAGATATTTCGGTCTCCTTAGATTCTTGGGAATATCCAGTAGACTTTATGATTTTGACTCCCAAGAATAATCTAGGAGGACATCCAATTATCTTAGGAAGACCTTGGCTGGCCACAGCTGATGCTTTTATTAGCTGTAGATCTGGAGACATGTACATTTCTAATGGTAATTCGACAAAGAAATTCAATTTGTATCCTCCAGCAAGAGCAATCACAGAAATAGGAGACAATGAATGGGTCAATGATGAGGACACTATACAACCTGTCTTTACCATTTCTGAGATTAGTGAGGATAGTCAAATTCTGAACACATTAGAAAATTTTGAAGTAACTTCAGAATATGACCCCACACAATTTCAGTTGGAATCTTACATAGAATATTTATCATCAAGACAAATGTCTCTTTACTCTATGGAAGAATTTGGTAATTCTGTTTTTGAGATTTTTCCAGAAAAGACATTGAATATCAATAAACATCTGGAGAAGTCACAACAAGAAGAACTAACCGGAATCTTGCAAAAACATTCTACTGCATTTGCATGGGAGTATACTGACATGAAGGGTATTGATCCTAAGACTTGCATCCATCATATCTATATTGAGGAAAACAGTAGACCAATCAGACAACCTCAAAGAAGGATGAATCCAAATCTTAGGGAGATAGTGAAGGAAGAGCTCCAAAAACTTCTCAATGTAAACTTCATTTATCCAATTTCAGATAGCCGATGGGTTTCTCCTTTGGTTATAGTACCTAAAAAGAATGGCAAATGGAGAGTATGCATTGATTACAGGGAGTTGAACAAAGCAACTTTGAAGGATCACTTTCCTTTGCCTTTTATTGATCAGGTATTAGATACATTAGCAGTTAAAAAGTACTTTTCATTTTTGGATGGTTTTAGTGGCTATAATCAAATTCAGGTAGCACCTGAAGATCAAGATAAGACCACATTTACTTGTCCATGGGGAACTTTTGCCTACCGAGTGCTTCCTTTTGGGTTATGTAATGCACCCGCAACATTCCAAAGAGCAGTACTAGGAATTTTTTTCTGATCTAATCCATGATTGTGTAGAGGTTTATATGGATGATTTTACAGTTTATGGTAATTCATTTGAAGAGGCATTAGAAAATTTGGAAAAAGTTCTTATAAGATGCAAAGAAACAAACCTTTCATTAAGCCATGAAAAATGCTTTATGATGTTTACTGAAGGGATTGTTTTAGGACATCATATTTCAGGAGATGGAATTAAAGTTTATAGATCAAAAGTTGAAGTCATCTCCAAGTTGCCTATTCCAAATTGTCAAAGAGATGTTAGAAGTTTTCTAGGTTTTACTGGTTACTATAGAAGATTTATAGAGAACTTCACTAAAATAGCATCTCCACTCTTCAAGTTGCTTACAAAAGACTGTGAATTTAAATGGGATCCTGATTGTCAATCCGCTTTTGAAACTTTCAAAACAAGAATATCTGAAGCACCTATCTTGAGAGGACCAAATTGGAAACTTCCTTTCCATATTTCTACAGATGCTTCAGATACAGCTCTTGGAGCTGTGTTGGGTCAAAAAGATTTAATTCCTTATGCCATTTATTACACCAGTAAAAATTTGACTCCCACAGAGTTGAACTATACTGTGACCGAAAAAGAGTTCTTAGCTGTTGTTCATGCAATTAATAAGTTTAGACATTACATAACAGGCTATGAAACTTTTATTCATACTGACCATTCTGCAATTAGATATTTAATGAACAAACCTGTTACTAATGGCAGAGTGACAAGATGGCTTTTACTTTTACAAGAATTCAATATTACTGTGTTGGATAGACCAGGAAAACAGAATACAGTAGCTGATTTCTTGTCTAGGATTCAGAATACTAAAGAAGATTCTCCCGTAGAAGATAAATTTCCTGATGAATACTTGTTTGCAGTAACTATTAAGACCCCTTGGTATGCAGATATTGCTAACTATTTGGTTACAGGGAAACTACCTTCACATTTATTTCCAAGAGAAAAACGAAAGATTATTCAGGAGAGTTCAAAATATTCATGGATTTCTAACGAATTGTTTAAAACAAAGCCAGATCTTGTGATCAGAAGATGTGTCAGGGAAGATGAAATGCCTGATATTCTTAAGGCATGTCATGATGAACCATGCGGCGGACACTTTGCGGACAAAAGGACGGCCTATAAAATCCTTTCCTTGGGATATTATTGGCCTTCTCTCTTCAAAGATGCAAAACAATATGTCAAAAGGTGTGATAGTTGCCAAAAAGTAGGGAAACCTACCCTTTCAAATGAAATGCCACTGCAAACACAGGTACTCATTGAACCCTTTGAAAAATGGGCTTTAGATTTCATTGGACCGACTAATCCACCATCGAAGCAAAAGAAGTATATATTGGTTTGCACTGATTATGTTACTAAATGGGTAGAAGCTAAAGCATTAGTATCTGCTACTGAAAATTCAATTGTTCATTTTCTTTATGAGGATATTTTTACTCGCTTTGGTGTTCCAAGAGAAATTGTGACAGATCAGGGAAGCCAATTCACATCCAACTTGGTGGAGAAGTTGATGGAAGAATACAAAATCAAGCACAAAAGATCTACTCCTTACCATCCGCAAGCAAATGGTCAAGTGGAGTCTACAAACAAAGT
Source organism: Pinus albicaulis (assembly GCA_034641835.2). NCBI lineage: Eukaryota > Viridiplantae > Streptophyta > Pinopsida > Pinales > Pinaceae > Pinus > Pinus albicaulis. Next base: position 1,413,571,438 of record CM076572.1, on the reverse strand, counting down.
TCTCGAAAGCATCATCACCAAAACTGTTCATCTACATAGAAGAGATTGGGCAGAAAGGCTTCCTGAAGCCTTGTGGGCCTACAGAACTACATGGAGAAATACAACAAGACATTCTCCCTATGAACTTGTTTATGGGAAAGAAGTCTTGCTCCCCATTGAGTTCCAAGTCAAGACCTTCAAGATAGCAGTTCAGTTGGGGATGGACTTATCAGAAGCCCAAAAGCATAGAATGGAGCAACTGAATGAGCTAGATGAGATCAGACAAGAAGCAATTCTAAGAACTGATCTAGTTCAATATCAAAGAACTAAGTGGCATGACAAATATATCAAAGAGAAGAAGTTTCAAGAAGGAGATTGGGCATTGTTATTTGACTCCAAGTTTAAAGACTTTCAAGGGAAATTTCAGACTCATTGGCTTGGGCCATATGAGATTGACAAGGTCTTTAACAATGGTGCTGTAAGAATCAAGACCATTGATGAGTTTCAAACTCCTCTTTTAGTGAATGGCCATAGATTGAAAGTTTATCATAAGCCACTCTCTAAAGAGGATTTTGTCAAGTTGTTTCAAGAAAGTTCTGCAATCAGGCTGGTACAAAAGAATCCTTCTTCTCTACCAAGCTAGTTTTTGTTTTTCAAGTTAAAAAAAAAAATAAATAAATAAAAAAAGAGAAAAAAAAAATAAAAAAAAAAAGAGAAGAAAAAAAATGGTATAAGCCTGAAAACCAATCATTGATTGGCAGTCTTATACAGAAAATATGGGGTGAAAATCAGGGACACCTGACACTCTATATTTTCCAAAAAAAATATGTCTTTCATTTCATTTCATTTCACCACCCACTCCATTTCATTCCACTTCATTTCATTTCATTTCATTTCATTTTCACTTCATTCCACTTCATTTCATCCATTCCATCAATAAAAATATTTTTATGACCATTTCCACCTGGTCATTTGTCATTTGTTCATTTCTATTTCAGCCAAGTGATAGCTGTGTCAGTTTCCGCAGCTGACATCTGTTTCCGCAGCTGACTCCAGTTTCCGCAGCCAGGAGCAGATTCCGCAGCTACTACTACTCTGTTTTCAAAAAGAATGTACAGTTAGTTGTTGTTTTCATAAATCATGAAATAAAATGCAGGAGAGGATCAATGGGACATTCAAGACACTAATGAAGATCAATCAGTTGAAGACCAAGGGCAAAAGCAAGGATTCCAAAGGTATGAATAAAGTTTATTTCAAATAGTATAAAAGACACATTTTTATGTAATTTTAAACTATGAACTCTACCCATAACGCGCAATGATTATATTGACAGTCCGTAACCCTCCACGATCTCTATGTTATCCTCTTGCATTTATTCACAAACGGCTTCATTATTGAAATTCCGACTCTTACTCATGTTCAAATAGCCCACCGAAGATAATGATATGTATTTGAGTTGACAAAGGACTCTTACAAGCCGCATAACTCCATAATCATTGATTGAAACGTGTTCATATTTATGACACAGCCACCAAAAATTCAAAATGCGGCCGAAGGCATTACACTTTGTTAACTTCTTTGTCGTTTCTCTGTCGTGTTACAAAACCTCACTCTACTCATTCTCATTCCCTGTTTCACTCCATTCCGTTCCTTTTTACTCACTCTCATTCCCGTATATTCACCCACAGTCTTATTCCATTTTGTGTATGGTGCTCATTTCCGTTTTGTGATAACATCCCCACAGCATTGTGCTCGACTCCGTGTATTCCATCGTTCCACTTCCGCTTAAAACCCTCACAGAGGCAAGCTGTGAAGCACAGAGAAGTAAAATGGGAAAATTATTAAGGGCAGAGCCAGAAGGACCAAAGTTCATAGAGGGATTTCCACAAGCAAAAGAGATGTTGAGAAAAGCTAAATGGCTACGTTTTATTCAGAAATTCCGGGGTTACCACAGAGAAATTACCAAAGCGTTTGCAAGATCATTTGATGGCTCGGAAGCAGAAGTGGGAGACCTCAAATTTTTGGTTAATGAAGCATCAATAGCAGCAGCAACAGAGCTTTTTCAGGAAGGAGAACGGTGGTTCAAAAACAAAAGTATCAGTGATGAGGCATGGAGAACAATCCTCCGAAATCAAGGTATGGATATCACTGTTTTCAAAAGAGGAATTCCAGTGCATGCAATAAAAGATGAATGGGCTACTTTATTACTAATTGTTCAGAAATTTATCACATGTGAAGGCCGCTTTGGCTCTATGTACATGTATCATACTAGGATATTGATGAATTTCCTTGAAAACCAAACTCTCAATCTTCCTTATTTCCTATTCAATAGCTTGAAGAAAATGGCTGTGACGGTGCAAAAACACCTAGGAGATGTAGAGCCTCATTTATATCATCATGGGCTTATAAAAATTTTGATTGAAAAGGAACTGAAAGAAAGAGAAGATACTTGGGAACAATTCTTAGTTAGAAACTTCTTTGAAGAACCTCAAGAAATTCCTGAAGGTAAATCAATTAGAAGGAGTAGAAGAAATAAAATGGATGTTGAAACCCAAGTTGCTCCTACACAGGAAGTTCCCGCAGCTAGCACAGCAAAACGAAGTAGAAGGAAAAGAACAATAGATGAAATCCAAGATACTTCTACTATTACTATGAAGAAAAATGATAAGGAAGAGAGATTGATAAAAAGGAAGAAGAAGGAAATCAAAATTAAGAAGCCAAAAAATATCAAAAGGGAAAGAAATTGTTGAGGCTGTCCATAAAACCTCTTCTTCTGAAAAAGAAGATCACCAAATTCTGTCTGAGAGATTAATTTTTCTTCAAAAACAGTCATCTCTATCTAAGAAGGCAAAACCAGGAAAACAAGAACAAAAGGGTAGTGTACCACAGCATGTGAGGAGAAGTAGCAGGCTTAAGGGAAAACTGAGAAAAACACAAATTAAAGGTCCTCATTTCATTGATTTGGGTGAAGAGACATCTGAACAGTCTCCAACCGACCATATTCCATTTCAGTCAGTTAGTGAACCTGACTCCTTTCACTCCCAATCAGACAATGAGTGTACTCCATCTTATTCTCAGCAAAATATTGATGAAAGTTCTCCTCAGCCAAATTTTGAACATAATTCTCCCTTGCATCATTTTGAGGACAGTCCAATGAAGAAGACACCGGAAGTAGACCCCAAACAGAAGGAGGTCTATGATTATATAGAATCCTTGGAGAAGGCAGCCACAGGTCCAAGCACCTCTTCTACTCAGCCTCATACATTGCAGGATGACTTGGTTCAGTCATTAAAACAGGAGATTTTTGAGCTTGAGCTTTTGAATCGGCATATCAAAAATGAAAATGAAACACTCAAAGAGCAAGGCAAACTGGACAAGATTATCCATGACAATACTATGTTACTTTTGGGTATTTGGCAAAAGAAAAATAAGAAGCTAAAAAGGAAATGCCAAAAATTGAGCAGAGCACTTGTGAATATCAAATTCAGGTGCCTCATGAAGAAACCCAGAATGATGGCAGTACCAAAGAAGAAGAGAAGGGGGTTAGATGTGTTGGCTGAAGTATAAAGGCACATGAATTGAACAAGAGAGTGTCAAAATTTTGGTTGCATGAGGACATGCAACACCTTCACAGTGGGGGTATGTTGAGTCCCGAATTTGTCTCTTTTCCATACACTTTTCCATATCTCTTTCACTCACCTAAACCTCCAAAAATTGTCAATATCATGTGCAAAAGGGTATCTAACATGGTTTTTAATTATGTTTGTGTGTTTTCTATTTGATTTAGATTTTGTTCATACAGCTGCGGAAACTTGTCACTTTCCGCAGCCGCTGCAACTTTCCGCAGCTATTTTGTGGAAATCAATGTTACAGGTGTCAACGAAGGAAACAAGCCACATGGGTAGGCTAGGAATGACAAGGACATGGTTCGTGTCCTATTGGTTCAATGAAATTCGTCAAGGAAAGCCGCGGTCAAAGCCATCCACGTGGAAGTCAACTGTGGAGTTCTATGCCGGCTGGACTCTGTTTCGTGGCATAGAAACATCCATACGGCCGTTTCCCAAGCTTGTGGAAGTTAATTGACATCTGTGCAAAGTTCTGGAGTTGAATTTAAGCGCCCACCTTCCATAGATCCGTTTCCCAAACATGGCCATACTCCTAAATCCGTGGCCCTCGTGGTCTACGTGTTGGCTGCTATCATAAACTTCAGGAAACAGTTACATTTTATTGCTTTATAAAGAGCGTTTGCATACGCACGTAGAGTTAGTGAATGTGAGTTGATAGTTGTTAGTTGTTAAGTTGATGTGCGTACTCTGTTATGTGGTGATTACGCCGCCTTGAGCCGTAATACCACCAGCCTGTAATGACTTTCTTTTTAATGTGAAAAACTCTGTTTCATAACTTAATTCGTGTTTGAAGATCATACCAGAGCTGCGTAGAGGGCCCCTGCTCAGCCGAGGTTCTGTGTATTAATGTATATATTTTTCATTTCATTTTTTTAAGTAATCATTGTATCATAACCCATTACATGTTCATATTTCATAGTTGTTTTATTTCTGTTCATACATTTCTGTAATTTCCATTGCATTCCTGTCTTTTATGTTTTTATGATTGTTAAGATACTGATCAGTTTTCTTGTGCAGGTTTTAGGTAGACACCCCGGGGCATTTTCATAGTATTTTCGCTAATGATATGAAACTGATATTATTCTGCTGCTAGTTTTCTTTCACAGTCTTTGTTTAACTTCAGTTTTGTTTTGTGCATTTCAGTTTTGTTTAGCTGATTCAATAGTTAAAATTAGACATATTAAGCTACTCATAGTGTCTTCAGCTACCTCCGAAAGCCACAGCTGGACTGATGGTGAGGGGCTGCATGATGAGATGTGTAGTTTAGTATTAGTTTCTTTCTGCAAAATTAGATATATTAAGCTGCTCATAGCGTCTTCAGTTTCCTCCGAAAGCCACAGCTGGACTGATGGTGAGGGGCTGCATGATGAAGTGTGTAGTTTAGTATTAGTTTTTTTTCCGCAAACTTAAATATATTGAATCATGTATGACATCTTCAATTGCCTCCGAAAGCCACAGCTGGACTGATGGCGAGGGATTGAATCATGTGTGTGTGGTTTAGTATTAGTTTACTTTCTGCAAATTAAATATCAGTTACACAAGTTGTTTATGATTACTTCCACAAGTCATAGCTGGTCTAATGATGAAGGGTCAGAAAATGAATTGATGTAATCTGGTTTAGATTTCTTTCATTGCAAATTTGAATTTCCATAAGCGTAGTTTCGTTTGTGTTCAGTTGGCAGCAAGAATAGTTTAGTTTTCATATTCACTAGTTTCTTGTTTTGATTCATTAGATTAACAGCACTTTCCATTTCAGCAGTTTACTTTCTTTTGTCATTGTAATTCCAATTTGCTTTTGAAGTTTCTAGATTGGAAAATCATTATAGGGGAATATCATTTCCTTGAACAATTATAACCAAGCTTGTTTCTCACTTTAGAATTTCCATTTCACCTTAGAAAGACCATAAAACGACAAAAAGATAAGAAAGAGGTTATCTTGCACATATAGTGCGCCGCACTTCATCAGCTTACGATTCCCGGATTGACAATTAAATGCAGCAATTTAGGACACACTAAATTGACCAAACAATGTCTTTACATTTTTCCTCCAAATTATTCATCATATTTCTCTTATTCAGGACTTTCTTGATTTGTAGTATGCTTTCAGTTCTATCCTGAATTATTAGCTCGTCAAGCTCTTCTCTGTGTTTTCTATTCAGAAATGTAATAAGCTTCAAAGCTTGAGCAGGTTTGTCAGCTAGTTCTTCTTTTGTCTTTTGAATTTCTATTTGTGCTGCTTTGAGTAACTCTTTCTATTCATAAATAATCTGGATTGAAGGCCACTGTAAATGTATGCCTTGAATGATGTTATTCCATAGATGATTCTTGAAATAAGATACTTGTTCACTGGGATTAACTTGTTGTTGTAGAATATTTTCCTGCTCTTTCAATCTGTTGGCTCTCTGCGCATGTCCTTTGGATGTAATTAATGCATCTCTATTTGATGTTTCAATATTTCTAATAGTAAATTTCAAATTGATTATTTCTTTATCCTTTAGGGACTTGTCTTCCATAGCCTTGACTATGTCAGATGTTTCACCTGTTTGATTTACCTATGATGTAGATGATGAAGTGGCAGAAATATCTTTAGAAGTAATTGACACTGTAGTTGCCAATACTCCTTTTGGTGCTAAATGTTTTTCCAATTTAGAGGGAACAATTGTACTTACAGTTGGAATAATTGTGGGAATGGAGACTTCATGAGCTTTCTTCAATGTTTCATTTTCTTTCATTAGAGATTCTATTTGATTTTCCATCTCTTTAATTTGAGCTGTTATCTTTAAAACTAGTTGCATAGTTTCATCCTTTTCTGTCTTTTCTTGAAGAATTTCTTTTGCCTGTGGGTGCTCACTCTGTGGAAATTTGAGTTGCTTTCTCAAGGCAGCAATATCCTCATTCTTCTGCCTTATCAATTTCTTAGCAACTTTAGTATTGGAGGGATCCACTCCAGTTTCTATCACCAAATCTTCTAAGGACTTGATCCTCGAATCCTTAGCATGTAGAGATGCTTTATCTAAGTTCATTTGAGTTTGAAAATTAGATACAGTATTTTGAAGCATGGTAGCACTCATGGTTTTTCTCACTACCTTTGAATACAGCATCTCTGAAGAAATTCTATGAAAATCAATCTAGTCCAGTTCATGTATGGTATCAGCATTCACTTCAAACTCTATTTTCCTGTACTCTACGGCTAGCTTTAGATCTCTTACTACTAGCTAGAGAAAAGACATGATCATTTTATTTGTTGAGTAATCAAAGGTTGTGACAAGTTTGTCTTTATCTCCCGGTTTTTCCTTCAGAATTTTATAAGAAACCTCATTCTTAATTTCCTCATTCTTTTCCCTGATCTGCTTGAACATTTTCTAAATGTCAGAATCAGTTTCTTCTACTATTTTAGAGGAAGAGGGAGCTTCTGTATTTATCTCTGCTTCAATAATTTATTTTTCTTTTCCCTGTGATAGTACCTGCTCATTTTGAATTTCCCTAAGTGTTTCATTAACAATCATTGTGGCCTCATCATTTTTTTGCTGACCATTATTATCGTCTACATCTATGACTCCTTCTTCTATAGTAGTCATTCTGGCCTTCTTGCTATAGACTGTTTTAAATTTATTTTCAATAATTGTTTCTGCTAAATAGCCTTCTTCTTTTCTAGGCCTTTTATTAGATACTTCAGTTTGTTGGCCAACTGTAACCACCTATGTACTGTTAATCTGATTTTCTTAGAGGCTATCTGTTTGCATCTCCTGAATATCATCAATCAAATTGTTTGCAACCCATTCCGTTTTATTAGCATATTTTTCAATTAGAGGCTCTGACTGATGGAGGAATGGGGTTAACTTACACTTGACCCAGGGTTACTTAAAATACCTTGAGGGTCATAGTTCCAGTAAAAGATTTATTGGAACTTGAATGCTGATAATTTATTGATTACCTCTTTCAAAGCATCTCTGTTGTTGACTATGAAGGAACCAATTTGACTTTTTAACTTGAATTGTGCTTTATTTTTGGAGGCTATGAAGTTCATTGCACCTGCATTCAAAATCTGCCTTAAGTACTCCAAAGCAAAAATCTTGGTAGTTAGAAAATTTGGTAATTTGAAAGGAGCCAGGAGTGTACCATACACTCTGATTTCTGTGTGATTTTTATAAAAATACTAGTCTCCAACTTTACAGTTTTCTGAGAACTATAAAATTCTTTTGATTTCTTCATTGATCCTTGGTGGCTCTGATTTGTTCAACAAAATCATGTCAGGTTTGATAAACAAATCATTGAAGTCCATGTAGCTGTACTCACTGTTGTTTTTCCTTAGTAGAGAAGTTTAAAATATCACTGAAAGAGGTTTACCCTCCACATCCATCTTCTATAATGCAAATGGAAAAGTATCTACCTGAGAAAACAGGAAGAGATGTAACATATATGATGAATATCTGAACACTCCTTCATCAGGTAATTTAATTAACTGATAATGCATATTATCAACAATGAATTTGGCAAATTTGAAGACCAATTCTGGCTGTTGTCCTAGAGACAAAGTAGAGAGGAAACCTATAATGGAGGCATCTGTAAATTCATTATTAGCATAGCCTAGAATGAATGATAGCATGGAAATGATTTTTCAAGAGCCCTCAGGGAAATCAAAAGTATCATAAGGTGGATTTACCTTAGGAAGTTTAACATGATTAGGCATGAATTTTTGAAGGATAATAAACTTCCCAGGGAAATCCAGATCTAAATACATTTGAGTCAAATCTTCAATGGACAATGATACTGCTCATGGATCATGCCTTAGTTGGAGCATATCATTGATGGCTTCAGTGGTTATGTAAAACAGGACCTCACTATCTTTGTTTACCATGCATCTCTAGTCAGGAATATAGTGCAATTGACACAACCTAATGAAATCTTGAGCTGGATGGGTGATGGGAACCACATATTTAGGCAAGTTGGAGTCCCATATAGGTATATCATTGGCCACTTTCTTCTCAAATTTTTCCTAGCACCAGCTATGTACTTCAAGTAGATCAAATTCTAAGGTAGCATCAACAATTCTATAGTCTAAGTCAATCAAGGGATTGTTGTCTTCAGAGGTGACAGGTGGCTGCAATGGTCTGACTACTTCAGTGGAATCTGTAGTTAAAATAGGAGTAGGTTTATCAATTTTGGAAGGTTTAGGGTTTAGAAGCTTGCTGGAGGCAGGCTTCTGAGGTTTGGGACCTCCAGTCCTAGGGGTGACCTGCTTTTTTGTCATTTTGAATGAAACTGAGCAAGATTAGACTATTTTCTCAACTCTTTTTGGAAACAGAAGGTTAATTAAGCTGCTTTTGGGAAAAATTCGAAATCTGGGTGAGGGTTTTATGATAAAAATGCGGATTTTGAATATACAGAGGACTGGAAAGGGATTTCAATGGTTTTTTCAGTAATTCAAATGGATTTCCACCGTAGAAATAGCTTTTGGATGATCAAAAATCTTAAGGCAGAAGTGGAAAATTCTAGGAAAATTTTGACAGGGTTTCCCCTGTTTCTTCAAGGTTTGAGTACATTCAAAGGAGTATTTTTGGCTTATATACTCAATTTGTTTTTTTTTTTTTTTTTGAAATTAGAAATTTTGCAGGTTGGATTACGAAAAAAATACCTTGAACAAGTATGTTTGTGATCGAAGATGGTTTCTAGATTGTACCAGTCTTCAAAATGGTCATAGTTGTTTGGTAGAAGGCACTGAGGGTATTTGGAGGTGAATTTTCAAAGGGGAAATGGCTTTTAAAATGATGAACTGGTTCGAAAGCAGCTCTAAAATGGCATCTGTGAGTGTTTTCTCAGAGCGCATAGGCACAAATGCATGTAAACAATAAGAGTTAAGGTTGAAACCTTAAGTCTTATCAATACACATAACATTTATCACATGTCGAAATTAATGGTAGGATCGGTTTTTGTATTTGAAGGCGAAACCATTAGTTGTTATCACATTGCTCCTGGGCGGTAAATGGTTTTTTTCTTTTGCAATGCGATCCAATAAAAATGACACACATAGAAGGTAGTGGTTTCCGGAAACAACTTTTATTGCAAATTTTTTTTCCAACTTCGCTCGATCACTTTGGTAATGCGATATGGAATCTACACCATTGGATTTGACTGAGCGATGCGAATGGTTGAGATGCATCGGGAAGCTGCGGGGTAAAAATGTGGGACCGAGTGGTATGGCATGTGCCGTCGATTTTGTAAGTGATGATCGACGGTTTAAAATTAATGTGATAGGGAATGGTGGGGCATGAGGCCCAATGATCACGCTCAATGCAGATCATTGGATTTGAACATAAGAAAGATCGGAGGGCTGAGAATGATTGAGAGGGCGCCAGGTTAGTTGATTGAGTCTTATGCATAAAATGAGTTTATACATGGAATAAAGTGAATGGGGCGGGTTAATAAATGGTTTAACGAAGTTTTAATCTATGGTAAAGGGATATATACCTGGGGAAAGGGGTGAGGTTAAAATGTTAACCTTGGGTAGAGGCAATGCCGGGACGGGAGTAAATATTCTTCTTCTGCGCTATTTTAATACAAAGTATGTAAAATGCTCTTTTCTTCAAATTTAATTATATTATATAGTTTTAGATTTAGTTAAAGTTTATAAAACTATAGGGGAGAGGGAATATTTTTTTTATGGGTAATTTTGTGTCAAAGGGGTAATTTCAGGATGTTTTTCAACATGTGTTTAATATCTTTGACACAAAATCATATAATAATGGGGTTTTTGGGTTATTAAATAAAAGAAGTTATATTAATAGGACTAGGATATTTGATAGGGAGTTAATAAAATATGTTAAATGTTAATATGAAATGGGACAATGAATACTCAAAACTCATAAATAAAACTAAGGAAAGTGAAAATTAGAGTAAAGCTTTATTCTCATAACACATTCACTTTTAACTTAGTATATCATGTTTTTGAGGGTTTTATGCCTTGTAAAAATGGAGGAAGTTAATCAAATGGGCCTTTCTGTAATATTTAAGTAAGAAAAGAGTCCCCATTTATGAAGTTAAATGGTGATGAGTGCATGAAGGGGTAAATGATGAAAATTTCAGGGATTAATATAGAAAATTAACATTTTCAACTAATCAGTCTTCGAGCCTTGGGTCTGGTCCCAACAGAATTCAAGGAAATGCCTTGAGCCTCTTTGATTGATAGTCTTGAATATCAAATTGCTATGGGGAGGGGAAATTAGTTATTTATAGCCTCATGAAATATATTTACAATGATGTATCCCACCTTCTTCTACCTACCCAGTCATTATCTTCTAACATTTTTTCCTTCTATTTTAATCAGGTGCATTTGAACTAGCAACCTTGCAACATTTTATTCTTTTTTGAAAGCAGTAAACTATCTAATTCTACACTTATTTCAACCAAGAATCCAGATTAAACTGTTGGATTCTTTTATTCTCTACCTAACTACTGAACTATCACGATTAAACTATATGACAATCGTTTATTCACTATCTACAACATTTGAAATTAAAATATGACGAGTCAAGATTAAATTGTTCAACTCATCATAGATTATGGCATTTATTGACACTCTACCATAATCAACTACAAAAGGTAAAAGTAGTGGCATTTATACTTGCACACTTTCTGTTAGTATGAATCTTTTGTCGAAGTGTACAAAAAAAGACCACTTTAGCTACACATAACTTATAGCCCCAACATCAAATATGGCTGCCAATATCTTCAGATCTGCAGTTAGTTGATCAAGACAAGTGCTGCAAAAAGCCAGATCTATGCATATAGAGACATTAAGCAGTAAAAATAAGGTTTTTCTCCATACATCCAATAGAAAAGACAAGAACAATTTTTGAAAGAATTTTTTTGTATTAAGGGCACCTGGGAGGAAAACAAGAAGGTGTTTCCAATTCTCCTCAATGGGATGGGTTCTTGGAAGTTCTCAGCGCTTCAGATCTAGCATTTCTCTCTCCTGTTGGTGTAGAAAACCCAAAAAAAGATAGAACTCAAAGGGAGCTCACACAGCAAATAATGGAAAATATGACAATGATAATGGCTCAAAGTCAGACCAAGAGTTTAGATCCAGAGTGATCTAATAGGCAACCAAAGGTGAAGAATGGTAGGAAAAACCCTCCTATTTATAACAAAATATTGGGTCATTCTAGATCTTGGTGCATGATTAAAATAATGTTAACCAAATCTAGATCCACCTTTTATGGAATATTTTATTATATTTGTTGGAGGGAAAAGTATTTGACTTGGGTCAAATCCCTTTATTTGTGAATAATAAATAAATAAATGATTTATTTATCATTTTAAGGAAGTGGTTGAAAGATAATCAAATAAATAATGATTTATTTAATTATTTGTGGGTGATTTAGTCATATTTAACAAGGAATATTATTTAAATAAGATTTAAATAATTATTCCTAGAAAATAATAAGATAAATAGAGATTTATCTAATTAATTTCTTTGTTTTGGGTTAAACATGACCAGGAATAATAATTAAATTGTGGTTTAATTAATTATTCCATGAGGAAAATCAAACAAATATAGGTTTGTTTAATATTTTCTTTTGGGGTTTCCTGTTTAGACCATAAACAACCTAATAAATGTGTTTTATTAAGTTATTTTACATAGTGAAAGCAATTTTACTTAGGGTAAAATTGGTCTTACATGGTGTACTTGGGTCCATCTAATGACAGTAGGTTAGATGAACAAAAAATGGTGTAACAGATTGCCCCCCAGTGTGCGAGTGTTAGGAGCAAATCGTATGACCAAAGTACGTTGTAAGAACTCAATCACCAGACATCAAAAGGGAAGTCAGAGAGAGAAATGTGAGGTAGACTAAGGTGCGGAAGAACTAGACCCTGAGGAGACGAGACTTACAGGTGCAACAAGTCTCTTATTTAGGAGAGGGTACCTGTGCTAAAGGCGGCGGGGGAGGCATACCTATGCCCACCGAGACAAAGTACAAAAGAATAGTGTGTCCAGTAAACAAGGGACCGAACCATAAAGTACAGCCGGCATAATCATGAGCCAGATAGAGATACAATGAGGGATCCCATATACATGTTGTGCCTGGGATAACAGCCAGGACTTATACAATAATATCTGAGTACATGAGATACAAATACAACCCAAATGACCCCTAAAAGTAGGGAAGGGCTCACAAAATCTGACTGATACATGCAAAAGAGGCGCTGCAAGTGGTTAAGGCTGACATCATCAAATATATGGAGCTACATCGAAGGCTGCAATGAAGAGATCATCCGGGCATGTGGGGGGCTACCTGCAGGGCCACCCCCTCATGAGGGCTGAGACATCTCACACACACCCGGGCATCACCAATAGCTGATGTTGCATCACTGGACCATCAAGCATACAGATCTCGATCATGCTGAAAGGATCTGGTGTGGAGAAACAATCAAGTAAAAGGGAAATGAGAGATCCCTTTGCCTGATCCGAGGCACCAAACAAGAGTGGAAGCTGGAACCAAAGTACACCGCTCTCTAGACCTGTCTCCTGGAATGAATGAGTTGATGTCGACAGAAGGAGGTTCGCCATAGGTGAGGCGATAAGGGATTCTCAACTAGGGCATGAGAGAAAATAGTAGAGCGACTAACAGACTAATACCAATGATGATAATGAAATGGAGGGGACTGAGTAGCGAATGGATGACTTCCCTTATTAGAGCATAAAGGGCATGAATGACATGGCAGCAACTGACACAATATTATGAGGGATAGGAGACAGTGGGACTGAAGGCCATAATGTGCGACACGAGAGAGGGACCAAGCAATGAAGGATGGAGGACTATAGTGGGATACAAAGGGACTCGGGATAGACTTCATGAATGCAGTGATGACTTAACTCGGATGCTCTAGACAGGGACGACGTGATGGTGCTACCACACAGTAAAGGTCCAATGGGGGACCATAAAACATGAATACAAGATGGTATCTCATGACGAAAATTGACACGAACAAAGACAAGTATGGAGGCAAAGTGGTGCCCCAAGTACAAGTGTTGTAAGTGAGGAAAGTCGATTTTTGGGGGAGGTGAAGTGACCTATCTTGGACAAAATGTGTCCTGGTGAAGTATCAAATCACAAAAAACTAACAGATACCCATTTGATGGCTCGGTGAGAGCTTTCCAACGGTGTAGACGATTTTTCAAACGGAGCTACGATGTGGTTGCAGCAGGCGAAAGAAAAAACAAGGGTTCTCTTTTAATAAGGCAATTTTCCCTCCAAATTCACGCATTTTCTAGTGTTGCTGTGGTGAATGTAGAGAGGAGAGAAGGCCCTAAATCTTGCAGCAAGCATAGCAGAAAAATCGACCATTGGAATCGAGATCCGTCAGTTGCAGGTAAGAGGCCTAACCTTACTCTTTCATTTTGATGGATTGAAAGTTCAGATTAGGGCCCAGAATCTCAGGAACAGACCCTCTTTCACCTCTATGGCTGGGTCGCACTTTTTGGGCCAAAAAATGTGACCTGGGAAGCAGGTTTTGAGCCAAAAACTACGACCTGTCCCAAGATTGGGCAGAAAAGTGTGACCTGGAGGATGAATGAGATTTCAGTGCTGTTTTAGGGCTGAGATTTGGGTTTTTGTGATTGGTTACAGTGTTTCCTATCTATATACTGACAAAGATGATGTGTTTGTGCAGATATGGCAGATATACAGGTCAACTGGAGAGAGAGGAACCTGGGTACATTATGGTCAGAGATCCAGGCAAATCAAGGTGTCCGTCGTGTATTGGCCAGGTTTGGGGTTCTAAAGTTTTTGGAGAACCCATTGATGAGAGCAGGGGAGCCCTTGTTGGCCCAGATTTTCAGTTATTGGGATCCAGATCATGAGGTCTTTGTAGTGCAGGGGCATAGGATCGAATTGACAGTCCAGGATCTATATTTCCTGACTGGTCTCCCGCCACTTGGGATGGTGGGAAATACGTAGCCAGTGTTACCACGGGGGCGAAACATCATGGAGTTTGTGGAGCGACATTGTCGACCAGGTCTCCAAGTCAAAGGGACTCAGATACTGATTGGGGACCTAGAGAGATTAGAGACCCGTGCAGTGGCCGCAGTAGTGCTGCGGATCCTGGGCAACCAGACACTCCATCACATCACTGGGGGGCAGATGATGGTTGTGGAGAGTGTGTTGAGTGGGACCTACTATGGGTGGGCCCAAATGATGTTGGTGTCGTTAAAACAACAACTGTCGCTTTGTAAGCGGCAAGTGAATCATGATTGCTCGTATGGGACTTTGTTGTGCTCCTTCTTTTTTGAGAAGATCCTGACCTTACGACCTCGTATACAGCTCCTAGATGGGGGCCCGAGAGAGCCCAGGATGCGTCGGTGGGGGTGGCTACTATGCAGAGGAGGAGGATGGGCGGTTGGACGGGTGTTTCGACCTGAGTTCTTTTCCCATTGGAATCAGATGTCGTTAAACATAGACGACTATCCCTATAGTGGGATGAGTTATTGTGGGGATCCGGACCTACCACTTTCGCCTGGCCGAGGATGGGGACCCGATGGTAAGTGACAAGTGACTACTCTTTTTTGGGCATGTTAAAGTTTTTGAATAGTAGATAGGGTACTGATTCATGTACTTTTGGTATGTAGATATAGCTCCGGTAAAACTGGTCAGATATATGGGACGGCCGGCAGCATCAGGATCTGCAGGCCCGAGTGGATTGAGAGCGGTGCATAATGAGGATGCAGCCGCCCTCCTGGAGGACATCCGCCGTAGATGCGAGAGGTTGCTGACCGGTGTTTTAGAGCGCGGGTGGCAAGACTTAGACGACCAGTACATAGAGCCATGTATTGTTTACCCTCGGAATGGCGGGGTGTCATGCAGCGCATGACGATGGCCGGTCAGGGGATACGTGATCTACAAGCTGCAGGAGCAGAGCCATTGGCTCGGGATCTTCCAGATAGTGATTAGGTGTGGGACAGGTGGTGCCCCCTAGTGTGTATGGAGGGACAGGTGCTGCCCCCTAGTTTTGAGTTTTTTGTAACATGCTATGGGCATGTCATATGTATCAGAGTAGATGGACTCTAAACACATTTTTTGCGACACAAATTATGGATATGCATCTTTTTTAATGATTATGAATGTTATTGTCTTGTATAAAATGCGTGTGATAAATGCCAATCTAGAACATGGTTTGCAATGCTATCTACATAGTGATTTTTTTCTCGAGGTACATAGTTGAAAGTTATGGTTTCAAACTCACGTATCAAGAGTTTCACTCGTAAATATCATCTAAACAGCACAGGATTATGCACACGATAGACACCATTTAGTTGCATGACAAGAAGTAGGGAATCTGAATGAACATGCAGATGGAGGATGCGATAAGAGAGGGCATCGACTAAGAGACCACGCATTGCATCATATTCGGCCTGATTATGGTGGCAGGACCAATGCAGACCCCGTTTGAGAGAAAAAGGGCATGAAAGGGGGTGAAAATGGCCCAACCTGTCGAGGCTATATTCTGGGAGTAACGACTTGCACCATCAGCGTAATCGATATAGGGTGTGGACGGGAGGTCCTGCGGAATGGTGTTACAAGACAAAAAATGGGGGGAGGGGGAAAAATGACGGCAGCGTGAGTGTATAGTAGACATCAAGCGGCAACTGCGGGAGGGAGTGTGATGGGCAGGATGGCTATGACACATATACAAACTAGATGGTGGTATATGAGGGCTACAGGAGGTATGGCTGGGACTCAGGCTGCGGAGGTCAACATAGATACGAGTGGGGTTATCCCGTGTATGGGCAGGAAGGATGAGGTCATGGGTGGAAAATGTTTCCAAGGGGGCATCCAGACGGGAAAAGAGGGGATGAAGAGTGGAAGGGAAACCACATGACATGGCAAAGCTACCTAAATCATCCGTAGAGGAAGAAAGGCTCACATACGGATCGTTACAGGGAATGATGGAAGAATAGAGAAACAAATGGTCAAATGATGTTGAGCCCAGGGTGGTCACTGAAGGGGGATCGAGCGAAACAACAGGGGAGGATTCAAGGGTAATGTTCTCCAAGGGTCTCACAGAGGATGATAGGTAGAGGATAGTGGTAGTAGACTCCGTCATCTGGACATCAGGGGGGGGAATGTCAATGGGAGCGAGGGGATCCTCAAGTTGTCCTGAAGCATACTGCGCAAGTATGGGAGAGGTGGACTGATTTTGTTCAACCTCATACTCTCGAACTACCTCTAAAGAGGCGCGGTAATGCATTAGGTGAGGACAATGGTGGGAGTAATGGCCATGGACACCACACAAAGCACAGGGTTTGTTGGTGCGAATAATCTTTGGGTTCTTGGTTACGAACGAGGACGAAATAGATGGGTTAGGGACCGTAGACTCAGGGAACACGACTTTAACCATGGGCTGAATATAGGGCAATTCAGGACAAGTATGGGTGGCATGACCAACGACATCACATAAGGCGCAAGGCTTTGTGGGCGGAGGAGGAGCCGGGTCAGTCGGGGTGGCCTTGTCTTTGGATGCCCCCTTGCGAGCTTTGCCTTTCCATCCTGGATTTGCTGCCACAGGAGGAGGGTCTTGAGGAGGTGTTGGGGGCATGGATGCAACGGAGGAAGCGAGGGGGACCGGTTGAATGGGCGTTAAAGCAAGATACGGTTTGGGGTGACCAGGTGGGGTAGCGACTGGAGGGTCAAGGTACTAGATGGGTATACCCAGGGTCAGGTTGGGGAGAGGGAGGGTGGCCATGACGGGGACCGAATAGACTCCGGGAGGGGGAGCCAGGAAAGGTATCTGACCAGCGGGGTAATGACCAGGAGGGACAGCTCCGAGATGGTTGAGGGCTGGGGGAACTGACCCAGGAGGATAGAGGGGTTCAGGGATACCAGCTGTAGGAGAAGGGCCAGAAGGAGGAGGTCTGGCTGGATGAGATGAATGGCTAGGAGCGGGTTGCGGTGGGCGAGGTTGAGTCTGAGGTTTTTGACTAGCCGAAGCGGGCCGCTTAAGGGCAGCCCAAGACGATTGCATCATGCAAACATTCGATAAGCTGAGATCAGAGATAGGAGGAGGAGGGAGACCAGGAAAAGTTCCAAGCAAATAGGAGTCTTTATAGATGCCGGGAGAGACACTGGTCAAAGAATCAACGGTTTGCTTATTTTCTACAGAAGAGATGGTCGTCTCAGGGGAGGTCTGAGACTTTGGCTCATGATAAGTCAACTGGTCGATAGTGACTATCTTTCCATTGTGAGGAAAAGACATCTTGCAAAAAACCGCGGAAGGGACAACAGACATGGCATGGTGTAGCTTCGCCCCAAGAGAATGTTGTAATCTAGAGGA
The DNA here is from genome assembly GCA_034641835.2 of Pinus albicaulis. NCBI lineage: Eukaryota > Viridiplantae > Streptophyta > Pinopsida > Pinales > Pinaceae > Pinus > Pinus albicaulis. The sequence goes on along the minus strand of CM076572.1, from coordinate 1,413,553,505 downwards.
GCGTCGATGACTTTGACGTCAACGCAAACAGTCTTGCCCGCAAGAGTGATAGGACAATTACGGAAGAGGCCAATGGGCTGGGAGGCGTGGCCATCCCACGCTCAGAGAGTGATTGTGGAAGGGGCCAACTCAGGAGATCCGATTTGCTTCTAAACTGAAGCGGACATCACATAGGTGGATGCCCCCTCATCAATTATACACCGAGAAACGTTAGCGTTCCGGATTTTGAATGGGATTTGGAAGGCTATGGAAGCAGGAAGGGGAGGATGTTCTAATTGATGGGCATCGAAAACAATAATTTGGTCATCAGTAGGATCTACAGTGCCCATGGCAGATAGTAGAGCCTTCTTTTGGGAAGGGCACGATTGGAGGAGTTCCAATGTGGAAATGGCAGCAGGAGACTGCGCCAAATCATCTACTACGCTATACGAATGAGCAGCTCGACCAAGAGCAGCATTTTAGCGTAATGGTCCTTTAGGAATCTTGGTATGAACCTCAATTTTTGGTTGAGGGATGTGTAAGGGACCATTGGATGTCGAAAGAGGCTCAGTAGAACCTAAAGGGGGGGACTCAGAGGCAGACTAAGCGGGAGGCTTGGGGTACTGGCGAGACCGAGTTTGAAGGTTAAGGTCAACGGTTAGGGATGGATCAGAGGTCATCATAAAGATCTAGTAATCAGAGGAACCAGAAGGGGAAGGTTGAGTGGCGACCTGTCTGTCAGGTGGTTGGGTAGCCATGAATCCTTGCTGGGGGAAAGGATCGGTAAACACAACTGGTTGAGTAGTGGCCACATTAGGGGGAGCGTGAGGGGAGGCATGTTGTCCTCGCAATGTGGCTTGAGACTCCCACATCTTCCGCATCTGTGGTAAGAGGGGACAATCGTGAGTGTAATGACCGTAAACACCGCAACACAAACAAGGCTTATTTGTGCGAATAGGGCTGTCCGACTTGGGTTGAAAGCCCTGTTGCTGGTTAGCAGTGTTAGGGTCAGTACCTTGAGGATTAGGTCCACGAGTACCAGGGGCAGATTGATTTGGATTGCCTCTCCACCTTCTTTGAGAAGAAGGGGGATTAGTCGCGCCCTCCTATGCAAATACTTGCCCTGGAGGGGGCTGTAGGTGTTGTTGCAGGGGTGGAGAAGGAAAGGGAGGTGGAAGCGCATATGCTGGAGGAGCTGGCACACCAAGCTGCGGATAAGGATAATGGTTAGGTTGGGCAACATTGAGGTAAGAAGGAGGTTGGGCAAAAGGATGAGGCATGCCGTATCCTGGATACATGCTACCTAGAGGGGGAAAAGTGCTAGAGGTGGTAGCCCCTCCTGGAGGGAGAACATAGCCCATAGGAGGTTGAGAATACGGATGAGAAAGGGCTCCACCGATACTGTCGGCGAAATGCGATGCCCCCAGGGTGTTAGCGCCACCGGGCCTGGGGAGGTCAAGAAGGACGGTATAAATGTAACCAGACTGAGCGTAGATCAGGTCATATTCCAAGGCGATTTGGAGGGCGGCTTCTTCGGTTTGAGGGAACTGGGAGGTGACATCTTTGCCAATGGGAGGTAAGAGAGTGTGAAGGAACCGGTCCATATAAACCTGATCTTCGAAGGTGGGAGCTCGACATAAGCTCCTTCTTCTCCGCCATTCCTGGACATGAGTGGAAAGGCGGGTCAAAGAGGTTTGCTTTAAAGAATTCAAAAGCTCTGTACCAGTATCGTATCGGAGAGGGAGCTGGAAATAAGATAAAAAGGCTTGGGAAATGGTTGCAAAGGTGGTAAGGGAAGAGGTGGCCTAGTCAACATACCATTTAGAAGCTTCACCCGTAAGCGTGCGTTGGAACAACCGAAGATGGATGGAATCATCGGTAATGGAATTGGAGGAACACCACATGTGGAAAGATCGGACATGGTTGGTTGGATCTTCTCTAGTGAGGCCTTCGAACTTAGGGATGTCGGAGGGAAGCTTGGTTGGCATAGCAGGCCAACCAACATCATGGCAGATGGGGTCATTGATCAACTAATTGAGATCAGGGAGTCTAAGGCCTACCATGTAAGGGAGCAAAGGTGCATCCGAAGTAGTTCCTTTGGCGGTTCCGCTAGCAGAGTCCCGACATTAGGGTCAAGATTACCGCTAGTGTTAGGCATTGGACCAGACATAGTGAAGGTGACACGGGGAGAACCAGAAGTAAAAGGAGAACCCAATGAATCAGAAGAGGAGTCGGAGTGCAGACTCGGAGGAGGACTAACTCGTCAACGACGGGAAGGAGTAGGTCGACCGACCGGAAACTAAGGGTGAAGGCCAAGAAGTCTCTGAGATGTGCACCTTGGGGGCACAATGGTGACCACACAAACATGGCACAAGGGGAAGAAGAACGATCAAAAAAGGTAGGGAGGTGCAGAATCAAGAGATTACAATGTTGAAACAAGGGCAGATAGGTGCAGTGTCAATTGATTTTAAAGTCTTTGCCTAGCGGTGCAAACCAGGCTCTTCTTCGCTTAGGGTGAGTGTGTGGTGTGCATTAATTTTAATTTTTAAACCCTTTTCATTTTGAGAGCAAGAGAAAAAGTGTGCTGCATAACTGAAAATAATGCTGTAAAAAATAGTAGATAATGCTGAAATAACATAAAATTAACAGCTACTAGTGCATCAATCTAACCCAAGAAGGCGGGTCTCTCAAAAATAAGCTAAAAGAGGGAAAAAATCTAGTCAAAACACACTAAAAAGAGGCTAATAGATCTAGGGTCGAAAGGGATAGGGATCTAAAGGAGAAATCTGCTGAAAAGAGGTGCAGAACACAGCCAAGAGGCAGAGGCAAGGTGGTTGGAAAAAAGGAGGGAATCAGCAAAAAGCAGAAGGGACAGGGAGGAGGCCCTAAAGGAAGATCCAAACAAAACTTCAAGAGGTGTTTTGAAAGGGGGAAGAGCTGATTAAAAGGGATCTGAAAAGGAGGCATCAGATCTGAAAAAGGGGCGGCGAAAACTCTGAAAAAACAGACACCTGAAACAATAAAAACTCTTCCACCAAAAGTGGAGGGTATTGAAGCCCTAGGGGCTATGCTCCTACTTAGATGAGAAAAACAGATCCAAAACAGGTCTAAACGGGTTGAGACAGAGGCTGGAAAACCCTGACAGAAGCTTCAGAAAAACCCAGAAAAATTGCAGAAAAAGAGCAGAAAAACTGGCATGTCGCAGGTTCTGACCTGTTTTCTGTGCAGGTCGCAAATAATGGGCTGAAAAGTGCAACTTGGAGTCTAGGTCGCAGGTTCTGGGCTGAAAAGTGCGACCTGAAGTTCCGGGTGTCCCGGCGGCAGATTTACGGAAAAGTTGCCATCTCAGTTGTGGCTGATCTCTGTCACCTGCGCAATAGGGCCAAAAACACACGGAAGTTAGAAATTTTAATGTTTTAGGGTTGTATAGGTGAAAAACAACATGAAAATAGGAAAAAAAAAAAGCTGAAAAGAAACCCTAGGGTCTAAAGTAGCTGGATATGCAGGAATATGAAAAACGACAGCGGTCGTAATTGAAAACCCGTGTGGAGTCGCCAGTTGTTAGTATGAATCTTTTGTCAAAGTGTACGAAAAAATACCACTTTAGCTACACATAAGTTATAGCCCTAACATCAAATATGGCTGCAAATATCTTCAAATCTGCAGTTAGTTGATCAAGACAAGTGCTGCAAAAAGCCAGATCTATGCATATAGAGACATTAAGTAGTAAAAATAAGGTTTTGCTCCATACATCCAATAGACAAGACAAGAACAATTTTTGAAAGAATTTTTTTGTATTAAGGGCACTTGGGAGGAAAACAAGAAGGTGTTTCCAATTATCCTCAATGGGATGGGTTCTTGGAAGTCCTCAGCACTTCAGATCTAGCATTTCTCTCTCCTGTTGGTGTAGAAAACCCAGACAAAGATAGAACTCAAAGGGAGCTCACACAACAAATAATGGAAAATATGACAATGATAATGGCTCAAAGTCAGACCAAGAGTTTAGATCCAAAGTGATCTAATAGGCAACAAAAGGTGAAGAATGGTAGGAAAAACCCTCCTATTTATAACAAGATATTGGGTCATTCTAGATCTTGGTGCATGATTAAAATAACATTAAACCAAATCTAGATCCACCTTTTATGGAATATTTTATTATATTTGTTGGAGGGAAAAAGTATTTGACTTGGGTCAAATCCCTTTATTTGTGAATAATAAATAAATAAATGATTTATTTATCATTTTAAGGAAGTGGTTGAAAGATAATCAAATAAATAATGATTTATTTAATTATCTATGGGTGATTTAGTCATATTTAACAAGGAATATTATTTAAATAAGATTTAAATAATTATTCCTAGAAAATAATAAGATAAATAAAGATTTATCTAATTAATTTCTTTGTTTTGGGTTAAACATGACCAGGAAAATCAAGCAAATATAGGTTTGTTTAATATTTCCTTTTGGGGTTTCCTGTTTAGACCATAAACAACCTAATAAATGTGTTTTATTAAGTTATTTTACATAGTGAAAGCAATTTTACTTAGGGTAAAATTGGTCTTACATGGTGTACTTGGGTCCATCTAATGACAGTAGGTTAGATGACCAAAAAATGGTGTAACACTTTCATTTTTTGTTCATCTTTTTTCTTTTGGGGTATATTGTTTTTTCTAAGTCCTTTGATTTTTCTTTTAGGCCTTTTTACCCTCTTTTTTATTTTTTTGATTTTTTTATTTTTTACAAAATATGGGAAAATAACTTGTAGAAAGCAAAGTTTGTACATATTTACAAGACTACTATCAGTTAAGTCAAAATTATGAATCCTATATTTATAGGTTACTAACATCGGCTTCAGTTGGGGATGGCATTTCCTGGTGGAATGTCAAGAACTCTAAGATCCGTAGCCTTCATATTTGACCTTGGTGATCCTGTAATTGTCTTCTATTTTCTGCAACAATTCATACTTACGACATTTTATATTGCAAAGCTTAGGGCCTTCCCTTCGGGCTTCAACTTTGTAGATAAAATCTCCAATCCAATCTACACACTTGCAATGAATATTTACAATGATAAAGTAAATCAATCTAACTGTTGAGTGACTCTGAAGAATAGTAGTGTTTCAGCATCCTACCATTCACTGGTCCTTCTTGAAATTCAGTTCCATCCAAATTCTTGATGAAAAAAGAATTGTTATCTCTATAACCATATATCACATAAGGTCCTTGCCATAGAAAGTCAAACTTTCCATGTTTTCCTTTATCCTCTCTCTGTGAATCCGATCTCAAAACTTGATCTCCTATGAAAAAATCATCTTATTTAACCCTTTTGTCAAAAATCTTTTTGATTCTATCATTTAAAACTTGTGATTTTTAGTAAACTTCTTCCCTAGTTTGTTGAAGATGTATGGTTTCATTGATTCTTCGTTGAATATAATTTGTTTCCACCCGTGATTCCTGGATAATCTTCATGATTGGAACACCCAAGGAAGAGGGGAAAACTGCATCTATTCCATAGACAATCTGATAAGGTGAAGTTCCAATAGACTTTTTTGTGGTAAGTCTATCAGCCCATAAGGCATAGACTAGCTTTTTGTTCCATGTCTTTTTGTTTTCTTGGAGTAATTTTTTGATGATATTGATTAAGCTTTTGTTTGAGGGTTTTTCTAAACCATTACCTTGGGGATAATAAGCAGTGGAATGACCTAAGGTAATATGGTATTTATGATAGAAAGAAATCATTTTCTTGGATTTGAATGCAGCTGCATTGTCAGTAATAATCTTATGTGGGCATCCAAATCTTGATAAAATATTACTTTCTATAAATGAGATTATAACTGAATTAGTGGCTTGCCTAGTAGGAATGGCTTATATCCACTTGGTAAAGTAATATGTAGCAGTTAGAATCCATTTATGTTGGCCTGAGGATGGAGGATGGATTTCACCAATGAAGTCTAACCCCCATTGTTGAAATGGCTTTTCAGTTGATATAGGCTTAAGAGGTAAGGGAAATAGTTTCTTTTCCCCTTCAAAAATTTGGCATTTGTGAAAGGAGGTAACAAATTTTTTAACATCAGAAAATAACGTTGGCCATTCAAAACCAGCTCGCAGTATTTTGTTTGTTGTACTCTTCCAGTATAGGTGGCCTCCACAGTCACCTGCATGAAATTACTCAAGAATTTTTTCAGCCTCTGATTTTAATAAACAATTTAGTAAAATCCTACTATTTTATTTCTAGTAAAGTGCATTGTTTAAGATACAAAACCTCATTGCTTTCTGTTTGATGAATCTTTCTTTGGTTTTAGTTAACCTAGGAGGAGCTTGTAAATGTGTTAGTACAAAGATAATATCAGAGTACCATGGTGAGTCTAGATAGGCCTCACTGATCAATGGAGTCACCATCTCCTCCTGGTCATCTATTTGTGCAATGAAATTTATATCTAAAGCATTGCAATTGGATTCGGCCATCAATCTGGCTAAGCCCTGTCCTTTAATGAGCTTTGTTCATTTGATTTCCAGATCGTATTCAAGGATAGTGGCAATCCACTTTCCTCTCCTACTATAAGGTCCATCTTGTGTTAGAATATCTTTGACTACTGCATTGGGGACATATACAATAATGTGGGAATGAAGTATGTAAACTCTGAAATCATTTATGGCTTTAACCAGGGCTAAAGCCTATTTTTCCATTATATTGTACTTTAGAGGTGCATCTTTGAGGGCTTTACTAAAGAATGCAATTGGCTGTTCAAAACCCTAATTGTTTTTCTGCAGAAGAACTATAACTATGGTGTGTTCAAATGCAAAGGAAAATATTATGAAATCTTTTGTATAATCTGGGCTGATGAGGACTGGTGTTTTTGTCAAGGCCTGTTTTATGGATTTGAAAGATTGTTTGGCCTTTACTGTCCACTTTATTGCAGAGTCCTTTTTAAGCATATTGTTGATTTCTTTTATGATTTCATCCAGATTAGAGATAAATCTCCTTAAAAATTTGATTTTACCCAAGAATGCTTGAAGTTCTTTTATGTTTCTTGGTGGTTGAATGTTCAAAATAGCTTCAATTCTTGCAAGGTCTATTCTAATGCCTTCCTTGGAGATTATGTGACCTAACAATTTTCCTTCTTCTAGTCCAAAAAGAGTCTTTTTAGGATTTAGGGATATACCATATTTTCTACACTTGATAAATGTTGACACCTAATCCTATGGATGGGTGTGCACATTTATTTTTGTATAT
>CM076572.1:1413058919-1413546193 GCA_034641835.2 Pinus albicaulis | reverse complement strand
AGACAAGAACAGTGTATTTGAAAGAATTTTTGTATTATATTAAAAAGGGGCACCTGAGAGGAAAACAAGAAAGGTGTTTTCCGGTTCTCCTCAATGGGATGGGTTCTTGAAAGTCCTCAACATTTCAGATCTAAAATTCCTCTCTCTTATTGTGGTAAAAAACCCAGAAGAACATAGAACTCAATGGGAGCTCACAAGGCAAAAATGAAAAATGGTGACCAAGAGTAGATTCAGAGTGATCTAATGCAATGGAGGTGTCTAATGAATGGGGAAAACCCTTCTATTTATAACAAAATTAGGGTTATCTAGAACTGGGCGCATGAATAAAATATTATTAATCAAATTCTAGAACCACCCTTTAGGAATATTTTATTATATTTGTTGGAGGGAAAAGGTCTTTTGACTTGGGTCAATTCCTTTATTTATAAACAATAAATAAATAAATGATTTATTTATTATTTTAAGGAGATGGTGGGAATATAATTAAATAAATAATGATTTGTTTAATTATTTAAAAATGATTTAGTCAAATTTAACTAGGAATATTATTTAAATAATGATTTAAATAACTTATTCCTAGGAAATAATTAAATAAATAATGATTTATTTAATCAATTTCCTTGTTTTGGGTTAAATATGACTAGGAAATATAAACAAATGTTATTTCACATGGTGAAAGCAATTTTACTTAGGGTAAAATTGGTCTTACATGGTGTACTTGGGTTCATCTAATGATAATAGGTTAGATGACCAAAAAAATGGTGTAACAGATTGCCCCCCAACATACGAGTGTTAGGAGCAAATTGTATGACCGAAGTACGTTGTAAGAACTCAATCAGTAGACATCAAGAGGGAAGTGAGAGAGAGGAATGTAAGGTAGTCTAATGTGCTAAAGGATTAGACCCTGAGGAGATGAGACTTATAGGTGCAACAAGTCTCTAGTTTATGAAGTGGTACTTGTGCTAAAGGTGGCGGGGGAGGCATACCTATGCCCGCCAAGACAAAGTACAAATAATAGGAAGCCCAGTAAACAAGGGACCGAACCATGAAGAGTATGTTGGTGTAAATAAGATCCAGAAAGATAGAATGATGGATCCCACATACATGCTATGCCTGGAATAATCGTCAGGACTTATACAAAGAGATTTTTGGTACATGAGATACAAATACGCCCAAATGCCCCCTACACACGGGGAAGGGCTCGCAAAATTTGACTAATACATGCAAATCGAAGAGGCGCTGTAAGAATCTGAGGCAAATATCATCAAATGGGAGGAGTTGCATCAAGGGCTGAAATGAGGAAGTCATCCGAGCATGTGGTGGGCTACCTGCAGGGCCACCCCCTCATGAGGGTTGAGACATCTCACACACACCCGGGAATCACCAATAGCTATTGTTGCATCACTGGAATATCAATTGTATAGATCACGATCATGTTGAAAAGAACTTGAACCAAGGTACATTTTCCCCTAGACCTGGCTTCTGAAGGAAATGAGCTGATGTTGACAGAAGTAGGTCCGCCATAGGTGAGGGAATAAAGGAATCTCAACTAAGGCATGGGAGAAAATAGTAGAGTGACTAAGAGATGGACACTGATGATGATAATGAACTGGGAGATGATCCAAAGGACACCATAAAAAACATGAGTACAAAATGGTATCTCATGACGGAAATTGCCACAAACAGGAATGAGTATAGAGGGAAAGTAGTGCCCCCAATGAAATGTGTTGTAAGTGAGAAAATATGATGTTGAGGAGAGGTGAAGTAAGGTGTCGTGGACAACAAGTGTCTTGGTGAAGTAGCTAAATGTGAAACAAACAAATGCTGGCTATCTAAAAGAAAATAAAACATGCATTTTGAATGGAAAATGCTAAGGGTAATATTTCTTAAGATAGAGTGCATTACGAGGATTAGGAAGGATGTTGTCTTCAAAGTCCTCTAAAAGATAGGCCCCCTTACCAAGGTCGTTACTGATAATGTAAGGACCTCGCCATAATGAGTCGAACTTCCCATGACCGAGGGTATCGTGAGTCTGGTCATATACTAGAACAAGGTCACCTTCATGAAAGGTACGAGGGTGGAATTTTCGGTCATACTGAGCTTTGGTGCACTTTTTGGTCACTTCAAGGGTTTGCAGTGCAACATGACTGTCTTCAGAGGCACGCTCGAGCATGATAAGTTGTTGTTCTAGAGGTTGGGTATTAGGGAGAAGTTCGACGGCTAAGTGAAGGGAAGGGATTTCACAATCGATTGGTAAGACTGCCTCCTCGCCAAAGACAAGGTGGAAAGGAGTGAAACCGGTGGCAGTTTTAATAGAAGTACGATAAGCCCAAAAATCAGGGAAGAGCATGAGATGCCAATTGGTTTTGTGCTTATTCACCGTTCGTTGAAGCATGGTCTTAAGAATTTTATTGACCACTTCAACTTGGCCATTACCTTGGGGGTAATAGGACGATGAATATTGGTGCTCAAAACCTAATAGGGAGGATAGCTCATGCCAAATATGATCTTCAAAATGTCGACCATGGTCAGAAGCTAACTGTTTTGGGACTTCGAATCGAGCAATGACGTGGTTAAAGAAAAGAGGGCTACAGTGGTTGTTGTATTGTTTAATGTTGGCATAGCTTCGGCCCATTTTGTGAAATAGTCAACCGCTACGATGATATATTTGTGGTTACCAGTAGATGGAGGTCGACATTCCATAAAGTCAATGGCCCATTTACAAAAAGGACCAGCTGTGACGACGGGATGGAGAGGGGCAGGAGGAGCTCGGGCCTTGAGTGCAAAATTTTGGCAATTGGAATAGTGTTTGACTGCTTCAATGCAATCACTGAAGAGAGAAGGCCAAAAATACCTATTGCGCATGATTTTTTGGACAGTGGTGAGGCTAGAGAGGTGGCCACCGCAAGCGCCGCTATGACAGGCATTGAGGAATTGTTCGGCTTCAGCGTGCGTGAGGCAATGAAGAAGGAGAATATCTACTCTGCGATGATAAAGGTCATTACCGATTGGAAGGTAGCGAGAGGCTTGGTGTCAGATACATCAGTGAGAATCATGATCAAGATGAAGGGAAAACTTTTGGGTTCGCAAGTAAGTAAGAATGTCACCATACCAAGGATCTTTGGTGGTGATGGAAAATAAATTTTCATCGGGAATAACATAATTAATTGGAGTATCTTGCGTCTGGGTAGGTGATCAGGAGCTCAAATCTGAGCTTGGGAAAAAGCTCAAAAATGAAAGTTCTCAAAATTGATTGAAACCAAGATGGTTACATAGGTCTCATCTTCCTGATTCTTGCGCCGCAAACGGTTCGAAAAATGGACACCGTATGAAGAAGTTATTGCACTTTTAGTAAAGTGGGTCCGGCGGAGCACGGAGGGGCCAGCCCTCCTCCCATGGAACCTCATCATATGACCAGTGTGGGAGCTTAATGTTAAGAGCGCTTAAGGAGCCTAATATAAAGTTTAATATTTAATTAAGCTTCAGTTAAGTGGATTTTAATATGGCGGAGATTCTGGAGGCGCTCCCAAATTTAGGTGGACTTCCACTTTTAGTGGAGTTAATTGGCAGTTGCCCCACATTTAGTGGAGGAAATTGGGGCAAAGTTGTTTTGGTCATAACTTTCTCATTAATCAACCTTTTGGAACCATTTTTTTTTTTTGATTTCATATGTTCTCAGCATTTTGGACTTAATGGCGTAGGTTTCAGAGCCATTGGAGCTCACTACGACCTTGCCTTTAAGCTTCGAAGGAAGATGAAGGAGTATCGGGGGCCCTAGAAGGAGAAGGTTGTGTTGTGGGTGTGTTTCTGTTTTAAGGTAAATGAATGGTCATTGTAGCTATTTCATGCCTTTGAATCTGTTTGGATGGTTTTCAAAGCTGTTAAGGAGAACTTTAGAAAGCTGAAAAGCTTCATTTAAGTTCTAGAGGCCATTTTCCAAATAGAGTGTATAGGCGAAACCGGAGCAGCCGGAGGACGTTTTTGATGAAAAAAAACTCTATCTTGACTATTTCAGTCATTCTGGAACCAATGGAAGTGGTTTTAGATCATTTTGAGTACTTCTACAGCTCGAGAAGTTGATATGAAGTCGTGGGCAGCCCTGGGCAAACCGTGGAGGAAAGCCATTTTTGGGGATGTTGTGCTTAATGTAAGCAATTTATCAGTTGGCATTTGATGTATGATCATTATTGGATGCAGAAGTAGTGGTTTCAGGAGTAGAAACAGAAATCTGAGGGAGTTTGTGCCATTTAGAAGCTCAGAGAAGCTTAGTGCACCGACAGAAGGATGTATGCCCATGGAAGCCTAAAGCTGTTTGCAGGAATTGGACAGCCATTAAAGGGATTTAAAATGGTATTCTCAGCCCTTTGAATAATTTTCGTATTCATTGTGGTTAATTTTGGAGCTTGTAAAAGAATTTAAATACCTTAATCCCAAAGAGTCTAGTCATGTTGACGAAGCTCAAAGGAGATGTAGCCCAAGAGTTGGGGTGAACTCCTATATTATGTTGCTGTTGTGTTTTGTATTCTATGGCTGAATTATGTTGCTGATATACATGTTAAGTTTCAGCAAAACCAAATAAACTTTAAACACACATAATCACCTACTCAGCGGCAGAAAGTTATTTGTCTTATTCCGCAAGACATCAAATTTCAAGTATGTGTATGTCAAAGACTTCTAAGTGTTAACTTCATTATTTTTTTAGGCAGAGCCTGTAGAGGGCCAGGTAGCCTCTGGAACTCATCCTCTCTTTAGAGGTGACATGTCCGGTGAATGCCCCTACAGTCTATCTCTGTATAAGAAATAAGAAGTTTTCACAATTTCAGAGGTCACTTGGAGTGTATAGCTCAATTTGAAATTATGGGAAATGGATACCTTGCACCCTTAAACAAGTACATTCCATTTTCAGATCAGATGGTATCATAGCACCAGGTTTGCTTGACTGACATCACTAGCTTGATTGTGTAGCTTGAAAGGTGTCTTAAGCAGTGTTGAAGATTGACTGCTTTATTATTCTGCAAACTACTTGTTGTTTGAGTTTGTTGAAGCTCTTTTGTTCATTTTTATAATGACAAATTTCATAAGTGAGTTCTCAAAATCGTCCTCCTTCACAAGATTTTTTTATGAAGGCTTGAAGCAAGAATTTTTCATCATGATGAATATGGTGAGAGAAATGTATGAGGATGAAAGAAAGAGCTCTAGACTTCAAGAGCAGTTGAATTCCATGAGGGAAGAGAAGCAGTTGCTTTCTGCCCAATTGCAAGAAATGGAAGGCCAACTTCGTATTGCAAACATGAAGCTGGAAAAGATGCATGAGTTGGAGACACAACTCCTTGTTTCCAAAGAAGCCTTAGCCAAGTATCAGCTTGAAGAGGAGGTAAACAATTCTAGTTTATCTTCAAATTCTTATAAGAATGTTTATGAAATTGGTTCTTTTGAGAAACATACGAAAGGCATAGGGTCCAAGTTGATGTCCAAGATGGGATATGAAGGAAAAGGACTGGGAAAAAATGCACAGGGTATAGTTGAACCAATAATGGTTGAGGTAAGGCCTAAGAATTTGGGTCTTGGCTATGGACAATCTTATGGAGAAAGTTCCAAAGCAGCCATGAAGGAAGAAGGTGTGCATCAGCATGCACTTGAACAAGGGAGTAGTGAAAGCTCTAAAACCATTAATGGGATTGATAGTGTTCCAAAGGGAGCTTCTTCTTCTTTCGATTCACCTCCTCATGAAGGTAATGAAGGTGAAAGAGAAAGGTATAAATCTGATTTCAATCATATTTCCTTTGATCATGTAAAGCATGGAAAATTTCCACACAAGCATTGGAAAAGAATTGCATGTTCTTTTTGTGGTTTGTTTAACCATATTGCTTCAAGATGCTGGTTGAAAAAGAAAGCACACAGGAAGCAAAAGAGGCAAAGAGAACTTTCTCAGAAAGTGCTTAAGATTTGCTCAGTTTGTCAAAGGAAGGGACATGATGTCTCTCATTGTTGGAATTTGCATCCAACAAATCGTCCAAATCGTATGCAGCTAAGGGACAAACAGTTTGGCGCAAGTGGATCTATGGAGTCCATTATTGATGTGGAAAGGGAAGTTTCACATGAGGAAAATTTGCAGCAGCAAAATTCGCCATGGAATTGGCTTGGTGAGAAGTGGATGGACTTCTTATTGCAGTAAGTCATTACTCATTTTGTACATGCAAATTTCAGATTGGTATGCATGTATTTCAGTTGAAAAGTTGATGCAAGATTGCATGTATAAGAAGTTTCAGTTGAAGGAATTTCTTTGTTGTTGCAAAATTTTGCCATGGAGGTGTAAAAGATGAGTATGATACTCACTTATGTTGCAGCAATGTCTTTTGGTTCAGCTCTTGATCATCCACATGTTTTTGGGATGATGTACTTGTGGGTATTTGGAAAGAAGAGTTGAAGTTGCACATGTACATAGAGGTTGTATGTGTAATTAGCGAACTGTATATAGTTCATTGTACATGATACATACACATGTGTTTGTCAATATGTATCTTGTTGTTTATCGACTTGTGTTGATTGTGTCATACATGTTTATTGACTTGTGTCAGTTGTGTGCACACTTGTTATATATTTTGTGTGTCAATTGTATAGCACATTTCATTGTCAACTTGTTGTTGATGTCGTATGTTGCACAAGATGCTTTTGGTGTCGTTTGGTGCAAAGAAAGAAGTGTCAGTGAAAAGCAGTGTAAGATTCCATGAGTTGGAAAGGCATGCAAGCAAAGAGGGCACAAATTTCAGCAAGTGTCATTGCTGGTTTCATTCTGGCAGATTGGTATGGCGAGAAAACTTGGTCAGGATTTGGCACAAGTACATGGTTCATTCAGCAAAATTCGCCATGTGAACAGTTGGCAATTTAGGAAAATTTTTTAAGGCTGAAGAGAAGAGGATGTTGTTATTCTCTCATTTTCTGTACTACAGTTTAGTTTCAGAATTTTAGTGAGCTTTTGGGGACCAAAAGCCTCTCATTTGGGAGGTGTGATCAGGAGCTCAAATCTGAGCTTGGGAAAAAGCTCAACAATGAAAGTTATCAAAATTGATTGAAACCAATATGGTTGCATAGGTCTCATCTTCCTGATTCTGTTGCCCCAAACAATTCGAAAAACGGACACTGTATGAAAAAGTTATTGCACTTTTAGTGGAGTGGGTCCGGTGGAGCACGGAGGGGCCAACCCTCCTCCCATGGAACCTCATCATATGACCATTGTGGGAGCTTAATGATTAAGAGCGCTTAAGGAGCCTAATATCAATTTTAATATTTAATTAAGCTTCAGTTAATTGGAGTTTAATATGGCGGAGATTCTGGAGGCGCTCCCAAATTTAGGTGGACTTCCACTTTTAGTGGAGTTAACTGGCAGTTGCCCCACATTTAGTGGAGGAAATTGGGGCAAAGTTGTTTTGGTCATAAATTTCTCATTACTCAACCTTTTGGAACGAAATTTTTTTTTATTTCGTATGTTCTCAGCCTTTTGGACTCAATGGCGTAGGTTTCAGAGCCATTGGAGCTCAGTTTCAGCCTGTTAAGCTTCGAAGAAGATGAAGGAGCCATTAGGGCCTAGAAGGAGAAGGCTGTGTTGTGGACTGTGTTTCTCTGTTTAAGGTAAATGAATAGTCATTATTAGCTATTTCATGCCTTTTGAATCTGTTTGGATGGTTTTAAAAGCCTGTTAAGAACTTTAGAAGGCCGAATAGCTTCATTTAAGTTCTAGAGGCCATTTTCCAAATAGAGTGTATAGGTGAAACCGGAGCAGCCGGAGGCCGTTTTTGATGAAATAAAACTCTATCTTGACTAATTCAGTCATTCTGGAACCAATGGAAGTGGTTTCAGATCATTTTGAGTGCTTCTACAGCTCGAGAAGTTGATATGAAGTCGTGGGCAGCCCTGGGCAAACCGTGGAGGAGAGCCATTTTTGGGGATGTTGTGCTTAATGTAAACAATTTATCGGTTAATTGTTGATGTCCAGTCATTATTGGATGCAGCATTGGTGGTTTCGAGCAGAAACAGAAATCGGGGATTTTTGCCATTTAGAAGCTCGGAAGCAGTGCAGAAACGAGAAGGATGTATACACATGGAGAGCCTAAAGTTTTGCGAGGTGGACAGCCATTAGAGGGATTTAAATGGTATTCTCGGCCCTTTGAATCATTTTTGTATTCATTGGTGTTAAGCATGAAACTTCTAAAAGAACAATTACTTTAATCCCAAAGAGTCGAGTCATGTTATTGAAGCTCAAAGAGATGTGAGTTGGGGTGAACTCCTATATTATGTTGCTGTTGTGTTTTGTATTCTATGGCTGAATTATGTTGCTGATATACATGTTAAGTTTCAGCAAAAACAAATAAACTTTAAACACATAAACATAAGAAAAGACTTACTCCTCTTCCAAGCAAAAATTCTGCATAAACTTCAAGTATGTGTATGTCAAAGACTTCTAAGTGTTAACTTCATTATTTCTTTAGGCAGAGTCTGTAGAGGGCCAGGTAGCCTCTGGAACTCATCCTCTCTTTAGAGGTGACATGTCCGGTGAGTGCCCCTACAGTCTATCTCTGTATAAGAAATAAGAAGTTTTCACATTTTCAGAGGTCACTTGGAGTGTATAGCTCAATTTGAAATTATGGGAAATGGATACCTTGCACCCTCAAACAAGTACATTCCATTTTCAGATCAGATGGTATCGGAGCACCTAGGTTTGCTTGACTGACATCACTAGCTTGATTGTGTAGCTTGAAAGGTGTCTTAAGCAGTGTTGAAGATTGACTGCTTTATTATTCTGCAAACTACTTGTTGTTTGAGTTTGCTGAAGCTCTTTTGTTCATTTTTATAATGACAACTTTCATAAGTGAGTTCTCAAAATCATCCTCCTTCACAAGATTTTTTGATGAAGGCTTGAAGCAAGAATTTTTCATCATGATGAATATGGTGAGAGAAATGTATGAGGATGAAAGAAAGAGCTCTAGACTTCAAGAGCGGTTGAATTCCATGAGGGAAGAGAAGCAGTTGCTTTCTGACCAATTGCAGGAAATGGAAGGCCAACTCCTTGTTGCCAAAGAAGCCTTAGCCAAGTATCAGCTTGAAGAAGAGGTAAACAATTCTAGTTTGTCTTCAATTTCTTATAAGAATGTTTATGAACTTGGTTCTTTTGAGAAACATACCAAAGGCATAGGGTCCAAGTTGATGTCCAAAATGGGATATGAAGGAAAAGGATTGAGAAAACATGCACAGGGTATAGTTGAGCCAATAATGGTTGAGGTAAGGCCTAAGAATTTGGGTCTTGGCTATGGACAATCTTATGGAGAAAGTTCCAAAGCAGCCATGAAGGAAGAAGGTGTGCATCAGCATGCACTTGAACAAAGGAGTGGTGAAAGCTCTAAAACCATTGATGGGATTGATAGTGTTCCAAAGGGAACTTCTTCTTCTTTTGATTCACCTCCTCATGAAGGTAATGAAGGTGAAAGAGAAAGGTCTAAATCTGATTTCAATCATATTTCCTTTGATCATGTAAAGCATGGAAAATTTCCACATAAGCATTGGAAAAGAATTGCATGTTCTTTTTGTGGTTTGTTTAACCATGTTGCTTCAAGATGCTGGTTGAAAAAGAAAGCACATAGGAAGCAGAAGAGGCAAAGAGAACTTTCTCAGAAAGTGCTTAAGAGTTGCACATTTTGCCAAAGGAAGGGACATGATGTCTCTCATTGTTGCAACAAATCGTCCAAAGCATATGCAGCTAAGGGTCAAACAGTTTGGCGCAAGTGGATCTATGGAGTCCATTATTGATGTGGAAAGAGAAGTTTCACATGAGGAAAATTTGCAGCAGCAAAAGTCGCCATGGAATTGGCTTGGAGAGAAGTGGATGGACTTCTTATTGCAGTAAGTCATTACTCATTTTGTACATGCAAATTTCAGATTGGTATGCATGTATTTCGGTTAGTTGATGCAAGATTGCATGTAAAAAGCGATTTCTCGGTTGAAGAGAATTTCTTTGTTGTTGCAAAATTTCGCCATGGAGGTGTAAAAGATGAGTATGATACTCAAGTATCCTGTAGCAATGTCTTTTGGTTCAGCTCTTGATCATCCACATATTTTTGGGATGATGTACTTGTTGGTATGTGAAAAGAAGAGTTGAAGTTGCACATGTACATAGAGGTTGTATGTGTAATTAGCGAACTGTATATAATTCATTGTACATGATACATACACATATGTTTGTCAAGATGTATCTTGTTGTTTATTGACTTGTGTTGATTGTGTCATACATGTTTATCGACTTGTGTCGGTTGTGTGCACACTTTTTTACAGATTTTGTGTGTCATTTGTATAGCACATTTCATTGTCAACTAGTTGTTGATGTCGTATGTTGCACAAGATGCCTTTGGTGTCATTTGGTGCAGAGAACGAATTGTTAGTGCAAAGCAGTGCAAGATTCCATGAGTTGGAAAGGCATGCAAGAAAAGAGTGCACAAAGTTCAGCAAGTATCATTGTTGGTTTTAGTATGGCAGATTGGTATGGCGAGAAAACTTGGTCGAGATTCAGCACAAGTACATGGCTCATTCAGCAAAATTATGTGATGACGAGTTAACAAGCAGGACATTTTTGGCATCGGTATGCTCTTTTGGCTGCTCGAAGAGGATATTATTGTTCCTCAAGTGCTGCTTGAAGTTCATATCAGAGATGAGTAAGCTTTTGGGGACCAAAAGCCTCTCATTTGGGAGGTGTGATCAAGAGCTCAAATCTGAGCTTGGGAAAAAGCTCAAAAATGAAATTTCTCAAAATTGATTGAAACCAAGATGATTGCATAGGTCTCATATTTTTTATTTCGGCACCACAAACGGTTCGAAAAACAGACACCGTATGAAGAAGTTATTGCACTTTTAGTGGAATGGGTCCAACAGAGCACGGAGGGGCCAACCCTCCTCCCATGGAACCTCATCATATGACCAGTGTAGGAGCTTAATGATTAAGAGCGCTTAAGGAGCCTAATCTCAAGTTTAATATTTAATTAAGCTTCAGTTAAGTGAAGTTTAATATGGCGGAGATTTTGGAGGCACTCCCAAATTTAGGCGGACTTCCACTTTTAGTGGAGTTAACTCGCAGTTGCCCACATTTAGTGGAGGAAATTGGGGCAAAGTTGTTTTGGTCATAAATTTCTCATTACTCAACCTTTGGAACAAATTTTTTTTTTATTTCGTATGTTCTCAGCCTTTTGGACTCAATGGCATAGGTTTCAGAGCCATTGGAGCTCAGTTTCAGCCTGTTAAGCTTCGAAGAAGATGAAGGAGCCATTAGGGCCTAGAAGGAGAAGGCTGTGTTTTGGACTGTATTTCTCTGTTTAAGGTAAATGAATAGTCATTATTAGCTATTTCATGCCTTTTGAATCTGTTTGAATGGTTTGCAGAGCCTGTTAAGAACTTTAGAAAGCCGAAAAACTTCATTTAAGTTCTAGAGGCCATTTTCCAAATAGAGTGTGTAAGCAAAACCGGAGCAGCTAGAGGCCGTTTTTGATGAAACAAAACTATATATTGACTATTTCAGTCATTCTGGAACCAATGGAAGTGGTTTCAGATCATTTTGAGTACTTATACAACTCGAGAAGTTGATATGAAGTCGTGGGCAGCCCTGGGCAAACCGTGGAGGAGAGCCATTTTTGGGGATGTTGTGCTTAATGTAAACAATTTATCAGTTGGTATTTGATGTCTGATCATTATTGGATGCAGCAGTAGTGGTTTCAGGAGCAGAAACGGAAATCTGAGGGAGTTTGTGCCATTTAGAAGCTCATAGAAGCTTAGTGCACCGACAAAAGGATGTGTGTCCATGGAAGCCTAAAGCTGTTTGCAGGAATTGGACATCCATTAAAGGGATTTAAAATGGTATTCTCAGCCCTTTGAATCATTCTTGTATTCATTGTGGTTAAGTTTGGAGCTTGTAAAATAATTTGATTACCTTAATCCCAAAGAGTCTAGCCATGTTGACGAAGCTCAAAGGAGATGTAGCCCAAGAGTTGGGGTTAACTCCTATATTATATTGCTGTTGTGTTTTGTATTCTATGGCTCAATTATGTTGCTGATATACATGTTAAGTTTCAGCAAAAACAAATAAACTTTAAACACATAAACAGAAGAAAAGACTTCCTCCTCTTCCAAGCAAAAAACCTGCATAAACTTCAAGTATGTGTATGTCAAAGACTTCTAAGTGTTAACTTTATTATTTCTTTAAATGAAGAGCACAACAGAGACGGTAGCCTCACGGAACTCATCCTCTCTTTAAGTGACGTGTCCAGGTGAATGCCCCTAATATCTATCTACGTATAAGGAAATAAGAAGTTTCACATTATCAAGAGGTCTCTTGGAGTGTATAGCTTCAATTTGAAATTTTGGAAAATGGATACCTTGCACCCTTAAACAAGTACATTCCATTTTCAGATTAGATGGTATCAGAGCCAGGTTTAGCATTTGACATCACTAGCTTGATTGTGTAGCTTGAAAGGTGTCTTAGCGAGTGTTGAAGTTGTTTATTGTCTTGCAAACTACTTGTTGTTTGAGTTCTTGAAACTCTTTTTGTTCATTTTATAATGACAACTTTCATATTTAAATTCTCAAATCGTCCTCCTTCATAAGATTTTTTGATGAGCAAACCAGAATTTTTTCATCATGATGAATATGGTGAGAGAAATATGAGGATGAAGAAAGAGCTCTAGACTTCAAGAGCAGTTGAATTCCATGAGGGAAGAGAAGCAGTTGCTTTCTGACCAATTGCATGAGTTGGAGACACAACTCCTTGTTGCCAAAGAAGCCTTAGTCAAGTATCAGCTTGAAGAAGAGGTAAACAATTCTAGTTTGTCTTCAATTTCTTATAAGAATGTTTATGCTGGTTCTTTTGAGAAACATACCAAAGGCATAGGGTCCAAGTTGATGTCAAAAATGGGATATGAAGGAAAAGGATTGGGAAAACATGCACAGGGTATAGTTGAGCCAATAATGGTTGAGGTAAGGCCTAAGAATTTGGGTCTTGGCTATGGACAATCTTATGGAGAAAGTTCCAAAGCAGCCATGAAGTAAGAAGGTGTGCATCAGCATGCACTTGAACAAGGGAGTGGTGAAAGCTCTAAAACCATTAATGGGATTGATAGTGTTCCAAAGGGAGCTTCTTCTTCTTTCGATTCACCTCCTCATGAAGGTAATGAAGGTGAAAGAGAAAGGTATAAATTTGATTTCAATCATATTTCCTTTGATCATGTAAAGCATGGAAAATTTCCACACAAGCATTGGAAAATAATTGCATGTTCTTTTTGTGGTTTGTTTAACCATGTTGCTTCAAGATGCTGGTTGAAAAAGAAAGCACACAGGAAGCAAAAGAGGCAAAGAGAACTTTCTCAGAAAGTGCTTAAGATTTGCTCAGTTTTTCAAAGGAAGGGACATGATGTCTCTCATTGTAGGACTTTGCATCCAACAAATCGTCCAAAGCGTATGCAGCTAAGGGACAAACAGTTTGGCGCAAGTGGATCTATGGAGTCCATTATTGATGTGGAAAGGGAAGTTTCACATGAGGAAAATTTGCAGCAGCAAAAGTCGCCATGGAATTGGCTTGGTGAGAAGTGGATGGACTTCTTATTGCAGTAACTCATTACTCATTTGTACATGCAAATTTCAGATTGGTATGCATGTATTTCAGTTGAAAAGTTGATGCAAGATTGCATGTTTAGGAAGTTTCAGTTGAAGGAATTTCTTTGTTGTTGCAAAATTTCGCCATGGAGGTGTAAAAGATGAGTATGATACTCACTTATGTTGCAGCAATGTCTTTTGGTTCAGCTCTTGATCATCCACATGTTTTTTGGATGATGTACTTGTGGGTATTTGAAAAGAAGAGTTGAAGTTGCACATGTACATAGAGGTTGTATGTGTAATTAGCGAACTGTATATAGTTCATTGTACATGATACACACACATATGTTTGTCAAGATGTATCTTGTTGTCTATCGACTTGTGTCGGTTGTGTACACACTTGTTACAGAGTTTGTGTGTCATTTGTATAGCACATTTCATTGTCAACTGGTTGTTGATGTCATATGTTGCACAAGATGCTTTTGGTGTCGTTTGGTGCAGAGAACGAAGTGTCAGTGCAAAGCAGTGCAAGATTCCATGAGTTGGAAAAGCATGCAAGCAAAGAGGGCACAAAGTTAAGCAAGTGTCTTTGCTGGTTTCAGTATGGCAGATTGGTATGGCAAGAAAACTTGGTCGAGATTCGGCACAAGTACATGGCTCATTCAGCAAAATTCGCCATGATGACAGTTAGCAAGGCAGGACATTTTTGGCATCAGTATGCTCTTTTGGCTGACTCGAAGAGGATATTTCTATTCCTCAAGTGCTGTACAGTTCAGATCAGAGATTCAGTAAGCTTTTGGGGACCAAAAGCCTTCTCATTTGGGAGGTGTGATCAGGAGCTCAAATCTGAGCTTGGGAAAAAGCTCAAAAATGAAAGTGCTCAAATTGATTTGGAACCTAAGCGATGGGATAGATCTCGGCGATATGATTCCAACACCACAAACGGTTCGAAAAACGGACACCGTATGAAAAAGTTATTGCACTTTTAGTGGAGTGGGTCCGGCGGAGCACGGAGGGGCCAACCCTCCTCCCATGGAACCTCATCATATGACCAGTGTGGGAGCTTAATGATTAAGAGCGCTTAAGGAGCCTAATCTCAAGTTTAATATTTAATTAAGCTTCAGTTAAGTGGAGTTTAATATGGCGGAGATTCTGGAGGTGCTCCCAAATTTAGGCGGACTTCCACTTTTAGTGGAGTTAACTGGCAGTTGCCCCACATTTAGTGGAGGAAATTGGGGCAAAGTTGTTTTGGTCATAACTTTCTCATTACTCAACCTTTTGGAACGAAATTGTTTTTGATTTCATATGTTCTCAGCCTTTTGGACTCAATGGCACAGGTTTTAGAGCCATTGGAGCTCAGTTTCATCCTGTTAAGCCTCGAAGAAGATGAAGGAGCCATCAGGGCCTAGAAGGAGAAGGCTATGTTTTGGAGTGTGTTTCTCTGTTTAAGGTAAATTAATAGGAATTATTAGCTATTTCATGCCTTTTGAATCTGTTTGGATGGTTTTTAGATCCTGTTAAGAACTTTAGAAAGCCGAAAAGCTTCATTTAAGTTCTAGAGGCCATTTTCCAAATAGAGTGTATAGGCGCAACCGGAGCAGCCGGAGGCTGTTTTTGATGAAAAAAAAACTCTATCTTGACTATTTCAGTCATTATGGAACCAATGGAAATGGTTTCAGTTCATTTTTAGTACTTCTACAGCTCGATAAGTTGATATGAAGTCGTGGGCAGCCCTGGGCAAACCGTGGAGGAGAGCCATTTTTGGGGATGTTGTGCTTAATGTAAGAAATTTATCAATTTTTATTTGATGTCTGATCATTATTGGATGCAACAGTAGTGGTTTCAGGAGAAGAAACAGAAATTTGATGGAGTTTGTGCCATTTAGAAGCTCAGAGAAGCTTAGTGCACCGACAGAAGGATGTGTGCCCATGGAAGCCTAAAGCTATTTGCAGGAATTGGACAGCCATTAAAGGGATTTAAAATGGTATTCTCAGCCCTTTGAATCATTCTTGTATTCATTTTGGTTAAGTTTGGAGCTTGTAAAATAATTTGATTACCTTAATCCCAAAGAGTCTAGTCATGTTGACGAAGCTCAAAGGAGATGTAGCCCAAGAGTTGGGGTGAACTCCTATATTATGTTGCTGTTGTGTTTTGTATTCTATGGCTGGATTATGTTGCTGATATACATGTTAAGTTTCAGCAAAAAAAAATAAACTTTAAACACACATAATCACCTACTCAGAGGCAGAAAGTTATTTGTCTTATTCCGCAAGACATCAAATTTCAAGTATGTGTATGTCAAAGACTTCTAAGTGTTAACTTCATTATTTCTTTAGGCGAGGAGGGGTCTGGGGGGCAGTGTATCTTGGAACTCATCCTCTCTTTAGAGGTGACATGTCGTGAATGCCTACGAGTCTATCTACTATTACATAAAAATAAAATTTTTCACATTTCGAGAGGTCACTTGGAGTGTATCGCTCAATTTGAAAGTATGGGAAATGGATACCTTGCACCATTAAACAAGTACATTCCATTTTCAGATCAATAAGGATGCCAGTCTTTGGCTCAACCATTGGGGAATTAAGGAGGAGCTCAATATGGGAGGCAGATAAGATAAAAAATTATATTACACTCAATTTTAAAGACATGTTGTGGGAGGAGGATCAGGAGTTCGAGGGTAAACAGAAGCTAAGATACTATAAGGAAGTGATCAACCCCACCCTTGATAATCAGAATTATCTCTCTTTGTTGTCCAACTATAAGAAAAAAATGAACGCCACTAAGATAAGAACTAATTCCCATGAGCTTCGGAGTGAGAACGGCCGATGGTCTATTCCCAAGACCCCTTGGAACGATAGAATCTATCATATTTGCAATTCTGAGTAGGTGGAAGATGAAAAGTACTTCCTTTTATACTTTCCTACTCTTACTCACGTTCGCTGTCAATTCCCTACCATATGCCACACTTCTAGTCTTCTTGACCTATTAAGCCAACCCACCTATAGTGATCTTGGAGCACTTATTTCCCTTCTCTTTGAACATAGAAACAAGATTTTGAAGAATCAAACTTATATTCTTTCTCCTTTCTTAAGGTCCGATAAACCGCATTGGTCTTAACGGATGGTAACCATCATCACCATCATCATCATCATCATCATATTAATTATTATTTAATATTAAATGTAATTTATTATAAAATATTATTAACATCATTATAATTAATAATTATTATTAATTTATATTAATTATTATTTAATATTAAATATAATTTATTATAATTTAATTCTAAATTATATAGTATAAACTAATTATTTAATGATGATGATGATGATTAACATCCACTAAGACCAATGTCGTCTATCGAACCTCAAGAAAAGAAAAATAATCTAATTGTGATTCTTCAAAATCTTGCTTTTCTGATTAAAAAGAAGGGAAATAAGCAATCCAAGATCGTTACAGTTGGGTTGACTTAATAAGTTAAGAAGATTGGAAGTGTGGAAGATGTTGAGGAATTTTCCTTAACATAGTATTATCTCCTTATAGTATCATAGCTTCCTTTTACCCTTCAGCTCCTTATCATCCCACAAATTATCCTTAAAATTGGAGGTAATAATATCTTTGACACTATCCTTGCTTCCCATGCTGATCTCCTCCTTAATCCCCCAATGGTTGAGCCAAGACTGGGCATCCTTATGCCACTCACGCTTGAGGCGAAGGTGGGGGTTTTGGTTAAAGTTAGAAGAAATTTTTGGACGTCTCTTGGATTCCATGTTTTAAAGCTTCTTCTTATGCATCATATAGATAAACATAGTCATATTTTCAATGGGGGACAAGCCAACTTTGATCAAGAGAATAGGATAGGGAGTATTTCCATTTATCTTTAGGTTGTAGGTTATGAATGTTGGAATCGCGATTGTTGTTAGACCAAAACCCATAGGCGTTAGTCTCTGCTACAATCACCAAAGTTAGGATCCACGAGAGGCAGTTTGTCCATGTCGCGAAACACGCGGGGAGCGTTGAACCCAATGCCAACAATATCCCCCCCAATGCAACATGAGTGAGTTTCAAACTCAAGACCTGTCGCTCTGATACCACTTGTTGGAATCACGATTGTCGTTAGACCAAAACCCGCAGGCATTAGTCTCCTCTACAATCACCAGAGTTAGGATCCACAAGAGGCGGTTAGTCCATGTCACAGAACACACGGGGAGCGTTGAACCCAATTTCCAACAATGAATTACTTTTGAATCATCTCAATCTTTCTCCACGACTCTCTGGATATACTGCAACCACAAACTTCACATCCATTTAAGACAACAAGGGCGATGAGAGTCTCAAAGAGGAACCTTTTTTTACTCCAAATGCAAAGATCAACTGACTTGCAATTGTTTTCAAGCTCATAATAAGCTTTCTAGCCTCCAATAATCCTTTTCTCGATGCTATAATCCCAGTTGAGCTGATGAGGAAAGTCAATACCAAAATATTTATAAGAAGAAACCTGCTCTAAGCAACGGTTATCATAGACGAAACTACCATGGGTGATCTTTTTGGATTTAATGATCATGACTTTAGTCTTGTCGGTATTAACTATCATACCCATCTTGGAGGAGTAGACATGAATAATCTTAAGCTGCTTGTCTAGGTCATCATGGTCTTTTGCAATAAGAATGATATCATCAACATAAAGGAGAAGAGTAATGATTATACCAGTAAGCTCGATGCCCTTACAGCCTGTAGTTTCCAAACACTCCTCTATCTTATCAATGTAAATGAAAAATAGGGTAGGGGATAGGGGAAACCCTTGCTTAACCTCGATTTTGCATTGAATATCTTTATACCACCCTTTTTTAGTCTTAATCTAAGCAATGATAGTCTCATAGAGGGATATCACAACAATCCTCAATTCAAGAGGAACCATGATCTCTTCAAGTCTCTCCCAAAGCTTATCTTGAGGAACAATGTCAAAATATTTTATAAAGTCCACAAAACAATAGAAGAGATCGACTTTACTATTGCAACATTCCTCTTGAATGATCCCAAGAGTGACAATATGGTTGATAGCCAAGTGATGTCTCCTAAAACCAACTTTCCCTTTAGTTCTTTTACCATGGTTTTCAAGTCAAAGGCTAAGCTTGTTTTCCAAAATGAGCCCATATAGCTTGGATAGGATGTGGCTAATCATAATGGTCCTATAGTTAGAGGGAACACTTTTGTCACCATTTTCAAAGATAGGCACAATAAGGATTTGCGTCCAAAGCTTAGGGAAGTCATGTTATACATCCAAATTGAGAAGCTCGTGGAGATGAGGAATGAGGATAGATTTTCCCATTTTAAAGTTATTAGCTTGGTATCCTTCAATATATTTAGCTATCCCATTAGCGAGCTTATTAATCCCAGAATCAATGTCTTCCAAAGAAAATATATCTTCCTTAATAGAAGAGTTTAAGATGGTGCCCATGGTGTCTCGAGAGTCATACAACTTCTTAAAATATTTGTCCAAATTTTCAAAGGGGATAGAAAGATTATCTTTAGTTTTACAAACAAGCACATTCCGCCTAAAATTTCCCGGTGTGACTTTAGAAAGGTGGAGAAGATGCTTTTGTCTCTTATTAATATATGATCTCTTCTTCCTCTTGATGAGAGCTTTTTATATACTTATATTCTGGATCTTAATGATTTCATTAAGAGTGTCTCTGATCGTTTTCATGGAAATTTTACAATCTTTGTCATACCAAGGATTGGAATTTCTATTATTTTGTTTGTATGAAGTCTCATTAGGGAACTTTCTAATTGTAGTGGAAATGGTAGTAGTAAAATGGTAATAAATTTGATCAATGTTGTTATTATAAGTCAAGGAGCCTAAATCCATTTTTAAATCCCTTAAGAAAAGGTCGACATTACTTCTATCGAATCGAATGTGTCTTTTTCTTTCATTGGTCTCCTGCATGTGGGTGGTATGCATAACAAGATTAAGGGAAAAAGACATAGGTATGTGGTTAGAGTCAGGCTCATACTCGTTTAGTAGCTCAAAATTTGTAATACAGTTGAGGACATGGGTGTTAGAAATCACATAATCCACGACACTACTACGGTCCCAGCCTATGGAAATAGGTCATTTGACCAAAGAGAGGCCACTTGTTAATACTTTACAAATGATTAGAGCCTAGGAACTAAAAAATTTTAGGAGCTCGGTGTCGAATAAGTTCTCAACTATGTCTTCAGATTTTCTCTTGAATCTATTAACTAAGTTACTATCTTCATCAAGCCACAAGGGGTCAGGGTTAGAGTTGTTACTTAACACAATAGCTTGGTTAGTAGCATTTCTAGCATTAAAGTCTCCAAGAAAAAGAATATTACCTTCATTCCTTAGGTTGTAGATGTATTTTGCTAAGGTATTGAAAGGAAAATTCCTATCCAAGATGTTTTTCTTATAGGATGTAGAGTTGATAGGAGTGAAAAAGCAGATTGCGAGAAAGATCCTATTAGTGGTAGAATTAGAGATATCGATCCAAATGTAATGATTGAAGGGGTTGATTTTATGAAGTAGGATGTGAGAGCAAACAATTTTCCTCATATAACAAGATATACCACCAAAAACCATATAGGAGGATTTCTTATTCCAAGCTAACCAAAGAGTGAATCTGTCAAGGTGAGGGACCCTAGATTCGTCATGTTCCCAAGTTTCAACTAAAAGAATAAGATCAATATGACCCGAGATCCAATTTAACATATGACCTGTACACCATGGAAAACCACGAAAATTCTAGAAGAGGATCCAGAGTGATGCAATTCCCTATTTATCACTCGTGTTTGGGATTCTATCTCCAATTATAGCTTTCCTATTCCTAATTATTTCTCATTTCCCTTCTTTTATTTCCTCCTTGACCTTTTGGACTTCTTTCCTAAGTTCAACTTGATCTTCTAGAATGAGATCTTCATTTATAAATATTCTTGTTCCTTTTAGGCTTAGGGATTGCCTGAGTATATCCAATTTACGGTCATTACAATTGACCTTGACACAAATTAGTATGTGTTTATGCTCAAGTTTCTTTCCTACCCTTATTGCTTCTGTGAGATAAGTTGTTTGAATTTGAGATTTTGTTTTTAATTGTTCTTTAACTATTTATGATGTGTCTTCATTGTTTTTTTCTTCTATACCAAAAATTATAAGATGTAAGGCTCTTTTGTGGCACTCATGATCAAGTACAATTAGTTTATTAATTTCCTCTTTTATGGGTTTAATATCTAATTTATTCTCTATATTATTTAGGGTTGAGTAATTATGTAGTTTTTCTTTTAGATTTTTAATCTCGCTTTTCAAGATGTCATTTTCTTTAACCAGTGCTTGTTTACTATGTTCTATTTCTTGAATTCTACCTTTCATTCCTCGGAGTTTAGTCTCGAGTGTGATTATTTTATTTTCTAATGATTTGTGGTTGTTGTCAAGCATTGTAGTTAATTATAGTTTAAAATTATTTTCTCTTTCTTCTCTTCATCTTTATAAAGATTCAATGTACTCATAGAGACTCTTTAGGGTAATTTTACTTGGTCTCCCTTTGCTAGAGGGAGGATTATAAATATGAAGGGAAGTACTCATAGTGTAAATAAGAAAAACTTAACAAGAGGAGGGTAAGTGCGAATGTATGCACCTGTCAGATTGAATGTCACGTAACCAATGCGAGGTTGCACCTAAGAGGAAAATTACTGCACCACAGAGGTATGAAAGAATACTTTTCCATTGAAGAGAGATATCACCCAAAGTCACCACATAAATTAGGGTTGAAATTCTTTGCACCTCAGAGAGATATAGAATGTATGGCCACATAGAAGTATTAAAACAATGCAGGGATGATCAATCGTAGAGAAAAAACCCCATAGAGTCATAGAAACAAAGATGAGTTGCAAAGGTTGTATGTCACATTTCATAGAGATTGTAGTGGCGTAGAAGTTCAAATTCACCACTGGATTATTACTATGCATGCTGCCCAGATATGTAATACCACAAAGGTCGAATTTATTTTATGCGAGACTTCACGCAGAGATCACAAAGATCATTTTACAGAGATTGTAGTGTCATAGAAGTTCAAATTCCATAATAAAATTTAGTCGATAAGGTATTCACAATATTCAATTTGCATAATCAAATCCCACACGCACAAACTTTTAGTTTTTTCCACAACTCTACTTGTTCAGTTTTCGTGTTATTTGATAATAGTAGAATATTAATAAATAATAATAATGTTAATAACCATAATTATTTATTTAGTAATAACAATGATAAATTTAAAATGATTATAATAATCTTTAATTACTAATTCATATTATTATTAATAATTCTTTATTAATGTATTATTCACTATTAAAAATAAATTATTTAATATTATTAATTTATAGTTAATTATTAATGAACTAATTAACTAATTACTAACTATTAATTATTTAATATTAATTAATTATTATTAAGAATTAATAATATGAAATATTGATTATTAATTTATTATTATTATTATTATTATTATTAATTAATTAATTAATTATAATTATTAAATAAATAGTGTTATTATTACTATTATTAATAAAACATAGTTGACAATGATCAATATTATAAACCTAAGGGAATAATAACCGCTAGGGATTAATACTAAAAACTCAAGAGATTACAAATCTAAAGGAATACTAAACCTTAGGAATATAAACCCTTTGATTAATAAATCCAAGCAATTGATATTATAAACCTAAAGGATAAGAATTATAAACCCAAGCTATATAAACCCTGTTACGCCAATTTTTGGTCATTTAACCTATTACTATTAGATGGACTAAAGTACACCATATAAGACCAATTCATAGTAAAATTTCTTTCACTATGAAAAATAACATAGTAATCCATAATTTATTAAGTTGTTTATGGTCTAAACAGTAAACCCCATAAGAAATAATTGAATAAATCCTCATTTGTTTGATTTTCCTCAAGGGATACTTAATTAAACCAATGTTTAATTAATATACGTAGTCATATTTAACCCAAAACATGAAAATTAATTAGATAAATCATTATTTATCTTATTATTTTCAGGGAATAATTATATAAAACATTATTTAAATAATATTCCTTGTTAAATTTGACTAAATCACCATTTATTTAATTATTACTCAACCACATTCTTAAAATAATAAATAAATCATTTATTTATTTATTACTTATAAATAAAGGGATTTGACCAAATTCAATTTATTTTTCCCTCCAACAAAAATAATAAAATATTCCATAAAGTCGGATATAGATTTGGTTAATAATATTTTAATTATGCACCAATATCTAGACTAACTCAATATTTTTTTATAAATAGAAGGGTTTTTCCATTCATTCAATACCTTTTGTTGCCTAAATATCACTCTCAATCTATACCTTTGGTTTGACTTTCATCCTCCATCATTGTCATATTTTCCTACTTTTTGCTTGTGAGCTCCCTTTGAGTTCCATTTTTGTCTGGGTTTTCTGCACCATCAAGAGAGAGAGATCTTAGATCTGAAGTGATGAGGACATAAAAGAACCCATCCCATTGAGG
Organism: Pinus albicaulis; assembly: GCA_034641835.2. Lineage (NCBI taxonomy): Eukaryota > Viridiplantae > Streptophyta > Pinopsida > Pinales > Pinaceae > Pinus > Pinus albicaulis. The sequence continues at coordinate 1,413,523,001 of CM076572.1, read as the reverse complement.
GGGACTGGTAACATCCTTCTATGTTCCCTTCTCAGGTGTCATAATACAAAAAATTCCTTAAAAATTCTTGTCTTGCTCATTGGATGCATGGAGCAACTCTTGCTTATTATTTATTGTTTAATGTCTTTAACTGCATAGATCTGGATTTATGTACCATTCATTCCAATCACTAACTACAAATCTAAGGAAAGTGACAACCATCTTTGATGTTAGGGTTGTTTGTTATGCACAACTAAAGTGAGCCTTTTTCGTACGCTTGCTATTAGAATTCACATTAACAATTGGCGACTCCACAAGGGTTTATGTTACGACCGTTATCATTTTTCAAATCCCTACATGACCAGCTGCTTCAACCCCTAGGGTTTTTCTTCAGCTTCTTATTTTTCCTTTATTAATGTTGTTTTTAACCTTTTTAACCCTAAAACAGTAAAAATTCTAACTTCCGTGTGTTTCTGGGCCTATTGCGCAGGTAACAGGTATCAGCCGCAACAGAGACGACACTTTTTCTGAAACTTGCTCCTGAGATAGTCGAAAGTGCAGGTCACACTTTTTGGGCCAAAAACTGCGACCTCAGCTGTCAAGTAGTGGAACAACCTGAAAGCCGCAACTTGAGCGGAAAACAGGCCATAAACCGTGACCTGTACTTTTTGCGGGATTTTTTCTGTGATTTTCCTGGGTTTGTTTGGGGCACTGTTCAGGGTTGTTTGACCTCCCTCTTCACCCGTATTAGACCTGTAGTTGCTTAGTTTTACTCTTTGAAGTAGGAGCTAAGCCCCTTAGGGCTTCAGTACGCTTCCACCTTTTTATGAGGAGTTTAGTTGAAGCAGGTCCTCTGAGATTTCAGTGTTTTTTAGCCATTTTTCAGATCTAAACCTATACTTTCAAATCCATTTCAGATTGGTTATTTATCCATCCAAAACACCTCTTTTCATTTTTGTTTGGTCCTCCTTTAGGGTCCCCTCCGTTTCCCTTCATGTTGTAGCCTTTCGCCACCTTTTTTGTAGCATTTTTCCCTCTGGTTTTTTGTTGTTTTTTGCACCTCTTTCCAACAAATCTAACCTTTAGATCCCTATTCCTCCCAACTTTAGATCCATTGGCAATTTTGTGTGTTTTGAATAGATTTTTCCCACCCATAGACTAGTTGTTGGGAAGCCCTCCTCCTTGGGTTTAAATTGATGCATCTTTAGCTGTTTATTTTATTGTCGCATTCAGTTTCCTTTACTATCATTTTCATATTTATTTACAATTATACAACATATTTTTTCTCTACACATGTCTCGGCTTCATTAAAATTAACACACTTATTACATACACGCACACCCTAAGTGAAAAGCACTTGGTTTACACCGCCAGGCCAAGACTTAAACATTGTAATCAATTGATCCTGCACCTCCCTCCCCTTCTTTACCTCTCTTCCTTTTTGTGTTCTGTGTCTCTTTACCATCATTGCACCCCCAAGGAATTTATCCCGGAGACTCCAAGGCCTTCATCCTCAGTTTCCGTTAGGATCCCTCTCACATCTGGACACTCATCCTCTTATGGTTTATGGTTTCCCTCGGGGAGGGGCCAGCTCCTCTAGCATTTTCGCCCCTCCTGACAGCATGTATCTAGGACATAGCATGCCTCACGCCTTTCCCCAACCGCATCCTCTGATGTCAGGGCCTGATTTTTCCAAACCTATTTACCCCAATGTTGCTCAACCTCCTTATTATCTGTATCCACAGCCAGGTGCTATAGCTCCTCCAACACAAGCACCTCCATCTCCCATGCCTTCTCAAGCTCTAGGTAATCTAGGAAACAATCCCCAAGGGAATATATCTAACACTACAACCTAGCAACAGGGATATCAGCCCAAGCAGAACAAGCCTCTTCGCATGAATAAGCCTTGTTGTTGTTGCAGTTCCCATGGTAACTATACCCATGATTGTCCCCTTTTACCTTAGATGCGTCAACTGTGGGAAGCTCAAGAAGAATATTGAGGACAAAAAGCCTCTACTTTGGTTCCTCCCTATGCTATGCCTACTCAATCGGTTGTGTTTACTAATCCTTTCCCCCAGAAAGGATGTGTGGCTGCCCAACCCTCTGAAGGTCAGGTGGCCGCTCAACCTCCTACATCTAGTACCTCTAATTACCATATCCTTATGATGAAACCTGACCAGTCCAATACTTCCAATCTCAACCTTCAGACTCGGTCCCGTCAGTACAACAAGCCCCCCGCTACGTCTACCACCGAGCCCCCATCTTCAGGTCCCACAAAGCCTCTTTTGACACCCAATGGTCCTTTACTAATCCCTTAGCCTAAGGTAGAGGTTCATACCAAGATCCCCAAGGGACCATTACGCTGAAACGTTGCTTTTATTAAATTTTCCCACTCTTACAGTATAATAGATGACTTGGCACAATCCCATGTCACCATGTCAACGCTGGAAGTCCTCCAGTCGTGCCCTTCACAACGAAAAATATCTCCTAACTGCTATGGGTGATGTGTATCCTTCAGATGATTGTTTGATTGTATTTGATATTGACAAATCAAAGAATTCACCCCTTCCTGCATCCATCGCCTTCCAAATGCCTGTCAAGATCTGGAATGCCAACGTCTCCCGTTGTATCATTGACGAGGGGGCATCCACTTGTGTGATGTCTGCTTCTGGTTGGAAGCAGCTCAAATCACCCGAGTTAGCCCCTTCCACTATCACCCTCCATGTGTGGGATGGCCACTCTTCTCAGCCCCTTAGCATGTTCCGAAATTGTCTTATTACTCTTGCAGGAAGGACTATTTGTGTTGACGTTGAAGTCATTGATGCCCCCTTAGACTACAATATTCTATTGGGTCATAGCTACACTTACTGTCCCATTTGTGGTGCACCGTATGATGTTCTTTCCTCACAATAGAAAGATTTTCACTATCAATCAGTTGACATATTACAAACCGAAGTCTCAGACCTCTCCCGAGTCTATTATCTCTTCTGTGGATAATAAAAAAAATAGTTGAACCTCCAACTAGTGTCTCACCCGGAGTCTATAAATATTACTATTTGCTTGGTTCATTCCCTGGTCTCCCCCTCTCATCTCTAACCCTAGCTCATCGAATGTTTTCATGATGCAATCATCTCGATCTGACCTCAAACGGACTAGTTCGACTAATCAGTATCCTCGCCCCCCGCAACTTGCTCCTAGTACTTCAACTTAGCCTTCAGGACCCCCTCCTCAAGGCCCCTCATCTGTAGCTGGTGTCCATCATCCTCTCTATCCTCCTAGAATAGTTCCCCCTGACATTAACCATCTCGGAGCTGTCCCACCTAGCCATTACCCCTCTGGTAAGATATCGTTTCTTGCTCCCGCTCCTGGAGTATTTTTGGTCCCTGTTATGGCTACCTTGTCTCTTCCAAACATGACCCTAGGGATCCTAGTCTGGTAATTTGATCCCCCAGCCAATACCTCGCCTGGTCATCCCAAACCTTACACTTCTTTGACCTGGTTCCAACTGGTCGCCATGACCCCTCCCTTTGCTTTTGTGCCTTAGCCACCTCAACAGGAACCCACTCATGTTGCGAAAGCCTCAGGTGAGGGGGAAAAGCGCACAAAAAGGAACCTAAGGAAAAGGCTACCCAGACAACCCCTGCTCCACCTCAGCCTCCAAAGCGTACACCTCTATGTGATTTGTGTGATGTTTTTGGTCATGCCACCCATAACTGTCCTGAATTGCCTCATTTTAAGCCCATGGTCAACAAAGCGTTTCCTGAGTCTGATATCCCAGAGGTCCATGTTACTCTACTTGATTCAGCCCTGAAACTCAAGACTTTGCACATAAATCATCCTTGTGCTTTGTGTGATTTCCATGGCCACTATACTTAGCTCTGTCCCCACCTTGAAGGTTACCGCACCTCTCTAAAGAGGTTCGCCAATTCAAGGTCAAGCGCAACGAGTCCACATCTCCCTTATTTGTGAGTTTTGCTTCGGCAGAACCAGATGACACATCCACTCCCATTGACATTTCCCCTCCTGATGGTGAGATGAAGGAGTCTTCGACCACTATCCTCTACCTGTCATCATCTATGAGATCCATGGTGGAAGACCCCTCTGGGGATTTGTTGAACCTCAAAATTATCCTCTCTCTGACATCCTTTCTCACCTTTTTCCCTTACTTTATCATAAGTTCACATAATCCAATCAATGATCAATTCCATGTTTTGTCTCAAGGAATGAATTTAAATGATTTCCATGTTATATTTTGATGTTCTTGTTATTCGAATGGATTTTTGTAATTTGGCTACAGAATTCAGCCTATTTTGCAGCTAATCGTGGGTGCCGTAGATAGTTTCATGGTCTGACGGGTTTCAGGGTTCAAATGGAGAAATTAGCCACATGGGCATTTCTAGAATCATCTCCACATGGATTTCTTACTATCTACTTGATCGAGATCGATAGAAAATGATGCCTAAGATCGTGGTCAAAGTCCGGTCAAAGGATGTTAGTTGAGAACAGAAGGACTCTTGATTTCTCTATTGTAGTAAATCAAGAGTTAAACAGTCAAATTTCAAATCTATAAGTCGGATAAGATTAGCCACCTATAGCAGAATTAGCTCATAAACAGTTATGTTTTTTTTATATAAATACTGGTTGTATAGAACCGAGAATAATTAAGTTTTAAGTTAATTTTTTGTTGAAACATTGTGTATTGTTTTAAGACTCTGTTCCATTATAATACAAGGATCATGTTCATGCCAATTATTTCTTAAGTGAAACTTTAACCAGCTAGGATCTCAACCGAATCTATTGCAGAGGGCCCCTGCACAGGAGGGGGTTTTTTGTTCATTGTTTTAGTTTAATTTCCTTACTCCGTTTTTGTCAATTTTGTTTTCTGAGTAGATTAATGTTACATTTTAGTTTTGATCAGTAGCATAGAATTAAATCATAACTGTGTAATCATTGTTCTTCTAAAAAATTTCGTGAGGATAGATCTTTCTATTTTCAAATTCAATGAAGTTTGAAGCAATAAGAATTCACAGTTATCTAGTTTCCTTTACTGTTCTGTTATTTACTTTCTTAGATTAGAACTATCAATTAATTGTATCAATAGATGTTCTTAAAGATCATTTCAAGAAAATGATTCTGAACTAAATGATTGAATGTCTAATTCATACAGTTATTGAGTTTTCCTCTACACATTTTACTTGCTTTTTAGGACATTAGAAACTAAGGTATAATTGATTGCTTACACAACATCTCAAGAGGATAATACTTAATATTGAATGCTGGAGTAATAAAATATACATTATTTGTTTACAATCAGTTAATATTTAACTTTGCATGCTTTCACATTTTCCTTTAGATCCTCATTTAATTTCATCACTGATGTTCCTAAAGGTCATTCAAAGAAGTTGATTTTATAATATTTCTAGACGGAATGATTGAATATTTAATTCATGCAATTACTAAGTTTTCCTTTTGCATACTTTACTTGCTTTTCTAGATCATTAGAAATTAAGGTATAATTGGTTGCTTAACATCATCTCAAGAAGGTGACACTTCATATTGAATGCTGGAGTAACTAAACATACATTAGTTGTTTTCTTTTCTGCTTTCAATTAGAATAGCACTACAATTTCAATATCAATTATATGATTTATCTATGGAATAGAACTAATGTTAAAGTAGAAGTCACTAGAATAGATACTTTGTTTTTCAGATTAGTCAACAATATTTGATTTATTTTTATGCAAATTAGTTTATCTTAGGAACACTTCCTTTTCTTCCTTCTTAAAATTCATTAGATTCATTTGATTCCTTTCATAGTTTTAGATTAACATAGATATCAAGAAAAAAAAACCCCAAAACAACATAAAAATACATTCAATGAAGTAAGAAGAAGGTTAACTAAGCACGTACAGTGCACCACACTTCATCATTTTGCAAACCTCGGTTGATAATATGTAAGGAATTTAAGACATTAAATTGACTAAACATTTTGGCGTCGTTGTTGGGGAAGCATAATTAGATAGCCTCATTTATTACATCTAAAAAAATGATTTGTAGAGAAAGAGACTCTAGGGGTAGATTCATAGCTAGAGTCAGGATTTTAATTCCTACAACACCACTCACTCCACCAAGACTATGAAGTGATATAACTCCATCTCAAACTCATATTCCATACTTCACTAGCCATAGACTTCCTAAAGTCCTAAGGTCATTAATCCAATTAGGAGGATCTCCTACTTCATCCACTGAGGTAGTCTTAGAGGAAGAAGATCCTAGATCTCCAACAGAAGGAGTAACCTTTTTCACCTCTACAGGGGAACATATTTCAGCTAAAGAGTTAAAAATTCCTAGTGGAGAGGAAGAGGAAGAACCTTTCTTTAACATACCATTGATAGAAGAACCAGAGGAAGAACAATTAACCTTGCAGGTTGAATCTTATATTAGCTCTGAAGAATCTATAATGGTAGGAAGAGGAGAAGGAGAAATTCTAAATGGAGAAAATATAATATTTGGAGGAGGTAGATGAAATGCAGGAAGAGGCAGAAGAAATAGGGAAATTTATAGTTCTTTTGGATTCCCTATAGTTGATGAAGATATAAATGCCACAATGAAAAATATCTCACCTTCTATCCTCCCAAATTTTCATGGATTAAAAAGTGAAGATCCTGAAACCTTTTTGTTTGAATTTGAAGTCTTATGCAGAACTTATGATTAATATTTGCAATACTCTCAAAAACATAAGTTGTTTCCTTCAACATTGAAAGGAGCAACTTTAAAATGGTTCATGGGTTTAATCACTAAGTCCATTGGGACATGGAATGACATGAAGAGAGCAGTTTTAGAAAGGTATTTGGATTATTGCATACCTATCAATCACAAGGATGAAGTATTTAAAATGATACAAAAAGAAGATCAAAATTTGGAAGATTTAATTGAAAGATTCAATTATAACATAAAAATAACAAACATGGATAATCTAGATCAAGATACTTTAAAAGCTCTTTTATTAAAATCCATTAGAAATGAGTGGATAGACATCCTCAACATGATGGGGAAGGGAGATATCTCTCAACTCCCATTACCTGACATTGTTAATTTATGTATTCATCTCTCAAGGGGAAAAGAAAAACTGGGAAAAGTCCAAGAGATCCTTCTCTTGATAGAGTAAATCAAATTGCAACTGGAACAGTAAGTAGGGCAGAAATTGGAAACATGCTTGATGAATTTAAAACAAATATTTTAGGGATTCTTAGTGAAAATATAGACACCCTTAAATTACAAAACAATGAAAAAGCTGAGACTGATGCTTTAGCTATTTTTTGTCCCAAATGCAGAAAGAAGCATGCTTTAAGAGAATGTCCTCTTGATGAAAAATTCATAGAGACCTGTATAATTTGTTCAGAAAGTCACGAAACTAAGAGTTTTCCTTCAATTCCAAGTCTTAAGGTTGTATTTCAAGAGGAAACAACTTCAAATCCAACAAAATTTCTTTGCTTTGTCTCTAGAGGACCATGGCAGGGGCCACAAACTTAAGGCTTTATCAATCAAATGTATACTCAGCCCCCACCAAATAATTGGAATTTTTGGCAGTAACCTTGGCCTCAATCTCAATCTTGGGCACAAGGAATGCAAAATCCCTATGGAAGATTCTCTCAATACTATCAATATCCTCCATCATAACCAAACTATCCTCCCCAACAAATTCCTCAACAAAATCAACAACCCCAACTCCAAAACCAAAATCCAAAACTTTCATTACCATTTCCACAAAGACCAAATCAACTACCTGCCCAACCATTACCAAACCCCAATAATAAAAATCCTTAAAATACCTATATGATAGAAGGACAACAATTTCTATAATATTCCAAAATTTGCATGTAGCAAATTGGAATATTGATTTTTGCTAATTTCACCTAGGAGTTGAATAAATGGGTAAGGAGGCCCATGCAGAATAAAAACATGAATAAAATCCATCATAATGTGGAAGGGGATCATTCTAGTAGCTGTATTTTACACTTTCCATGTATGAACAGGAAGAGAATCATGTTGATTCAGTCAAGTTGACTAAGTCAACAACACAGTATTGAGGAGTAGCCTTGATGGAGCTACAACACAATTTTGGAGGGAAAGTGATCATATGATGTTGGAAACGCTAATGGGTGGGACCCAAGGTGAGGAGGATCAAAAATATTATAAGGAAAGAGATGGTAGCCATTTGGGGTTAGCTTATTGATTATTGATTATGGTCTGCTTAGACTATTGAGCATTCTTCAGCCGTTGAGTTGAGTATGTAGTGTTGTTTAACACAAGGCATTCCTGCTTAGGGATTCCTTCTCCTTCCTTGAGAGGCCTCTTGAAGGAGCATTGTACTTTAATTTTCCACATTCAGGCTTGAGGCCAAGCATCCTCCTTTAGCTACAACGTTATTCTTGTAGCAAGAAACGCTGTTTTGCAGGGTGTTGCAGTGGAGAGATCACAACACCACTTCTGAGCTTATCTTTCAAAGGAGGGAGCTTCCCTTTCTTTGCAAGATATCTGAGGAAGGTATTGGAGCATATTTTACATCTTGGCATGTGGAAAAATCATTTCCCATCTTCTACAACACAGTCATTTGCAGAAACTGCGTCCTTTTTCAGAGTGTTGCAGTAGCAGGGTTTGAACCCTTGCTTGTGAGCTCATTCCTTGGAGGAAGGGCCAACCCTTCTCCCAGGAGGCTTTGTACATAATTATTCTTCTGTTATTTGTATTATTCATCCCATTTATGTAGAGCTACAGTATAAATGTGTTATTTCAGATCTAGACTTGCATACTTTGTCATTTTATACATGTACTTTCATGAGGCCCTTGCTGGGTTGTCCTTTTCTATATAAAAAGGGTTGAATCCCCATTTTTCTTCACTCTTGCTTAATATAAACTCTAGATCTTTTGAGGACTCTTATTTTTTGTAGAAACCCTCACTGAATCATGTTTTCCCTTGCTTCAGTCATTTTGTATGCTAAAAGTCATGGGGTTTGGGCCTTTTTGAGCCATATCAGGACCGGGAGACCTGTTTAACTTAGCTAGAGTGACTTGGTTTTGCTCTCATTTGGTATGTAAGTCCCATATGACATAATATAAGGGATCCCACCATTATTTTACTTTTTTATTACGTAAATAGTTGGGAATAACGTTTTTGGGGCTTATTTTGCTGCTTTTCCCGAACTTTTGGATCATATAATGAAGTAAGTTGTTGCCCTGTTTCCAACTGATGATAATGTAACATGGCCATTTCTGCTGGGTGAATAGATTTATCTTGCTCCCGAATTGTGTTTTATGTGCTATAGTCCCACTCATGGGCATTTTTTCCGGCCATTCTAGTTGTGAGAGCTTTTACCTCACCTGGTTGCTTGGTTTTAGTTTATTCTTCTCTTTAGTATTATATTACGGATCTAAGGACACAAAGGATAAATATTGTTTTACTGTGGTATCTCCTGAAAAACCAACATTTTTCGGGCATGTCTTGTTAACAATCCCAATGCGGGATATTACAATTTCAACACACGTTCTCCTCTAGGTGATCTTAATGATGTCCAACTTAGATCTGGTAGGATATTAGGAAAGAAAAAGCCTTATGTAGTTATTCAAGAACAAGATAATTTTGAGGAAGATTCTCTATAGCCAAATAAAATTTTTGAGGAAGGAACATCTCTTCAAAACCAAAATTCTGAAAATGAAAAAAAAAAAACCAGTAAACTCGACTCCTATCGTAGAGAAACCATCATCACTTACTTCTACACCTCCTTTTCCTAAAATATTACAAGTTGATAAAGGGGTAGAAAAGCATATTATGTTGCCCAATTATGATTTTCTAGATGAATTGAAAAATGTCTGCATCAAAATTCCTTTTTTACATGCCATTAAAGAGATTCCAATTCTAGTTAAAACAATAAAAGAGTAGAGCATGAAGAAACTAGGAAGAAAAACAAAAGAAATAAAAAGAATTCATTTAGTAGGAAAAATTGTAGACATAATGATGAAAAGATTTCCATACAAAAATATTTAGATCTAGGAAGTCCAGTTTAAAAAAAACATATTAATGGAGTTGAAATTCCAAATAAATTGATTGATTTAGGATCAATAATAAACTTCATGAACAAACAAACCATGGAACAACTGAAACTTCATAATCTTCTGTATACACCTACATTACTACAATTAGCAGACAGATCTGTAATCAAGCCAGATGGTGTGTTAGAAGATATTTCAGTATCCTTAGACTCTTGTGAGTATCCTATTGATTTTATGATCTTAACTCCTAAGAACAATGTAGGAGGACATCCACTTATATTAGGAAGACCTTGGTTGACTACAGTTGATGCTTTCATTAGTTGTATATTTGGTGACATGTATATCTTTGATGTTAACTCAACAAAGAAATTCACTCTATATCCTCCAGCAAAAACAATCACAGAGTTAGATTACAAAGATTAGATTGATGATGACAATGATATACAACCTCTCTTTACTATTTCAACCATTAGTGAAGATAGTCAAATATTAAATTCAATGGAAAATTTTCAATCATCTCCAGAATATGAACATGATCAATTTCAATAAAAATCCAATATTGAATATCTTCCATCTAGGCATATGTCTCTTTATTCTATGGAAGAATTTGGTAGTTCTATAGTTTAAATCTTTCCAGGGAAAACTTTGAACATAAACAATAAATTGGGGAGATTACAACAGGAAAAGTTAATCAAAACATTACAACAACATTCTTCTGCATATGCATGGGAATACACTGACATGAAAGGAATTAGTCCTAAGACTTGTATACATCACATCTACATTGAAGAAAATTTTAAACCGATCAGACAACCTCAAAGAAGGATGAATCCAAATCTTAGGGAAATTGTGAAGAAGAGTTGCAAAAATTGTTGAATGTGAACTTCATTTACCCAATTTCAGATAGTCAGTGGGTTTCCCCTTTAGTGACTGTGCCCAAAAAGAATGGTAAATGGATGGTATGCATTGATTATCAAGAATTGAATAAAGCTACCCTAAAAGATCATTTTCCTTTACCCTTTATAGATCAAGTATTGGATACATTAGCACGTAAAAAGTATTTCTCATTCTTGGATGGTTTTAGTGGTTATAATCAAATTTGGGTAGCACCTAAAGACCAAGATAAGACCACATTAACCTTTCCATAGGGGACGTATGCCTACTGAGTACTTCCTTTTGGATTGTACAATGCACCTGCAACATTCCAAAGGGCAGTACTAGGAATTTTTTCTGATCTAATACATGAGTGTGTAGAGGTGTACATGCATGACTTTACAGTTTATGGGAATACATTTGAAGAAGCTTTAGAAAATTTAGAAAAGGTTCTTAAAATATGTAGGGAAGCAAACCTTTCACTAAGCCATGAAAAATGTTTTATGATGTTTATAGAAGGGATTGTTTTAGGACATCACATTTCAGGAGATGGAATTAAAGTTGATACATCTAAAGTTGAAGTCATATCCAAACTATCAATTCCAAGTTGTCAAAAGGATGTTAGAATTTTTCTAGGATTCATTAGATATTATAGAATATTTATAGAAAATTTCACTAAAATAGCATCCCCACTCTTCAAATTACTTACCAAAGACTGTGAATTTAGTTGGAATCTTGATTGCCAATTGGCATTTGAAACTTTAAAAGCAAAAATTTCTGAAGCACCCATCTTAAGAGGTTCAAATTGGAAACTACCTTTTCACATTTCAACAGATGCTTCAGATACAGCTCTGGGAGTTGTATTAAGACAAAAATATTTGATCCCCTATGCCATATATTACACAAGAAAGAATTTGAATCCCAATGAGTTAAATTACACTATAACTGAGAAGGAATTTTTAGTTGTTGTTCATGCTATCAATAAATTCAGACATTATATAACAGGCTATGAAACCTTTGTTCATATAGATCACTCTGCAATTAGATATTTAATGAAAAAATCTATTACTAATGGCAGAGTTACAAGATGGTTATTACTCTTGCAAGAATTTTGTTGGGGTCCTAGTGATTTGATCTACTAACGTACCAACTTACCAGGCAACATCAGAACTGCTTCGGGATCACAGGATCTAGCCCTCCTGGATCCAGAGAGGGATCTCTCTATAGAGGTAAAGAATAATGTATCTTTAAAGTTTAGTTTAAGGTATTAGGCTAGTTATAGAGCACAAGGGTTTTGTTTAGTTAGTTTGGTTGGGAATCATTGATAGAAGGGTTTAGTGTAAGGTAAAGGAATGAGTAGTGAAGGATTTTCAGCAATGGGGAGATAATTCAAATAGAATAAGATTCCATTGGGAAATGGGGTCATAAAAGGGTTTACTTGCAATTCAAATATCCAAGGGTTTCAAAGGGCTAGTCAACTAAAATAGAGGATCTCTTAAGATGATTAAATGGGATGAAGCACTAAGGACGTGGATGGGAATAAAAAGGAAAACCTTCCAAGGTGACCACTTTGGAGCAATTCAAGGAACAACGCATACCTTATACCTCTATGATAAATACTCTTGATGAGGCTAACTTCAAAGACAACAATCCAACAGTCCTCCTGACTACTTTCAGACAGTAGAAAACACTTAAGTTCAAACACAGAGTGAGGCCTAAGATCAGAGAAAGACTTTTAACCTTCTCTGCTTTTGACATTCAACTCAAAGGGATCTTAGCAAAGTTAAATGTTGGAAGGAAGCAGGAGACGGGAGCTAATCACTAAATCTCCCTATTTCCTATTCTTTCAGTTAGAACTAGCAAGAACATCTAAGAAACAAACTCTAAATTAATACATCTAATGGGCAAACCGGCTCTTTAACTAGTTAAATTATATTGTTGATCTAAGATTCCCACAGAGCAGAAAACATAAAGATAAATGCGAGGGAAGCATTAGGGTACTTATGAGTATATCCTAAGTAAATTACTATTTCTTATCATAGAAAATGAGCATAATTTAACACGAGAGGAAACGACAACATGAAGATCTCATCACCAGCTGGCTTAGATCAGGATCAGTGAACATGCTTGTCATATTAGTAGAAAAATAGTCACATACATTCTTGTCAATAACCATTACAATAAATCATCTCCGAAGCCTATTCCATAGCTACTCGAGAACTCTAACTCAATAAACAACTTACAATTTCCACATTTCAAACACAGCTTATTTAAGTGAGTTTTATAGGTGAATGAGTGATGGTAGTGGTAGATAGGACTTAAATGATTCATTAAGATAGAGGGGAAGAAGTATTCAAATGCCCACTCTACTTAATGGTTTTACGTTGACTATGTGTACCCTTTAGATGAATTAGGAGTCTTTGTCAGATTGACAATAACTCCTAGGGTATGTTCTTTGAAATACCTTTCTGGTTGTAGTACTCTATTTATAATCTGAGACAAGAAAGGTGAAGATTTGTCTTTCAGGTCTTCCATACTTTATAACTAATGCACTGACAGTTCTTAGGACTTTCTTTCGGAATAATAACTGTTATGGGGCTCGATGAAGAATGAATTAGGCTAAGGGATTTTGTCCTGCCTTAAGGAAATAACACTTTGATCATAGGTCTCCTTTGTTACTTTGATCACTGATAATCTGCATTTTATCTTCAGGTTGAGTGTCAAATCTTCAGTATTATGCATTAAATTAATCCTTTCTGATACTCTCTATTGTTTCTTATGTACTGCTGACTGTACAGGTGGCTTTGGTGTCAGAGGGTTTTGTTCGTTTGGCCAACAATCATGATACAGGGCTGAGACACGTAATTCATCCCCCCTCTGTTCCCTTTGCATTGATTTCAGGCCGTAGGATTGTCACCCTAGACCTTCTCTATCACCTGTCTGTGACTGTAGGAAACTAACAACGATCATCATTAAACCTGCAAACATAAGATAAACCAATTAAATAAAACCTGCGTGCAGGGTATGACTGCAACAAAGGCTCGAGATGGTGAAGGAGTAGTGCGGAGATGGTGAATGCAGTGGCCAAAGGGTCGAAACCATGGCGGAGGGTAGAAACTAGGTTCAAATTGGTGGAATGGTGCGAAAGGAGGGAAAATGGTTTAAGGAAACCACTAGTGGTTATCGCATAGAAAAACGGCAATGAGTGGTTTGGGGCGGATGGAGTGCGATTCCATACACTACTCGACACGTGGATTTTCAATACCGCCCATTTCACAAAATTTTGAAACATTAAACCTCAGGTGATAAGATTTTTTTATATGGAGTATAAGTCGTCGGATCATGGGGTGTTGATCAGACGGTGCGGGTCGCACGCCATAGGCACAAAGATGCAGGGGTGGAAGACATGGTGGGCCATGCGTTGACGTATGATGTTTTTCGTGTAGCGGGCGGAGGTCGAGGGACTAGGTGATGCGATGGCCGTAGATCTTCTCAAATCAATGGCCAGGATTACATCACATGATCAGGGGTCAGGGAAAGGAAAAGAAAAAGGGAACCAGCGTTTTGCAATGGCGGGGGCTAATTATAAGGAAAAAACATGGTTTTGTGGAAAATGGAAGGACTGAAGGTAGAAGAAAAGGTGCAGGGGTGAGGTCATGTGAAGAAAGGGGCTAAAGGCTATAAGCCCTTGGAGCTAATAACCTAAATGCTAGGAGGACTGTTTTAAGGCCTTTTGAAGGGGTTTTTAAGACAAACGAGGGTTTCGATAAGGCTAAAAATAGGGTTTAGACCTTATAAAAGGGATTTCACAAGGCTTAACGGGAAAATTGGAAGAAATGGGGCTTAGAGGATAGAAAGAGGTTTTTAGAAAAATGGAGGAAAATGAGTGAAAGTGGGAAACTCAGAGCTCCTTTAAAACAACCTTTTTTGGAGAATCAACAGGATTTTCTGACTCTATTTTGTGAAAACAGAAGTGAAGATGATCTCAAAGAGTAACAAAATACCACAAGGCTTCAAGAACTCACAATTTAGAAAGGGAATTGTTTCTTGAAAGACAAAGCAATTATGCCATGCACAGCTAATTATTAAGAGGGTGGCTAACAAATTCAACATCATTGTTCTAGACCGACCTGTAAAACAAAACACAGTTGTTGATTTATTGTCTAGAATTCAAAATATCAAAGATAACACTCTAGTCAAAGATAAATTTCCTGATGAATATATTTTTGCAATAATTAATCAAAATCCTTGGTTTGCAGATATTGCTAATTACTGAGTCACGGGAAAATTACCTTCACATTTGTTTCTTAGGGAGAAAAGAAAAATTATTCAAATAAGTGCAAGATACTCATGGATTACTAATGAACTGCATAAAATAGGTCAAGATCTCATTATCAGAAGATGTGTTCGAGAAGATTTAATGCCTAAAATTCTTAAGGCATGTCATGATGAATTTTGTGGTGGACACTTTGCTGACAAGAGGATAGCCTATAAAATTCTTCATTTAGGATATTATTTTCCATCCATCTTTAGAGATGCCAAAGAATATTTCAAAAGGTGTGACAGCTGCCAAAGGGTAGGGAAAATTGCTCCTTCAGATGAAATTCCATTACAACCTCAAGTACTCATTGAACCTTTTGAAAAATGGGCCTTAGATTTTGTTGGACCAATCAATCCACCATCTAAACAAAAGAAATATATTTTGGTATGTACTGATTATGTCAGTAAATGGGTAGAGGCTAAGGAATTACCTTTTGCTAATGAACGTTTTGTAGTTAACTTTCTTTTTGATGATATATTCACTCGTTTTGGTGTTGCAAGATAAATTGTGACAGATCAAGGATCCCATTTTACATCCAAGTTGGTGAAAAGGCTCATGGAAGATTACAAGATCAAGCACAAAAAGTCTACTTCTTATCATCCACAAGAAAATGGTCAAGTAGAGTCTACCAATAAAGTGATTGAAGGAATTCTCACTAAGACTATATATCTACACATTAGAGATTGGGCAGAAAGGCTTCCTGAAGCCTTATGGGCCTACATAACTACATGGAGGAATATAAAAAGACATACTCCCTATGAAATTTTTTATGGAAAGAAAGTCTTGTTCCCTATAGAGTTTCAGATTCAAACCTTCAAGATGGCAGTCTAATTGGGACTTGATTTATCAGAAGCACATAAACATAGATTGGAGAAACTCAATGAGCTTGATGAAATAATGTAAGATGCAGTTCAAAGGAAAAATATAGTCCAACAACAAAGGGCTAAATGGCATGATAAATATATTAAGGAGAAGAAGTTTCAAGTAGGAGATTGGACACTTTTGTTCAATTCAAAATTCAAAGATTTTCAAGGAAATTTTCATACTCATTGGCTTGGGCCATATGAGATTGAAAAAGTATTTGATTTTGGAGCAGTCAAGATAAGGATAATTGATGAAGAAAAAGAACCTCTTCTTGTGAATGGTCATCGGTTGAAAGTATATCATAAGCCGATTTCAAGAGAAGATTTTATCAAGATTCTCCAAGACAATATTGATATGAAGTTAGTGAAGAAGAATTCTTCTTCTTCACTAACTTAGCTTTTATTTTTCCTATAATATATAATAAAAATAAAATGAAGTGTATAATTATGGAAACCAATCAATGATTGGCATACTTATACAGAAAATACAGGGTGAGAATCAGAGATTTTTGACATCCTATATTTTCCATTTCTTTTCTGCAATAAGTAGTAACACAGAATTACATTCATATTCAATATTTGTAGCTCATAATATGAAAATTCATTCCATTCCATAGTCATATTCCATTTTACAGTTTCATTCCATTTTCACAGCCATATTCCAATTTCATTTCATTTCACAGTCATATTCCACTTTCATTCCATTTCACAGTCATTTCCACTTACATTCCATTCCACAACTATACTTAATTTTTTTTACAGATCACATTTTGCAGCTGATTCCATTCTAAAACTGACTACATTCTATAGCTAATTCTATTCTGCAGCCACATTCCATTTCATTCAGTAGCTCTGACACATTTGTACAACCTACAAAAAAATGATGAATACAAGAAATTGAAGGACTACATTTTGAATACCAACATGCGAAAAGGTACCTAAAGAATCAACACCAAAGAAACAACAATGAAAAGGTTAGTTCTAAAGGTAAAGTTGCAAAAATTTATTTTAATAGCAAGGTTAAAGCATTAGCATGTATAATATGGATGATCATATGCTTCCTTGACAGATCATCATTTGATTTTATTATGATTTCCATCATACCACAGATCAACCACATCCTTCGCATTATGTTTCATAACAGTCCACAATTGACTCCCTCAATTATGATTAACAATCATGACCTGTTGACGTGACATATCCGTCTACGTTTCTTGAAAACCCCGATACATACCACTTATTTATTCCTACAAATCCTTGATGCCTTTCATGAGATCCATAATCCAATTCATTGCGTACACACAGAATGATTATTCTGAAGGTTGAGAACTCTTCATAGTAGAAGGCATGGGACTGATAGTCAGATCAGAACCAGTGGGAACAAAATATATGGAAGGATACCCTCAAATCAAGGAAATGTTGCAGAAATTCTATGGTTTTCACAAAGAGATCACAAAATCTTTTGCTCAGTATTTTTATGGCACAGAAGTGTAAATTAGAGACATCAAGTTCATAGTTACTAAGACATTGATGGCCGAAGCCATAGAACTTCCAAGGGTTGGTGAAAGGTGGTTAAAAAAAGGGATTTTCACAATGAATCATGGAAATTTATCCTAAAAAACCCAGGTATGGATGTCTCTATTTTCGAGTAAAGTATCCCCAGCTCAGCCCTTAAAAATAAATGGAGGAACATGCTCTTGGTTTTACATAAATTTATCACCTGTGAAGGAAGGTTTGGTTGCATGTATGTATATCATATTCATTTTTTGATGAATTTCTTAGAGAATGGTAAAATAAATCTTCCCTTCTTTCTACTGAATAGCTTAAAAAGGATGTCTACAAACATGCAAAAGAGAATACAGTTTATAGATAACATTATGCACCATCATGGGTTGATAAAAATACTTATTGAGCTTCATTTAAAAAGTATAAGATATTCCTGGGATAATTTTCTTATCAGAAACCATTTTCAAGAAGTACCAAAACAACCTAAAGAAGACAATGTTAGAAAGAAAAAAAGGAAGAAGATTGATACAAACATTGAAGACAGACCTGCATCTTCATTGCAGAAAAATGATGAAAAACTCATCTCTGTAGAAATGACTAAGAACAGGAAGCAAAGTAAATTCAAGACAAGAGGTAAGATAGGAATGAGGAGCAAAGTTACAAGTGAGGAAAATGAAATCCTCTACAGTTGAGAAGGAGCTCCAAACTCCGAGGTGCGATGAAGAAAACACTACCAAAAGGGATAGAGTTTGTAATTTTAGATGAAGAAACTCCAATACCATCTCCTGTAAATATTTCTCCTCCACATAGTCCTCAAAATTCTCCTATTCATAATTTTGAAGGTAGCCCCAGCAGAAAATATCCAGGCATAGTCCCATCACAACAAGAAATATATGATTACATAGAGTCATTGGAGAAGATAAATGCAACAGTGAATCCTATCAATCCACAAGAACCTCTAGTTGAAACTCTCAAATAGGAAATTTATGAACTAGAGATATTTAATAGACATATTAAACATGAGAATGAGGCCTTGAAGCAGCAGAACAAGTTGGAAAAGGTAAGTAGTGACAATACCATTTTGCATTTAGGATTATGGTACAAAAAGAATAGGAAGTTGAAAAGAAAGAACAAATCACTAAACAAGGCAGTCATTAATCTCAAATACAAGCTTCTTATGAGAAATCCCAAGATGGAAATCACTTCAAAGAAAAGAAAAAGAAGGAAATTGGATGTGTTAGCAGAAGTGTCTGAACAAATGTAGTAGGAGAGGAGAATTCACATTTTTGGTAATTTGCATGAGGACATGCAATCAATTCTCAATGGGGGTATGTTGAACCTCAAAATTATCCTCGTCTAAAATCCTTTTTCACCTTTTTCCCTTACTTTATCATAATTTCACATACTCCAATTAATGATAAGTGTCATGTATTGTCTCAAGGAATGCATTTAAATGATTTCCATGTTATATTCTGATTTTCTTGCTATTCGAATCGATTTGTGTAATTTGGCTACAGAATGCAGCCTATTCTGCAGCTAATCATGGGTTCTGTAGCTAGTTTCATAGTTTGATAGGTTCCAGGGTTCAAATGGAGAAATGAGCCACATAGGAATTTCTAGAATCATCTCCACATGGATTTCTTCCTATCTACTCGATCGAGATCGATAGAAAAGGATGCCTAAGATTATGGTCAAAGTCCAGTCAAAGGACGTTAGCCAAGAACAAAAGGACTCTTGATTTTCTCTATCGTAGAAAATCAAGAGTTAAACAGTCAAATTTCAATTCTATAAGTCGAATAATATTAGCCACCTGTAGCAGAATTAGCTCATAAATAGTTATGTTTGTTTTATCTAAATACCGGTTGTACAGAACCGAGAATAATTAAGTTTTAAGTTAAGTTTTTGTTGAAACGCTGTGTATTGTTTTAAGACTTCGTTCTATTATAATACAAGGATCACATTCATGCCAATGATTTCTTAAGTGCATCTTTAACCAGCTAGGATCTCAACCAAATCTGTTGCAGAGGGCCCTTGCATAGGAGGATTTTTTTCATTCATTGTTTTAGTTTAATTTCCATACTCTGTTTTTTTCAATTCTATTTTTTGAGTAGATTAATGTTAGATTTTAGTTTTGATCAGTAGCATAGAATTAAATCATAATTGTGTAATAATTGTTCTTCTAAAACATTTCGTGAGGATAGATATTTCTATTTTCAAATTGAATTAAGTTTGAAGCAATAATAATTCACAATTATCTAGTTCCCTTTACTGTTATGTCATTTACTTTATTAGATTAGGGCTATCAATTAATCGTATCAATAGATGTTCTTAAAGGTCATTTCAAGAAGATGATTCTGAACTAAATGATTGAATGTCTAATTCATACAGTTATTGAGTTTTCCTCTACACATTTTACTTGCTTTTTAGGACATTAGAAACTAAGGTATAATTGATTGCTTGCACATCATCTCAAAAGGATAATACTTAATATTGAATGCTGGAGTAATAAAATATACATTAGTTGTTTACAATCAGTTAATATTTAACTTTGCATGCTTTCACATTTTCTTTTAGATCCTCATTTAATTTCATCACTGATGTTCCTAAAGGTCATTCCAAGAAGTTGATTTTATAATATTTCTAGACGGAATGATTGAATATTTAATTCATGCAATTACTGAGTTTTCCTTTGCATACTTTACTCGCTTTTCTAGATCATTAGAAATTAAGGTATAATTGGTTGCTTAACATCATCTCAAGAAGGTGACACTTCATATTGAATGCTGGAGTAACTAAACATACATTAGTTTTTTTCTTTTCTGCTTTCACTTAGAATAGCACTGCAATTTCAATTTCAATTATATGATTTATCTATGGAATAGAACTAATGTTAAAGTAGAAGTCACTAAAATAGATACTTTGTTTTTCAGATTAGTCAACAATGTTTGATATATTTTTATGCAAATTAGTTTAACTTAGGAACACTTCCTTTTCTTCCTTCTTAAAATTCATTAGATTCATTTGATTCCTTTCATAGTTTTAGATTAACATCCTTAGACATCAAGAACAAAACCCCCAAAACAACATAAAAATACATACAGTGAATTAAGAAGAAGGTTAACTAAGCATATACAATGCACCACACTTCATTAGTTTACAAACCTCGGTTGATAATTTATGTAAGCAATTTAAGACATTAAATTGACTAAACAGGCTTTCCCTTTGGTTTCGCCTGACCTCCCTTCAATGATCACCTTGGGCTCAACATTGGTGGATCCTCCATCTACTTGTTTTTCGGTCACCCTCCGTGACGATGTGCATGTGAACCTCCCTTCTCATGATGATGAGTCAGGTAGCTTCGCCGCACCAGGTAGTCTTTCTTCCACTAATCACCCCATCTTCTATGATGACGATACTATGGAAGAAATCACCACCCTTGACTTTATCTATCCCCCCTTACATTGAATCCATGCATTCAAACCATATACACCATGTGGCCATTACATTGACACCCAATGTTTGGGTAAGGGGGCTCCCATATTTGAGAGTCCAGGAGAAGCAATTCTCCACAACCCTCCTAGTGCATCTAGTCGTGTCGACTCTAGTACCAATATTATTCCCCATTTAGAAGAACCTTATAGTCCCATATCACTTTAGATCACTCTAGGTATGATCCCCCTAATCATTCCTTCATCTCACATCAACAAACCAGTCACTTAGACATTGTTGTTGACCAACCTCTATATTTTCTCAATGAACACCAATTCATTATCTCCAAAGACACTCTTTGGTATAGTGACACCATATCTAGCACTCCATAAACTCCTCTAGATAGGGACATCATTCCCACCTCTGCATACCAGATCAGTACCCTCCATCACATATGCTTGGGGGAAGTATCCCATGCTTGGGGGCATGATGGAACCCCTAGCCATCTTCTCGTATGATAACCATAAGTCTCGGCCTAGACCCCATCAATCTAGGTATGATCAATTATCCTCCCATTCCTTGGATAGTTGTACCTACCAGCCTCTCTAGCAAGCCATATATCGTACATATTTGATACCCTAGCTTCAAATATTCTACTTTGCGTGATACCATGTTTACCACTTAGTCCCTCTATTTGATTTGGTGGGCAAGGATGATTCTAGAACTTCTCTAGTAGTTTGTTCTCGTATTCTTTTCTTACCTTGATTCTTCATTAGGACCACCCTCCCACAAAGCACAAAGGCCATCCTTAGAAAAAAAAGTGCTCTCCTGCCCTCATCAGTGGGTTCTCAACAACTTCAGGACCCCAAACCTGGCTAATGCAACACAGACTACATAATCCTCTCAGATTTCAGAACGTAATGTGTCCAGGTCTCTCGCTCTCTCTCGCTCTCTCTCTCTCTCTCTCTCTCTCTCTCTCTCTCTCTCTCCAATTCATCCTCAACTTCTACCATACCCGCACAAAACCATCATGTTTTTTAGCATGCAAAAAATAGAAATCATTAGGGGAATTTTGAGGTCTAAAATGGGCCTCCTAAGAAAAATGTACAACAAAAATAAACTTTATAACAACCAATAGGATTCAAGATGATGATGTCAACCATGGGGGATGATTTACCATTTTTAAATAAAAGGGTAAAAATATTAAAAAATAATAAAATAATAAAACTACTTTTTCAACTCGTATTTTCAACTTATCTCCCAAAATTTTTACTCAAATTTCAAGCGGGAGTACTCGTTGGATGCGAAATTTAATTCCTCATCCAAGGAGTACCCATGTTGCATACTTTCGATGAACTATACTACACGAAAAATGAGAAATACATAAAAAACGTGATTGTAATCACGTTTTTTTATGTATTTCTCATTTTTCGTGTAGTAGGACCCATCGAAAGTATGCAACATGGGTACTCCTTGGATGGGGAATTAAATTCCGCATCCAATGAGTACTCCCGCTCGAAATTTGAGTAAAAAATTTGGGAGATAAGTTGAAAATATGAGTTGAAAAAGTAGTTTTTTCATTTTTCCCTCTAAAATTTGATGATGTCATCAAATCTTACTTGATTTTTTCCACTATTATTTTATAATTTCCTTAGGAGGCCCATTTTAGACCTCAAAATTCCCCTAATGACTGCATCATAACAATAAAATCTCAGCTCTCACCAAACAACATTGAAACCCCCTTTCTCTAACAAGTCACACTTTTAGACCACTCTGATAGGTCACGTCATCTGGGCACTGCCACCCGTGTCCCAACGCACCCAAAAGTGTGACCCCGCTCTGTCTCGAGCTCTAGGTGCCCAATCTAAAAATTTAATCCAATGAATTAAAAGAGTATAGTTAGGCCTCATACCCACAACTAACGGATCTTGATTCCAATGGTCGGTTTGTTTGCTATGATCACCGCAAGATTTAGGGCCTCTTCTCGTCTCTACATTCACCATAGTTACACTTGAAAATGAGTCAAATTGGAGGAAAAATACCTTATTAAAAGAGAAACCCCAGACTTTTATTTTTGCAACTACGACCAAATCGTAGCCCGGTTTGACAAACCGTTAGCACCATTGGAAATCTCTCATAGATCTCTCAAATGGGTATTCTTTACTTTTTGTTGATTTGATACTTCACCCGGACACATTTTTTCCAAGAAGGGTCACTTCACTGCTCCTCAAAATCGAATTTCTTCACTTGAAACACTTGTACTTGGGGCACCACCTTGCCTCGTTCAAAGGTGGCGCATCATCAAGTCACCCTTGTTTAGAGCATCCGAGTTGAGTCATCATCACATCCATGGAGTCTCGTCTTGAGTCCATTTATATCTCGCCATAGTCCTCCATCCTTCATTTATTTGTTCCTCTTCTCGTGTTGCACATTTTTTCCTTCATTCATAATTCTGTCCCCTATCCCCTCCCGAGTCAAGTCGCAGCTTCCTGTGTCATCCATGCCCTTTATTCTCTAACAAGGGAAGTCGTCAGCCTGCTACTCAGTACCCCCCCCATTCCACCATAATCTCTGGTGTTAGTCTATCAGTCGTTCTACTATTATCCCTCGTGCCTTAGATGAGGACCCCTTATTACCTCACCTATGGTGGACCTCCTTCTGTCGACATCAGCTTATTCATTCCAAAAGACAGGTCTAGAGGGCGGTTTACCTTGGTTCTAGCTTCCACTCTTGTTTGGTGCCTTGTATTAAGCAAAGGGACTCTTTGTCACCATTTGACTTGTTTTTTTCTCAGTGTTAGTTCCTTATACTTGATGGTTCAGTGATGCAGCAAATTTTACCAGTGATTCCCGGGTATGTGTGAGATGTTTCAGACCCTTGTGAGGGGGTGGCCCTTCAGGTAGCCCCCCCACATACCTGGATGACTTCTCTATTACAGCCTTGATGCATCTCCATAGATCAGATGGTTTTGGCCTCAGCCGCTTGCAATGCCTTTTATTTTGCATGTATCATTTAGATTTTCAGAGCTCCCTTTCCCCGTTTTACGTGGCTATTTCAGGAAACACACCCCAAAGGTCTCGGGTCGATAAAACTTCACAGATCAGGCATGTCATTACAAGAAGGAATCACTTAACCAACTTCTATTCATTAAACTAGAATCTACAAAGTTGCAGCACTATCCTGGATATCCTTCGGGGCTTGTAGTAGATTCCGTGGGGTAAACTCTCTTGGAACTCTTTTTGTGCTCAAATCAGAATCAACAAAGAACGAACACAAAATCCTAGTTGTACAACATATATATGTTCTAGATGTTAGTGAAAATCATGCATAATCTCATAAAAACAACATTAAATGAACAATTTAAGATCATTACACATGTATAAAAGATTATTAACACATAAACATCAGGAACAAGATGGCACATCTCTTATTAATGAAAAGTACAATAAACAAACGTGGAGAGATCACCCGAAATATGCCACGACCTTCGAGCATACCATCCTCTGGATCCGTCCAAGCCTATCCTCTTAGTATTTCTTCCAAGAATAGAGCACAATGGATGTCACATAGGGTGAGTGAACATCTCAAGGAAACTAGGGTTTCCTGAAAATATCTTGGAAGTGCAGGAGGCACAGGGAATATATCAGACTTGGATAGGGATCCAACAACATATAATATCTATATTTCTCTCTCTCTTCCTCCCTTAGGACATTCCCCTGGGGGGATTTTATACTCCCTCAAATTAGTTTTTACAGTTGGGAATAGTTAGGCCAAGGGCTAGGGTAGTTAAGTTACAGGAACAATCGTAAATCCCGCCTCAAAAATAGGGAAATTATATATTTTTTTAATTTTTAAAAAGGTATACGTGATTCTCTATGTATGGATGTTAGTATGAATCTTTCGTCGTAAAATATCACTTTAGCTACACATAACAAATAGCCCTAACATCGATTATGGTTGCCAAATATATTTAAATATGCAATTAGGTGATCCAAATAATGCTGCACAAATCCAGATCTAAGCATAAAAGACATCAAGCAAATAAAGTAAAATGTGGCTCCATGCATCCAATAGACAAGACAAGAACAATGTATTTGAAAGAATTTTTATATTATATTAAAAAGGGGGCACCTAAGAGGAAAACAAGAAAGGTGTTTTCCGGTTCTCCTCAATGGGATGGGTTCTTGAAAGTCCTCAGCATTTCAGATCTAAAATTTCTCTCTCTTGTTGGTGTAGAAAACCCAGACAAACATAGAACTCAAAGGGAGCTCATAAGGCAAAAATGGAGAATGTGACCAAGTATAGATCCAGAGTGATCTAATGCAATGAAGGTGACTAATGAATGGGGAAAACCCTTCTATTTATAACAAAATATTAGGGTTATCTAGAACTTGGTGCATGAATAAAATATTATCAATCAAATTCTAGAACCACCCTTTAGGAATATTTTATTATATTTGTTGGAGGGAAAAGGATTTTTGACTTGGGTCAATTCCTTTATTTATAAAAAATAAATAAATAAATGATTTATTTATTATTTTAGGGAAATGGTTTGAATATAATTAAATAAATAATGATTTATTTAATTATTTAAAAATGATTTAGTCAAATTTAACTAGGAATATTATTTAAATAATGATTTAAATAACTTATTCCTAGGAAATAATCAAATAAATAATGATTTAATTAATTAATTTCCTTGTCTTGGGTTAAATATGACCGGGAAATATAAACAAATGTAGATTTGTTTATTATTTCTTTTTTGGGGTTTCCTGTTTAGACCATAAACAACTTAATAAAGGTGTTTTACTAAGTTATTTCACATAGTGAAAGAAATTTTACTTAGGGTAAAATTGGTCTTACATGGTGTACTTGGTTTCATCTAATGATAAAAGGTTAGATGACCAAAAAATGTTGTAACAATGGACTATGTGTACGCGGAAAAGTCTAGGCATAGTCACGTATGGGTTTTAAGAAATTGTTTTTTGAGAAATATGTCCAAGTCTGAAGGAAAGGGTTGCCCAAGGCCAATGTACAAGTCATCAAGTATATGTTGGTGATAAATGATGCTATAACAAGGGCCTCTTTGGTTGTACTTATATCTCATGTACTCAGATATTATTGTATGAGTCCTGGATGTTGTCCCGAGCACAGTATGTATGTGGGATCCATTATCATTTTTTTATCTGGCCCATGTTTATGCCAACATGTATTATATAGTTCAGTCCCTTGTTTGTTAGTCACATAATTATTCTTTGTACTTTGTTATCTTGGCGAGCATAGGTATGCCTCCCTCGCCTCATGTAGAACAAGTGCTCACTCATAAAAGATACTTGTCACACCTGTAAGTCTCGACTCCTTAGGGTATTTTCCTCTCACGCTTTATTCTACCTTATATTTCTCTCTCTCTAACTCCCCCTTTGGTGTCTAGCGATTGAGTTCTTAAAATGTACTTCAGTCATACAATTAGCTCCTAACGCTTGCATGCTGGGGGACATTCTGTTACACCAATTTTTGGTCATATAACCTGTTACTATTAGATGGACTAAAGTACACCATTTAAGACCAATTTTACCATAGTAAACTTGCTTTCACTATGAAAAATAACTTAGTAATCCATAATTTATTAAGTTGTTTCTGGACTAAACAGGAAACCCCATGAGGAATAATTGAATAAATCCTCATTTTTTTTTTATTTTTCTCAAGGGATAATTAATTAAACCAATGTTTTATTAATATTCCTGGTCATATTTAACCTAAAACGGGAAAATTAATTAGATCAATCAATATTTATCTTATTATTTTCTAGGAATAATTATTTAAAACATTATTTAAATAATATTCCTTATTAAATTTGACAAAATTGTTTATAAATAATTGAATAAATCACTATTTATTTAATTATTACTCAACCACATTCTTAAAATAGTAAATAAATATTTTATTTATTATTTGTAAATAAATGAATTTGACCAAATTCAAATTCTTTTTCTCTCTCAAAAAAATAATAAAATATTCCATAAAAGTTAGATCTAGATTTGGTTAATAATATTTTAATTATGCACTGATATCTAGACTAACTCAATATTTTGTTATAAATAGAAGGGTTTTTCCATTCATTCACTACCTTTTGTTGCCTAAAGATCACTCTAGATCTATACTTTTGATCTGACTTTGATCCTCCATCACTGTCATATTTTCCTACTTTTTTCTTGTGAGCTCCCTTTGAGTTCCATTTTTGTCTAGGTTTTCTACACCATCAAGAGAGAGAGATCTTAGATCTGAAGCGCTAAGGACATACAAGAACCCATCCCATTGAGGGGGGCTGGTAACATCTTTCTATGTTCCCTTCCTAGGTGTCATAATACAAAAAAATATTTAAAAATTCTTGTCTTGTTGATTGGATGCACGGAGAAAATCTTGTTTATTATTTACTATTTAATGTATTTAACTACATAGATCCTGATTTTTATAGCATTTATTTTGATCACTAACTGCATATCTAAGGAAATTGACAACCATATTTTATGTTATGGTTGTTTATTATGCACAACTAAAGTGAGCTTTTTTCGTATGCTTGCGATTAGAATTCACACTAACAAACCCTAAGATAAATATTATAAAACCTAAAATAAAAATGGTTGACGATGGTTTATTTCCATATTAAGACAACCATTGTCACAATGCAACGTTGGGCAATGGTTGCCCATGTGTTATATGATATTTATGATTGCGGACAAAAGTATCTCCCCTAGGTTCGATGGCCAACCTAGAACAAAATAGAGAGTAGGAACCCAATGCTTTCCTTAAAGTAAATAGATGATGGAATGAAGCCTACCTAGAGTTCTTCACACTCTTCACTCCTTCTTCAGCTCGAATGCTCCAATTCCAGCTTTGATTGCCAAAATTAGAACCTGCACAGTCAGATAACACAAACCAAGAAACTACAAGATCGATGCAGTATTATCTAAGTAGTTTATTCAATAGATCAACATGGTATTGAAAATGCATGAAATAATGACACCACATATAGGAAAACAAAGAACTATTTGAATTAATATAAATGGAAGGAAATTACAACCACAAATAGGTGTTGATCTTGTAGAAGAGATCCTCCAAGCTATTAAGTTTTGGGTGTGGAGCTTGATTATCTTGTTTACTTTGTATCACAACATTGGACCCCTGTACCTTAAATGGGGGCGGCAATGCTGCTAGTAAATTAATCGCTACTGTGGGGGGTCCAGGGGGGGCGGAAACGACTTTATGGAGCCCTCCCTTGGCGAGGGATTTTGTGGGCAGTGCCCCCGAAGCTAAAAACAAATGTAAAATTACCTTGTAAAAGTATAGTAATTTCTAGTCAATCTGGGTCGTTCATTAGGCGGATGATCTGACGGTAGAAGTTATGTTTAGTTTAGGTTTTTTTTCCCTAGAAGGCAACCCCTCTCTTTGTATGAGGGTATTGTATTGCGGCTGTGTATTGTATGTGTATTCTTAGAGCGAGAAACAGATAGGGAGACTGTGAGAGAGAACAGAGGATATTACAGCGGATCTGCTGTAGGTTGTGTCTCTTCATTTTGCTGGATAATAGAAAGGAAGGATTGGCTATTCGGGGTGGACGTAGCCCAAACTGGGTGAACCACGTATATCTGTGTCTCTCTGGTTTTATGTGTTTTGTGTGCTTGTATTTTCCGCATATTTTATGTATTGCATTGCTCTGTAATATATATAATTTTCTAACATTAAATTGTCCTTTCCTTGTCACAATATGCACCTCCAATTGCCCTAAATGTATGGAATGTTAATCTCTCACCTTAGTAGCAGGTTGGAGATGGGATCCCCCTAAAGAAAGCAGTAGAGAAGAATCTGCAGATCAAGGAGTGGAGCGCACATGGTGAAGTCTTTTTTTGAGTCTTAGGGGCTTTGGGGTGGGTCAAAGCCCCTTATTATATAATGGGATGGGACATTTTTGTAAATTTTGGACTTCGCCCATTGTTTTTGAACCATGGTATTGTAAATGCAAACCTATATAAGGAGTCTAGTTAGAAGTCATAAAGAGAGATAAGAAAGACTTGAATAATGCATTTGGATGTAAAATTGTTTTGAGTCAGTGTCTCTGTTTTGGGTTAAAGGAAAGGCTCCTACAGCTGAGTGCGTAGAGACCTTAGGAAGTCTGCAGCTATGTGAACATGGTAGAAAGTGAATGTATGAGAAGGATCTGGCTGCTAATGAAAGAACTATTGAGAAATATTCGAGTTATATTGATGTGGTTGATTTTACTTACTGTTTTGAATATCTATGCTGAATAAGGGTTTTGATATGTAATTGAATAACACTGTCCTATTTATGGTTATTTACTTGGTTTAATGTATGAATAGGTAAGATCACGTAGCCTGTTATTATGTTCAACAGATGTGTTGAACAACACTGGTATTATTGATATATCTAGCCTGAGAAGCTATGTTAAGAAGGGAAAACCCTAAAACCACACTCCTCTATCCCTTTGGATACAGAAACCTAGTTCTAGCATCCCCCTATATTGCCTTGGGTGAGACTTCGATCTACGCAAGAATTTAGTTGCCGAAAGGGCCGATAATAATGGGTTTTGTTGGACTGTGCAGTCTCATTGAACCTGGATCTAGGCCCCATCAAGCTAACGAATGGTTCCATTGATGGGAGGATCCCTGTGATGTCAACATTACTGAAACAAAAGAATAGTGCAAGGTTACAGGACCTCCGGTAGCAATGCTATATGTAGCCCAACCTTTCAGGTCTCAACGAGTCACCATAGGATCAGAAGCGGAGCCAAATTTGCAGGGATTGGGGACTACTGGGATGATGACACAATGAGAAATGTCACTGAATTACAACATGAATACCATGACCTGTTCCCAACAAATTTCTCGGAATGAAAATCCATTGTGGGTGATATAGGATTAATGCATATCACTTTAAAGCCTAATGTGAAGCTGGTCAAGTAGTGCCCATGATAGGTTGAACCCAAAGTACAAAGAGAAAGCGGGGGAAGAACTCGAAAAAATGATTAGTGCTGACATCATTGAACCAGTCGAGGAGTCTGAGTGGGTTAGCCCTATGGTGGCCCTAGAGAAGAAGACTAAGTGAGAGATAAGGATTTGTTTTTATCTCCACAAATTGATTGATGCATGTGTCCATGATCCGTTCCCCACGCCATTCATAGACGAAGTATTGGAGAATTTTGGCAGGCAGGAAGCCTACTCATTTACTGATGGATTCTCAAGGTATCATCAGATAATTATTGCACCAAAAGACAGAAGCAAAACCACCTTCACCATAGAATGGGGGTCCTTTAAGTACACCATCATGCCAATTGGATTAAAGAATGCTCCTGCTATATTTTCTGAGGTAGTTGTCACCGCTTTCAAAGAGTATATTCACAAGTTTTTGGAGGTATACTTTGATGACTGGACCGTGTTTGGATTTTTGAAGAAGCATGTCTCCAGTCTACGCCTGATGTTGGATACCTATAGGAAGTTTAAGATCTCCTTAAATCTAAAAAAATTCCTTTTCTGCGTACCATATGGTATTTTTTTGGGGCATATTGTGTGTAAACAGAGATTGATGGTCGACCCTGTGAAGATTGCAACAATCATCAACTTAGAACCTAAAACAAGTGTAAAGCAGCTAAACATAACGCTCAGACATAACGACTATTACAAGAAGTTTATTAAGGCGTACGCACAAATCACTGCAGAAATGGAGAAATTATTAAAGAAAGATGTCAAGTTCTGCTGGGATGAAGACTGTCAAAAGAGCCTTGATCTACCAAAAGAAAAGATGGTAACTGCACCCATTCTCGTCTTCCCTTATTGGAAAAATGAGTTTCATGTTGATGTGTCGTGCATAAATTTGGGAGCAGTGTTAGAAGAGCCTGGGGAAGGGGATATTGATTACCCTTTGGCCTTTGCAAGCAGAAATTTGTCTAGGGTGGAGAATAACTACTCCACCAAAGAGCGTGAAGGGTTGGCAATGGTATATGTGCTATAAAAATACATACACTACCTATTGGGGGCACACTTCAAAATGTTTACGGATCACTCTACTTTGAAGTACCTGATCAACAAGCCTATGTTGGGGGGGAATAGTTTTTGGTGGTTATTGTTGTTCCAAGAGTATGACTTCGAAGTTATTGTCAAGTCGGGACATTTGAATGCTGGACCGGATCATCATCTAGGATTGAGAGAGGAGAGGACCTGGTGAATCTGGAATAAGGATTAACCGATGTGTAGTTTTTCACTATCAAGGTTTCAGATCAACATTTCCTCAATATCATTCAGTTTCTCTCTACGGGACTTTCACCTACGGAATATACTACACAGCAGAAGAAAGAGTTGGTAGTGAGGACGATCGTTTTTACCCTTATAGCAGGACATCTAAATAAAATGGGGGCTGATGATATCCTGCTGGGATGATAGAATGGTAGGTTGATCTTTAACACTTGGATTTCCCTCTGCATGTCTCTTTTCTAAGGACTCAATGTAGTCATAAATCTCTTGTTGTGTTGGGTCAATTTCTAGGTTCCTTCTTCTTGGACTGTGTATAGGAGAGGACAGTGATGGTACTTGGGGCTCTTCATCTAAATCAACAAACTCTGCTTCCTGTGGGGATCTCTTCTTCAAGGGTTTACGAAGTCTGGAACTTCTCCTTGGCTGTGGAGGGCTTAAAATTTCTGAGTTTATAACTTTTTCCTTTTCCTTTACATTACCTCTCATTTTGTAACCACTCTATTTCTTATTCTTCAGTAATTCTGCAATGGTGATTTCTTCTTCTTCTTACTGTGGTTGAGGTGAGGATTTGTCTTCAATGCAGGTATCAACCTTTCTCCTCCTGCTTCTTTTGGTATTATCATCCATAGGTTGTTATTGTGCTTCTTCTTGAAAATTATTCCTGATCTGAATGGAATGTATTAGTTTTGTTGTGCTAAGTATCCAAACAGTAATTAAAATGTGTGCATAAGGTTCTCTGAAGTTTGCAGGTGAAACAAATGGTTTTATCTTAGTTAAATAGATTTCTGTGTGAGGTTAAAGTATGTATTTCAACTTTTTATCATTGTACAACAGTAAATAATAGAGAATAAAACATCACATAGCATATTACTCAACAAATTTGATGAAGCAGTTCCCCCCTCCTAGGCTACATCTGTTGGTCTAGCTCCCAATGGCATGTCCCTCATATTATTGCTAAAAAATGCTAAGTACATGTGAAATAAAACCTCAATAGGTTTTTCTCTCTATAAAATCAGCTTCAGAATGTTTGAATTAGCGAGAGATGACTATTCATTTGCATAAAGCAGACAAAGGATGCTCAATACACTGCCTACACCTTGGTGGCCCTTATGGCTCCTTGATCTTCCCTGAAGATAAAACTGCTAAATATGACCTCTAATGGTTCTAAAAACTATGCCAATGTGTTCAGAATGTTGAGAATACCCAAAATTGACTATTTTTGCACTCAATTTGGTCGAATAATGAGGAGTTATGGCAAAAACAAATTTTGCCCAATATCCCTTGAAAAACTCCTCCAAAACTGGAGGAACTCCAGTTAAGGGCGCTAAATATGGTGACCTTCTGGAAATGGCGAAATCTACTCCAGATATGGCCAAAACATTAAATGTTGCAATAAAAGTTAATTGGGGCGGTCACATGGTTACCACCACCGAAACTGCTGGGGAAACCGCGACCCATAATTGTTGCAAAAACCATGGCATTTAATTTTAACTCCACGTGGCCACATGGCTTTATACTCCCGTCATGAACCGTAACTGTTGGATAGTGGGCGTTTGGTTGTGACGCCTAGGACATATGGACGTTGATACACATGGGGGCTAGCCCTTATGGGCTATCCCTTCCCCCACCATCCGATTTCTTTGGAAAGGTTAAATAAAACCTGACAGCCTTACATGTTAAGTCGTATGGTGTGGCTTGATGGTTGGGCCCTTGCACGCGAGTGGGCATGTCGCTAGTTCAATTCATGTTCAGTAACAAAACTTTTGGTAAACCATACATATCCGGCCTGGGGCCACGTGGCGGCCTTCGGGCTTGCCACGTGGCGGCCTTCAGGCTTGCCACGTGGCACCCTTTTATTGGCCAAAATACCATAAAGTCAATCCACCATCAAATAAAAATCTACCAAGTGTCGAAATGTAATACGCCCTCCAGGGAATATTTCGAGGAATATTTTTTTATATTTTTAAAAATCTAAAAAAAATCAAACTTGGTCAACTCATTTTTGGAGTTTACTGGGCTTTTCAAACCTTCATAACTTCTGCATACGACCTCTGTTTTTTGAACCATTCACGACGTTAGAATTGCAACGACAAGACATTTCCAGTCGTTCAAGTTGTAACCATTTTTTAGCACTTTCATTTTTGAGAATTTTTGAACTTGGACATGATCTCCTGATCACATCTCCCCACTGGGAAGCTTTTGTACCCCAAAATATATTTGGACTACTGTACCTAAAGATGAGCAGACTAAATCTCCACTCTTCCAATCTTAATCCACTGAAATTTCCTTGATTTCATTAACTGGATCTTCTCATGAAACAGGAAATTTTTCCTTGAATCCATTGACTAACTATTGCTGACTTTGACCTTGTCATGCTGCACATTTTTGAAACTTGCATAACAACAACTTAAATTTTCAATAAACTTATTGTTCCTACATTGGTCTATCTTCAAAGGAAACTGAAAATTACTTCACCTTTCATTTTGTCCTTATGGTGATTTTTTGTTGAATTAGCCCTGTACTTGTGTCGATTCTAGACCAAGTTTCCTCACCATAGTACCCTTCCATTCTGAAACTAGCGATGATCATTGTTGAACTTTGTGCCCTACCTGCTTGGATGCTTTACCCTTTCTTGGATCTTTGCACCTCCCTGCATGGACACTTTTTTTTCTGCACCGATCAAAACCAAAGACAATTGCTGCAACTTCTTGTCATCTTCTTTCAAAGACAACCTACATTAAAACTAAAACAACTCATTATTTACATCAGCATATACATGAAAAATATTATGTACAACTTATTTTTGTTTAATCATCAATAAATTAAAATTTTGACTTGCATTGACAAGGCTTTTCATCTGCCCTGCATTCACTAAAGAAGAGTCTAGCTTTTTGTGATGTGCTCTCACAATAAAATCCTTGCCATCCTTGAATAACCGGTACTTGTTCTCATGGAAATGAAAGATAGGTCTCATGTCATACAAGTAAGGACTGCCCAACACCACACTTGTAATATCAATGAGAACAACATCTAGTTCAACTGTGTCAATAAAATGTGCTGTTATGGAAAAGCGCAACCTGCACTTCTTTGAAACCTGTAAATTTTCATCCTTACAAATCCAACCAAGAGGATATGGTTTAGGATGTGGAATGTTTTCAAGACTTAGTTTCTTGACTAAGTCTTTAGAAATAAGGTTTTTTTGCGACCCACTGTCAAATAGTGTGTCAATCTTAGTGTGTTTGGAAATGACCCTCACATGAAGCAGTTCAATTCTCTTCTTTTCATTTGGAGTCTCTATGTGACAGTTAGAAATACTAGAATTGGGTTTTGTTTCATTCTCTTTTCCCTTCAATTTCTTTATTGCCATAGCTATGATTTTAGTTTCATCTCCTAATTCTGATCCTAGATCTTGTTCAGCTATTGCAACTGTCTTGCCTTTCTCCTCGGCTTTATCTTTGGCTTTAAAACTTTCTGGTTTCAACTCCACATGAAGTTTCCAACAATGGTCCTCATCATGTCTTGTTTTATAACAGTGTTTGCAAAAAAAATTTCCCTTCTTTTTCCTAGAATTTGTATTTCTCTTTTTCCTCCCTTTGCCTTTAAACTCACTTTCCTCATTCCCATCAAAATTTTGTTTACCCCTTGCCTCTGAATGTGTGGCTTGAACACAAACCTCATCTAATATTTTAGGGTTAAACATGAGAATGGTATGTCTTAGGTAAGTATGCAAACCTCCTATATACTTGAGTAAAGTTTCTTGGCTATGCAAATAAATTCCTAGTAAAAGAGATCTTCTTCTAAATTCTTGATTATAAACTTGAACATTTTGTCCTTTCAACTGTTTAAAATTTTGCCAATCCATTATGGCTTTTTGCATGTGAGCTAAAGGATAAAATTTTTGCTTAATTGCAAAAATGAAATCAGACCATGATAAGATAATCTTACCATATTTTTTGATCTCCTCCCTTGTCTTGGCCTCCCACCAAACAAGAGTTGCACCTTCCATTCTCAATGAAGCTAGCTGAATTTTAGTTTCATCATCATGAAAATTTTGAATTCTCAAGTAGACCTCTAATTGCCTAATCTAGTTATCTAAATTTTCTACATTTACTTCACCATAAAACTTAACATCAAGTTTAAGAAAAGGACTTTTACTCGTGTTCTTGACTTTGTGAGTATGATGTACTGAAGAGGATGTAGAGGTTGATGATGATAAAGATGAAGATGAGGGTGATGATGGAAAATTTCCACTGTCTCCATTTCCTCCATTACCCTTCTTGGATTTATCTTCATCATTATGGCCTCCTGACGATCCGTGTCCTTCCTTGTGAAGTTTGGATCCTTATCCTTCAAGCCTTTCATTCCTTTCTTGGTAAAGGACTATCACCATTTCAATAATGTCTAGGAATGCCTTCCTAAACACACTTTCTTCCTCTTTGTGATCAATATCTTCAGGAATTTCTCCTTCCCTTGTAGACATGCTTATGGCTTCTTCTGCTTCTCTTGGAGGTCAAATTGAAGGTGGAGATACTGGCACTCTTGCCCTCCTTGGCTAAGGATTACTATAAGTCTTTGCCAATTGACCTTCTCCTCTCTTAAGTTTCAGCCTAATAAGTATAAAAAACCTTGCAAATAGTTAAACAAACCTTGCACAAGAACAATACAGAGAGTAGAACTCTAGCCCTAATACCAACTTGATTTGAATGGACTGTATTGTTTTTGTTGTGATAAGTATCCAAATAGTAATTAAAATGTGTGCATAAGGTTCTCTGAAGTTTGCAGGTGAAACAAATGGTTTTAGCTTAGTTAAACAGATTTTTGTCTGAGGTTAAACTATGTATTTTAACTATTTATCATTGTAAAACAGTAAATAACAGAGAATAAAACATCACATAGCACATTACTTAGCAAATTTGATCAGGCAGTTCACCCCTCTTAGGCTACATCTGCTGGTCCAACTCCCAATGGCATGTCCCTCATATATTATTGCTCAAAAATGGTAAGTACATGGGAAATAAAGCCTCAATAAGTTGTTCTCTATGTAAAATCAGCTTCATAATATTTGAATTAGCCAGATATGTCCATTCATTTGTATAAACAGACAAAGGATGCTCAATACATTGCCTACACCTTGGTGGTCCTAATGGCTCCTTGATCTCCCCCGAAGCTAAACCTACTAAATATGAGCTCTTATGGATCTGAAACCTATGCCAATGTGTTCATAATGTCTATAATACCCAAAATTGACTATTTTTGCACTCAATTTTGTCGAATAATGAGGGAGTTATGGAAAAAATATTTTTTACCCAATATCCCTTGAAAAACTTCTCCAAAAATGGAGGAACTCCAGTTAAGGGCGCTAAAGATAGTGACCTTCCGGAAATGGCATAATCCACTTCAGATATGGCAGAAACATTAAATGTTGCAATAAAAGTTAAGTGGGGCGGTCACATGGTGACCGCCACCCAAACCGTCAGGGAAACAGCGGCCCATAACTGTTGCAAAAACCGTGGCATTTAATTTTAACTCCGTGTGGCCACATGAATTTATACTCCTTCCGTTAATCGTAATTGTCAGATAGTTGGCGTATAATAGCGATGCCTGGGACATATGGACATTGATACACATGGGGGCTAGCCCTTCCCCCCGCCATCCGATTTCTTTGGAATGGTTAAATAAAAGCCGACTAAAACCTTATAGGTTAAGTTGTATGGTGTGGTGAAATGAATGGGCACTTGCATGCAAGTAGGCAGGTCACCTGTTAAAATATTATGCGGTAACAAAAATTTTGGTAAACCATACATATCTGGCCTGGGTCCACGTGGCAGCCTTCGGGCTTGCCACGTGGCACCCTTTGATTTGCCAAAATTCCATAAAGTCAATCCACCATCAATAAAAATCTGCCAAGTGTCAGAATGTAATACGCCCTCCTGGAATATTCTAGGGAATATTTGGAGGAATATTCTCAAAATATTCCTTGGAATATTATTTTTTTAATCTTTCCAAATTTAAAAAAAAATCAAACTTTATCAACTCATTTTTGGAGTTTACTGGGCTTTTCAAACCTTCATAACTTCTGCATACGACCTCTATTTTTCGAACTATTCATGGCACCAAAATCGCAGTGATGAGACCTTTCCGGTCATTCAGGTTGCAACCATTTTTTAGCACTTTCATTTTTGAGCATTTTTGAACTTGGACATGATCTCGTGATCAATTCCTGATTAAGAAACTTTCCCAGGAGTCTCCTATACTCTTTAAATGAAATTCAATGAATATCTTTATCGTTCCATGATGATACATGATATTTTGTTTATGGATTGGACTCTTTTCTGTATAGTTCTTGACATTTTCTTTAAGTTGTTCAATAGGAAGTATGGGAGGTTTATTTCTCCATCCTCTAGGAAATCGATTAACAGTCTAGCATG
Source organism: Pinus albicaulis (assembly GCA_034641835.2). NCBI lineage: Eukaryota > Viridiplantae > Streptophyta > Pinopsida > Pinales > Pinaceae > Pinus > Pinus albicaulis. Next base: position 1,413,485,290 of record CM076572.1, on the reverse strand, counting down.
GTAGACAAACATACAACTAGATCTACCCTCGCAAGTAACAAATTTTTGAATAATTAATAGCATGTTCCTCCATTTGTTTTTAAGTGTCGTACTAGGAATTCCCTTCTTAAAAATAGTAGCGTCCATACCTGGATTTTTAAGAAAAATATTCCATTCTTCTCCATGAATTTAACTGTTCTTGAACTGATGCAGGGGCATCATGGTTCCACAATTTTTTACATTTAGTAGAATCTAGGGGGTCTTTTGTTTTCAAGTGAGTTGGTTTCCTAAATATTTAATTAATGTAATGTTTTGAGTGATTTTATGTCAGACATTTAGAATAATATTTAATTTAATATCGTGAGGCATATTTGTAAATGTTCTCGAATGTAGGATAACATGAGAGATTTAGGCTAGTCGAGATTTCAAAAGGATTGTGAATCCTAGACTTAGGAAATAGTTGATGATTTTGTGGATTTAGAGGATTCTTAATATTTAGTTGAGAAGATTGGGGATTTGAACCAGAATTGGTTGCAGAACCTTTTGTATATATTTGTAAAGCCTCAAAGGCTAAGTGAATTAATATTCTTAGATATGATATTTGATTGTAAGGCCATGGGCATAGAGAGAGAGAGAGAGAGAGAGAGAGAGAGAGAGAGAGAGAGAGAGAGAGAGAAGTAGTGTTGAGTGGCCACTGAAATAGAAAATCAGGCCGAGAGGAGATTCATTATTATGTAAATATTTGTTTGTGAATAGAAAACTCAATTCCGAGTTTATGTGAAGTGTAGAGTGTTAATGAATTATAAAATTGTGTGTGTTTCATATAACATAAGTATTGCAGGTGAGTCTGAGGCATATAAGAGTGAAAACAACGTGAAAAGGTGGTTGGTTGTAGTCGAGATCATTCCACATAACAAAGCTCAAAAGGGATTAACAGCATGGAAGAACAACAAGGATAGAACCCCGACTGTATATCAAGACACAATAGGTATTGAGTGGAAGAAAGCAAAGGAATACTCAAAGAAAGTTAAGTGAAACTACATGGAAGAAAGCATAGGGACCGTCGAATCACATATTGATCAATGACAGACGTGAATTGGGAATTTATGGAATGTGATGGATGGTTGAGATCACAGATATGAAGTGAAGACGGATGATTGAGATCACATCGAATAAATGAGGTGGAAGTTGAACGGTTGTGATCAAATCATGAAATTGAAGTGAGAGATGGACGAACCATATCACATCACAAGATAATTTGGGAAAGTTGCAAAGTGGACACGTGTCAGGTAGAGAGTTGAAGCACATATCACACATCAACTATTTTAGTGTTTGTTGTTAAGACATCACATGGTAAGTTATTTTGGTTGCGATGCAATACAGACAGGAGATGGCAATGTGAGATGGTACATTGAGACCATTAGATATGGTAGAGATCAATGATGGAGATTACATTGCAACCCAATGAAATTTCACATCGGCATTGTTCTAGTTTATCGTTAAAGTTATTTGTTATAACTTGCGACATGCGAAATCTTAAAACCTGCAATCTGCAATGTATGTTATATCAACGATCTACGAAGCTTATAAATATTTTATATTGCGATCCACGCTATGAGAAAAGGAAATTTATGTGGGCCCAACACCCGCAAGTCCACGGGTATTGTTTAAAGTGGTGGTTTTATTGCTTTTAAATGCATTTAAAGGTTCTTCGAGATATTATGAACCTATCTGAATGAGTCAAATTCGGAACATATACTCTTTTATGAGTATAATACTGGGTACAATGGGGTTAGCCATTAGCCCTGCATCATTTGGTATCAGAGCCAAGTTATGCTCTTCAGAGGAAAAATCATAAATGTTTTACTCTTCGGAGCAGAAATCAGAGAAGTTTAATGCTCTTTGAAGGTTAAAGCCAGAGGTTGGTGAAAGCTCTTTTTAATTAAAGAAGAATTCTATAGAATGAAATTGTGATTGCGGAAGATAGAAGAGATAAGTAACGAAAATGGGCTTTGTAGAAAATTAACAAAGATATTGCAAAGAGGAGGTCGAGTTATTTGAATTTGATAAATAGAAGGTATGGTAGAAGATGGGAGTAAGTGATACTCTTAAGGAGAGATTGCAGAAGCATAAAGAAAGCACAACGATGGATGTTTTCTTGTGAAGAATGAAGATTCACTCGAATGTGAAAAGTGGATGGAGACTTCTTGTGAAATCATGTAGGTGTTGTTTAATATAACTCTGATTTAAATTTTTGCAGGTTAAAGAAAGATTGAAGAAGTATCTCAGCAAAATAAGATCATAGCCTTAAGAAGTAGCAATTGAAGGAAGCTAGTAAGAGTTTCTGAGTGAAAGAAGATTGTGGCTAGAACCTATTATTTCAGTTGTAATTGAAATACAAGAGGAAAATTGTGTTCTCAAGTGTGGACGAGTTGTGAATGTGAGCCTAGAAGGAGCAGAGAGGAATGCTCAAGGGGGATCCTGATAGAGGGAACTAGTGTTACCAAAAGACTAGATACAGAGGAGAGATTGCTGAGGTAAATGTAGCAGGGATAACTTGCTATTGTAGAGGCTTATTAAAACTCATAGTGAGTATGAGAAGATCATGAAGATGAAGAAGAAGATGACTACTGATAGTCATAGCAGAGGTTCCGGAAGCAACCACAAAGTGAAGAAAGAAGATTCCAAAGTTAATGGCATATGGAGACAAATGAGTGATGAAGAATATGAGAGGGAGAAAGCTGAGACAGAAGTACATCTTGAAGTACTGATGGAGCTGTTACAGAAGAATAAGGAAGACCAGAGGTGTGGTTTTCTTATGAGAAGGGAGATAAGGTGGCATAATCTACAAAAGAGGAAAGAGCAAATGATAAATGCTTGACTGAAGGAAGAATTACTCAAAATAAGTGGGTATCTAGAAGAAGACTTGAAGACTGATACTCCAAGTGAGGCTAAGAGGCTTCAAAGTATTAAAACTAATATTTTGTGTATGTCTGTAGGTACAATGAATGAAGAAGGACAATTTTCTAATATTTTCATAAAGAATGAAGGAGAAGGACAGAGTCTTAATCATGTTTTGAAAGAAGATTAGATAGTCGAGTCTCATGTACATGCACATGCACAGTTGATTGAAGGTGATGTTTTTCAGCATATTGTGAAGGTTGAAAATAGAAAATATTTGGCTTATGATGATGTCTAAGAACATAAAGAAGCAAAGGAGGATGCCAAGCATTTAACTGATATGCTTGAGGAAGCCGGGAAGAAAGGCATTGAAGACTTTCTGAGTCCTGAAAGAGACTTAGAATAGAAAGAGGAAGATTTGGTGACTAGACCATTGGGTCTTGTGATTTTGAGATTGATAATTTGACTGTGTTGGTAGGTGTTGCAGAAGGAAAACCATCTCTTGGAATTGTCTTGAATGAAGTTGAGAATTTTCAAGCAAAGTATGATGATGACTATCTTTCAGATGAAGATAAAGTTGAGTTATTGCAATAGAAGGAGTTCATAAATTCCTTGCTTAGTGAAGGAAGTATCTTTAATGGAGATTAGATAGTTATGTATGATGATGAGGAACCTGTTATTGTTGAGGCCAAAGAGAAATTGGCTTTCTTGGCTTTCTTAAGTGTGTTGAAAATGCAGTAAGATGATGGAGCTTAGTGAAATGAAGTCGCCTTCACTAAGTGGGCCCGCAGGAAAATTCTGGCGCAAAATCTATTTTTAGACATATGGAGCATGGTTCGGGGATTCCAGTTTGAGATTCTTGAAGTATGTGTCATGTTGGTAAAAATAGATGAGACTCTAATTTTGAGGTCAAAGAGGTCGAAGTCTATTTTTAGACTGCCTCTCCTTAAAACAGGGAAGTCAAATATTATTTACCCTTAATAATATTTAGACTATAAACAACAGTTTACTCTCTTGGAGCACTTCAGTTCGAGCTACAGAAGTGGCTCATGCATCTGACAGAGGAATCACGTGGTTCCTAAGGGTTTGATGGCATCATGCATGGTTGACTTCAGTTGGACTTCAGTGGCAGAAGTTTGGAGGAGTTAATGAGACAGATAGTGGAGTTGTGTTCTGTTTATTTTAGTTGAACCGATTGAGATTAGTTTAACTAGCTAATCAATTAGTTATGAGTGGAGTGAATTAAATATTATTTAATTCATTAATTAGTAACTCATTATTCAACTCAAGAACACATCAGTTCACTACAGTGCATGATCAGTTTAGTGGAGACCAGTGAAAGAGGTAGATGAAAGGGTGGAGTTAGCTATTAGTTGTGACTATACTGTTGCTATTTGCAACACACAGATAGGTGGAGTAAGCCCATGAGGATTGCGCAGTTCAGGCTGGTGGTTTATCTATATAAAGAGGCCATCCCATAGCATTGAAACACGCAATAGAGGCAAGGAAATTGGCGGTGAGTTTTGAACCAGTAACCTGTTCAAAACTGAGCTAGATTGTGAGTAATTGTATGAGAAAGTACTGAGTACTTGTGAGGAGTATTGTACTGAGTTTGTTACTTGATTTCTCCATTATAATATACACAATAGCTGCGGGGTTTTCAACTATAAGCTTTCCCCATACATACCGTGTTAATGTGTATGATGATTTGATGTGTTATCGCTTGATTTTATTTCCGCATGTTTGATGATCTGAGTTGATCTGAGTGGAAGAGATTATGTGTTGCATATAAATTCGAATTGTATGTGATCAGGATAGTCTCAGTGGATAATTAATCATTATTCAGCAAATTTCTACAAAGTGTCCAAAGGAATACTGTTGGACAAACATCTAAAGCTATCACAAAGATAGAGGATCATGATTTTATTCTGATAGAGGATAAATAGTGTCACAGAATGATTGGACTTATGACAAAGAAGATGGAAATTGTGAAGATTTAACAGGGTTTTTCAGGAGAAATTCCATGTGAGATGACAGATTTGTGGCATGAGCTAAGTATTTTGGAGGGTCGACTAACAAGTCAGAGAATGAATATTCTGAATGTACAATTGAATTTAGATGAAGATGAGGCAAACATATCTCAAGTTGAAGGAGAGATAGTTTTAGAACTGAAGTAGATCGAAAGTTTCCAGGTAAGACATAATGATGAGGAAGATGTAAAGTACGAAGCTACAGTGTTTAAAGAAGTTGAATTGACTGTCAGAATTAGTCACGGAGGTGAAGGACAATAATTGATGGTTGTCAAGGAAGAAGAAGAGGGTTATGCTGAAAATGAAATGCAGCATATTGATGATGTTTTTGAGATGATACAAGTACAAAGGGAATGGTTGAAATTCTTGCTAGAAACATTTAAGCAAGAGAAAGGATTTACAGACAATGATGTAGAAATTTATCAAGTTTTGAAAGAGACAGAAGCAGATACTAGTTTTCCAAACTTGATTATGTTTACTAGTATACAAAGAAGAGTGAGTGAGTATATTACTGTAGTCAAAGAATCAGAAGACAATTTATTTTTTGAAAGTAAATTTGCAGGTAATGAGTATAAAAGGGATATTGAAAAGGGAGATATCTTAAGAGATATTCAGGAAGTTTGGAAAGTAGCAATGTCCAGAACAATATTTGCAGCAGTAAATGAAGTAATTCCAAGTGAAAAGAAGAAATTGAAGTAAGAGGAGTTGGAAAAAGAAGAAGAAAAAATTGGCATAGTGAGTACGAGTCAGAAGATAAACTGGACATGGATATTGAAAGAATAAGAAGGTTGATGATGAAAGTGTCTCAAAAGAAGACAACAGCAAGAAATCAAGGCAACTGCAGCAAGAGAAAGACAACAACAGACTGTGAGAGCAGATACAGTGGGGAAATGCAGCATAAAGTATGGAGACTTGGAGAACAACAACAACAAAACAACAGAAAGGAAGAGAGGTAGCCAAAGAGAGATTATATAAAGAAGTATGGGATCCAGGAGGACAACAATTAAAGACACATGATCTAGACATCAATATTTTTTTCTACCTTGGGAGTTCGATGCAGGAGCATCATGGTTCCAAAAATTTGTACATTTAGTAGAATCTAGGGGGTCTTGTATTTTCAAGAGAGTTGGTTTCCTAAATATTTAATTAATGTAATGTTTTGAGTGATTTTATGTGAGACATTTAGAATAGGATTTAATTAAATATTGTGAGGCATATTTTTAAATGTTCTCGAATGTAGGAGAACATGAGAGATTTAGGCTAGTTGATATTTCAAGGGGATTGTGAATCCTAGACATAGGAAATAGTTGATGATTTTGTGGATTTAGAGGATTCTTAGGATTTAGTTGAGAAGATTGGGGATCTGAACCAGAATTGGTTGCAGAACCTTTTGTATATATTTGTAAAGCCTCAAAGGCATAAGTGAATTAATATTATTAGATAGGAGATTTGATTGTAAGCCTACGGGCATAGAGAGAGAGAGAGAGAAGTAGTGTTGAGAGGCCACTGAAATAGAAAATCACATCGAGAGGATATTCCTTATTATGTAATAATTTGTTTGTGAATAGAAAACTCAATTCTGAGTTTATGTGAAGTGTAGAGTATTAATGAATTATAAAATTGTGTGTGTTTCGTATAACGTAAGTATTGCATATGAGTCTGAGGTAGATCGAAGTGAAAACAATGTGCAAAGGCAGTCGTAGTAGTTAGGACCATTCTGCATAACAAAGCTCAGGAGGGATTAACACCGTGGAATAACAACAAGGACAGAACCCCGACTGTATATCAAGACACAGTAGGTATTGATCAGAACAAACCAAAGGAATACTCCAAGAAAGTTAAGTGAAATTACACGGAAGAAAGCACAGGGACCATTGGATCACATATTGATCAACGACAGATGTGAATTGGGAATTTATGGAATGCGACGGATGGTTGAGATCGTAGATATGAAGTGAAGATGGATGGTTGAGATAACATCACATAAATGAGGTGGAAGTTGAATGGTTGTGATCAAATTGCAGAATTGAAGTGAGAGATGGACAAACCAGATCACATTGCAAGATAAGTTGGGAAAGTTGCGAAGTGGACACGTGTAGGTCGGAGAGTTCAAGCAAATATCGCACATCGACGATTTTAGTGTTTTTTGTTAAGACATCGCACGGTAATCTATTTTGGTTGTGATGTGATACAGATGGGAGATGGCAATGTGAGATGGTACAATGGGACCGTTAGATCTGGCAGAGATCAACAGTGGAGATTACATCGCAACCCAGTGCAATTTCGCATCGGCATTGTTTTGATTTACCGTTAAAGTTATTTGTTATAATTTGCGACATGCAAAATATTAAAACCTGCGATCTATGATATATGTTATATCGACGATCTGTGAAGTTTATAAATATGTGATATTGTGATCCACGCTATGAGAAAAGGAAATTTATGTGGGCCCATAACCGATAGGTCCGCGGGTATTGTGTAAAGTGGCGGTTTTACTGCATTTAAAGGAATTTAAAGGTTTTTCAAGATATTATGAACCTATTCGAATGAGTAAAATTTGGAACATATACTCTATTACGAGTATAATATTGGGTACAATGGGGTTAGCCATTAGCCCTACATCATGAACCATCTTTCATCGGTTTTTGGAAGTTTTGTGGCTTCTGCTATGAAGGACTCTATCAACCAAAACTTTATGTCTCCAATTTCTACCTTTGCCCCATCGAAGGCTCTTGCGAAGGATTTGGTGACCTCTTTGTGGAATCCATCGAACTTTTCTATGAACTGGAGCCATCATACCTTCTAGAGCATCTCCTTCATCTATGGATAACCTTCCATGAATTTTCCCCCCAGAGGCTCGGTTCTTACTATTAAACCCATATCTCTGTTGTAAGGAATTTTTGCCTTTAGAATTGTTCCTCTTCGACCAAGTGGATTGATGGTTTGGCTCTGGGTTAAGAATGTCGAAAGGAGATTGTAGAGATGTGTAGGTAAAATATATATTTGGGCGAGGGTTTAGGAACATGAGTAAGAGGGTTACGAAATGAGATATGATCGTGAATCATTAACGGATGAAATCGGTCTTGATCATTATGGGATATGATATAGATGAAGTGGTGAATTATGGATTTGTGGTGTGAAGTGAGTACAATCATTTTAATGATGACAATTTGAGGTGGCAACATATGATCATCTAAATTATATACACTAATGTTTTTGAACCTTATTATTTAAACAAATTTTGTAACATACCTTGGAACTAACCTTTGTTGATATTCTTTCTATCTTGATTCCTTAGATGTATATTCAGCATGATCTTCAATGGAGTCTTCAATTTATTTTGTTTAGTATGTCCTACTTCAATAGGCTGCAAAAGTGTAGCAGAGTTGCAGAATGTGATGACAGCTGCAGATTATTTTGAAAGCTGCAAAAATGTAGCAATTATGTAGCTAATTTTTTATTGCTTCGGAAAAAGAAAGGGAACAAAAAATTTGGTATTTTTAGAATGGGAGAAAATATAAGATGTCAGAAATGAGCTCTGATTTTCACCTTGTATTTTCTGTATAAGGATGTCAATCATTGATTGGTTTTCATACTTATACAATTATTATTTTTCTCTTTTTTTTAATAATATATATATATATATATATATATATATATATATATATACACACACACACACATTATAATTATTATTATTATTTTTTTTTTAATTATTATTTTTATTTATATATATTTGAAAAGTAAAAAGAATACTAAGTTGAGGAAGAACAAGGATTCTTCTTCACCAACTTCATATCAACATTGTCGTGAAATTTTTTGATAAATTCCTCCTTTGTAATTGGTTTATGATAGACCTTTAGTCAATGTCCATTCACAAGAAGAGGTACCATTTCTTCATCAATTCTCCTTATCGTGACTGCCCCATTGTCAAAGAATTTTTTGATCTCATAAGGCAAAAGCCAATGAGTTTGAAATTTTCCTTGGAAGTCTTTGAACTTTGAATCGAGCAAAAGTGCCCAATCTCCTGCTTAAAATTTTCTTTCTTTTATGTATTTATCATGCCATCTGGACCTTTTTTGCTGAACTAGGCTGGTCTTCTGAACTACATCTTGCCTGATGTCATCAAGCTCATTGAGTTGCTCCACTCTGTGCTTTTGGGTTTCTGATAAATCAAGTCCCAATCTAACTGTTGTCTTGAAGGTTTTGATCTGGAATTCTATTGGAAACAAGACTTTCTTCCCATAAACAAGTTCATAGGGAGTATGTCATGTTGTATTCCTCCATGTAGTCCGGTAGGACCATAAGGATTCGGGAAACCTATCTGCCCAATCCTTCCTATGTAGATGTATAATCTTTGTGAGGATTGATTCGATGACTTTATTAGTGGACTCCACTTGTCCATTTTCCTGTGGATGATATGGAGTAGAATTTCTATTTTTGATATTATATTCCTCTACAATCTTCTGCACCATCCTAGATGTAAACTGAGATCCCTGATCTATCACAATTTCTCTTGGGACACTAAAACGAGTGAAAATATCCTAAAAAATAAATGAAACTACAACATTTTCATTAGCAAAAGAAAGTGCTTTAGCCTCTACCCATTTAGTGACATAATAAATGCAAACTAGAATGTACCTCTTTTGTTTTAATGGTGGATTGATTGGTCCAACGAAACCCAGAGCCCATTTTTCAAAGGGTTCAATGAGTACCTGAGGTTGTAAGGGCATTTCATCTATAGGAACAAGTTTCCCCATTCTCTGACAACTGTCACACATTTTGTCATACTCCTTGGCATCTTTAAAGATGGATGGCCAATAATATCCTAAATGAAGGATTTTATAAGCAGTCCTCTTATCAGTAAAGTGTCCACCACAAGGCTCATCGAGGCATGCCTTTAGGATTTCAAGTATTTCATATTCTCGTACACATCTCCTGATGACGAGATATGGACCTATTTTATATAATTCATCATTTACACATGAATATAATGCACTTGTTTGAATTAGTTTCCTCTTTTCTCTAGGAAACAAGTATGTCAGTAATTTTGTTGTAGCTAAGTAGTTAGCAATGCCTGCAAACCATGGAGATTTAGTATATATTGCAAAAATATATTCATCAGGAAAATTATCCTCTACTAGAGTATCATTATTGTTGTTTTGAATTCTAGACAAGAAGTCAACAACTGTGTTTTTTTTTCTAGGTCGGTCTAGAATGGTGATGTTAAATTCTTGCAGGAGTAATAACCATCTTGTGATTCTGCCATTAGTGATTGATTTATTCATTAAGTACCTAATTTCAGAATGATCTGTGTGAATAAAGGTTTCATAGCCAGTGATGTAATGTCTAAACTTGTTAATAGCATAGACAATAGCTAGAAACCCTTTTTCAAGAACAATGTAATTTAACTCAGCAGGAGTCAAATTTTTTCTTGTGTAGTAGATGACATAGGGGGTAAAATATTTTTGTCCTAAAACAACTCCCAGAGTTGTATCTCAAGCATCTGTTGAGATATGAAAAGGTTTTTTCCAATTTGGTCCTCTTAAGATTGGTGCCTCAAATATTTTTTCTTTTAAAGTTTCAAATGCCAATTGGAAATCACAATTCCAACTAAATTCACAATCTTTGGTAAGAAATTTGAAGAGTGGGGATACAATTTTCGTCAAGTTTTCTATAAATATTCTATAGTACCCTTTAAAACCTAGAAAACTTCTAACATCCTTTTGACAATTTTGAATTGATAATTTGGAGATGACTTCAACTTTGGATGAGTCTACTTTAATTCCATCCACTGAAATGTGATTTCCTAGAACAATTACTTCAGTAAACATCACAAAGCATTTTTCATGACTTTGTGAAAGAATTTATTCTTTACATATTTTCAAAACTTTTTCAAAATTTTCAAGAGCCTCTTCAAAATAATTTCCATAAATTGTAAAATCTTCCATATGCACTTCCACACAATCATGTATTAGATCTGAGAAAATTCCTAGTACTGCAATTTGGAATGTTGCAGGTGCATTGCATAGTCCAAAAGGGAGTACTTGGTAAGCATACGTTCCCCATGGACAGGTGAATGTGGTTTTTTCTTGGTCTTTAGGTGCTACTTTAATTTGATTGTAACCACTAAAGTCGTCCAAGAATGATAAATATTTCTTCCCTTCTAATGTATCCAATACTTGATATATGAAATGAAATGGGAAATGATATTTTAGAGTAGACTTATTCAATTTTTGATAATCAATGCATACCCTCCATTTACCATTATTTTTAGGGACAATCTCCAAGGGAGAAACCCACTAACTGTCTAAAATTGGATAAATGAAGTTTACATTCAGCGATTTTTGCAATTCTTCTTTCACAATTTCCCTAAGATTTTGATTCATCCTTCTTTGAGGTTGTTTGATAGGCCTAGATTTTTCATCAATATAGATATGATGTATGCAAGTCTCAGGATTAATTCCCTTCATGTCAGTGTACTCCCATGTGTATGCAGAAGAATGTTTTTGTAATGTTTTGATTAACTCTTCTTGTTGGATTTTTCCCAACTTTTTGTTTATGTTTAAAGATTTTCTTGGAAAGATTTCAACTACAATGTTACCAAATTATTCCATAGAATATAAAGAAATCTGTCTGGATGACAAATATTCAATATTACACCATTCTTGAAAATTATGATCATCTCACATTGTGAAGATGTTTGTTAGGTCCCTATATTACTAGTATAGTCCCTTATTGTTGTTAGTGTAACCCCCTTATTGTTATTATTGTACCCTTGTAACCCCCATTTTATTATTATTGTTCCCTTAAATTATTATTGTTAGGTTGGCTAGGATTACATTGTGGCCCACTAGGATTACATTATGGCCCCATGGACTCCTATATATAGAAAGGAGGTTTTGTAAATTTTATCATCCAAGAATTGTTCATTTATGTAATGTATTGGAGGTTTCCCCCTCGAAGTGACTTATTTCTAAGGCGTTGATATCTTTTTTCTTCTATTTTTGGAGCTGGTTACACAACATTTGGTATCAGAGCTTTGGATTCTAGGGTTTCGCTGCTCCAAACAGGTCACTGTGGAATTTTCACTATAACGTTTTTTCTACGAAGTTTCAAAAGCTAAAATTTTTAGGGTGCAAAGCCGAAATCCTGAGGAAGAGTTTCTAAAAATTTCAAAGCCTGGTTCGCAATATTTTCGGAGATATGATCTATGGAAGTTAGGTCTTTTTTTAGGCTCCTAAACAGGTCATCGTGGCATTTGCGCTATAAATTTTTTTCTACGAAGGTTCAGAATCTGAAATTCGTATGGTGTGAAGCTAAAATCTTAAGGAAATTTTTCAAAACATTTCAGAGCTTGGTTCGCAATATGTTTGGAGATATGATCTATGGAAGGTAGTGCTTTTTCAGGCTTCTGAATTTCAACTCAAAGAGGTGATCGTGGGAAAAATTCAATAACTCTCTCTCTGGGCATCGGATTGGAGTGCCATAAAAATTGGTCATAATCACATGGACTGTAGTTTCTTGGCTATCAATTTCATAGACAAAGGATGAAACAGTGACACGTGGCAAGTCGTACAAGTTCGCTCTACTGAACCAGTCCATAATTAGGTCATTGTGGGAGATTGGACACAAATTTGTCTTGGAGAATCCAAATCAGGTCAGACCTATGGCATTCGAAAGATACTTCAGAGGGCTACTTTGGTACCTAAATTAAAATATTGAAGTGCTGAAATCACAGATATATTCCAATTTCAATATCGAGCTTTTTAGAAGCAAGAAAAAGGTGTGTATTTTTTTTCCGAATTTCATAAGTCTTGTTTGAAGAATCAATTTGAATTGATTCCAAGGGCATATTGTAGAATAGATATCAGTATTGAGTTCTAAAATATGCCTCGTAAAAATAATTCAACACCCATTAAGCCTTCAGAAGGGTCTACTATGACTCATGAAGATGAAGAATTGCAACATGATCTATCAAAATTACAAGAGCAAGTGCAACAAATTTCACTCTCGGAAAGAGCAACAAAAAATGAAATGGAATTTTTGAAGAAAGGCATGGAAGAGAAGATGGATGGTTTGAAGAAAGGCATGGAACCTAAGATGGATGGCATGGAATTTGGCATGGAAGCTAAGATGGATGACATGAAAGACAACATGGAAAACAACATGAAAAACATGAAGAATGATCTAAAAGCAGACATCGAAGGTTTGACCAAGTTGATACAAGAAATGTTTCCTAATGGTGAAAAGATAGTAGAAGAATCTCATGATGAGAACAAAATAAATGTTAATCGTGATTTCATAAACTCTAATGTTGGCGGGAAGAACCACCATATTCCAAAAATGGATATGAGGAAGTTTGATGGAAAGGATTCTGTAACATGGATACTACAGATGGAGCAATATTTTGATCTCCATAACGTGCAAAACACACAAAAGGTACGCATTGCAACTTTACATTTAGAACAAAATACATTTGTATGGTATCGATGGCTTTGCTCCCATAAAAAATTGTCACTTGGTCAATTTTTATGGAAGAAATGATAGCACATTATGAGGATACAAAGAGCAACACCTTCTTTAGCCAATTGATAAATCTCAAACAAAAAGGTTTAGTGGGGCAGCACATTGAGGACTTCCAAAAATTGAATATAAGGGTAACTGATATTCCAGAGGAACACATGATTGATCTCTTCATGGGCACTTTAAAGGATAACATCCAACATGAAGTTCGTGTTCTGGAACCTGATTCATTGGAGAAGGCATTCAGGTTGGCAAGAAAAGTTGAATGTAAAATTATGGCGACAAGGAAGCCTACCACTCAATTCTATAAAGAAGGAAGTGTTGCTATGTCTAGATTTCCACAACCTACAAGGTTGACACCACAACAATTGGAAGAAAAAAGAGAAAAAGGGCTTTGCTACAGTTGTGATAGCAAATACACTAAAGGTCATAAGTGTCTTGAGAAGAAATTATTTTACATAGATTGTGAAGAGGAAGAAGAAAATGAACAAGAAGAGGATATACACCAGGAACCAGCCCTAGAAGAGGAAGAAATGAGTCTGACCATATCGTGTAATGCATTGGCAGGAATTACCACTCCTCAAACTCTCAAGATGGAAGGACATATCAAGAAGAAAAAGGTAATAGTGTTGATTGATTCAGGTAGCACCCATAATTTTATTCATTGTAAGGTAGCCAAGGAATTAAATTGTTTCCTATACCCAGCACCACAATGTCAAGTGATGGTTGCAAATGGAGGAACTATAAATTGCTCTGGAAAATGCCATAATATCAAGCTAACCATGGGGGAATATGTGTTGACTAGTCCAATGTTTTCCATTCCTATGGGAGGTGCTGATGTTGTACTAGGAGTACAATGGTTACAATCTTTGGGGACGGTAGCTTTTAATTTTCAAGAACTTTTCTTGAAATTTTTTTCAGAAGGAAAGGAAGTCGAATTACGAGGTATTGAAGGGAAGCCGGGAAGGATAATAAGCTCTAATGTCATGACAAAGTTTCTAAAGAAAGAACAACGAGGCGTAATTGCACAATTATGCTCACTAGAAGTTCTAACATCAAAATCATCTATTTCTGCAAATCTCCAACAAGTCTTGGACAATCATTCCAAGGTGTTTGAAACTCCCAAAGGACTCCCACCTATTCATTATCATGATCATGCTATTCATTCGATTCCAGGAAGTGTTCCTCCAAACATCAGGCCTTATAGATATCCTTACTTCCAAAAAAGCGAAATTGAACGTATGATTGCAGAAATGTTAGAGGCGAGTATAATTCAACCTAGTCAAAGTTATTTCTCTGCTCCTATAGTATTGGTACACAAGAAGGATGGATCATGGAAAATGTGTCCGGATTATAGGGAGCTCAATAAGCTCACCATTAAAGACAAATTTCCCATTCCTGTGATTGATGAATTATTGGATGAATTACATGGAGCAATTTATTTGGTCTAGGAAAATGGATTCTTTGGGTGAAAGTGAAATGAGATGGACATTAAGTTTGTGAAATACAAAGAGATTTTAAGCATAAATAGTTTAACAGCAAGCATTCATGAGTTAGGGCTAACCATTAATCTCTATGAACGAAACTCAAACTGATAGATGCAGAAAATAACAATCCAGTGATACATAGAAGTATAAGACCCTCTAACTTTGGGAAAATCACCTTCAGACTTTTGGGAAAAACAAATAAGGAAAAAAAACAACTCAATATATGAAGAGGGAACTCCTAAACATCATATCTTGAGCTGTCAGGAAATTTGAAATAAGACTGCAAAGCATGGACAAAGGGCAAGATCGAAACAAGACCTCTTTGACTTAACTAAGACAACCAATAATTCAGAGAGAGATTTCAGAAATGGATTTTTGATTAGCTATGAGTAAGTAGGGTGTATCGTGAATCATACTAGACAACATACATAATAACCATTAATGAAACTAATAACAAGTTCTTAGGGTACCAAAGAGCAATTAAGAATTCTTTGACATAACTAAGAAAGATGAAAACAGCTAAGCTGCAATGAATCAGGAAATTTGAGGTGCCTCCATGGGCATATCTCAAACTTATTCTTTACTGAACTACAACAAACAAGAAGCATGAAAACATGTATGATAAACTAAGAAAACATAACAGATAAGGAACACAATAACATTCACCAAGCCATGGAATCCTACATACAATCCTCCTCCACCATCAAAGTCAAGCAAGAGATCATCCACTTCATAAGACAAGTGTTTATTCAAAGCTCATAATGCTATGTATTTTCTCTCTATAACATCAAGTTCAGCCTCTGGTTACAATGAATCCTCTTGGATTATATAGGCCAAAGAGGAAGAAACCCTCCTAGAGCAACTAGAAGGCCATTGGCCTAATACAAATATCTGATTTTGTCCTTGAGGCTTTGCAAAGCCCAAGGCACAAAATATCTTCAAAAATATCTATTTAAGCTAAAAATAGAAAGAAATTTGACTTTTAATCTTTGACATAGGGTTAAAAATAGCTTAACGCACATTTGGATGGCCACCTTCAAAAAACCGCCTTTTCAGCCAAAATGCTACAGTAGCGTAGCGCCAGAAAAAGGCCTGTTTTGCAGATAAATTTTGAGGGACTTCCCAATGTCGAAACGAGGCTCGTGATAGTTCGTTGGAAAGCCTTGGATGTCTAGTTTTTGGAACTACTTGGATTTTATTAAACATATCCCTAGAAGCCTATCAAAAAGTGGACTAAGTTAAAAAACCCAGGAGGGTCTCACCTACTGATATTTGAGGTAGAAAGGTGAATTTTGACTATTTTTTGCCTCTTTGGGGGACCAAAACACCTTCTTTTGATCTGAAAATTTGTGAGTATATGCCCCCAAATTTAATACATCCAAAAAAATGACTTTCATGAGCTGAGGATGCTCCTAGCAAACATGGCAGCACCTAGAAAAATGTGTAATTAGGCCTAAAAATCACAAAAAACAAAATCATGTCCAAAATTGCTCAATTTTGGTGAGCAAAACCCTTATGGGTTTCTAGAAGCATGCAAGGTAGCTGAAGACAAGATTCCAAGCCTAGATATGTATTTTTCCCCTTTTTTCACCGAGCGCCTCCTTTGGGCAGTTTTGAGCTTTTCTTGGGCAATTTTCAGTTTTCTTCAGGCCAATTGATTCAATTTCTTCTAATGCCCGGTCATCTTCCTTTGCAAACCCAAGTATTTGTTTGCCTTATCTAATTTATCCTCCAAATTCTTGTTTTCTCTTTCAAGCCATGATTCTTTATCATTTTCTATCTCTTGAGCAAGCAGTTGTGTGAGAGGACACGATTGAGCAAGGGTTGCTTCTTCTTCCCTTTGTTTCTCCAAAGCTTTCGTAAGACCCATAGTCATAGGCCTTTTTCTTACTGGTTGTTCTTCTTCCTCAATATCATCAAATCCACCCATATACTCTTTAAGTTTGACTTATGCATTGTATGCTTCCCTTTGGTATTTGAATGCCCGGGCCTCATAGATTGCCATTTCTCCACTCATTTGTCTATTTTGCATTTGTAGAAAGTGTATGAGGTCCTTTGACCTTTCTAGATCAGTTTCTAAGTCCTAGATTTGGGCTTCTATATTTTGCAAAAGAGAGTTTAGAATTCTGATTTGGTCATCTTCGTCATCACTATCCACTTGGATTATGTCAAACTATCTTTCTTGTTCATGGCTACTCTCCTGCTGTTCAACTTTTTCTTTTCCCTTGCTTTGGATAGACTTCTTTTCTCTTGTTCTCTTTGGAAATTCAACAATGCTCTTTTTAGGCAGCTTGCCTCTACTCCTTAGCGCCCTAGTGACATTACTAGTCACTGCTGGAGTGATTTTCTTCTTTGCAGATTTGGTGTTTTTAGCCTTTGGTGCTTTTGAGGAATGAATCATGGCCCCTTGCCTAGGAGAGGCAACAAGCACATGTTCTTGGCTGTGTTGAGAAGGAGAGAGAGGAGGTTTCATCACTAACATTTTTTCAACTAGATCTTTTACACTGCTTCCTCCTTCATCACCTAATTTTCTGCACTATTCACTGTTGTCATGTTCTTCTTCAGGGTTGCCTTGTTTACCCTCCTCACTATTTTGAATTTGTTCTAGGCTGCCAACCTTAACATCACTGTATTGAACTTCTTCTTGTGTGCTACCCTTACCATGCTCACTATTTTCAATTATTTCACATGAGCTACTTCCATCATGACTATCTTCATTTTCCTTTTGCATGTTGTCATTATCTTCGTTGTTTTTATTAGACTCTTTGTGTGGGTTGCCACCATGGTCACTACTTTGTTGGGAGGCACTTTTTTCACTGTCCCTTTGATTGGTTTCATGACTTTTTTGAGGATTGTTGTGTTCCTCATCCTTACTGCTTGCTTGAGGATTGTCACTATGCTTACTGCCTCTTTGATTGCTTTCATGCTGACTGTCACTCTGTTTCTCATCACTGCTTTGAACCTCTTCCCTTTGTTCCTCATCGTCACTACCCTGCTGCTCTTCAGTTTGTTCTTCATCCTCACTAGTTGTATGTGGGTTGTCCCCATGCTCATGTTCACTACTCTGCTTAGGGATGCTTTGTTCTTCATCCTCACTACTTTGTTGAGTGCCATTGACTTCCTTATCCTTTGGTGAGCTCTCTTCACCATTACTAGTATTCTCATGGTCACTACTTTGTGGAGTATCACTATGTTCCTCATCATCACTACCTTTGTGCCTTCTTTCATAAGACTCTTATTTTTCACTATCAATCATGGGTGATGCTTGCTTTTGAGGGGTAGATTGACTAGATGAAGGGGAGACATAGTGAGTGGAGGGTGAGGAGGACATATGAGATGGGCCATGAGATGAAGAGGCAGTAGTAAAATCCGGATGAGAAATGAAAGTCTCCCAAGAAACTCCTTTCTTTTCAAGCTGGTGAAAGATGATGCTTTTGATGAGAGAATGATGGAAAGGACTAGCTTTTGCTGAGCAGGAGGTCTCTTTTGGACAAGGGAGGACATATTGTCTATGCTTTTGTAGAGGAAGAAAGGGAGATTTAGCAGCTGAGCCCGAGTGAAATGCATTAGAAGTCTGACATGATAGGAATAAACTCGAGAATATCTCCCCTCACATGTGAAATATCTCATGATGGTTTTCATAAAGGGCGCATAACTGTTTAATAGATGAGAAAAGGGGAAAATAGCCTTGCATTCATTTCGGTAAGCTGGTTTCAAGAAGGGCTTGTAGTGGTCTAGGTCCAAATAAGCTTGTTTGAACCATTTCTCACCAAGATAGGGAATCTTGGTGGCCTTTGACACTAACCTAGGAGTGAGAACAAAATCAAGGCCCGCTAGGTGAACATGTTTTCCTTGCAGCCTCAAGGCAAACAACTGTGTTAAGGGAGGGTGATTGGTGACCTCCTGGACTTTTTGGCAAAAATCAAGGCACCCTACCTCATGAAAGTTGAAAAGGACTGAAGGGGAATCATTTAACTCTTTAGTTGTAGTAGGCTCAAACCTTTTGTGAAATCCACCCTTGCCGACCTTCCTTGGAGGCATGTTTTGCTTAGATTTCCTTCACTTGTCTTATCAAAACAAGTCTTTGATTTAAACTAGGTCTTTCTTCTTTAATAAATTTTTTTCACTTTAACAACTATGTTTCGTTGCTTACTCAACAAAACAGACCCTTCAATGGATAATAATCCCTTTCTCCTCAAACATTGTTTTTCTTTTTATTTAGCAAGCAGGAGACCCTTGAAAACAACTATGTTTCCCCTTTTGAAATCATTGTTTTCTTCTTCTAAGTTTTGATTTAAAAACATTTTTGTGACCAAAATTAAGGTGTAAGAGCATGAAAAATACCTTTGAAATCTCCCTGCTGTGTTTGAAAAACCCAAATTCTGAGCTAAAAACCGGTTTTTTTCACTTTTGGAGACCGTTTGAGAGGTGCTACGCTCTTGTGCACAAGCGCAACACCTATGCGCCATTGTGGGTGCCATGTGTCGGGTTGGGCATTGGGTGCCTTCTGAACGCTGGGCGCAGAGACATGGGCATCGCGCCAACCTACAGGCGCATCGCGCCCTTTGTTTTTTTCTTCGGCGAGAGGTCACAAGTGCGTCGTGTCCCGCTACAGGCACGTCACGTTCAACCTTTTCTACACGGTGATGGCCTGAAACCTTAAAAAACGAAACCTCTTTCTTTGGTGAAGTGAAAAACATTTGATGAAGAGGATTTATACTTTGGTAATGATTTTTGAAGATGGTCTTTCTCTCTCTAAAAGACTTCTCACTCTTTCCTTTTTAGTTGTTTTGAAAAGGGATTTTGTGCTTTTGTTGAGGGGTTTCCCTTTATGACAAATTGACTTATCCCTTTCTATTTGCAGGATAACTCTTCAACCAAATCACAAACATATTTTCAAAAGCTGTTTCCCCTTATGTTTTGAAAGAAAACTTTAAGAAAAAATAGCTCTCAAACTCTGTTTATCAATGCAAACCTTTTCCAAACACTATATCAATTTTTGATGATTTTCAACCCTCTACTTGTTATGAAGGAGGTTATGCCATTTAGATCACCTAGATCCCTTAAAATCATTGTTGACCCTCTGCTCATTAGTGAAGGAGGTCCTTTCAAAACACTTTCTGGGCACTCTTTTTTTTTATACTTTTAGGTTTCAACTTTTTATGCATCTAGGCTCTGTCTATCAAGAAAGTTTTCCTCAAAACTGTGACCTTGTCCTTATCATCTGAAAAAAGGATTACATAAACACCACTACTGTAGCCTCTCAACACCATTATGTAAATGCTCTGTTTATGATGTGAAGGAGGTCTTTTCATATGTGTTTTCTCTGTTGCTTTGAATAGACCATTAGGGGCAAAATGTAATCTTTTCCACTTGTCACTCTTGAATATCTTCAAACAAACTGTCATTTTTGCTATGTGATATCTTATCTGTAACCTTTTCCTTTATTTCACCATATCACTTTAAAACTTTTAGACCAAAAAATGTGATTATATTATGATGAATGTTCTTTGTTTATCCTTAGGAGGAGGTAATGCAAGATGCAACTACCTAGGTTTATTAAAGCCATTGTGTAGGCCCTCTACTTATCATGAATAGAGGTCCTTAAACAACTATTCTTTTCCTTTATAGAAAACCTTTAAACCAACTGAGTTTCATCTACTTATTAATGAAGGAGGCTTCTTGAAAAGTTAGTGCTTTTGCCTTCTACTCATGATTGAAAAAGACACTATAAACACAAAAGTTTTCTTTCATCCCTGCTACCATTGAAAACTTTCTTTGAACCAGTTATTTGTGGGCCCTCTACTTATCATGAATGGAGGTCCTTAAACAACTGTTCTTTTCCTTTACAGAAAACCTTTAAACCAACTGAGTGCCATCTGCTTATTAATGAAGGAGGCTTCTTGGAAACTTAGTGCTTTTGCCTTCTGCTCATGATTGAAAAAGACACTATAAACTCAAAAGTTTTCTTTCATCCCTGCTACCATTGAAAAATTTCTTTGAACCAGTTATCTATGGGCCCTCTACTTATCATGAAGGATGTCTTAATACTTAAACTTAGCTTACCTTTAGTCTACTTTGCTTTGATACATGCCTTTTTATAACATTTTACTATGAAAAACATGAGCAGGTAATGCACTTCCAACTGATAAATGTCTACTGTGCCTATCTTGGAAATAACATTTTCTTGGTATTGGCCTTTAGCTCTTTTGATGATGAAGTTGTCCTTGAATGTTTTTAGAGGCTAGGCTAAAGTAGGATAAAAAGGCAGCTATTCCTTTTACACTTTTCATTATGATGCCTAGTCTGCTAGAGGCCTTTTGCCAAAAGACTGTCACTCTTGGTTTTATGAGACTGATTTTGAGAGTTGGCCCATACTTTTGGAACAAATTCCATTGTAATTGACCTGAAGCACTAGAGGTAGTATTTTTCTAACTTTTTTACCCTTTTTTCCCTGATGGAGGTTTTTTGACATTCTTGGTGTTTTGAATTACAGGGATGAATCTTGTATGTGCTCTTCTCTCTAAACTCTGTATTTTCCTTAGTCCTTAAAATAGTCAACTATTATTTTTACTTGGAGTTGTTCCTTGAAATGTTCCCTTGCCAAAAAATGATTTGTGCCATTTATCCTAGCACCCCTGCAGAGATGCATTGATTAAATGACTTCGATCACTGAAAGCCTTTGCTGACATAACATGATGATAATGCTTGAAAATTCACTTGATCATCTTTCTTCAGACAGGGAAAATCTTCCTCTTTTCCTGATTTGAACACTTGTGAGCTCTACTTTAAAAGAGACAAAGCAAGATTTAGTGGTGTGTGACCTAAGGATAGACCAGGGTTTTTTTTGTTGGGTGAGAAGAAAATGATGGCTGACATGATGATGACAAACAGGGTTTTTGGCTTAAAACAGTCTTGCCAAGGAGTTTTCCCTAAAACACCACCACCTAGACCTACAAATTTTGTCACAGCTCTTGAATGGCTTCTTAGGCATGAGTATGTTATCATATGACAAGATGATCAGGGATTGAGGGGTAGTCACTTTGTCAAATGTTGGATAGTGGGTTGTATGAAAAACAAAGGATTTTGATGGTAGAGAAACAAACTTATGACAACTATAGAAAGGGAGGCTTTGCTTAATTGTGATAGGTAGGGAAACTGAAGACTATTCTCATCATAGACTGAAAAGGAGGGGTAGGAAGACAAAAATTTGTTTGAGGTGTTTTCTAGATGACAAATTGACAGATTGAGATTAGCCTCTAGAAGACTCAGCCAAGGAATCTAGTCATCAAAACATGCAAAAATACTGATGAATAACAGTGGCTCCATTTGGGGAGGGTAGCTCCTTTTCAGGAGGTGTCTAGAATTGTAGATCTCTGGCTTGTGAAGACCAGTGCCCTATCCATTGGCGCAAATTTCTCTCTTTCTTGATGCTATTTCTGAAAATTTACAACATGATTAGCGACAACCTCATCTCTACCTACCTAGCTATATTTCCTAGCATTTTTCTTCTTTGGGTGCACTTGGACTGGCAAACCCTTTGACATGATATAAAAAATAAAAACTATCTAATTCTACACTTATATCCTCCGGGAGTTCAGATTAAACTAATGAACTCCTTTGATTCTCTACATATGCTAGATCGACTGTCAAGATTAAGCTGTTTGACAGGATTTCATTCACTAAAATAAAACATGAAATTGAAAAATGACCAAATCAGGATTAGATGGTCTGATTTTTCATGTGTTTGTGGCATAAAATACAAGCTGCACACAAATATTATTTTCGTACAAAATGAGATTTAGAAAAATCAGCGCTAGGATACATAGTTTGTTTTTCATCCTTGTTTTCCTCTTTGGTTATGTTTTGAGCGTGTGGAACCAGTGTCTTCTCCTAATCTACTTTCATTGGTAAGTCAAGCTTACACAATTTGATTATCACTTCTTTCACTAACTTATCAGCAATAAATTTAAAACATGTTCAGTTATGATTAGGCTAAATAATTGAACAAGATATCTTTTGAGCACTAGTAGTGGCATTTAGACTTGCGCACTTTCAGCATGACAATTTTTATAACATGGGGCTTTTCTGCTATTTTTAAAATTTCCCTCTTTTATACTTTTCTACTGTTTTTTTATTTTCTCTTTTTTGATTTATTTCTTCAAACAGTGATATGTACAATGAGTGAAAATGTTTTTGAAACTAGAAATCTTGAAAATGGTGGAACTTGAGCATTTTGTCTTCAAAGGGATCTCTTGATGCTCTTGGTCTGGTTAGCTCTTGAAAATAAAAGTTTGGAAAATTTTCCCTTTCAAGCACAACATAAGGGTTCTTGCAAGAGTCTCTGAAAAATTCTGTATCTGCTTGCTGCTTTTCTCTATATTTTTTATTTCCGCTCCTGCCTTTGTTGTACATCTTATTTAGGTAATACAGATACTCTTTGTCATTTTTAAAACAAATGATGACATCATCAAGGTACATCATAGTGAAGAAATTCAGTACTGGAAACATGGCCTTTTGGAACATGTCTTTGGTGTCTTGCAGTTTTGCAACCCTAGGTTTGAATTTGGAACTGCCTCCAGTGTATTTGAAAAAATCTTTAAGTTGTTTTCTTTGAAGAGGAATTAATTGATGATATCCTGAAACATAACCTTGCAAAGACATATGATTAGAAACTCCTAGTTTATGTATGGTATAATCTATTTTAGGAAGGATATAAGTGTTGTTCTGGGGAGGTTTATTTGTGTTCCTAAAATCTACACATATCATATGTCCATTTGTTTTGTCTTTAATTGTTAATGTTTGATCGAGATTTTTGCATTTATTTTTGTAAGGGTTACTTCTTGAAATGATGGCAGTGTCATAGTGTTTCAAACTGTTTTCCTGACATGTATTAGTATCTTGAACAATTTTTCATATTCTAGCAGCTCTTAATCTTTGGTGAAATGAAAGAATTTCAATTAGTTCAATTAGCTCAGGTTTTTTAGGACTGCTGTTATCATATTCCCCTACATTAAATTTATCAAAGATTTTCCCTAGATTCATAAAAGTAGTTGCAAAAGTTAAAGTTTTACTTGGAGAGGTAAAGCCTTGGGATGGTGAAGCATTTAAGTATGGCAAGAACATAAGGCTCCCCTGCTCCTAATTTCCAAAGAGGTTCATACTATGTAAGCCTTTCAGTGCTTTTGTTTTGAAAAAAAGTTTCTGATTGTACTTTTGATGTTTTTTCTTGGTTTGAGCAACTTGCTTGAGGGTGTAGAATGTTTTCTGTTTTCCTATTTATCTCTATTTCTAGAAAATCAAATTCCCACTCTTCAAGACACAATTTTTCAGGGTCATGATAGCTTTGAGTATCCAGCTCATCATAGAGAATCTGGTGTGTCTGATGCGGTGTGCCTAGATCTATTTCAATTTCTCCTACCTGTTTATCAATGTCTTCATCAGTATGTAAAATGAAGGAATTTAGGTCTGAATGTATGGAATACATAGGGATGTTATCTGGCCTTTCTTGGCTGCTAACCATATATTTCATGTGTGATTCCCGATACAGTATTCTTGTTTAGTTAAACACAGGAATGGTGGCGTAAGACATATCTAATTGAATATTTCCTTGAAGTTTGGCCCCCCAAGATCTGGATAAGAGCATTCCGTACTTAGGAGGAATGTCTGCTACCACTATATCCATGACCAGGTGCTTTGCAGGTATTTGGGCCAAACTGACACAAAGATATTTTATCAGGCCTAGACATTTGACTCTACTTGAATCAAACGAATATAAGTCTTTATAAGGTTTCGTTATTTCTAGGCCTAATCTTTCCATTACTACCTTTGGCATGAGATTGTGAGAGGCCCCTAAATCTAGCATGGCATTATGTAGGATTTGGTCATGTATATTCAGACTAATGTAAAATGGAAGAGTAGTTCCCTCTTGATATTTTCCTTCTATTTTTGGTCCAAACAACACCTCAGGGGCATCATCAGCTAGGTGTAAAGTATCTGCATCATTTCTTATGTTTAGGACCTTCAGCACTTGAGATTTGTATGAGCTTTGGGAAATAAGTTCAGTGAGAGGCATGGTGATCTTAATTTTGGAGATTTCCCCTTCAAAACTGAAGGGCACTTGTAGTTTAGATATATTTGCTTCAGTTTTCTCAGCCATGACTTTCTCTATATTCTTAATTTGCTGATTTTGATTTGGGTTTTTTTTTAATACAGTTGTTTTGGGGATCTTAGTAGAGGTACTAGGATAGTTAGGATTAAGGCTTGCTTGGCTAGTTTTGTATTTGTTTTGGTCAATTCTCTTAGCCATGATTTTGTTACTATCTGTTATTATTTTAAGAATGGTATCAGGAGCTTTTGTAACAGCAGTTTCTGAGCTACCTTTCTTAGAGTTTTCTTGGTTTTTCTTACTCCTAAGATCATATTTCCTATGAACTTCCATTATTGCGTTCTGTAATCCTATTTCAGGATCTTCGGGGTCCTCATAATTTTTTTCATTTTGGTTTGAGGAGAAGAAAACTTGTTCTTCTTCTGTGAGGAAAACCTCACCCTCACTATCAGAGCCTATCAAGTTTAAGTGATTTTCATCAAGTGGTTCCATATCTCTTTCTACCTCATCAACATAATTTTCATGAAAAGGTGGCCTGATCTGTTGGTCATTTTCCCTTGGTTTGATTTGAGGCAGGTCTCTTCTAAAGTTTTGGTTCCGATTTTTGTTTTGAGGATTTGGTTGGTTGTCCTTAAGAGGTGCTTTTTCATTCAGATGCATTCTTTCCCACATTCTCTCCATGGTTTTAACCAGGTTGTCTACTCTGGGATTTGAGGAGGAAATTGAAGGCATGACCTCATCTAGGTATGTGACTTTCTTATTTGATCTTATCCTAGCTCTCTTCTTAGCTAGGTTGGCTTCGGCACTAACAGCTACTTTTTTCATTTCTTCTAAAGTTACGGGGTCTCTTTCTCTTAGTTGGTATGTCATATCTGGATCGAAACCTTTGGGAAATTTTGCTAATGTTGAGCCAAGTGGAGGTTTCATGTCAGACGGGAGGACATTATAGACACTTTTGAACCTAGTACAATAGTCCTGAACACTTTCCCCCATATTCCTTTTAATATTGTTATATTCGAAAAGGATTTGGATGGGGTTTTTCCTGATTTCCCACCTGTTTATGAAAGTTTGGTAAAGTGCTGGGAGATCATGTATACTGTTAGGAGCCAAAGTTTTAAACCATTTCTTGGCTTCTCCACCTAGGCTTTGGGAAAACATTCTCATCTTTATGGTTTCATCTTCTAATTCCATATAGTCAAAAGCATCACTGATTCTATCTACATGTTGTTGGGCAGTAGTAGACTCAACTCTGGTGAAGTGTGGGATTCGGGATCGGTAATCATTCTACAAAGGTACCAAAGGTTGTGGTAACACTAAGGGCGCATACCAAGCTGCCATGATGGGAGCTGATGGTAGATTTATAGTATGAGGATTTGTAGTATGGGATGAGGTGATTTTCACAGTGGTGATCTGAATGGGTGTGGCGGAGGTAGTTGGACTTGTAGACTGATTTTGAGCAGATTTGGGGTATTAAGAGCCAAAGTGGTGGAGAATCTTAAAATCAGTAGGTGTTGTAGGTGAGGCTTCTCTGCTAATACTTGGCTGCAAATCTAAAGGCTCAAGATCGGCAAGGTTGATTTTACTTTGGGATTTTCTTCTAAAAAGGGTATTTGCTGAACTCAAGTCAAACTGGGAATCTTGCAAGGATGTAAGATGTTCAGGTATAGATCTTGCTTTGTGGATGGTCTTATTGGTAGCTAAGTTACCAGTTTCAGAAGTTTGCCACAAAATATTTTCTGGGTCATCAACTATGATAGGGGGATTCGGGTCTGGGTGAGATCTAGTGTTAATTCTTCGTGAAGCCAGATTTCAAAATCAAAGCTTAGAGAGGGTGATAGTTGTGATTGTTTTTTGAATGGTTGTCCTCTCTAGGGGTTTTGCGGATGTGAGTAAGGTAAAAACTAAATGAAGGCTAGTGGAGTCGTCAGGTGGATGTTCTTGAGGTTTATGGTCCACCACCAATACTAACAAAAGATGTTTTTTAGGAAAAGTCTTTTTCTAGAAAACTTTTATGTGAGACTTGTAAGAATGACTTAAAACTCAGTTCAACAATTTTCTATATTGTTGAGAAAGCTACAGTTCTATTCTTAGGCTATTCTGTTGATTTCCTATGTTTAGATGAAGATTTCTGAATCCCTAAGTTGTACTTAGTTTGTCACTGATTTCAAAGGCTGCATTATGAAATTTGTGTTTTTTGGAAAGGTAAGTCAACAGGATAGTATGATTATGAAATTTTTTGGTTTTTTGTGGAGTGTTAGGCCTACTGGAGGCTGGTGGAATCGCCAGGTGGATGTTTTTGTTGTTTTTAGAGATATGTATTTATGGTCCACCACCAGTAACTGATAAAAAGCCAATCTATGGATGTTTTTTTTAAGGTTTTTTTTTTTACAGAGTTTTTTATATGCAGCCTAGTTTGCAAAAGTGTCCTAAACCTGATTCATCACTTAGCTAAGGTGGTGAAGCAAAAATATTTGCTCTAAATGACTTTGTAGGCTGCCTGTCTGGTTTTGATTTTGAAGGACTAAAAGAGTCTACAAGAGTTTGCTAGACTGTTATGTAATCAGTAGGTCCCACCATGATCGCCATTATGTTAGGGTCCTGTGATTTGGCAGATTGGCGAGCCAAATGACAGGGTAACATCAAACCAAGCTTTGGAGCCCTAGGACCTAGCCTTCCTGGACTTAGAGAGGGCTCTCTTTATTATGAAAAGGATGTAAACTTGTTTGCTTTTGTATATTTGATTTTAGGGGAGTTGTTAAGTATGTTTTGGTTTGTTTTGGTTTTTGAGGGTAACTGATCAAAAGGATAATAATAGATAAAGAGTTCATCGAATCAATTGGGCTATGGGGTCAGATGAGGTCAATATTGTCTTAATGATGGATAAGGTATTACTACAGGGCCGATTTGGTATAGGAAAACGGATTCTTTGGGTGAAAGTGAAATGAGATGGACATTAAGTTTGTAAAAGACAAAGAGATTTTAAGCATAAATAGTTTAACAACAAGCATTCATGAGTTAGGGCTGACCATTAATCTCTATGAATGAAACTCAAACTGATAGATGCAGAAAATAAACAATCCAGTGATACATAGAAGTATAAGACCCTCTAACTTTGGGAAAATCACCTTCAGACTTTTGGGAAAAACAAATAAGACAAACAAACAACGCAATCTATGAAGAGGGAACTCCTAAACATCATATCTTGAGCTATTGGGAACTTTGAAATAAGACTGCAAAGCATGGACAAAGGGCAAGATCGAAACAAGACCTCTTTGACTTAACTAAGACAACCAATAATTCAGAGAGAGATTTCAGAAATGGATTTTTGATTAGCTATAAGTAACGAGGCGTACGAAGTGAATCATACTACAGACATACATAATAACCATTAATGAAGCGATAACAAGTTCTTAGGGTACCAAAGGTATCAAGAATTCTTTTGACATAACTAAGAAAGATGAAAACATTTAAGATAACAACTGTGAAATGAGGTGCCTAAATGGGTACATTCAAACTCTCTATTCTTTACCGAACTACAACAAGCAAGAGCGAGTGGCAAGATAAAACTAAGAAAACATAACAGATAAGGAACACAATACCATTCACCAAGCCATGGAATCCTACATACAATCCTCCTCCACCATCAAAGTCAAGTAAGAGATCATCCACTTCATAAGACAAGTATTTCTTCAAAGCTCATAATGCTATGTATTTATCTCTATAACATCAAGTTTAGCAATTGTTACATCTTCACCGGGTCTCCACTAGATCTCACATGTGATCGTAGTGAACTATTGTATTTTTTCGCTGATTAATGAGTTATTATTTGTGAATTAATTAACTAATTAATTCACTCCACTCTTACTAGTGTATCATTCTCGTTAGACTAGATACAACTAGTTTAACCGAGTTTAACTTCCAGCGAATCGAGTTAACCGAATAACAACTCCATGAACTACTCTTTCCAACTCTATCCAATAAATTTTCCATTTCAGCTTCTAATGAGTCCTCCATGCATGAATCACTGTGGAGAGACCCTAGGAATTGCATAATTTTCCAAATTTGGCTGATTTTCCAACTTATATTTAAATTAAAATGTCTAGAATAAGTTGTTGTTTTATTGTCTAATTATTATTAACAAATAATAATTTATATGCACTATTTTATCATTGATCTAAAAATAGATTCTGCCCAGTATGTCTAAAAATAGAAGTCCATCTATTTTTTCAAACTTGACCAACCATCCACAAATAGCATCCTGCAACTCATAGAACATGATCCATATGTCTAAAAATAGACATAGTCTAAAAATAGACTTTGCGCCAAAAATAGCCTGCGGGCCCACTTAGTGAAGGCGACTCCTTTCCACGAAGCTCATCATCTTGTTGAATATCAACACTCCCTCTCAACAAGATAGGGATTATCCTTCACCTCGATCCTACCTGTATGGTATTCGAATTTTCTCCTGCCGAGCGCCTTCGTTAGAATATTTTCACCTTGATCTTCCGTAGGAATGTACTGAAGCAACATCATCTTCCACTACACACAATCTCTGATATGATGATACCATATATCAATATGTTTAGATATATCATGAAACACATGATTAATCGAGATTTTAATGCAACTTTGATTATCACAATGTATCACTGTAGGATCTAAAATGCAACTTGTTCAAACTAACCAGATATTCCTCATACATATAGCCTCACATGCAGCCTGACTGTCTGCACATATCGCTTATGCTAAACCGAGTGCCAGTGACTTTGTTTTCTCTCCGTAGATCCGATACTAAAAATCCCTCCTGATGTGCTCTTTCTGTCTGTTGGGCTTCCTGCCCAATCTGCATCCGTGAAGCCATGCAACTTCACCTCATCCGTCTGTCTGTACCATAAACCATACTCAGATGTGCCCCTGAGATATCTCAGGACATGCTTGCCTGCCTTCCAAAAGAGCTTAGTAGGCTTAACCATCGCTTGAGAAAGCTGGTTCACCGCATAGCATATGCCCGATATTGTATTGATTAAATACATGAGCGAACCCACCAACTGTCGATAAACAGTGGCATCCACTACCTCTGCTGATGTAGCATCCTCTTTCTTCCAATTTCCTGGAAGAGGAGTGTCGATAGGCTTGCAGCCTTGCATGTGAAACTTCTCCAGTATCTCCTAGGCATACTTGCCTTGAGACACAAACAGTTCACCTTCCCGCTACCATATTTCCAATCCAAGAAAATAATGAAGGAGGCCCAAATCCTTCATCTCAAACTCCTTTGCAAGATCTGCCTTGCATGAGTGTATCAACTGCTCATCACCTGTTAGTATTAAATCATCTGGGTGATAAATAATAAAGATTAAAATTTTACCTTCCACCACACTGTCATATGCATGGTATCTCATTACCTATAGGGTTTAAGTCCAAGGAAATAGTTGTCAATTCATAAAACAAGCACGTGGTGCTTATCATCTGATAATGCTTTTTTGAGTCTGCATGCGACTCATCACAATACTCAAATCCTTCAGGCTGCTCAATTTACACCTCTTCCTCAATGATCCCATTAAGGAACACAGTCTTCACATCCATTTGATGAATGTGCCAAACCATCCACGCTGAGAGAGAAAGGATGGTCCTTATGGAAGAATACTGTGTGGCAGGTGCAAAGGTTTCTTCATAATCAATCCCCTCGATCTATGAGAAGCCCCGGGCAACAAATCTTGCCTATGAGAAGCTCCCATTAGCAACTTGCTTTACCTTGTAGATCCATCTTGATCCTACAATTGATTTACCCACTGGCCTTGGAACAATCTCCCAAGCACTGTTTCTGACAATGGAGTCATACTCCTCCACCATGGAATTTGTCACATGGGATCTCACCGATTCTTTCAAAATAACATAAGTTTCCGTCATGATACACTTGCTTACAGCCATGAATCCAAACCTGACCAGGTGACTGCCTCTGTCTCCGCCGTGATGTAGGGACTCCTACATTCTATGCCGCATCAAGATTCAGTCTCTCAACTTCTGTGGTAAGCTTTCTACCTTGTCTGATGTTTGGTTTTGCATGAGTGGACTCCTCCACTCCATGAATCTCATCTTGTGGCTGATCCACATCTAGAGGCTCATCTTTGGGAACAATAAGTTCCTCCTTTGCATGCAAGTGTAGCTCTCTCTCAAGTGAAAACTTCATGGCTTTCACCTCATTGAATTTTATATCCCGTCACACCACAGTCATCTAACTATTTGGAAAATACACACGACAATTATGGGGTGTTTCTGTGTACCCCACAAATATCCCAACTTCTACAGTTGGCTCTAGCTTCTTCCTTTTGAAGGCCCTTGGTCATGTTGACAAACAAGAGGTGCAATTTTTCAAAATGAAAACATCGTGCTTCTTACCAAAAGCTTCTTCTGTGTACCATGCCAAGCATCATGAGGACAACATTTTTGCACATAAACCGCAGTTGTTGCCAAGCCTCCACCCACAAGTGCATCTAAGAGGGGCCCCGGTCATAAAGAGCTGTGCAACACCCAGAATGTGACCACTGGCTTTTCTTCCGTGAATCTCATTCTTCTCGTGGGCTATGAGGCACTATGAGTTCTCGAATTCCGTCTTTGCTACAAAAGTCTTTGAATTCACCCGATATGTATTCACCACCATTATTTCTTCATAGAGCTTTCACTTGCTTCCCAGACTCCTTCTCCACCAATTCTTTAAACTCATAGAACTTTGAGAATGTTTTTCTCTTCTTTTGCATGAAGAAGATCCAACATCTATGAGAATAGTCATCAACAAATATAACATAATACCTATGTTTTGCTATTGAAGCAACTGAGAAAGGTCCACACACATCTGTGTGAATTCTCTCCAAGATCACCAAAGCATGGTTCTCCTTCTCATGAAATGTGGTCTTCACAAAATTACCCATAGTACATCCCTTGCACTAATATGACTGCGCAAGAGTACCCTTGGGAAGTCTAGTAGAGATTTGCTGAAAAATCTTCAAAGCACCATGGTGAAGATGGCACAATATCCTGTGCCATAATCTCATCCCGGCTCACCACTTCTTCTTCTTTTCCCACCATTGTAGCGCAGGCATCTACCTCCATCTTGTAGAGATTTTTAACTCGAATCCCTATCCTCTTGGTTTTACCCGTTGTTTTATGTCGCAGGAAATCTTTTCCATCACTAAAAACAATGTCATAACCTTTGTCTTCCAACATTGTGACCAAGACCAAGTTCTTCTTCAGACCTGGAACATGCATAACATCTTTCAACAAGAATGGATTACCGAAATCGCTCTCAAAGCTAATGGTCCCAATGACGGTCACACTGTATCAACCATCATTGCCCATCTCTATATGCATTTGAAGGTCCTTCTCTTCCAAGTCACTAAACAACTCCCTATCTCCCATCATATGGAAAGACGCACCACTATCAAGATACCACACCGATCCCATTGCGCTTGAAACCAAGCATGCGATCAAAGAGAAATCAAGTTCAAATTGCAAGGCTAAGGCCTCTCCAGCTGCAGCTCCAGCAACCTTCTTGTTATTCTTATTCTGTGGGTAGTTAGTGGTGAAATTCCCATGTTCGTGACAGTGAAAACACTTCACTTCGGAAAAATCCTGCTTCTTACCTTTAGCCTCGGATTTTGAAGGAAATTTCTTCCCCTTCCCTTTCCTTGATTTGGCAGCCAAAGCACAATTCTCTTCATCTTCATTCTTCGATGAAGATCCATCCTTGGTACTTCGCCTTATCTCCTCCTGCATAAGATCCGACCAAAGTTGCTCCCATCCTGGCAGTTTCTCCCGTCCATTGACAGAGTCTTCATAGCTATGCCAACTCTTTGGAAGCCCAAGGAGAGCCAAGCTCACCAAGTCTTCATAATCGAAATTAACCCCCACGCTTCCCAATTCATCCTTAGAGTGGAAAAACTTCGTGAGATATTTTGGAATACTGTCGTCCTTCTCCATTTTTATTTTTTTGAGCTTGTCTTTAAGCGCCAACTTCCTCTGGTTGCTTTTGCTTTGGAAAAAATCTGTCAAAGCCTTCCACATTGCAAATGGAGTGGATTTCCTATGAAGGCTGGACACAATATGGTCCTTCACACCTTCCAACGAAATTATTCTTTTCTTTTCTACCTTCTTTTGCCATGCATCAAGTCCTACAGCATCACTAGAATCCGACTTAGGAACATCGCTATCGATGAACTCCTTTAGTCCATTATCCTCCAGCACTACGTCCATCCTGTCCTTATAGACTATGTAATTCGAGCTGCCATCAAGGGTATACTCCAATCGCAACCCATTGCAAGACATTTCAATGTATACTCAACTTCTGCACCAAGAATTTTCTGCAGCAAATTCGAATTGTCCACCAGCACAAACTCAGAAATTCTTCACAATTTCAATCTTCACAATTAATACTGCTCTGATGCCATGTAGAAATTATATACAATAAGCATGCATATATCCAAATTCCTTTGATCTAACAATATTTAAACTTCTTTCTAAATACAGAATCCTTCCACTGTTAATCTTTTGTGGAAAATCAGTTGCAAACACATGAAGCATAAAATAAAAACAATCGCACATAACACAGTTGTTTAATGGGAAAGCCTTAAGATAAAAACCCCAACTATCATATATTATGTATCATGGAGATCATGTAAAAATCTCATACAAATCTTAGTACATCAATCTCTCAGTACAATCAATCATCACACACTAACAAGATGAAATCTGCAAATCCATGCACTGATTTTTGCCATCCTAATAGCCTACCTCCGTGCAATCCCTACTTAAGAATAGCTCTGAATGAATTCAAATTACCCTTGCCTTGATTTCGCAATCCTCATTGGAAACTCCAATGTGTGTGTGGTGAAATCAATGCATCACTATAGTCACAACGGATAGTCCATCTCACCCTTTCACCTATCTCTCCACTGGGTCTCCACTGGAACTGACATGAACTATAGTTAACTGTTTTATTTCTTCAGTTGATTAATAAGTTATTATTTTTGAATTAATTAACTAATTAATTCACTCCACTCTCACTAGTGTATCATTCAGTTAGACTAGATACAACTAGCTCAACTGAGTTTAACTCCAATAACTGAGTTAAATTGAATAACAACTCCATGAACTACTCTTCCAACTCTGTCATAACTTTTCCACTTCAGTTCTAACTGAGTCCTCCATGCATGAATCACCAGTAGACCCTAGGAATTGCATAATTCCTTCAGCCCACTGATTTTCCAAATCTGTATACTGAAATTACGTGCTCCAAGAGAATAAGTTGTTTTTTATTGTCAGATTATTATTAAGGGCTAATAATAATCGACATGCATCTATTTTTATATTGACAATCTATAAATAGACTTCACCCAATATTCTAAAAATAGAAATTCATCAATTTTTCCATCTTGACCAACCATCCACAAATAGCATCGTGCAACTTCTGAAATATGATCACCATGTCTAAAAATAGACTTGCACCTAAAAATAGCCTGCGGGCCCACTTAGTGAAGGCAACTAATTTTCACTAAGCTCATCATCTTATTGAATCTCAACAAGTCTGCATCTATCTATCCTTCCATATATGAATGTAAAATTTGACTTGTACCTTAAAGGGAGTGATGCCTCGAGAGTGGCTACTGGATGAAGATGTGTCATCTGTGGCTAGCTGCCGAAGGAACTAGGAAAATTTATCCATCATCACTTTCCTCTGTCGCTTGAGGGCTTCCTCGAGCAATATTTTGAAAGGATCTCCTGCTCCCTCATCTTTCTTTTCGTCTTCCATGGGAGTTCGTCGGGGTGTGCAAGGTTGGTCTTGCAAAGGTTCAACGAGTTTGAGACCTAACACCTTATACCATGACCTTGTTGGGGACATGCAAAAAAAAATAGAGAAAGAGCAGAACGCTCTAATACCACTGATCCAAAATTATGCAGGAACGCAATAAAATATAGATATAAACATAAACAGAGAGATACATCATAATTAAATTTTCTTTCATTTAATATGAAGGAATTGAAAGACGCTTGCAAGAAAAATGAAAATAGACTACCTCGAGCGATGGTAGCTTATCTGTAAGAAGAGATGTGGTGGCTAAATGCCTCTCAAATCTGTTTCAATGAGGCTAAAGGGAAATTTTGTTATTGAAAAACAAAGGGAAACCCTAAACAACAAAAAATCTAACCCCAGGAGATGGAACACCAAGAGTTTATGGGCCCTGTTGGGGTTAGTTGGGCAGCCAACTTCTCGGAGTCATAACTTGGTCATGTGATCTTTGTTTGGTGTGTAGGATACCTTGTTGGAATTATCTCTCTGAATACTACATGCTTTGTAACAAGCCCATTCCCGATGACCCTAGTGGCTATGGGCATGATACGGACCTCAAAAAACACCGTTTAGGGGGTCAAAACCGTTTCGGAAGTTGAGGACCTAAAAAAATGCTAAAAATAGTAAATGTTGTTATAATCAAGGAAATTGATGAAACCAAATGGAGGTCTAGGTGGAATAGGTGGGTTTCCACCAATATCCACCTGGATCAATCCTCTCCCCTTAGGAAGCAACAATCCCCATTGTGTGCACAACCTCCATGAGGTGAGGAAATTTCTATTGAACCTGGTCCTTGGTAAACCACTTGCCCTGGTAAAGGCATTGGCCTCCTTTGACAACTCGATATAGTTGGATCCTCTCTTGGTGAGTTTTCTTGATATTTTTTTCCATGATCCTATCAGTTGTGGCATGTTTTATCTATTTTGGGTTGAGCTCTATTGATCTCAACTTCTTACCAACGTTAGATGTGTCCAATAATGGGGGAAAGTATGGTCACAGTCATTCCACATTAAATACTGGGTGTGGCACCCGATGTTGATCATGGAGTTGCTTGTGCTTGTCATTGGCTCTGTCCAATATGTCATGGACCTGTTGGAGGATGTGTTTAATGCGCTGAATGAATTTGTTAGCCTTGTGAGCTTCAGAATGGACATGAGCCGAATCTTTGTGAGTACCTGCAAATGGTATGTCCTATCAATGAGACATAGTGGATGGAATCAGAATCCCACCTGAAAGGGGTTGTGGCTAGTTGAGATATGGAGAGATATGTTGTAGCTATGTTAAACATAGGGGATAATTTCATTCTATGTGCATGGGTGCTTTGAGTATTACATGCATAGAATGTGCATGGTCATCCTATTGATGACCTCTGTTTGGACATCAATTTGGTGGTGGAAGGTTGTGGATTTAATGAGCTTGTTATCCAGCATCGACCAGAGGCTTGATTAAAATGTACTTAGGAACTTCTTGTCCTGATCTGAGATAATAGACTTTTGGATCCAAAAATGTACCCTAAATCATTCAAAGAAGAGCTTAGCAGTGGATTTTGTTGTGATACTCTTCTTGCAGACTGCCAAAATGGAGATCTTAGAGAATCTGTCGACAACCACAAAACACACAATCGTTTTCATGCTTAATATAAGGAGGTCCTGACATGTAATCCATGGATATGGATTCCAAAGGCTGACTAGGAGTAGGAAGAGGAGTATATAGGCCTTGATTCTTTATTTTCGGTTTGGAAATGGCACAGGAAGTGCAGGATGTAATGTACTTCCCAACATCTTGTTGAAGGTTTAGCCAATAAAAATACTTCTACAACACTACAACTATTTTCTCTTCTCTGAAATGTTCAATGACCCAACTATAATGTGCCTCCCAAATAATATTGGCATGCTCACTTGTAGGAACATAGAGGTGTCCCAGGTGGGATAACAGTGTGCCCTAGAGGTGAAAATCAGGAACTCGCTTGCCTTCTAGGAGCATATGGCATGTGTCACTGAATTTTGGATCACTCTTGTAAAGATGTGTCCACCCCGAAGTCTCATGTCGAAAAGAGTCGAGAACAGTGGTCAGTACCATAACCGGTGGTTGGTTGAGATAGTCTGCAACATTATTAGTGTTGCCATTCTTATACTTGATGTCCAAATGGGACTATTGCAGATATGTGGACCACTTCTTATGGCGATCGTTTTGTAACTTTCCTTATGTCCGTATGAACTGCAGGCGTCGGTGGTCTATGTGAATGATTGTTTCCTTCGCCAGAATAAAATTCTTCCATTGTCGGCATACCTGCGCAATGGAACAAATCTCTTTTTCATAGGTGGGATACTTTCAGACTGTGTCTGAAAGTGCCTCACTGTTATATGTGTTGAATTTCCATGATATTTGGATCTAGGATAAAATCTTAAAATCCCTTATGCTACTAAACCAATAATATCAACAAATGTACTTTGCACAATGGAATATAAATAGTAGTAAATCACACATGCACAAGTGTAGAAAAAGTTTTACAAAATTTAATACAAATATGCACAACAACCCAATCTTCGTTATATTAAACCAACTAAATATTACAACAGTATAGGTCTCCCTTACAATGGATACGCGAATCAAGATACAATGACAATGTCGCTGCAGTCTCTATGTTGTATCTCTTCATGTTAGTCCTTCGCTCCCTATCTACTCTCTAGCTGCCCTTAGTCCATCAAGAAACAAGACATAAAGTCTCTACGAGGGGTGCCAAATATCACTGTTGCAAGTCACTTCTGCTACAATGACCACGGGCGGATCCAATCTGCTCTTCTAGGTTGGCCGATAACTGAGCTCCAATATTCCTTCATGCATTTCACTAGTCCATCAATGTACTCAACAATAGGCTCATCAAATTCACCCAAACTTCACCTGTCAAACTCCCCTTAGGATATCTCTTCAAGGGCTACTTTGGTCACTTTATTGTTGCACTCCACCAACCACTAAGTGCCCATCCAATCACTATGAAATATTCTCCTAGGAGGGGATTCTAACTACCACATCTAGCCCCCCAAATGGATCTCATAGGCTACAACATTCCACACAATAGGATTGATCCATTAACAAAAAAATCAACATGAAATCATCCACATACATGTTTTCATGAGCTTTAACACCTATTGTAGAATTTCAATCTGGTCAGGGCATTGTTGCAGTCTATGACAATCCTCTTTAGCCTACCCTACAGTCACTTTTCCTCCATGGCTTGCCTTCTCTTGCTTGTTTCCTCCCATGCTGCCATGTTCCTTGCCTTTTCACTAGCTAATAGGCCTTACGGCCCCCTCCAGTAAGCTTATTACAGGACTATGGTGCCTCTGTTGTCCCACTGAGGCTGAAGCCCCCCAAAAACAAGAAGTAACCACCATGAAATGTGTACCACACTACACAAAATTCACTTGACTACCCTCTACTGCACCTCAGCCTTCTCCAACCCAAAAAACAGACCACAAAACTTCCCTTGTGCTCCTTTTCCTTCTCCCTTTTGTGCTACGGCTACCTCAGGAGATGATCTATCTATGAAATTTTTCTCATTAGATGATATAAAATGATCTCAATTCACCTCTATTTATATTAAACAATTATGACTTCAACGGATCCTTTTCTATTATAAAAAATCCAAGCCGACTTGTACAAAACATGAAAATGGCATTCAAAAATTATTATCTCATGATCTAGAGCTCCAAATTGAGTGACACATGCTATGTTGGTTTTGTCTCGACATCCTCTATCACCTCAAGTTTTCTTAATCTCAAATTCTAAGAGGTTTTGGACCAAATCCTTTGCATAAAAAACCCCAACCTTGGGTTCCAAGACCACAAGTGACTCTTGTGGTGCTCCAACCTCCAAACCATGAACCCTAGGTCTTGGAGTACCACCGAAGCTACTCAAAAATAAGGACTCCCTATTAGCGAGGGAGGTAACTCCAAGACTAGGAAGAAACTCATCATCATTATCACTACTCGAAACACTCTCCCAACTCTTGGTTCTCACAACTGTAGCAATCCCTGTAGTATGAACTATGCCTCTCTTAGAAGTGTCATTGTCACTGGAAGCTTCTTGCTTCTTATTCTTTTCTTGTCTCACTTTCTAGTCCCTCCATGATTCCTTCTTGGAAGATGTGGAAGCACCCTTGCTTCCCACTTACCACATTCTCTTCTTGGGTTGCAAATTCTCCCTCTGAATCTGCAAACTCCTTCTAGAACTTGACTCCACCTAAGCCGTTGAAACCTGGACCTTCTTCTCTAGAAACTGTACCTATACTTCTAAAGCTTGCACCTACAAATTATTATCTAGAACCTATACCTTTTCCTCCTACTTCTTCTTTCCATTATCCATAGACTTTCCCTTGAGCCTATATAGATCATGCTCTCTAATTTCAATCACAATTCCTGTGTAGCTAGAGCCTCTGGTCCTGAGTCTTGCCTTCCCATCCTAGAATAAGACCTCAAACCCCTTCTTCTCAATCATCAAAAAAAATAAAACTTTGTATCTAAGTCATGGTACAAATAGTACATCCTAGATCCGCACCACCCATCTTATCTCCATCTTGAATGGCACAACTCTCGATCCTAGGATCTCCTTCTGAATCTTGTGACCGTGTCATATGTTTTGTTGCTCTACTATCCACATAAAATCCATCCTCATCAATGGTACCCTTCTATAAATGAGATATCATAGCAATGTACTCCTCTTTCAACCTCTTGGTGATATCTTCTATCTGAGAAGAAGTAGCAACACTGAAAACCCACTTCCCTTTCCTCTTCTCTTTGTTTCCCGTCTTCTTCTTCAATGGACATCTTGATGAAAAATGACCCATCTCGCCACAATTTAAACTCTTGACTTTACTCAAGTCCTTCTTCTGCTTACCATTCATTCGTGTTGCAAGTGCCACATCATCATCTAAATCCTTCTTCTTCTCATAAAGATCCTCGTCTCACAATTATTCCTGAATGAATTCGTCCCACAACCTATTCCAGTCTTGTAAATTCTCTTTGGCAACAATTCCCTTGATGAAGGGCTTCCATTCCACGGTGAACCATTTCAAAGCACTCTTAAACATATCAATATCTGAAATAGTCACACTGATGACAACAATCTCATCTTTGACCTGAGACAATCTCATTAGACACAAAGTCACTCCTTCACCCTGCAACATCTTAGTGGACTCCAACTTATCCTCCAATACCAGTACAATGTTCTCATTCTTATTCTGGAACAAATTCTGAAGATACATCCACATCTCATATGTAGTGTTCTTCCGAGACAAATGTGGTATTAGGGGATCCTTCACACCATAAATGATGATCAGTCTCTCCCTCATATCCAAAAACTTGTGTTAGCCATCAATAATAATTTTTTCATAGAAAATGATGGCTAAAACAGGTCTGGAGCCTTCAAGAGATTATTTTCATAGAAAATTACTCATTCTTGAAGCCTGCTATTCCTTAACAGTGTTGTTCCTCAAAACAGTGATGTTCCTTAAGTTTTGTGCCTTAGCCTGCTATTCCCTAGCATTGATGTTCCCTAGCATTGCTGTTCCTTAAGTGCATTTCCCTAAATATGTTCCCTTCAAAAAAAATCCACCAAGAAAACCTGTTGTTCCCAAAGAAAATTGTTTTCTAAAAAACCCCTTATTCCCTTTCATTTACTCTCCATTCCCTTAAAAATCCTTTTTTAACCACGAAATCCCTTTCAAAATATGAGCCACATGTATTTCTAGTTACTTAAATTGTGTCTGTTGTGAATCAATGTATCTATAGGATGTTTTACTTCTTATATTTCCCTGAAAATTTGTTGGATGCATGTCTGAATCATTATCACCAAGTATATTATTTATGAAGGAATGAATGCCATGTCCTTATATTACTCTGTTACACAGATTCATAATAAGTACCATCTCTTTTCTCTTTTCTCTTTATTAATTCGCTATGGACCATTTATATATAATATATTCCAGTTTGTTTGTTTCCAGATTGCATGATATCTTCCACCAATGCGTAGTTTTGCTACTTAACCAAGAAAGTTCATCAATTTGCTAGATGTGTTATTGGAATGTTCAGATGATTTCGGTGCTATTAATATAATTTCTCTGTTTACTTCACTCTATTTCCATATTGCATATCATTGTTTTAATTAACTACAGTTATTTTCATCCCTCTCGGTCCCATTACCCGTAGGGATCAAATAAATTTTCAATAAACATTCGAATCCGTAATCTTTCAGATTTAAATTACCCGTAGGGATAAATTTAATTTTCAATAAACATTCGAATCTATAATTTCTGAGATTTAAGTTACCGAGACATTCGAATCCTAATTTCTAAGATTTAAATTATACTCTCTTCCTTGTTATACACAACAACTAAGTTGTATGTATAATTATTGTTATATAAACTCTCTTCCTTGTTATACACAACAACTAAGTTGTAGGTAGAATTATTGTTGAAACATCTTGACTCACCTCCAAAACTACTCAATTGCCTTTATTCAAAATTCATAGCTGTAGATAGAAACTTTACTTGAGTCAAAGTCCTAGAATACTTTGGAATTTACTTCCTAGAATATCAATTCTAGGATTTACCCTCTCAAATATATGAAGGGTTGGGTAGAATCTTAACCTCTTATTTTTCTTCTTTTAAAACAACAAAACACAGCTCATATATTTCAATTAAATAAATGGAATGGAATCTATATCTAATTAACCTTATTTTCCATGTTTTTTCCAAAAAAAAATTGTTAACTTCCATTTTTTCTAAAAATTATTAGCCTAAATAGTATAAATTATTTTTACATTAAAATTTGCCAAATTTTTAAATAGAGACTATACAAAATTATTAGTTTGTAAACTTTAAAATAAATTTCCAACCTTAAAATTTTCCTTGCCCTCAGTTTTTTGTGTTCGTTATTCATTATTATTATTAAATTATATACATAATATATGTCGCGAACTCGCCAAAGTATACTTTCCCTTATCAAAGTCATAGACTATAGAATGGTTTGTGGCAAAACCACTAGATGACTATGTAACACAACTTATACATAAAGAGATTTATAGTTGAAGAATGGATAACATAAATTCTAAAATAATAGGTCAATTAACTGATTTTCTCTTTCAAATAGCCGCATCACTATTTGATAACCCTCTGCATCTCTACAAAGATTCATTTACTCTATGGCTAATTTAATGTTAAGAATACTACCTGAACAAAAAAACATCATTTACATGGAACCTATATAACAAATCTCATTTCGATATATCTCCCATTTTAAAAAGGTCTATCACATTTCGAGAAAAACACATTAGCCATAAAAGTTTCCCATTGAAACAAAAAGTAATTTGATACAAAACATCTAGGTTTTAACCTTATATAGTTAATTGTTTGAAATAGATTCTTAATAAAAAGAAAAATATTCAATGTAAAAAACATGCACATTAACATATAATTGTGATATTTTCTCTTATTCCCAACTTAGTCCATCCTTCTAGAAAAATCCCTTTTAATGAAAAAAATATATCCATAGTGATCCATTGATATTTGTTCACCAACAACTATTCCATTTTGGACGTATATATCTCAAAACCATGCTCATTGAATTTATGCATCTATATTAGTAAATGCCCATACAGTCAATCTTTGGAATAGATTTAAATAGAAGTTTTTCATTTTAATATCCATAAAACACAACCACTTTAAGGCAAACTGTGTACATGTGTCATTTCTCCCATAAATTCTTAAGAAAATTTTTTAAAGCATACATGTCATGTTGGTTTTCTCCCATTAACTT
Organism: Pinus albicaulis; assembly: GCA_034641835.2. NCBI lineage: Eukaryota > Viridiplantae > Streptophyta > Pinopsida > Pinales > Pinaceae > Pinus > Pinus albicaulis. Next base: position 1,413,442,604 of record CM076572.1, on the reverse strand, counting down.
TAAAGCATGTTTTTTGTAAGTGCATAAAACAATTTTGTAAACCATGTAAATGTCATTTCTCTCAAGCTTTAAGTCCTAAAAATTGAACCTAAAGTGGCTGAACTCTCATAGGATTTTGAACTTCCATAGGATTTTAGGTTGTCTGTTGAGGGTTAACTTCTACAAGTTCTAAAGGCAAAGTCTGTAAAGGGCCAAGTAGCCTCTGGATCTCATCTTTTATCAAAGGTGACATATCCAGCAAATTCCCCTATAGTCAATATCTGTAACAGATCTAAATAGAAGTTCTTCATTTTAATATCCTTTAACCTCAACCACTTTAAGGAAAATTGTGTACATGTGTCATTTTTCCCATAAATTATTAGGCAAAATTTTAAAAGCATACATGTCATGTTGGCTTTTTGCCATTAACTTTAAAGCATGTTTTTTGTGAGTGCATAAAATAATTTTTCAAACCATGTAAATGTCATTTCTCTCAAACTTTAAGGCCTAAAAATTGAACCTAAAGTGGTTGAACTCTCATAGGATTTTGAACTTCCATAGGATTTTAGTCTATCTCTTGAGGGTTAACTTCTACAAGTTCTAAAGGCAGTCTGTAAAGGGCCAGGTAACCTCTGGATCTCATCTTTTCACAAAGGTGACATATCCAGTAAATGCCCCAACAGTCAATCTCTTTAACAGATCTAAATAGAAGTTCTTCATTTTAATATCCATTAACCTCAACCACTTTAAGGCAAACTTTGTACATGTGTCATTTCTCCCATAAATTCTTAGGCAAAGTTTTTAAAGAATACATGTCATGTTGGCTTTCTCCCATTAAATTTAAAGAAATTTTTTTGTAAGTGCATAAAATAATTTTGCAAACCCTGTAAATGTCATTTCACTCAAACTTTAAGGCCTAAAAATTGAACCTAAAGTGGCTAAAATCTTATAGGATTTTGAACTTCCATAGGATTTTAGTCTGTCTATTGAGGGTTAACTTCTACAATTTCTAAAGGCAGAGTCTGTAAAGGGCCAGGTAGCCTCTGGATCTCATCTTTTCTCAAAGGTGACATATCCAATAAATGCCCCAACAGTCAATCTTTGCAACAGATATAAATAGAAGTTCTTAATTTTAATATCCATAAACCTCAACCACTTTAAGGCAAACTATGTACATGTGTCATTTCTCCCATAAATTCTTAGGCAAAGTTTTTAAAGCATACATGTCAAATTGGTTTTATCCCATTAACTTTAAAGCATTTTTTTTGTAGGTGCATAAGATAAGTTTGCAAACCATGTAAATGTCATTTCTCTCAAACTTTAAGGCCTAAAAATTAAACCTAGAGTGGTTGAACTCTCATAGGATTTTGAACTTCCATAGGATTTTCGTCTATCTATTGAGGGTTAACTTCTACAAGTTCCAAAGGAAGAGTTTGTAAAGGGCCAGGTAGCCTCTGAATCTCATCTTTTCTCAAAGGTGACATATCCAGTAAATGCACCAACAGTCAATCTCTATAACAGATCTGAATAGAAGTTCTTCATTTTAATATCCATAAACCTCAACCACTTTAAGGAAAATTTTGTACATGTGTCATTTCTCCCATAAATTCTTAGGCAAATTTTTTAAAGCATAGATGTAATGTTGGCTTTCTCCCATTAACTTTAAAGCATGATTTTTGTAAGTGCATAAAATAATTTTGCAAACCATGTAAATGTCATTTCTCTCTAACTTTAAGGCCTAAAAATTGAACCTAAAGTGGCTAAAATCTCATATGATTTTGAACTTTCATAGGATTTTAGTCTGTCTGTTGAGGGTTAACTTCTACAACTTCTAAAGGCAGAGTCTATAAAGGGACAGGTAGCCTTTGGATTTCATCTTTTCTCAAAGGTGACATATCCAGTAAATGCCCCAACAGTCAATCTCTGTAACAGATCTAAATAGAAGTTCTTCATTTTAATATCCATAAACCTCAACCACTTTAAGGAAAACTGTGTACATTTGTCATTTCTCCCATAAATTATTAGGAAAATTTTTAAAGCATACATGTCATGTTGGCTTTCTCCCATTAACTTTAAAGCATGTTTTTTGTAAGTGCATAAAATAATTTTGCAAACCATGTAAATGTCATTTCACTCAAACTTTAAGGCCTAAAAATTGAACCTAAAGTGGTTGAACTCTCATAGGATTTTAGTCTGTCTGTTGAGGGTTAACTTCTACAAGTTCTAAAGGCAGAGTTTGTAAAGGGCCAAGTAGCCTCTAGATCTCATCTTTTCTCAAAGGTGACATATCCAGTAAATGCCCCTACAGTCAATCTTTGTAACAAAACTGTGTACATGTGTCATTTCTCCCACAAACTAAGTGCATAAAATTCATTTCTCCTACAAACTAAATGCTTCCTCCCATTAATTCTAGATGTGAATTCTACCATAAACGTTTTAAGTCAAACTTTAAGATAAACCATGCACATGTCATTTATCTCATGCACATGTGTCATTTCTCCCATGCATTTGCAATAAATGTCAATTTAATATATATTTTTATTGAATTTGTTTTTTTTCTAGGGATAAAAAACCACTAAATATGGTTGAAAAATTGAAATTATGCATAGATGTTTCTTTCTATCCCAATCTAGGGAAAGCAGTGATTACATATGTGCTTTCCAATATTGCTACTAGAAAAGTTTACCAAAGGAAAATGAATATACTAGGAAGAACAACAAACAACGAGGCATATTATATTGGATTGATAGAAAGCTTAGGAACAGCTGTGGAGCATGGATCAAATGGAATTGTAGTTTTCACCAATTCTAAACTTGTGTGCAACCAAATGAATGGTGTGTACCAAGTTAAGAAGGAGAGGCTAAAAGAACTGCATGGAATATCAAACAATATTGTTAGCCAATTTCAATTTTTTAGTATAAGACATTGTACAAATATGAATAAGATGTTTGTTGATCTATTGTGTGGGGCAATGCCAATTCAACATTCATCTATCAAATATGAATTAATAGATGAATTAGAATTATACGGGGCAATGCCAATCAAAGATTCATCTCTCAAAGATGAATTAGTTTTGAGATGCTCTTCTTCAAAAATTCAAGATTCATCTCTCAAAGATAAATTAGTTTTGAGACACTCTTCTTCAAAAATTCAAGTTTCATCTCTCAAAGATGAATTAGAGTTGAGACGCTCTCCTTCAAAATTTATTGATGGACATTGTAACATATCTTGGATATGTGTGTGTTTTGTACTTATAAATGCGTCTTTTTTAATGACCATGTGATTTTTTCAATTATATACCAAGTGTGCTCCCACCACACCATGTAAAGCGCAACTTGGTGAACTTCACATTTTTATAAAATTAAAATTAGAGGACTTCATCAATTTTTTTTTAAATGGAGTTTCACTTCTTTTTTAATGACAATGTGTTTTTTTCAATTTTATACCAAGTATGCTCCCACCATGTAAAGCGCAATTTGATGAACTTAAAATTTTTATAAATTTTTTTGCTTAAATTAAGTTTCACACATCAATTAGTGCTTTGAAAGTTGTGTTTTACATAATTTGGGTACTCTAAATTACATTAATTTTCTGAAATTTATTTTGAATTTATTTTAAATTAGTCATTCAAAAAAATAATTGTAAATGTCCATCATAGATAAATATATCTGTTCGGAAAAATACTGAGAGGGGGGGTGAATTAGTATATAGAGCTTACTCTAAACTTTTCTACTTTTTCTTTCTCTAAAACCCATACGCTACTTTACAGAAGCGAACTCGCGTATATACGCGTATATCCTTAATAAAACATACGTATGCCCAGAGATCACATTATACATTTAATTCTTTACTTAGATCTTTGCATCATTCATTCATCAGAAGTTTAGTTAGCTGTAAGCATGTGCAGAAATAATAGAATAAACCATCACACATAGGCAACACACATGAACACCAGGATTTAAGGTGGAAACCCAATATGACAGAAAACCACCGCTACCGTCATCTCAGTCTTCAATATTTATTATAAAGAAAACATCTTACAACCATGTACTGGCACAGACTCATACCAGCACGCAGGCACCCACCTGCAGAAGGCTACAACCTTCTCTCATTTACCAACCTCTCCTGGAAGGGAGTTACTACCCCCTACTCTCGTTTACCAGCTACCACTGGAAGGGAGCTACAACCCCCTCACTGAAGGCTTCAACCCTCAGCACCATCATGGACCAAGTTTCATCAATTTTCATACTGGATCCAATATCTTCAACACAACACAACTTGTAGGCCTCTTTTCATTAGATTTTTAGACTGGACCCACTCCACACATTTAAGCTCAAAGAACATCAAACTGAAACTTATAACTCCATCAATTCATTCATTGAATCTTCAACCAATCAATCAACAACTTGATCTTTCATTAACATAATCAGCAGCATAATAAACATTCAAACAACCCAGATCTGTATGAATACATCATTAACAGATAGCAGTAAAACTACAGAACAGATCAGTCATTTCATACCACATACTTCAGCAAACCCTTAGATTTCATACGCGCTTTTACTTCACTGAACCTGTGTATATACGCGCTTTCATGCATATCAACCCACATATACATCTGTGCATTCTTCAGAAAAACCCTAACTGGACATACGCACTTTTGCTGAAGAAAACCTGCGTATATACGCGCTTTCTCTACCACGAACCTGCGTATACATCTGCAAACATTGTAGGGTTGTGCCACTCTTCAGAACAGATAAATAGCTCAAATCTTACTCTTCACTTCATAAAATATTTCGCCTCATCTCAGATCTAAACATTCCATAAACAGATCTAGAAGATACATAGTCATTTCAGATCTAGAGATCCCTCTTCATCATTTTTTTCATAGGTGCATTATGAATTCAGATCTATCAGCAAACTGTTACCCATACCATTCATATATACTTCAGAGTGAAGTATTCATTGAAACCCAGACACATGCACACACTTGCACTATGATTTTCTTCTCCTTATATAGAATTAGCCTTTATCAATACCATGAACCAAAACCACACAACTTCCGATGGTATTCTTGGACGAGATCAAATAGATAATCAAGCGCTCAATACTTTGGGCCAATACCATGGTAGTGCCACCTAGTTTTATAAAAATAGAGCGCAAATTGGCATACACGACTTGGCACGTACTTTTCCATGTACATACGCTACTTCGCCTTAACAAACCCGCGTACGCTTTGTGACATACCTTGTTCAACATTATTCTGGCACCTTCTGAATTCCTTTCTTCTGCTACTTTTGAACTGATCTGTAGATACGTGAGATTTACATCATTAACAACTCATCAAGTTAGTTTTCATTCAAGGACAACTTCATCAAGCAGGTTCCATCAAAGTCAACACATTGTATCACATTGCCAACAATCTCCCCCTTAATTCATCAGGTAGGTTTCCATCAAGGAAAACTAAATCAAGTATGTTTCCATTAAGTACAATAGGTTTCCATCAAGAACAACTTCATCAAATAAGTTTCCATCAACTTTATCAAGTAGGTTGCCATCAAGGACAACACTCTGCATCATATTGCCAACAATCTCCCCCTTTGGACTTGATGGCAACCATGATGGTGTTTTATCACCACAACAGATAGATACATTGATTATAACCATTATACAAACACCATGATATTCTCCCCTTATTCAAACACCATGTTACTCTCCCCCTTTGACATCAAGGGCAAAGGGCGGATCAAAACCAAAACAAGGTTTTTCTTCTAATGAAGAAAGAAGAGCTTTGTAGATTTGATGTGCACTGAAGTTACCATGCTCCCCCTGAGTTCACGCTGAATCTTCAAACATATATTTTTTAATGAAGTACATGACTCTATGACCTTCCTATCACCAAGGACTCATACTTACATCAATGATCCAACCAAGTGGGTTTACACATTTTTTGACTCAACTACCCAACCAAGTGGGTTTACAAATTTTATCAAGTCCTTTCATGACTGAATATTACAAATTTACATCATAGGTCTCAACATGACCTTTTCATCAAATTACAAATATGACTTTTCAATACCAAAAATACCTCAAGAGAGGGATCATATTTTAGAATCATCATAATGCCAACAATGCATTACTCTCAGCAAGGATAATGCTCCCCCTGAAACTGTGCATCCAATGCATCCTTTCCATATGACCAAAACTCCTCCTTAGCTTCTGAAACCTGAAAACTTTCAACAACCAATCATCAAGGCATATTCAACCAATATCAGAGAATGAAACAGAAATATAAGAGCTGAAACATCACCAGAGATACCATACAGCATTAGAGATACCAAACAGCACTGCATCTGTGCTGAAGAATGCTGACCCCAAACAAAAAAAATTTGTCAGCAACCACCCATACACGGTTTTCTGTTTAAAAACTCACGTATATACATGACTGTTATTCAGGAAAACAGCGTATCCAATTTGATCTTCAGAATTTTAATCAGATCTGATCTTCTAAGAGGCAGAGACTACTCCCAGCTTCTGTCTGAGATATTCGAATGCTTCCCTGGAATATATGAGAGAAGAAAGATAGGACAATGTAGCTAAGTTTTCAAGTGTCATACAATAGTTGTAGCATAAGCACATCAGTAACCAAGCCTTCAGACTCTTTGCAGCATCAACATATTCTTCCCAAGAGGAATTATCATACCAGAACAACTTCTTCAATAGACAATATGTGTCAAGAAATCATCCATGTGATTTGATATCACCAAGATCTTCAAGATTTATCATGATGTAACATGTGTAAGAAAAAGGTATCAACCGTGACAAAAGTCATCAGCACCAAACTCTGCATGATCTATCCTTATCTCTGAATCATAATACTTCCAACTTATCCATGTGAAAACAAAAGATACTCTTCAGCAAAAAGCAATTAGTGCTCATCCATAATCTTATCATAAGAAACCATGTATCATGTCATTATCATGAGAACTAAGGAATAAGCAGATTCAATGTCAATATTGCAATCATTATTAGTTAGAATGATGCTCTCCCTGAACCTGTGCTCCTATTCTTGAGCCATCTTCACTATTTTCTTTAACAGAAAAGCATACGCATCTGTCACTATTGGAACTCGCGTGCATACGCTGCTTTAGTTCATTAAACCTGCGTATGGAAAGTGAAATATAGAAAATTTCACAACTTCATCTCCCCCTGAATTTGTACCACCTGTACCTGTCTTTTCTTGTCACATCAAATGCACTGTCAAAAATAAACATAACCAGAATTATCAATCCAATCATGAGAATCATCATACATCGCTCCCCCTGTGATGATACATTACTGATTCCTATAATGTATCTCACATCACTCCTGCAGTCATTATGAGAAGTAAGCTTTAGAAGTGGATGACTACATTAGGGTCAATATTCCCTACGTTTCTGACCGGTCCTCCACCTTTTTCCATCTTTGCTTGAAATTTCTCATTGTGTGTTGGAAATTATCCAATTTCTCAGATCTATTCATCCTACATTATTTTTCTACATGTCCATACTTGTTACAAGCATAACATCTTATGTGACCAGAAAAGTAAGCATAAGGATCATAGTGTGTTTTTCTATTCTTTCTTCTATTGCAATCAGCTGCTTTATGACCATACTTGCTGCATGAAAAATAATATCCTTTAAAGAAACCTGAGTACCTTTCTGTGTAGAATATGTTGGTTTGTGACTGAGACATTCTGCTTCTACAATTGGTTGCAACATGTCCATAATTATGACATTTAAAGCATTCAGTATTGTTTATCAAAGGAGGGAATGATTTCTTTTGAGAGTTCATGATTATCGGTTGATCTTTTGTTTCTTTCAACACTTCAGGTTTTGCATTGATATCCTTTGAACCTTTAGCACTTTCTTGTGAACTATATTCTCCTTTAACAGTTTCATGAAAACCAAGGCCAAATTTAATAGAAGGAGACCTTTGACTACTAAGAATATTATCCAGAATCTTAGTATTATCTTGAAACCTCAAAAGTTTATCTTTTTCTTCTAATTTACCTTTTAGAATGTTTACCTCAACCTCCAATCTTTGGCATTGCTTCTTCATACATTCTTCGACCCTTCTTCCTTCTTCTACTTATTCATTCAATTTTAAAATCTCTTCTTTCAACCCATTTTCTTGTTCTTCAAATGTTTGTAGATGTTCTTCATTCTTCTTATTTGATTTTTCCAGATCTTCTTTGAGGGAGATGATTTCTACTTCAAGTCCTTTTTCTTCAAATGATTGTAGAATTTCCCCATTCTTCTTATTTGATGCTTCGAGATCTACTTTTAGAGAGATGATTCCTGCTTCAAGTCCTTCACTTCAATTGGTTACATTATCGTACAACCTTTGATACTTGTCTATTTGTCCATTCAGTTTAGAGATCATATCCTTGTAGATAGATTCTCTCTTATTAAATAATCTTTGTTGATCTTCAACTTTGATCTTGAGAACTGCTTCTAGATCCATAGCATTACTTTCACTATCTTCACCATTGCATGCACAAGAAAATAAATCACAAGAACAACAATCACTACCTGTTTCATCTTCTTCATTTTTTGCTGCACATGTTTTCTGAGATATCTCCTTTCTTTGAGTAGCCTTCTTCTTTTGCTTCTTTCCCATTGTGACGGATCTCCTTCAAGCGATCAAGCTCCTGCAAAAGGACCTGCTCTAATACCAATTGTTGGGAAAAATACTGAGAGGGGGGGGGGGTGAATCAGTATATAGAGCTTACTCTAAACTTTTCTACTTTTTCTTTCTCTAAAACCCATACGCTACTTTACTGAAGCAAACTCGCGTATATACGCGTATATCCTTAATAAAACATGCGTATGCCCAGAGATCACATTATGCATTTAATTCTTTACCTAGATCTTTGCATCATTCATTCATCAGAAGTTTAGTTAGCAGTAAGCATGTGCAGAATTAATAGAATAAACCATCACACATAGGAAACACACATGAACACCAAGATTTAAGGTGGAAACCCAATACGACAGAAAACCACCGCTGTCGTCGTCTCAGTCTTCAATATTTATTATAAAGAAAACATCTTACAACCATGTACTGGCGCAGACTCATACCAGCACGCCAGCACCCACCTGCAGAATGCTACAACCTTCTCTCGTTTACCAGCCTCTCCTGGAAGGGAGCTACTACCCCCCTGCTCTCATTTACCAACTACCACTGGAAGGGAGCTACAACCCCCTCACTAAAGGCTTCGACCCTCAGCACCATCATGGACCACGTTTCATCAATTTTCATACTGGATCCAATATCTTCAACACAACACAGCTTGTAGGCCTCTTTTCATCATATTTTCATACTGGACCCACTCCACACATTTAAGCTCAAAGAACATCAAACTGAAACTTATAACTCCATCAATTCATTCATTGAATCTTCAACCAATCAATCAACAACTTGATCTTTCATTAACATAATCAACAGCATAATAAACATTCAAACAACCCAGATCTATATGAATACATCATTAACAGATAGCAGTAAAACAACAGAACAGATCAGACATTTCATACCACATACTTCAGCAAACCCTTAGATTTCATACGCGCTTTTACTTCACTGAACCTGCGTATATACGTTCTTTCATGCATATCAACCCGCGTATACATCTGTGCATTCTTCAGAAAAAACCCTAACTTGACATACGCGCTTTTGCTAAAGACAACCTGCGTATATATGCGATTTCTCTACCACGAACCTGCGTATACATCTGCAAACATTGTAGGGTTGTGCCACTCTTCAGAACAGATAAATAGTTCAGATCTTACTCTTCACTTCAGAAAATATTTCGCCTCATCTCAGATCTAAACATTCCATAAACAGATCTAGAAGATACATAGTCATTTCAGATCTAGAGATCCCTCTTCATCATTTTCTTCATAGGTGCATTATGAATTCAGATCTATCAGCAAACTGTTACCCATAGCATTCAGATATACTTCAGAGTGAAGTATTCATTGAAACCCAAACACATGCACACACTTGCACTATGATTTTCTTCTCCTTATATAGAATTAGCCTTTATCAATACCATGAGCCAAAACCACACAACTTCCAATGGTATTCTTGGACGGGATCAAATAGATAATCAAGCACTCAATACTTTGGGCCAATACCATGGTAGTGCCCCCTGGTTTTATAAAAATAGAGCGCAAATTGGCATACACGATTTGGCACGTACTTTTCCATGTACATACGCTACTTCGCCTTAACAAACCCGTGTATGCTTTGTGACATACCTTGTTCAACATTATTCTGGCACCTTCTGAATTCCTTTCTTCTGCTACTTTTGAACTGATCTATAGATATGTCAGATTTACATCATTAACAACTCATCAAGTCAGTTTTCATTCAAGGACAACTTCATCAAGCAGGTTCCATCAAAGTCAACACATTGTATCACATTGCCAACAATCTCCCCATTAATTCATTAGGTAGGTTTCCATCAAGGACAACTTCATCAAGTATGTATCCATAAAGTACAATAGGTTTCCATCAAGAACAACTTCCTCAAATAAGTTTCCATCAACTTTATCAAGTAGGTTGCCATCAAGGACAACACTCTGCATCATATTGCCAACAATCTCCCCCTTTGGACTTGATGGCAACCATGATGGTGTTTGATCACCACAACAGATAGATACATTGATTATAACCATTATATAATAACCATGTTACTCTCCCCTTATTCAAACACCATGTTACTCTCCCCCTTTGACATCAAGGGCAAAGAGCGGATCAAAACCAACACAAGGTTTTTCTGCTCATGTAGAAAGAAGAGCGTTGTAGATCTGATGTGCACTAAAGTTACCATGCTCCCCCTGAGTTCATACTGAATCTTCAAACATATTTTTCAATGAAGTACATGACTCTATGACCTTCCTATCACCAAGGACTCATACTTACATCAATGAAGTCACCAAGTGGGTTTACACATTTTTTGACTCAACTACCCAACCAAGTGGGTTTACAAATTTGATCAAGTCCTTTCAGTAGAATATTACAAATTTACATCAACATGAACTTTTCATCAAATTACAAATATGAATTTTCAATACCAAAAAGACCTCAAGAGAGGGATCATATTTTAGAATCATCATTATGCATTATACTCAACAAGGCTAATGCTCCCCTGAAACTATGCATCAAATGCATCCTTTCCATATGACCAAAACTCCTCCTTAGCTTGTGCAACCTGAACACTTTCAACAACCAATCATCAAGGCATCTTCACCCAATATCAGAGAATGAAACAGAAATATAAGAGCTAAAACATCACCAGAGATACCATACAGCATTAGAGATACCAAACAGCACTGCATCTGTGCTGAAGAATGCTGACCCCAAACAAAAAAAAAAATTCAGCAACCACCCATATGCGGTTTTCTGTGTAGAAACTCGTGTATATACGTGACTGTTATTCAGGAAAACAGCGTATCCAATTTGATCTTCAGAATTTTAATCAGATCTGATCTTCTGAGAGGCAGAGGCTACTCCCAGCTTCTGTCTGAGATATTCGAATGTTTCCCTGGAATATATGAGAGAAGAAAGATAGGACAATGTAGCTAAGTTTTCAAGTGTCATACGATAGTTGTAGCATAAGCACATCAGTAACCAAGCCTTCAAAATCTTTGCGGCATCAACATATTCTTCCCAAGAGGAATTATCATACCAGAACAACTTCTTCAATAGACAATATGTGTCAAGCAATCATCCATGTTATTTGATATCACCAAGATCTTCAAGATTTATCATGATGTAACATGTGTAAGAAAAAGGTCTCAACCGTGAAAAAAGTCATCAGCAACAGACTCTGCATGATCTATCCTTATCTCTGAATCATAAGACTTCCAACTTATCCATGTGAAAACAAAAGATACTCTTCAGCAAAAAGCAATCAGTGCTCATCCATAATCTTATCATAAGAAACCATGTATCATGTCATTATCATGAGAACTAAGGAATAAGCAGATTCAATGTCAATATTGGAATCATTAGTAGTTAGACTGATGCTCTCCCTAAACCTATGCTCCTGTTCTTGAGCCATCTTCACTATTTTCTTTAACAGAAAAGCATACGCATTTGTCACTATTCGAACTCACGTGCATACGCGGCTTTAGTTCATTAAACCCGCGTATGGAAAGTGAAATACAGAAAATTTCACAACTTCATCTCCCCCTGAATTTGTACCACCTGTACCTGTCTTTTCTTGTCACATCAAATGCATTGTCAGAAATAAACATAACCAGAATTATCAATCCAATCATGAGAATCATCATACATCGCTCCCCCTATGATGATACATTACTGATTCCTATAATGTATCTCACATCACTCCTGCAGTCATTATGAGAAGTAAGCTTTAGAAGCGGATGACTACAGTAGGGTCAATATTCCCTACGTTTCTGACCGGTCCTCCACCTTTTTCCAGCTTTGCTTGAAATTTCTCATTGTGTGTTGGAAATTATCCAATTTCTTAGATCTATTCATCCTACATTCTTTTTCTACATGTCCATACTTGTTACAAGCATAACATCTTATGTGACCAGAAAAGTAAGCAAAAGGATCATAGTGTGTTTTTCTATTCTTTCTTCTATTGCAATCAGCTGCTTTATCACCATACTTGCTGCATGAAAAAAAATATCCTTTAAAGAAACCTGAGTACCTTTCTGTGTAGAATATGTTGGTTTGTGACTGAGACATTCTGCTTCTACAATTGGTTGCAACATGTCCATAATTATGACATTTAAAGCATTCAACATTGTTGATCAAAGGAGGGAATGATTTCTTTTGAGAGTTCATGATTGTCGGTTGATCTTTTGTTTCTTTCAACACTTCAGGTTTTGCATTGATATCCTTTGAACCTTTAGCACTTTATTGTGAACTAGATTCTCCTTTAACAGTTTCATGAAAACCAAGGCCAAATTTAACAGAAGGAGACCTTTGACTACTAAGAATATTATCCAGAATCTTAGTACTATCTTGAAACCTCAAAATTTATCTTTTTCTTCTAATTTACCTTTTAGAATGTTTACCTCAACCTCCAATATTTGGCATTGCTTCTTCATACATTCTTCGACCCTTCTTCCTTCTTCTACTTGATCATTCAATTTTAAAATCTCTTCTTTCAACCCATTTTCTTGTTCTTCAAATGTTTGTAGATGTTCTTCATTCTTCTTATTTGATTTTTCCAGATCTTCTTTGAGGGAGATGATTTCTGCTTCAAGTCCTTTTTCTTCAAATGATTGTAGAAGTTCCTCATTCTTCTTATTTGATGCTTCGAGATCTGCTTTTAGAGAGATGATTTCTACTTCAAGTCCTTCACTTCGATTGGTTACATTATCGTACAAGCTTTGATACTTGTCTATTTGTCCATTCAGTTTAGAGATCATATCCTTGTAGATAGATTCTCTCTTATTAAATAATCTTTGTTGATCTTCAACTTTGATCTTGAGAACTGCTCCATAGCATTACTTTCACTATCTTCACCATTGCATGCACAAGAAAATAAATCACAAGAACAACAATCACTATTGGTTTCATCTTCTTCATTTTCTGCTGCACATGTTTTCTGAGATATCTCCTTTCTTTGAGTAGCCTTCTTCTTTTGCTTCTTTCCCATTGTGACGGATCTCCTTCAAGCGATCAAGCTCCTGCAGAAGGACCTGCTCTGATACCAATTGTTTGGAAAAATACTGAGAGGGGGGGTGAATCAGTATATAGAGCTTACTCTAAACTTTTCTACTTTTTCTTTCTCTAAAACCCATACGTTACCTTACTGAAGAGAACTTGCATATATACGTGTATATCCTTAATAAAACATGTGTATGCCCAGAGATCACATTATGCATTTAATTCTTTACTTAGATCTTTGCATCATTCATTCATAAGAAGTTTAGTTAGCAGTAAGCATGTGCAAAAATAACAGAATAAACCATCACACATAGGCAACACACATGAACACCAGGATTTAAGGTGAAAACCCAATACGGGAGAAAACCACTGCTACCGTCGTCTCAGTCTTCAATATTTATTATAAATAAAACATCTTACAACCATTTACTGGCACAAACTCATACCAGCACGCAGGCACCCACCTGCAAAAGGCTACAACCTTCTCTCGTTTACCAGCCTCTCCTGGAAGGGAGCTACTACCCCCTGCTCTCGTTTACCAGCTACCACTGGAAGGGAGCTACATCCCCCTCACTGAAGGCTTCGACCCTCAGCACCATCATGGACCACGTTTCATCAATTTTCATACTAGATCCAATATCTTCAACACAACACAACTTGTAGGCCTCTTTTCATCAGATTTTCAGACTGGACCCACTCCACACATTTAAGCTCAAAGAACATCAAACTGAAACTTATAACTCCATCAACTCATTCATTGAATCTTCAACCAATCAATCAACAACTTGATCTTTCATTAGCATAATCAGCAGCATAATAAACATTCAAACAACCCAGATCTGTATGAATACATCATTAACAGATAGCAGTAAATAGCAGAACAGATCAGACATTTCACACCACATACTTCAGCAAACCCTTAGATTTCATACGCGTTTTTACTTCACTGAACCTGTGTATATACGTGCTTTCATGCATATCAACCCGCGTATACATCTGTGCATTCTTTAGAAAAACCCTAACTGGACATACACGCTTTTACTGAAGACAACCCGCGTATATACGCGTTTTCTCTGCCACGAGCCTGCGTATACATCTACAAACATTGTAGGGCTGTGCCACTCTTCAGAGCAGATAAATAGTTCAGATCTTACTCTTCACTTCAGAAAATATTTCACCTCATCTCAGATCTAAACATTCCATAAACAGATCTAGAAGATACATAGTCATTTCAGATCTAGAGATCCCTCTTCATCATTTTCTTCATAGGTGCATTATGAATTCAGATCTATCAGCAAAATTTTACCCATACCATTCAGATATACTTCAGAGTGAAGTATTCATTGAAACCTAGACACATGCACACACTTGCACTATGATTTTCTTCTCCTTATATAGAATTAGCCTTTATCAATACCATGAGCCAAAACCACACAACTTCCGATGGTATTCTTGGATGAGATCAAATAGATAATCAAGCACTCAATACTTTGGTCCAATACCATGGTAGTGCCCCCTGGTTTTATAAAAATAGAGCGCAAATTGGCATACACGACTTGGCACGTACTTTTCCATGTACATACGCTACTTCGCCTTAACAAACCCGCATATGCTTTGTGACATACCTTGTTCAACATTATTCTGGCACCTTCTGAATTCCTTTCTTCTGCTACTTTTGAACTGATCTGTAGATACGTCAGAGTGACATCATTAACAACTCATAAAGTCAGTTTTCATTCAAGGACAACTTCATCAAGCAGGTTCCATCAAAGTCAACACATTGTATCACATTGCCAACAATCTCCCCCTTAATTCATCAGGTAGGTTTCCATCAAGGACAACTTCATCAAGTATGTTTCCATCAAGTACAATAGGTTTCCATCAAGAACAACTTCATCAAATAAGTTGCCATCAACTTTATCGAGTAGGTTGCCATCAAGGACAACACTCTGCATCATAATGCCAACAATATCATGGAGGATGAACGACGAAGATCAACAGAATCCCATATGTATATGAGAGAGAGGGTTCAGAGATCGAGGGATGTTCATGGTATTTAAATATAATCTTAAATCTCCATAAATGTGTGTACATATGGAATTGATTTTTTATCAACTTTGTGAGTTAAATTAGTTGTTAATAAGTTTCATTTTTTATTTTTTAGGAGCTAAGAGGAGAAGGGTCTCTACTCCATCAATAGAGCATGCCCACGGTTCACCCAGTCGTGGTATGGTTCACGCAATTTAATCAATGAATATGTACCTGTATTTATATGTATGAATGTATTTTTCAATTGATTATAAATTCTTATTTGTTTATGAAGCTTCTCTCTCATCTCGAGAGGTTGGTGGTCGTTCAAATCACCTTAGAGTGCTATCAATAAGTGCTAGCAGGTTGCGTGAAGGTGGTGATATTTATTCCCTCAGAGGCCAATCAACAGCTGGTGGTCTTAGGTCTCAGCAGGGTTGTTCTAGTTCTCAACAGTTTCAGGGTGGGCAAGAGGCTAGCCAATCACATCGAGGTTGCCATCAATTTGAATATTTGTTTCATTCAATTTGTACAAATTTCTTTACACATGTGTTTTTTCTAATATACAAAATTTTATATATTGATGCAGAGGCTGAAAATTCTCCAAATTTTGGTCAAAAAAGACGTAGGGCAGAACGCCTCATTCAAGAAGAAGGTTGTCCACCCACCACAACTTATCCGGCCGACATTTACGATATACCATGGGAAAGAAACATGCAGCAATGCACCTTAGAAAGGTTTCAACATCTTCATGCAAAATTGCAGAGAGATCTCGTGTCTTTGACTCTACCTGCTGAGAGTCGACAAAGCTTGGAAATAGTTACACATTCTTTAGGCCAACTAGTATATGTGTACCAAAATCTTGGGCCAACCATGGATAATTTTGTGGATGTCATGAGAAAAAGAAAGGAAACAATGATGGGACCCGATAAATGGGAGGCTGTTAAAGAAAGAGTTACAACAACAATGGCAAAGTCTATGTTTAATTTCAAAGAAGGGCCGAACAGAAAGATGTTGAAGGTACAATATTTCAAGCACCCTAATATAGCTCACTATTTGTATAATAGACACCTTGTGGCTTATGGAAGACTCCCATGGAACGACGAGGTTCCGCTTTATTTTTCAAAATTATTTTATGCAGAATTCTTTTTGCAAATGAAACCCAATTACAATGACCTTCCCTCTGAATTTTTTGGTCCTGGGAAAGGTCATTTGTATGACCGTAGGAGCATTAGGCGTGATGCTGAGTTTCCTCGTCCTGAGCCACCATTGGTTATTTGACCTATTCGTGTCGAAAATTTGTGGTTAGATATGGAAGCCACTTCTCAAATTAGTTGAGAAGCAAGGGATGCCATCATCGACAATGTTCACGGTGGATTGGGTGAAGTCGATGTTTGTCTGAATCGACAAAGAGCATGTGAGAATGCACGTGGAAATTTTGTGTATTATACAGATGAAGATATTGACAACATGAGTGTTGAAGATTTCAAAACATATGCAAAGAATTGTCGCAATTGTTGGCATGACCTAATTGTTCATGAGGAAGAGGGCATGGGAATGGTATGTGTTAATCGTTAGGATTCAAATATTTTAACACATACACACAATTTGTAATAAATACATATATACATACATTTATTTGTATGTACATTAATCTAACAAAAACATATCATTATATGTTAACACCATTTCCAGTTGTCACACTTGATGAATGACGAAAATGTTAATTTCACGTTCGGAGCCTCTGGTTCAAACAATGAAGATGGGTCTCACCATCAAGATATGTTGGCAAATGTTAGTGTTTTTTAAACTTGATATTTTTAAAATAAATAATTGTGCACACATGTACATTTTCATGTATATATAGTAAAATGTTTTAACATATTCCGATTCCATCCGATGTTTTTGGGATGGTGGTATCTTCTTCTTCCTAAGGAGATGTACCTTCTACTTCCTTAGGAGATGTGCTAGGTTCACAACAAGTATGGACAATTTTTCACTTTTAAAATTTATGTTTTTAAGTTATATATTCCACCTCAAAAAGTTCCATTAAAAAATGAGATATATCTATATCTTGAGTTATTTTAAATTTTTTGAATTTTAGGTTTTTGGAGATTTTATTTTGGAGCCTCTCTTAGGAGATGTGCCAAATCCACCTGCAGAAGTATACAATTTTTCACTTTTAAATATATATGTTTTTAATTTATAGTTTATAAATTGAAGTTTAAAAGTTTTATTATAAATTGAGATCTTCATCTTGAGTTATTTTATACTTAAATTAAATTTTTTAACTTTAGGTTTCTATAGAGGATTTCTTTTCTCCACGGACTCTAGCGACGGAGATAGGAACATCCACACATTTCAACCATTTGAACAAGTTATCTAATTTTTTTTTTAATATTATTGAAAATAAGTTTATATATATGCATTTTCATTTGAAAATTTTTAATATATATATATATAGTTGTACATTTATATTGTACAGTTTACTGTTGGAGATGTTCTCATGGGGGAAGTCGTAGCTGACGAGCAACAAATGGAGAGGGAACCTCATGAGGTATTGCATGATTTTTTTTTTATATTTTGTTTTCTACATGAAGTTCTACATATTCTGACTCAATTTTAAAACATCAAATTTTAATGTTTGTACGTGCAATGTGTACAGGTTCCCCATGCTTCGCAAGATAGCTCGTGGATTGAGACTTTGCTGGGAAAGACACTACATCCATCTGTATTTGATGGATGATTTCTAGATTTGATTGAGATTTCTAGCCTTAAATTTAATTTTTTATATATTATCTAGATGCAGTCATATATATAACTTGATACTTGATACTTGTGAGATCTACAAATTTTGGACATATTTTATGTGAACTACATTTGGTACATGTGAATGTGATATATAATGTTCTTAAAACTTAAGTTTTGGATGGTTGAACTACGTTTGGCATGTGAAGTGATGTTGTGTTATAATTTGTTTGGTTTTTAAAACTTAAGTTTTGGATGGTTGAACTACATTTGGCATGTGAAGTAATGTTGTGATCTATAAATTATTTTTTTCCTTTTGAAGTACATTTGGCATGTGAAGTAATGTTGTGTTATAATTTGTTTTGTTTTTAAAACTTAATCTTTGGACAGTTGAAGTACATTTGGCATGTGAAGTAATGTTGTGATCTATAATTTTTTGTCAAATTAAAACTTAATTTTTGGATGGTTGATCTACATTTGGCATGTGATATAATGTTAAATGTTTTTATTGAATAGTTGAACTACAATTGGCATGGCATGTGAAGTAATGTTGTGATATAATCAAAAATTTTCTAGAACTCAAGTTTTGGATGGTTGAAGTACATTTGGAATGTGAAGTAATGTTGTGATCTATAATTTTTTGTTAAATTAAAACTTTTAAGTTTTGGATGGTTGATATACATTTGGCATGTGATATAATGTTAAATGATTTTATTGGATAGTTGAACTACAATTGGCATGGCATGTGAAGTAATGTTGTGATATAATCAAAAAGTTTTTAAAACTCAAGTTTTTGATGGTTGAAATACATTTGGCATGTGAAGTAATGTTGTGAAGTACAATACATACATACATATATATATATATATATATATATATATATATATATATATATATATATATATATATATATATATATATATATATATAAACAATCATAATATTCTAGATCTTGTTAGATGTGTTGAAAACAGTGATCATAAATTTTTTAAAATGCAATCTATAATGTATATATATCCGAGTTTTTTTCATCAATGCACATGTATGCAAAAACTACGTTCGGTTAATCCTAGGTTCCATTCTTAGAACATATATCCAATGGTGCAACATTTTTTCATCAATGCATAGAAAAGCTATTTGAATAGTTAATTGCTTTACAGAAGAACATATATATCCAGTACTTCAACATTTTTCATTAATGTCAATAGAATTAAGCTACTTTTCATCAATGGCTATAGAATTTAGCTACTTTCAGTTAATTGCATTCTAGAACATATATATTCAGTACGTGAAACAATTTTCATCAATGCACAGGGGAAAACTACTTCAACAATTAATTGCATTCTAGTGTTGAACCCTTAGTTAAACTGAGGGGGGTGGGGGTGAATCAGTTTAACACATACATGGACTTTTCAAATTTTCTCTTAAACTAATTTACACCTTCATTCCAAGATCAACTTAATATGTGAGCAATCTTAATTTGTGAGCAGCAAGTATCAAGCAGATTTGTTAATGTAACAGTAGTATTAATATGTGAGCAACAAGTATTAAGCAGATTAGATAAACCATATCAACACATAGACCTCATGCACATAGATAGTAGATATAAGTGGAAACCCATAAGGGAGAAAAAAACATCTTATTATTGTTGTGATGCAAAGGCAAGCTCCAACTCCCTCTCACCACTAATTTTCTGTAGGCTCCAACCTATAGGAGGCTCTTACCTCAATTCTGCAAGCTTCAACTTGCAAGGAAGCTCCAACTCCCATCAATATTCTGCAGGCACCAACCTACAGGAGGCTCCAACCTTAGCTAGCTACAACTGACTTCTATCAAGCTACAACTTGATGTGGAAGCACCAACTTCCATCTATTTTCTGCAGGCACCAACCTACAAGAGGGTCCTACCTCAGTCAGCTAAAACTGACATCTATCAAGGTACAACTTGATAGGGAAGCTCAAACTTCCTTACTCTTTCAAAAGAAAAGCACTTGTTGATTTACCTTGGATATCAACTCTGTTCTATACCTTCTTTGTTCTATACCTTCTCTTCTACTATTCATCAGTCCTGATATCAGCCCTGCATCATCTCTACTCAACCCCCCTCCTTCTTCTCTTCTCAACTCCTCCTTCTTCATGTCTTTTCTCCTCAATTCTTCATACTCTGCATTCTCTATCTTCACACTCTCTGACCTCTTACATCTTTCTTATTTTCTTCAACTTTCTTCAATTCTGCTGCATACTCTCTCCTTTTCTCATTCTGTTTTCATCAAAATCATCTCCCCTTGGATATTACCCTGTTTTATACAAAAACAGCTTCATGGCTATTTGTATTCCACTGGAAATTCGAAATGGATGGCCATCTCTCTTTGCCTTTTGCCTTCTCGTCTCTTTTCAGCTCACTCAGGAAAATGTAACTGTAGGTGCTTATTTTAATATTACAGTGGGATATTTTCTCTCTTCCGGAGACTTTCCAATGCATCAAAACAATATAAATTTAAATTACAATGTTTACATTCACATATAACGAAAACTCTAGCTCGCTCATTTAGCCTCTTTTGGCTCGCTGCACGTATGTATTTTCTTTGACTGTGTCTGTCCTTTTTGTGACTGTGTTTTGTCTATTTTCAGCTCTCTTTGCTCTTCTGCCATCTGCTGTGGTGTAATTGTTGCATACGTGTAACTGTGCTTTTTATACCAGCCGACTCTAAATCTGGAAAAATTCCAACGCTTTGTACATAGTATGTGTCTTGTTGATGTGGCGAGTTCCGCAAGCGGAACATATGTTCATCACAATGGTTTTATATTAATAATCACCCTCCCATTAAGCCGAGGCATATATATAAACCATATACCATGCGGCACATTGCAAATGAGTTATATATATATAATCCAACTTCAGCTCTTGGCATAAGTTTAACATACAAACTGCCCTTTTAGGTATGACTTAAATCAATTCTTGGTGTATATAATAAAACCTGTTTAAACATATAAAAACTCCTTTCGGGCCCACCTAACACGGTTTCAAATGCGATTGACCTGATGCGATGCGATTAATCGCAATCGCAAACTACTAATTGCGATAGTTGTTGTGCAGTTTCAACCAACTGCGATATTGCGATATTGCGATAGTTGCGATATTTGCGATATTGCGATAGTTGTGATAGTTGCGATATTGCGATAGTTGCGATATGCCCATCTTTGCGATGCTCAGGTGCGATTAGGAAAGGGTTCCACCATATAAGGCTTTGTTGCCTTTGGTTCTTTGATCTCGGGCTCAATAATATTCGGGCTTTGTATTATGATCACAAGATTATTTTGTGTATAACCACTCCATATATATATATATATATATATATATATATATATATATATATATATGACTTGTATTTTAACCATTTGCACGAGAAACTACGATGTATTCAATTCATGAGCCCACATATACGATTGGTTGAAATTTAATGGAATACATATACCCGTACCTTTGGTTACAACTAAGGTAAAAATTTCTGAATGCGATCGTCATTCAATAAACCTTCCTCCAGATCGACGATATGTATCAATATCGCTTGGCTTCTTGGGTCGAATGTTAACGTGCGATGGCGCGCTTTGATAGTGGTATTCATGGGTCCACCTTTGCTACGTGTCAACGTTTCTATGGAATCGCTCCCCAACCAAGAATTACCACTTATCACCGAAAGGCGGTGCGATGAAAACCATAAACCGCCATCACTGTTTACTTCAAACCACCTCATTCCTCTCGGTCACGGTTCGACTTCTTCCTCAATGATTCACACTAGGGTTCCGCCTTATGGTACTTTGGTTCTTTGTATATAAAGCGCAATATATAATTTGCTGCTGGAGTATACGATTCTCGGAATGGGATTTATATTATATATGCATTACATTGCTGCTCCAATCTTTAGTGTATCTTCCAGTGGGGGAGGTGATTCTCAGAATTTGTTTGTATATATATACTTTGCCGGAATAGCGATTCTCGAAATTTTCTGCTCTGCCTCTGTCTTTTTGCGATAACGGCTCTGCCTCTACCTCTGCCTTTTTGCGATAACTGCTCTACCTCTATATTCTCTACCTCTGCCTCTCCCTCTGCTGCTCGACCTTTGCCTTTCATGTGCAATTCCTCATCACAGTCTCTTGGTCCATACTTGCAATTCTAACGACTCATTTCGTATAGTTCCTTAACACGGGGTATCATACGCTTTCAATAGAGAACATGGAAACGCAATTAATTTAATTCTACATAGGGGCATATAACGGTCCTTCCCGTAATTATAACCATCAATTATAAATCGACCTTCCTCGGATTCTCATATAGACTAAGCACCTTCGGAATTATACATAGAGAGCGTAGGTTCACAGTGTAGGTTCACACATTCATCTATTAAGTCCTTAACATGGTTTAACCATACAGGCTCTTCATGCGCTCACTTTTCTTCTTCTAGGCAGCCGGATCTTAAGCATATGCTCCGCCACCTACATTATATCCCTAATTCTTCCCCGAGTCTATGCAGCTCTATGTTTAGTCTTGTGCCAACGATTCACTTCTTGTTTCATCTTATTTGACTAGCCATAATGCCAACCAGCTAATACTCCTCCTTACTTCTCTTTTTGTTGCCTCTGCTACCTCTCTGCTGCCTCTGTAACCTGGGCTGCTTCTTTTTGGTTCCCTGCTTCTTTAAATGACCCTGTCTCTGCTGCTCGACTCTCTCTACATCTTGCTGCCTCTTTTGCTATTTTTTTTTTAGGTGTTCCTCCTTTGCCATCTCCTTTGCCATCAATGACAACATTTCCAATAGTCTCCCCCTTTGGAATTGATGGCAACACATCCACCAATAATCCAATGCTTCCTCCAAGTCTTCCTCTCCCTAGCTTCTTTTAGAAGACCCTTTCTTCTATTACCTTCTTTTCCTCCCCCTTTGACATCAACGACAAAAGGTTGCACATTTCTCAGTGTTGATTCTGTCTTTGCATTTCCTCTTTCTGAGTTATGTTTAGGCCCTCTTCTTCTGACTGTGTACCTTTTTGCTCCAGACTGGTGTATAAGAGTTGTTGAGAGAACACTTTTGAGAATATTTGAACTTGTATATACACATTAAGTCGATATCATTCCAAAGCATAGGTTCCTTGCACTTGTATAGAGAGTAAGTGATGATAACTATATTTAATCAGACTTGTATAATAAGAGATGCATTATTGGATCAAGACTTAAAGATTGTGAATGCTCCGAGTGACATATCAGGCTTGCTTCAACTATACTTTGGTCTATATCTGATGTAGTGTGCCAATACCTTTCTATTGAGTAAGATTGTAGATGGAATAAGTCTTCTCCTGCAATACTCATCTGCAGTACCATACCTGTTCAATTATGATAATGATGCCAATATATCTTTTATTGCTATGGTACACCTTTCCTGCCTGTTGGTGATGATATGAGCTAGGATGCTGACAAGGATATTACATTTAAAGACTGAAAGGTCCTTGTTGCTGTTGTGAACAATGAATCAAACTAGATTTTACAGCTTATTATAAGAATAGGCAATATCTTTCAATATTAGAGGCAAACTGACTTTTACTGCTTGCACACTGTATTTTCAAAATAATCCCTTCAATGTACTATTCAGTTTCACTTATCAACCATGCAGATTTATTTATGACATAATGGTATGTATGTCAATAATCAATCTCTCTTTAAAGGTGGATTACCAGTAAATCCTTTGTGCTAAAGTAGAATTTTTAAAAAAAAAACTTTTGAGCTTCAGGTGGTAATCACAGCTAGTCATTTATTCTTCAAATACTTTGATTGTTTTATCAAAATGAACTTCCACAAAAGCATATTCAATATGTTTAATTGAAAACTCAGCAAGCAGACTTCACACAGTTTTGTAACTGATCTTAAGAAAGAGGTCTTGAAGATATACATGTACCAACTTCAGGAAGGCATGAAATTATATATAGAAAAAGATATTGCTTCGGTGCTCAATATACTACTTCAAGTGTAAATCAGATACTGATCCTTTAGCACTGCTACTGCCCTTTTCATGCTTAATGCAGATAACCCTAGGAATTTTACCTTGATGCATTCTTGCCATAGTCCTTTGATTTTGTGGACCTATATCATACTGCTGCTTCACTGAGAATGCTTGGTAATTTTTTGATAAGCATGCTTCTTTTACTTAAACATCAATTGATATTACTTTCATAAACCATGCAGAGATTTCACTTTAGCTAGCACATGTACTCATAGTTTCTACTATTGATCTTTTCACAATTCAACTGTTCTGACATGATGATATTTGTGAAGACATTTTCAATTTCTTTGCTTGGAATCTTCAAGGGCAGTCACTCTCTTAACTGTACTCCTCCAAGGGACATTTTCATAGATGAAGGAAGTAAGGATATTAATGATGACAAGCACTTTTCTTACTCATTCTTCTTAATGTGTTTCATTGTCAATTGAAGCAATATGATGTACAAAGTGATCATCATTTAAGGTGTTGATGTCTTCTTTCTATTACCATGGCTGCTTGCTGTCTTTTCTTCTTTCATTACTCTGTGAGCTACTTAATACTTCAGATGATCTTCTTTCTCTATAGTTTTATTTTAGAGGAATTTCCTTTTTTTTCCTAATCTCATAGCTGTTCTCATTACATGGAGCTCTTCTTATACTACTTTCATGGAGTCTATCTATGAACTACTCTCCCCCTGGGATGTTGCTTCATATTTGTCACTAGATGGATTTGTGCTTTGTTTCCTAGAGCAGCTCCCCCTGAGACTATGCTAGATTTATTATGTTATTGAGATAATAGGCTCCCCTTTTCTCTTTTCTTTCCATACTCTATTGGGGTTCATCATAATGTATGCACTCCTTTCCGATTCATAGTTTTGTTTGATTGGATTGGATTTCATCATCTGTCTGGAGTTCTTTAATATATATGGAAGTTTACAGTATTTAGCTTTGTGACCACGCTTGAGGCATACATAACATCTTATTTGACCAAGGTGCATTTGAGCTGATGTATAATATTTTGTTCCTCTTCTTGAATACATTTTACAATCAACAATTTTGTGTCCAAAATTATTGCATGCATAACAATAGCCATGAAAATGATTTGTGTACCTGGTGGAAGATTGTCTTTTCCCTTTTCTTGCTTGAGATGTTCTTCTTTTTTTCTAAATCTTTTGCTGGTTGGACTGGGTTTTCTTTGTCTTACAAAGTGCTGCATCATGTCCTGGTTTGTGGCAAGAGAAACATGTGATATTTTTCATACGAGGAACGAACCTCCTTTGACATCTTCCAAATTTATTCAATTCATATTCAGGAGTGAGAGCCCTTTCCAGCTGACTATTTCATCCTTTCATTCTCTGTCCTACCATGTTGCTACTTGATTCTATTGGTTTCTTTACAAATCTTGTTCTTGCTGGCTTCTTCTTCTGTGGGAATCTTCTGAGCTACTTCATTTTCCTTTACATCTTTTGCAAAGATGATTTTCTTGTTATCTTCTGCCTTGGACTTACTATTTTCTCCTTCATATCCTATCCCAGTATTTATGAGAGGTGACCTTTGTGCATTTAGAATCTGGTCCAACTATCCAGAGCCTTTCATTAGAGGTGTATTCATTAATAGTTCTCTTTGGGCTTTTTCTAAGTTCTTTCTTAGGCTCACTACTTCTTCTTCCAATCTTTCACATTCCTAACTTTTCTCTCTCATTTGTTGCAGCAGAGTGTCTTCTACTTTCCTTGCCTCTTCAAGCTATGTCTTCAGGCCAATAATTTCTTTCCTATCTTCATATTCTTTCTCATCACATATTTGTACCAATCTCTTAAGGTCTTTGCTTTCATTCTTCAATTTTTCTATTTCAGTTAGAGCTGTGTCAAGTTTGGCTTTTTCTTCAGCTGCAATTTCTTCATGGCTATTACTACCATTCATACTAGCAGGTACCTCATTTGATTGAAAATCCTCTTTTTGACATGAATTTCTCTTTTTCTTAATTCTCTTCTCTTTCTTGACAATGCAGTCCTTAGTTTCTACTCCATGTATGAAGTGCAATCTATCCCATATTTCTTTTGCAGAGGTTAAATCCATTATCAACTCAAGGTCCTTGTTATGAATATTGTTATATATCACACATTTTTCCTTGGCATTCCTCTGTTGTTCTTTCACCGTGGGGGAGTCTGTACAGTAACCATCACAAACAAGCTTCCATACCTCAAGTTCATTAGCTATTAAACCTGTCTTAACCTTATCTCTCCATTCAAGAAAGTTTGTTGTATTTAGCACAGGTACATTTTGACAGTCCATGACTCAACCATACCTCCTTCAAGCTATTAAGCTTACACCAAAGGAACCGGCTCCGATACCAATTGTTGAACCCTTAGTTAAACTGAGGGGGAGGGGTGAATCTGTTTAACACATACATGGACTTTTAAAACTTTTCCCTTAAATATTATTTACACCTTCATTTCATGGTCAACTTAATATGTGAGCAATCTTAATTTGTGAGCAGCAAGTATCAAGCAGATTTGTTAATGTAACAGCAGTCTTAATATGCAAGCAACATGTATTAAGCAGATTAGATAAACCATATCAACACATAGACATTATACACAGAGACACCAGATATAAGTGGAAACCCATAAAGGGAGAAAACCACATCTTATTATTGTTGTGATGCAAAGGCAAGCTCCAACTCCCTCTCACCACTGATTTTTTGTAGGCACCAACCTATAGGAGGCTCCTACCTCAATTCTGCAAGCTACAACTTGCAAGGAAGCTCCAACTCCCATCAATTTTCTGCAGGCACCAACCTACAGGAGGCTCCAACCTCAGTTAGCTACAACTGACATTTATCAAGCTACAACTTGATGTGGAAGCACCAACTCCCATCTATTTTCTGCAGGCACCAACCTACAGGAGGCTCCTACCTCAGTCAGCTACAACTGACATCTATCAAGCTACAACTTGATAGGGAAGCTCCAACTTCCTTACTCTTTCAAAAGAAAAACACTTGTTGATTTACCTTGGATATCAGCTCTGTTCTGTACCTTCTCTTTTGCTATTCATCAATCCTCATATCAGCCCTGCATCATCTCTGCTTAGCCCCTCCTTCTTCTCTGCTCAACTCCTCCTTCTTCATGTCTTTTCTCCTCAATTCTTCATACTCTGTATTCTCTATATTCACACTCTCTGACCTCTTGCAGCTTTCTTATTTTCTTCAACTTTCTTCAATTCTGCTGCACGCTCTCTCCTTTTCTCATTCTGTTTTCATCAATTACATCTCCCCTTGGATATTACCCTGTTTTATACAAAAAAAGCTTCATGGTTGTTTGTATTCCACTGGGAATTCGAAATGGACGGCCATGTCTCTTTGCCTTCTGCCTTCTCATCTCTTTTCAGCTCACTCAGAAAAATGTAACTATAGGTACCAATTTAACATTACAGTGGGATATTTGTTCTCTTCTGGAGACTTTCCAACGCATCACAACAATATAAATCAATTAAAACATTTACATTCAATTACAATGAGAATTCCATCTCAACTCATTTAGTCTTTTGGCTCGTTGTGCATTTGTCTTTTCTTTGACTGTGTCTGTTTTTTCTGTGACAGTGTCTTTGTCCCTTTTGGCTCTGTTTGATTTCTTGTCCTCTGCTGTGGTGTAACTGCTGGATACACGTAACTGAGCTTTTTATACCAGCTGATTGTAAATGTACATAGTACGTGTCTTGTTGATGTGGCCAGTTTCGCAAGCGGAACATACATTCATCACAATTGTTTTATATTAATAATCGCCCTCCCATTAAGTCGAGGCATATATATAACCCACGGACCATGCGGTACATTGCAACAGAGTTATATATATATAATCCAACTTCAGCTCTTGGCATAAGTTTAACATACAAACTGCCCTTTTAGGTATGACTTAAATCAATTCTCGGCGTATATAACAAAACCTGTTTAAACATATAAAAACTCCTTTCGGTCCCAGCTAACACGTTTTCAAATGCGATTGACCTGATGCGATGCGATTAATCGCAATCGCAAACTTCTAATTGCGATAGTTGCTGTGCAGTTTCAACCAACTGCGATATTGCGATATTGCGATAGTTGCGATATTGCGATGGTTGCGATATTGCGATGTTGCGATAGTTGCGATATTGCGATGTTGCGATAGTTGCGATAGTTGCGATATGCCCATACTGCGATGCTCCGATGCGATTAGGAAAGGGTCCCACCATATAAGGCTTTGTTGCCTTTGGTTCTTTCGATCTCGGGCTTAATAATATCTCGGGCTTTGTATTGTAGTCCTGGTCCTTTGTGTATAAACCACTCCATATATATATATATATATATATATATATATATATATATATATATATATATATATATATATGCCTTGTATTTTAACCATTTGCACGAGAAACTATGATGTATTCAATTCACGAGCCCACATATACGATTGGCGGAAATTCAATGGAATACATATGCCCGTACCTTTGGTTAAACTCCGTGCCACTTCTGAATGCGATCGTCGTTCAATAAACCTTCATCCAGATCGATGGTATGTATCAATATCGCTCGGCTTCTTAGGTCGAATGTTAACGTGCGATGGCGCGCTTTGATAGTGGTTTTCGTGCGTCCACCTTTGCTACGTGTCGACGTTTCTATGGAATCGCTCCCCAACCAAGAATTACCACTTATCACCGAAAGGCGGTGCGATGAAAACCATAAACCACCGTCACTTTTTACTTCAAACCATGCTCACTGTTCCTCTCGGTCACAGTTCCGCTTCTCCACTCCAGATTCCACTCAGGTTCCACTCCAAGGTTCCGCCTTATGGTACTTTGGTTCTTTGTATATAAAGCACAATATATACTTTGCCACTGGAGTATACGATTCCCGGAATGATATTTATATTATATATGCATTGCATTACTGCTCCAATCTTTAGTGTATCTTCCAGCGGGGGAGGTGATTCTCAGAATTTGTTTGTATATATATACTTTGCCAAAATAGCGATTCTAGAAATTTTCTGCTCTACCTCTATATTTTTGCGATAACGGCTCTGCCTCTACCTCTGCCTCTATATTCGCTACCTCTACCTCCCCCTCTGCTGCTCGACCTTTGGCTTTCATGTGCAATTCCTCAACACAGTCTCTTGGTCCATACTTGCAATTACCAACGACTCATTTCTATTCATAGTTCCTTAACACAGGGTATCATACGCTTTCAATAGAGAACATGAACGCAATTAATTTAATTCTACACAGGGGCATATAACAATCCTTCCCTGTATTATAACCATCAACTATAAATCGACCTTCCTCGGATTCTCATATAGACTAAGCACCTTCGAATTATACATAGAGAGCGTAGGTTCACACACATTCATCTATTAAGTCCTTAACACGGATTTAACCATACAGGTTCTTCATGCGCTCACTTCAAAACTTCTAGTTGGACAGATCTTCAATCTGATGGCCTTCTGCTACATTGCTCTGTCCCTAATTCTTCCCCAGGTCTATGCAGCTCTATGCTGTTCTACGCCCACTGATTCACTTCTTGTTTCTTCTTCAATACATTGCTTCCTCTGCGCCTTACTTCTCCTTTTGTTGCCTCTTCTACCTCTCTGTTGCCTCTGTAACCTGGTCTGCTTCTTTTTGTTGCCCTACTTCTTTAAATGGCCATGTCTCTGCTTCTCGACTATCTCTACATCTTGCTGCCTCTTTTTCTATTTCTGTTTCAGGTGTTCCTCCTTTTCCATCTCCTTTTCCATTAATGACAACATTTCCAACAGTCTCCCCCTTTGGCATTGATGGCAACACATCCACCAATAATCCAATGCTTCCTCCAAGTCTTCCTCTGCCTAGCTTCTTTTAGAAGACCCTTTCTTCTATTACCTTCTTTTCCTCCCCCTTTGACATCAATGGAAAAGGGTTGCACATTTCTCAGTGCTGATTCTGTCTTTGTATTTCCTCTCTCTGAGTTATGTTTAGGCCCTCTTCTTCTGACTGTGTACCTTGCTGCTCCAGACTGGTGTATAAGAGTTGTTGAGAGAACACTTTTAAGAATATTTGAACTTGTATATACACATTAAGTCGATATCATTCCAAAGCATAGACTCCTTGCACTTGTATAGAGAGTAAGTAATGACAGCTATATATAGTCAGACTTGTATAATAAGAGATGCATTATTGGATCAAGACTTAAAGATTGTGAATGCTCCGAGTGACATATCAGGCTTGCTTCAACTATACTTTGGTCTATATCTGATGTAGTGTGCCAATACCTTTCTATTGAGTAAGATTGTAGATGGAATAAGTCTTCTCTTGCAATACTCATCTGCAGTACCATACCTGTTCAATTATAATAATGATGCCAATATATCTTTTATTGCTATGGTACACCTTTCCTGCCTGTTGGTGATGATATGAGCTAGGATGCTGACAAGGATATTACATTTAAAGACTGAAAGGTCCTTGTTGCTGTTGTGAACAATGAATCAAACCAGATTTTACAGCTTATTATAAGAATAGGCAATATCTTTCAATATTAGAGGCAAACTGACTTTTACTGCTTGCACTCTGTATTTTCAAAATAATCCCTTCAATGTACTGTTCAGTTTCACTTATCAACCATGCAGATTTATTTATGACATAATGGTATGTATGTCAATAATCAATCTCTCTTTACAGGTGGATTACCAGTAAATCTTTTAAAACACATACATGGACTTTTAAAACTTTTCCCTTAAATCTTATTTACACCTTCATTTCATGGTCAACTTAATATGTGAGCAATCTTAATTTGTGAGCAGCAAGTATCAAGCAGATTTGTTAATGTAACAGCAGTCTTAATATGCAAGAACCATGTATTAAGCAGATTAGATAAACCACATCAACACATAGACATTATACACAGACACCAGATATAAGTGGAAACCCATAAAGGGAGAAAACCACATGTTATTATTGTTGTGATGCAAAGGCAAGCTCCAACTCCCTCTCACCACTGATTTTCTGTAGGCACCAACCTACAGGAGGCTCCTACCTCAATTCTACAAGCTACAACTTGCAAGGAAGCTCCAACTCCCATCAATTTTCTGCAGGCACCAACCTACAGGAGGCTCCAACCTTAGTCAGCTACAACTGACATTTTATCAAGCTACAACTTGATTTGGAAGCACCAATTTCCATCTATTTTCTGCAGGCACCAACCTACAGGAGGATCCTACCTCAATCAGCTACAACTGACATCTATCAAGCTACAACTTGATAGGGAAGCTCCAACTTCCTTACTCTTTCAAAAGAAAAACACTTGCTGATTTACCTTGGATATCAGCTCTGTTCTGTACCTTCTCTTTTGCTATTCATCAGTCCTCATATCAACCCTACATCATCTCTGCTCAGCCCCTCCTTCTTCTCTTCTCAGCTCCTCCTTCTTCATGTATTTTCTCCTCAATTCTTCATACTCTGCATTATCTATATTCACACTCTCTGACCTCTTGCAGCTTTCTTATTTTCTTCAACTTTCTTCAATTCTGCTGCACACTCTCTCCTTTTCTCATTTTGTTTTCATCAATTACATCTCCCCTTGGATATTACCCTGTTTTATACAAAAACAGCTTCATGGCTGTTTGTATTCCACTGGGAATTCGAAATGGATGACCATGTCTCTTTGCCTTCTGCCTTCTCATCTCTTTTCAGCTCACTCAGAAAAATGTAACTGTAGGTACCAATTTAACATTACAGTGGGATATTTGTTCTCTTTCGGAGACTTGCCAATGCATCACAACAATATAAATCAATTAAAACATTTACATTCAATTACAATGAGAATTCCAGCTCAACTCATTTAGTCTTTTGGCTCGCTGTGCATTTGTCTTTTCTTTGACTGTGTCTGTTTTTTCTGTGACTGTGTCTTTGTCCCTTTTGGCTCTGTTTGCTTTCTTGTCCTCTGCTGTGGTGTAACTGCTGGATACACGTAACTGAGCTTTTTATACCAACTGATTGTAAATTTACGTAGTACGTGTCTTGTTGATGTGGCCAGTTCCGCAAGCGGAACATACGTTCATCACAATTGTTTTATATTAATAATCGCCCTCCCATTAAGCCGAGGCATATATATAACCCACGGACCACGCAGCACATTGCAACAGAGTTATATATATATAATCCAACTTCAGCTCTTGGCATAAGTTTAACATACAAACTGCCCTTTTAGGTATGACTTAAATCAATTCTTGGCGTATATAACAAAACCTGTTTAAACATATAAAAACTCCTTTCGGGCCCACCTAACACGTTTTCAAATGCGATTGACCTGATACGATGCGATTAATCGCAATCGCAAACTTCTAATTGCGATAGTTGCTGTGCAGTTTCAACCAACTGCGATATTGCGATATTGCGATAATTGCGATATTGTGATATTGCGATATTGCGATGTTGCGATAGTTGCGATATTGCGATGTTGCGATGTTGCGATAGTTGCGATATGCCCATACTGCGATGCTCTGATGCAATTAGGAAAGGGTCCCACCATATAAGGCTTTGTTGCCTTTGGTTCTTTCGATCTCGGGCTCAATAATATCTCGGGCTTTGTATTGTAGTCCTGGTCCTTTGTGTATAAACCACTCCATATAAATATATATATATATATATATATATATATATATATATATATATATATATATATATATATATATATATATATATATATGCCTTGTATTTTAACCATTTGCACGATAAACTATGATGTATTCAATTCATGAGCCCACATATACGATTGGCAGAAATTCAATGGAATACATATGCCGTACCTTTGGTTAAACTCCGTGCTACTTCTGAATGTGATCGTCGTTCAATAAACCTTCCTCCAGATCAACGGTATGTATCAATATCGTTCGGCTTCTTGGGTCGAATGTTAACGTGCGATGGTGCGCTTTGATAGTGGTTTTCGTGTGTCCACCTTTGCTACGTGTCGACGTTTCTATGGAATCGCTCCCCAACCAAGAATTACCACTTATCACCGAAAGGCGGTGCGATGAAAACCATAAACCGCCATCAATGTTTACTTCAAACCATGCTCACTATTCCTCTCGGTCACGGTTCCGCTTCTCCACTCCAGATTCCACTCAGGTTCCACTCCAAGGTTCCGCCTTATGGTACTTTGGTTCTTTGTATATAAAGCACAATATATACTTTGCCACTGGAGTATACGATTCCCAGAATGAGATTTATATTATATATGCATTGCATTGCTGCTCCAATCTTTAGTGTATCTTCCACCGGGGGAGGTGATTCTCGGAATTTTTTTGTATATATATACTTTGCCGGAATAGCGATTCTCGAAATTTTCTGCTCTGCCTCTGTATTTTTGCGATAACGGCTCTGCCTCTACCTCTGCCTCTGATAACGGCTCTGCCTCTATATTCGCTACCTCTGCCTCTCCCTCTGCTGCTCGACCTTTGCCTTTCATGTGCAATTCCTCAACACAGTCTCTTGGTCCATACTTGCAATTACCAACGACTCATTTCTATTCATAGTTCCTTAACACAGGGTATCATACGCTTTCAATAGAGAACATGAACGCAATTAATTTAATTCTACACAGGGGCATATAACAATCCTTCCCTGTATTATAACCATCAACTATAAATCGACCTTCCTCGGATTCTCATATAGACTAAGCACCTTCGAATTATACATAGAGAGCATAGGTTCACACACATTCATCTATTAAGTCCTTAACACGGATTTAACCATACAGGTTCTTCATGCGCTCACTTCAAAACTTCTAGTTGGACAAATCTTCAATCTGATGGCCTTCTGCTACATTACTCTGTCCCTAATTCTTCCCCAGGTCTATGCAGCTCTATGCTGGTCTACGCCCACTGATTCACTTCTTGTTTCTGCTTCAAGACATTGCTTCCTCTGTGCCTTACTTCTCCTTTTGTTGCCTCTTCTACCTCTCTGTTGCCTCTGTAACCTGGGCTGCTTCTTTTTGCTGCCCTACTTCTTTAAATGGCCATGTCTCTGCTTCTCGACTCTCTCTACATCTTGCTGCCTCTTTTGCTATTTCTGTTTCAGGTGTTCCTCCTTTTCCATCTCCTTTGCCATCAATGACAACATTTCCAACAGTCTCCCCCTTTGGCATTGATGGCAACACATCCACCAATAATCCAATTCTTCCTCCAAGTCTTCCTCTGCCTAGCTTCTTTTAGAAGACCCTTTCTTCTATTACCTTCTTTTCCTCCCCCTTTGACATCAATGGAAAAGGGTTGCACATTTCTCAGTGTTGATTCTGTCTTTGTATTTCCTCTCTCTGAGTTATGTT
This sequence comes from Pinus albicaulis, assembly GCA_034641835.2. Lineage (NCBI taxonomy): Eukaryota > Viridiplantae > Streptophyta > Pinopsida > Pinales > Pinaceae > Pinus > Pinus albicaulis. Next base: position 1,413,407,797 of record CM076572.1, on the reverse strand, counting down.
TAGGCCCTCTTCTTCTGACTGTGTACCTTGCTGCTCCAGACTGGTGTATAAGAGTTGTTGAGAGAACACTTTTAAGAATATTTGAACTTGTATATACACATTAAGTCGATATCATTCCAAAGCATAGACTCCTTGCACTTGTATAGAGAGTAAGTAATGACAGCTATATATAGTCAGACTTGTATAATAAGAGATGCATTATTGGATCAAGACTTAAAGATTGTGAATGCTCCGAGTGACATATCAGGCTTGCTTCAACTATACTTTGGTCTATATCTGATGTAGTGTGCCAATACCTTTCTATTGAGTAAGATTGTAGATGGAATAAGTCTTCTCCTGCAATACTCATCTGCAGTACCATACCTGTTCAATTATGATAATGATGCCAATATATCTTTTATTGCTATGGTACACCTTTCCTGCCTGTTGGTGATGATATGAGCTAGGATGCTGACAAGGATATTACATTTAAAGACTGAAAGGTCCTTGTTGATGTTTTGAACAATGAATCAAACTAGATTTTACAGCTTATTATAAGAATAGGCAATATCTTTCAATATTAGAGGCAAACTGACTTTTACTGCTTGCACACTGTATTTTCAAAATAATCCCTTCAATGTACTATTCAGTTTCACTTATCAACCATGCAGATTTATTTATGACATAATGGTATGTATGTCAATAATCAATCTCTCTTTAAAGGTGGATTACCAGTAAATCCTTTGTGCTAAAGTAGAATTTTTAAAAAAAAAACTTTTGAGCTTCAGGTGGTAATCACAGCTAGTCATTTATTCTTCAAATACTTTGATTGTTTTATCAAAATGAACTTCCACAAAAGCATATTCAATATGTTTAATTGAAAACTCAGCAAGCAGACTTCACACAGTTTTGTAACTGATCTTAAGAAAGAGGTCTTGAAGATATATATGTACTGATTTCAGGATGGCATGCAGTTATATCTAGAAAAAGATATTGCTTCGGTGCTCAATATACTATTTCAAGTGTAAATCAGATACTGATCCTTTAGCACTGCTACTGCCCTTTTCATGCTGAATGCAGATAACCCTGGGAATTTTACCTTGATGCATTCTTGCCATAGTCCTTTGATTCTGTGGACCTGCATCATACTGTTGCTTCACTGAGAATGCTTGGTAATTTGTTGATAAGCATGCTTCTTGTACTTAAACATCAATTGATATTACTTTGATAAACCATGTAGAGATTTCACTTTAGCTAGCACATGTACTCATAGTTTCTACTATTGATCTTTTCACAATTCAACTGTTCTGACATGATGATCTTTGTGAAGACATTTTCAATTTCTTTGCTTGGAATCTTCAAGGGCAGATCACTCTCTTAACTGTACTCCTCCAAGGGAAATTTTCATAGATGAAGGAAGTAAGGATATTAATGATGACAAGCACTTTTCTTACTCATTCTTCTTAATGTGTTTCATTGTCAATTCTAGCAATATGATGTACATGTTAGCCACCTATAAAATTTGTTATACCAAAAGGTGGCTAAATCTTTTTGGAGCCTCCAAAGAACAATTTTATCACTAAAAATTGTTGGCTCTTGAAGTCTCTTGAAGGCCTCATGCCTCTGTCCAGATCCCTTATTGCTGTTTACATCCTAAAATCCTATGAAATCCTTCAAAAAATCCCAAGTTAAATACTGCTACACAGGACCCCTTTCCCTTCCTTTTCCTCAAAGCTAATCTCCTCTTCTTTTTTCTCCATTCCCCCATGAGAACCTCACAATTTCATTGTTTCTTCTTTTTCCCCTCTCCCAGATCTTTTTCCTAAGGTCTAAGACCCCTTCTTGGCCTTGCCGAAACCTTCATTTCCCTTTGAAAACTATTAAAAACCATCAAAATGCATATTCCCTATGCATTGGACTTAAGCCCCTCGGGCTAAATCCATAACCTTCTTCCACCCATAAGCCCGAGTGCCAGAACCTTCGCTAAACCTATCGGGCGCTTATCTTTCCGAAGAAATTCCTCCAATGGAATTTTTCAAGTTTAATCCATTTCTAATGTTTCCACCCATATAAATTTCGGAAATGATATGCACCGTCGATCTGCTCTGCAGATCGGACGGCGTGGCACGCGACTTGTCCGGTGGGCCCCCCCCAGCCATACATCACTTCTCAAATCCGCCTGGTTTTTTCCGCACCGCCTTCGTACGAAAGGTGGTTTTTAACCCGACAGCCAACGATTCCATACGCTGGCTGCCACGTGTCCTTCGCCTTGTTTCAAAAGCGAGGAATAAAGTCAGTCCCCTGTGCGTTATCCATCATACCATAACCGCCCAGCGAAATCGATGATAATCGTCTGATCTGGGCCCGCTGATCCAACGGTCGATGATCGCCCAAGATGCCCGACCTTTAACCAAAGCGCCCGCTCGATAACCAAGCCGTCGCGTGGTGGGAAATCAATCTCTTCCGTCGATCTCTGCAGATCGATGGTCCCCATTCAATTTCCTGATTCCATTCCCCAGTCAAACTCCCTCCACCGCCGACTTTCTCGATCGCTCCCGACCGTCGATCATAGCGCGATCGACAGTTCAGATTGCCCCGCTCCTCCGCACACCCTCCGATGCAGATTTATCCACATAAACGCAGGATTTCTTCATTTTGTTTGTATTGTGCAGGTTTAAGGTTTTTCTGATTTAAATGGAGAAATTTCGTGGGACGAGGATGACGATCCTCTGCCTTTCGAGTACCTTAGGGAAATTATCCACATGGTGCAGTACTTTATTGCCAACGAGGTTTCATGAGACTTTGCTGCTATACACCCCTGTTAAACCTAGAAAACAACAAAGAAATTGCAGAGAAAGAGTATCAGTTGCAGAAAGACCAAAGATGTGCCAGCACAGAAGATTGAAGACAGTTTTATGGGGATTATGGCTAAGACTGTTATCAAAAGCCTAATCCCCAACCTAAAAACACAGTTCAAAAAAAGAAAACCTAAAAGTGTTCATCAGACATTTTGCCTCCACCGCCATATCTGAGGCAAATTGATTCCTCAACCACTGCAGTGCCACCTATTGCCTCAAAACGCTCAATTCGAGGCTAAATTTATTGAACAAGATCAGATATTTTGCCCCAACGCAGCCGAAGAATTACTTCTGCCAGGAATTTAATGAAGGAATGTCTGCAAAGTAACCCTAAGACCACACAGAGCCTCAAAGGTCAACAAAGGCTCCTTCCGAGCTTCATTCATAAGTGTAAAACAGTTAATGCAGTGGAACACCTGTATAGTTTCTTCATTAGGCCTCTCAAAGGCCATGAAGACATTATCTCTGTATTAATTGTATTTTGAGATCTTTTATCAGATCTCACCTCCTCATCCTTCTATAAATACTTTAGTAGAAGATGAGTGAGGGGTTGGTTGCTAATGTAATTGCTGGAGCATTGTTATGTAATTTGAGCTGAAGACTTATGTCTGTAAATAGTGTTTTCACTGGCTCTTGGAGCTCTGCTTCTAGCAGATAAGTTAGGTTGTGAAAGAAAGATGAATTAAAACATTGAACTTGAAGATTGTAACTGGTTTGGAGCATCAATACAAGCTGATTTATGGGATCCTGGTCTATGTTGACGGTGATGTTATTCTTCTTGTAACTTGTTATTTTATTTCTGTTTTCATCTTGTTTCATTTTCCACTATAAAGGACAGTTTAAACAGGGTTAGGACCTACTGTATACCAGTAACCTTCTCTGGCTGAGAAATCTTTATTTAAATGTTTTCTTTCCAATGTGTTATTTGAAAATGATTTAATTCAGTTTAGGCATAAGAATGCTGGCGTTCCCTCGTCTTATTGCTTTAGTTGGATATTGTTTTTTGAATGTTATTTTCAATATATGTTGTTTGAAGATGAACTGAGGAAGATATGGTGAGCCCTGGTCCTAGTCTTGTCTGATCAAACTGTCTGATTGTTTCCCTTAGAATGTGTCAAAAGCTGACTAGTTTCAAAGTACTTATCAGATCTTAGGCCATTCTGTGTTATCTCTGTGATTGTCTTGGAAGTAACTAAGTAAAGAAGATCTAGGAGAGGATTTACGGTGAGCCCAACCCGCTAGCTTCTACTCCAAAGGTTGCCTTCAAGTTTCCCTTTGTTTTTAGATGTTTTCTATTGGAAGTATATCAAAGGCTGGATAGTTTCAAAGTACTTACCAGATCCTAGTTTTCTTCCATGTTTTTCTCAAGTGCCTGGTCAAAGGCTGGCTAGTTTCAAAGTACTTACCAAATCCTGGGCTACTCTTTGTTCTGCATCTGTTATTTCCCTTCTTATTGTATCACTTCATTCCATAAATCACAACCTTCAAAGAGATCCTTAGACATAGATGACTTGCCCCATAGACCACTCTTGCCTCTTGCTGTTCCAATTAAATCCTATTATGACTCCATAGCCCAATGGACTGAAAACCTGCCCTCATATTTTATCTTGATCAATGCTTATTCTTGGTGCTTGCAACTTCTCACCTTTGAACCTATTTGCATATAGATCTTTCCACCTCAAACAGCAACTATGTTCAACCATCCAAAAACAAAACAAACACTTGGACCTCATAACTAGCCTAACATCATTATTCTAAACTTCAAAGACAAATCCATCTTTGCACATATTGGAGAGATCCCTCTCCGGATTCAAGAGGGCTAGATCCTAGAATCCCAAAGTTGGTTGAAATGATGTTAACTCTGTGATCGGACTTTTTCCAATCTTTCTTATTACAGAGACCTAACATTTCTGGCGACTCCGCTAGGGAACGAACCCCGAATCATTTTCATTTAAAGATAATCATACGACATCAAAGATTTGGTTCTTAGAGCATTTTCTTTATTAACCAGCTGGAGTCACCTAACATTTATGGTGACTCCGCTAGGGAACGAACCCCGAATCATTTTCATTTAAAGATAATCATACGACATCAGAGATTTGGTTCATAGAGCATTTTCTTTATTAACCAGCTAGAGTCACCTAACATTTCTGGCGACTCCGCTGGGGAATATTTTTGAGTTCATAGTTGCTTGGCCAGATTTTATAGACTCTTTAGTTTTCCATACAACCACAGAAACTCAGAAAAAACCCAAAAATATTTCAGATTGGTATCTAATAAACATGGTGGTGGAACCATAAAACATTTTACCTCCTTTGGGGCTAAAACATTTTCCACCTGGCGACTCCACACTCTGAAACTCCCAGAAGACCAAATGACTCCACTGGTAGAAGACCCTGAACTGATTGACCAGACACAGTGACCTCTTTCTGGATTTACAAACATGATTCCAAGAATACAACGAAGATATGCCCCAATGAGTAGAGATCATATCCCTGGGTTTCCACATAGGATGCCCCAAGTGAATTGGGATGACAACCTGCCTGGTTTTCAAGGTGAAAAGTTTGATAACCCTTTATTACATCTTATCAAGTTTCACACACATGTATGGAGGTTGGAAGTTGAGTGGCATGAAGACTGCCTAATGAAAATTTTCATGTTAACATTAGAAGGAAAAGCTAGGGATTGGTATGAATGCTTAAGATCTAGTAGTTTGTTTTCTTTAAGAGACCTTGAATATGTGTTCTATGAGAACTATAAATAAAACACTACATCATTATCATTGGGTGCAATATATTATGATCCATCACAAAACATCACCCAACACATTATAGATAATGAGGAAGCTTTGGAAGAAATGCATCCTGGAGATCTTTCAATAGCCATTCATGAGTTTAATCTCCTATTGAAAAATTTTAAGAACATAGATGAATCAATTGAGGAAGAGATGATCCAAGAAATAAAGAACCTTCCTCAAGATATCCTTGAAAACTCCAATATTGATTCATCATCCCTTATAGCCAAGGCTCAAGAAGACATCCAGCCTCAAAATCATTCTTCACAAGAGACAGAGAACTGTTGTACTCCTATTCAAAGGAACCTATAAACGTCTTCCCCTTTGACAGAAAAAGAGATAGATCAGATTATAAATAAACAGTCGCTCTCTAAATTTTTTTGCGAAACAAACACTCTTGCCCATTCACATAGAGGACTTTGTTGTACAAACTTAGAAATTTCTTTTGTAGATCAAAATAAAAAGGGAACTACTAATATCTCAATATGTTTAACTGATGAAAATATTTATTCTAATAAATTTTCAAACTTCAATCAGTCTTATGATGATGATGATTTCCAAGCAGAAACCAATCATGCAGGGCAACCAGCATTTGATTGGTGTTATGAGTTTCACCATCATCAGCTTGAAAGCCGCTATCATCCTTTTCGATCCATCACTAATGGCTTTCACATAATTGAAAATCAGCAGCCTTTCAACGCAGAAGGTGAAGAGAAGAGCAATAAAGAAATTTTTGAGCAAAAGGATCTTCCTCTTGAAAAAGAGGAAACCTTTAAGTACTCCCCTGCTCAAGAATATAATAACCTCTTCACATAATTTAGTCCATTGAATACGAGCATACAAGGGCCACAAGAGGACAACACTGTCAAATATGATGAGTCCTCCAGTTCAGAAGATGATGAAGATGAAGGAGAAAAACAAATAGAAGACTATCCTGTTGTGGATATATCATCTTCTCAAGAAGAAACTTCTCCCTTCACTGATATTAGTCTGTCATTTAAAGAGCCTGAATTTATATCAGAAGCAAGAATAGATTCAAAGAAAGAAGATATTTCACTGTTTTCTATTTTGCAGGTTAAGAATGATGATACTTCCAAGCTTCATACTGAAGAGATAGTCCTCAAAGCTAATGTCTTGGAAGTAGATGATCTACCAATTGTGGAGGACCAAAAGGAAGAGAATCTTCATCTTTTCTTTGTTGATCCTATGGAAGAGTGTGTGGAAATCCCGACTGGCTCAAATTATCAAGCATTGATCCTTTGCAAAAGCCAGAGACATGAAAACCCGTCACCTTCTATGATAGTCTCGGTTTTGAAGATTAATCTTTAAAATATACTATGGATACCTCTGACAAGCAGCCAGAGTTTCTTCTTCTTCTTGACATTACTCAGCTGGCTGCATTGGCACTTTTGTATCATATGAATATGCAAATACTCCATGTTTAGAATAGGTTAGATAGGAATGTCAATAAAGCTCAGTTTCGAGCATGTAGTTAGTTGTTGCTTTCTGCTTTGGAAAAAAAAAAAAAATCAAGGATTCAAAAATACAAAAACAAAGAAAGAATGAAAAGAGGGCATAAATGAAAACAAGAAAGGCATAGCCCCATGCCAAAAAAGAGAAATAAATCTGAAAGTGTGCAAGCTCAAATGCCACTCCTCAAAAACACACTTCTAGTTAGTCAAACTGTTTAATCTTGACTAGTTAGCTTTAAATTTTTCTGTTGATAGCGTAGTGAATTCGATTTGCCAAACTGTTTAATCTTGGCTTATCAGTAGTTAGTTTAGGATAGAAATAAAGGTTCAAACATGCTCAAAATCTGAACCTAGGTTTCCAAAAGAGAGATGACCCTAAACTGCTTCAAATCCTGAGTCAAAAGAGGAAAAACTGGTTCTAATTTGCCCAAAATTTGAATCAGAGAACAAGGAAGAGACAGTTCAAACAAAAGCAAAATCAGAGCTGTGAAGAAAAGAGAAGGCCATAATGAGAAACTGATCTTAAGCCTTCCATTTTGATTTTAATTTTCTGCAAATAAAAATCTATGTGCAGCTTGTTTTTATGCCATAGATCACAGCAAGTCAAACAGCTTAATCTTGACTTGGCTGTTTTTAAATTTTTGTTGTAGAAATTAGAGAATGAAAGTCTGTTGGACAGTTTAATCCCAACAGAAAGTAGATTAGGTAGAGAAATATCTGAGCTCAACTGTTTAATCTGAGTTCAGGGAGAAATAAGGAGTAGAATTAGATTATTTTTTATGCTTTCAAAAGAATAAAATGTTGTGAAAAGAGTTCACCAATCCAAGTGCACTTTGATGAAGAAAAAATGTTAGATCAGTAGGATTGGGTAGGTAGAAAGTTTGTATTGATGAAAAATCCATTGTTTTCCATGGCTACTAATATATTTTCAAAGAAAAATAATCCCAGTAAAAGACAAGCAGCCCAATGAATCAGGCACAGGTGAGCCTCCCAAAGAATGCAAGTCTGAGGTTCTTGATGCCTTCAAGAAGGCATCATCCCCAAGTGGAGCCACTGTTAGCCACCTATAAAATTTGTTATACCAAAAGGTGGCTAAATCTTTTTGGAGCCTCCAAGGAACAATTTATCACTAAAAATTGTTGGCTCTTGAAGTCTCTCTAAGGCCTCATGCCTCTGTCCAGATCCCTTATTGTTGTTTACATCCTAAAAGCCTCTGAAATCCTTCAAAAATCCCAAGTTAAATACTGCTGCAAAGGACCCCTTTCCCTTCCTTTTCCTCAGAGCTAATCTCCTCTTCTTTTTTCTCCATTCCCCCACGAGAACCTCACAATTTCATTGTTTCTTCTTTTTCCCCTCTCCCAGATCTTTTTCCTAAGGTCTAAGACCCCTTCTTGGCCTTGCCGAAACCTTCATTTCCCTTTGAAAACTATTAAAAACCATCAAAATGCATATTCCCTATGCATTGGACTTAAGCCCCTCGGGCTAAATCCCTAACCTTCTTCCGCCCATAAGCCCGAGTGCCAGAACCTTCGCTAAACCTATCGGGCGCTTATCTTTCCAAAGAAATTCCTCCAATGGAATTTTTCGAGTTTAATCCATTTCTAATGTTTCCACCCATATAAATTTCGGAAATGATATGCACCGTCGATCTGCTCCGCAAATCAGACGGCGCGGCACGCGACTTGTCCGGTGGGCCCCCCCCTAGCCATACGTCACTTCTCAAATCCGCCTGGTTTTTTCCGCACCGCCTTCGTACGAAAGGTGGTTTTAACCCGACAGCCAACGATTCCATACGCTGGCTGCCACGTGTCCTTCGCCCTGTTTCAAAACCGCCGCATAAAGTCAGTCCCCCGCGCGTTATCCGTCAGACCATAACCGCCCAGCGAAATCAATGATAGCCATCCGATCTGGGCCCGCTGATCCAACGGTTGATGATCGCCCAAGATGCCCAACCTTTAACCAAAGCACCCGCTCGATAACCAAGCCGTCGCGCGGTGGGAAATCAATCTCCTCTGTCGATCTCTGCAGATCGACGGTCCCCATTCAATTTCCCGATTCCATTCCCCAGTCAAACTCCCTCTGCCGCTGACTTTCCCGATCGCTCCCGACTGTTGATCATAGCGCAATCGACGGTTCAGATTGCCCCGCTCCTCCGCACACCCTCTGATGCAGATTTATCCACATAAACGCAGGATTTCTTCATTTTTTTTGTATTGTGCAGGTTTAAGGTTTTTTCGATTTAAATGGAGAAATTTCATGGGACGAGGATGACGATCCTCTGCCTTTCGAGTACCTTAGGTAAATTATCCACAGGGTGCAGTACTTTATTGCCAACGAGGTTTCATGAGACTTTGCTGCTATACGCCCCTGTTAAACCTAGAAAACAACCAAGAAATCACAGAGAAAGAGTATCAGTTGCAGAAAGACCAAAGATGTGCCAGCACAGAAGATTGAAGACAGTTTTATGGGGATTATGGTTAAGACTGTTATCAAAATCCTAATCCCCAACCTAAAAACACAGTTCAAAAAAATAAAACCTAAAAGTGTTCATCAGACATTTTGCCTCCACCGCCATATCTGAGGCAAATTGATTCCTCAACCACTGCAGTGCCACCTATTGCCTCAAAACGCTCAATTCGAGGCTAAATTTATTGAACAAGATCAGATATTTTGCCCCAACGCAGCCGAAGAATTACTTCTGCCAGGAATTTAATGAAGGAATGTCTGCAAAGTAACCCTAAGACCACACAGAGCCTCAAAGGTCAACAAAGGCTCCTTCCAAGCTTCATTCATAAGTGTAAAACAGTTAATGCAGTGGAACACCTGTATAGTTTCTTCATTGGGCCTCTCAAAGGACATGAAGACATTATATTTGTATTAATTGTATTTTGAGATCTTTTATCAAATCTCACCTCCTCATCCTTCTATAAATACTTCAGTAGAAGATGAGTGAGGGGTTGGTTGCTAATGTAATTACTGGAGCATTGTTATGTAATTTGAGTTGAAGACTTATGTCTGTAAATAGTGTTTTCACTGGCTCTTGGAGCTCTTCTTCTAGCAGATAATTTAGGTTGTGAAAGAAAGATGAATTAAAACATTGAACTTGAAGATTGTAACTGGTTTGGAGCATCAATACAAGCTGATTTATGGGATCCTGGTCTATGTTGATGGTGATGTTATTCTTCTTGTAACTTGTTATTTTATTTATGTTTTCATCTTGTTTCATTTTCCACTATAAAGGACAGTTTAAATAGGGTTAGGACCTACTGTATACCAGTAACCTTCTCTAGCTGAGAAATCTTTATTTAAATGTTTTCTTTCCAATGTGTTATTTGAAAATGATTTAATTCAGTTTAGGCATAAGAATTCTGGCGTTCCCTCGTCTTATTGCTTTAGTTGGATATTGTTTTTTGAATGTTATTTTCAGTATATGTTGTGTGAAGATGAACTGAGGAAGATATGGTGAGCCCTGGTCCCAGTCTTGTTTGATCAAACTGTCTGATTGTTTCCCTTAGAATGTGTCAAAAGCTGACTAGTTTCAAAGTACTTATCAGATCTTAGGCCATTCTATGTTATCTCTATGATTTTCTTGGAAGTAACTAAGTAAAGAAGAGCTAGGAGAGGATTTGCGGTGAGCCCAGCCCGCTAGCTTCTACTCTAAAGGTTGCCTTCAAGTTTCCCTTTGTTTTTAGATGTTTTCTATTGGAAGTATTTCAAAGGCTGGATAGTTTCAAAGTACTTACCAGATCCTAGTTTGCTTCCATGTTTTTCTCAAGTGCCTGGTCAAAGGCTGGCTAGTTTCAAAGTACTTACCAGATCCTGGGCTGCTCTTTGTTCTGCATCTGTTATTTCCCTTCTTATTGTATCACTTCATTCCATAAATCACAACCTTCAAAGAGATCCTTAGACATAGATGACTTGCCCCATAAACCACTCTTGCCTCTTGCTGTTCCAATTAAATCCTACTATGACTCCATAGCCCAATGGACTGAAAACCTGCCCTCATCTTTTATCTTGATCAAAGCTTATTCTTGGTGCTTGCAACTTCTCACCTTTGAACCTATTTGCATATAGATATTTCCACCTCAGACAACAACTATGTTCAACCATCCAAAAACAAAACAAACACTTGGACCTCATAACTAGCCTAACATCATTATTCTAAACTTCAAAGAAAAATCCATATTTGCACATATTGGAGAGATCCCTCTCCGGATTCAGGAGGGCTAGATCCTAGAATCCCAAAGTTGGTTGAAATGATGTTAACTCTATGATCGTACTTTTGCCAATCTTGCTTATTACAGAGACCTAATAGTACAAAGTGATCATCATTTAAGGTGCTTATGTCTTTTTTCTATTACCATGGCTTCTTGTTGTCTTTTCTTCTTTCATTACTCTGTCAGCTACTTAATACTTTAGATGATCTTCTTTCTCTATAGTTTTCTTTTAGAGGAATTTCCTTTTTCTTCCTAATCTCATAGCTGTTCTCATTACATGGAGCTCTTCTTAGACTACTTTCATGGGGTCTATATATGAACTACTCTCCCCCTGGGATGTTGCTTCATATTTGTCACTAGATGGATTTGTGCTTTGTTTCCTAGAGCAGCTCCCCCTGAGACTAGGCTAGATTTATTATGTTATTGAGATAATAGGCTCCCCTTTTCTCTTTTCTTTCCATACTCTATTGGGGTTCATCATAATGTATGCACTCCTTTCCGATTCATAGTTTTGTTTGATTGGATTGGATTTCATCATCTGTCTGGAGTTCTTTAATATATATGGAAGTTTACAGTATTTAGCTTTGTGACCAAGGTGCATTTGAGCTGATGTATAATATCATCTTATTTGACATAACATAACATCTTATTTGACCAAGGTGCATTTGAGCTGATGTATAATATTTTGTTCCTCTTCTTGAATACATTTTACAATCAACAATTTTGTGTCCAAAATTATTGCATGCATAACAATAGCCATGAAAATGATTTGTGTACCTGGTGGAAGATTGTCTTTTCCCTTTTCTTGCCTGAGATGTTCTTCTTGTTTTCTGCATCTTTTGCTGGTTGGACTGGGTTTTCTTTGTCTTACAATGTGTTGCATCATGTCCTGGTTTGTGGCAAGAGAAACATGTGATATTTTTCATACGAGGAACGAACCTCCTTTGACATCTTCCAAATTTATTCAATTCATATTCAGGAGTGTGAGAGCCCTTTCCAGCTGACTGTTTCATCCTTTCATTCTCTGTCCTACCATGTTGTTGCTTGATTCTATTGGTTTCTTTACAAATCTTGTTCTTGTTGGGTTCTTCTTCTGTGGGAATCTTCTGAGCTACTTCATTTTCCTTTACAGCTTTTACAAAGATGATTTTCTTGTTATCTTCTGCCTTTGACTTACTAGTTTCTCCTTCATATCCTATCCTAGTCTTTATGATCGGTGACCTTTGTGCATTTAGAATCTGTTCCAACTGTCCAGAGCCTTTCATTAGAGGTGTATTCATTAATAGTTCTCTTTGGGCTTTTTCTAAGTTCTTTCTTAGGCTCACTACTTCTTCTTCCAATCTTTCACATTCCTGACTTTTCTCTCTCATTTGTTGCAGCAGAGTGTCTTCTACTTTCTTTGCCTCTTCAAGCTGTGTCTTTAGGCCAATAATTTCTTTCCTATCTTCATATTCTTTCTCATCACATATTTGTACCAATCTCTTAAGGTCTTTGTTTTCATTCTTCAATTTTTCTATTTCAGTCAGAGCTGTGTCAAGTTTGGATTTTTCTTCAGCTGCAATTTCTTCATGGCTCTTACTACCATTCACACTAGCAGGTACCTCATTTGATTGAGCATCTTATTTTTGACATGAATTTCTCTTTTTCTTAATTCTCTTCTCCTTTTTTACAATGCAATCCTCAGTGTCTACTCCATGCATGAAATTCAGTCTATCCCAAATTTCTTTTGCTGAAGTTAAATCCATTATTAACTTAAGATCCTTGTTATGAATATTGTTATATATCACACATTTTTCCTTGGCATTCCTCTCTTGTTCTTTCACCGTGGGTGAGTCTTTGCAGTAACCATCACATACAAGCTTCCATACCTCAGGTTCATAGGCCATTAAACTTGTTTTAACCTTGTCTCTCCATTCAGGAAAGTTTGTTGTATTTAACACAGGTGCATTTTGATAGTCCATGACTCAACCAGATCTCCTTCAACCTATTAAGCTTACACCAAAGGAACCGGCTCTGATACCAATTGTTGAACCCTTAGTTAAACTGAGAGGGGGGGGGTGAATCAGTTTAACACATTCATGGTCTTTTAAAAAAATTTCATTAACACTTATTTACAGCTTCATTTCATGTTCAACTTAACATGTGAGTAATCTTTATTAGTGAGCAGCAAGTATCAAACAGATTTGTTAATGTAACAGCAGTCTTAATATGTGAGAAACAAATATTAAGCAAATTAGATAAACCACATCAACACATAGACATCATGCACAGAGACACCAGATATAAGTGGAAACCCATAAAGGGAGAAAACCACATCTTATTATTGTTGTGATGCAAAGGCAAGCTCCAACTCCCTCTCACCACTGATTTTCTGTAGGCACCGACCTACATGAGGCTCCTACCTCAATTCTGCAAGATACAACTTGCAAGGAAGCTCCAACTCCCATCAATTTTCTGCAGGCACCAACCTACAGGAGGCTCCAACCTCAGTCAGCTACAACTGACATTTTATCAAGCTACAACTTGATGTGGAAGCACCAACTCCCATCTATTTTCTGCAGGCACCAACTTACAGGAGGCTCCTACCTCAGTCAGCTACAACTGACATCTATCAAGCTACAACTTGATAGGGAAGCTCCAACTTCCTTACTCTTTCAAAAGAAAAACACTTGCTGATTTACCTTGGATATCAGCTCTGTTCTGTACCTTCTCTTTTGCTATTCATCAGTCCTCATATCAGCCCTGCATCATCTCTGCTCAGCCCCTCCTTCTTCTCTGCTCAGCTCCTCCTTCTTCATGTCTTTTCTCCTCAATTCTTCATACTCTGCATTCTCTATATTCACACTCTATGACCTCTTGCAGCTTTCTTATTTTCTTCAACTTTCTTCAATTCTGTTGCACGCTCTCTCCTTTTCTCATTCTGTTTTCATCAATTACATCTCCCCTTGGATATTACCCTGTTTTATACAAAAACAGCTTCATGGCTGTTTGTATTCCACTGGGAATTCGAAATGGACGGCCATGTCTCTTTGCCTTCTGCCTTCTCATCTCTTTTCAGCTCACTCAGAAAAATGTAACTGTAGGTACCAATTTAACATTACAGTGGGATATTTGTTCTCTTCCGAAGACTTGCCAATGCATCATAACAATATAAATCAATTAAAACATTTACATTCAATTACAATGAGAATTCCAGCTCAACTCATTTAGTCTTTTGGCTCGCTGTGCATTTGTCTTTTCTTTGACTGTGTATGTTTTTTCTGTGACTGTGTCTTTGTCCCTTTTGGCTCTGTTTGCTTTCCTATCCTCTGCTGTGGTGTAACTGCTGCATCCACGTAACTAAGCTTTTTATACCAGCTGATTGTAAATGTACATAGTACGTGTCTTGTTGATGTGGCCAGTTCCGCAAGCGGAACATACGTTCATCACAATTTTTTTTATATTAATAATCGCCCTCCCATTAAGCTGAGGCATATATATAACCCATGGACCATGCAACACATTGCAACAGAGTTATATATATATAATCCAACTTTAGCTCTTGGCATAAGTTTAACATACAAACTGCCCTTTTAGGTATGACTTAAATCAATTCTTGGCATATATAATAAAACCTGTTTAAACATATAAAAACTCCTTTCGGGCCCACCTAACATGTTTTCAAATGCGATTGACCTGATGCGATGTGATTAATCGCAATTGCAAACTTCTAATTGCGATAGTTGCTGTGCAGTTTCAACCAACTGTGATATTGCGATATTGCGATAGTTGTGATATTGTGATGGTTGCGATATTGCGATGGTTGCAATATTGCAATGTTGCGATAGTTGCGATATTTCGATATTGCGATGTTGCGATGTTGCAATAGTTTCGATATGCCCATACTGCGATGCTCCGATGTGATTAGGAAAGGGTCCCACCATATAAGGCTTTGTTGCCTTTGGTTCTTTTTATCTCGGGCTCAATAATATCTCGGGCTTTGTATTGTAGTCCTGGTCCTTTGTGTATAAACCACTCCATATATATATATATATATATATATATATATATATATATATATATATATATATATATATATATATATATATATATATATATATATATGCCTTGTATTTAACCATTTGCATGAGAAACTATGATGTATTCAATTCACGAGCCCACATATACGATTGGCGGAAATTCAATGGAATACATATGCCCATACCTTTGGTTAAACTCCGTGCCACTTCTGAATGCGATCGTCGTTCAATAAACCTTCCTCCAGATCGACGGTATGTATCAATATCGCTCGGCTTCTTGGGTCGAATGTTAACGTGCGATTGCGCGCTTTGATAGTGGTTTTCGTGGGTCCACCTTTGCTACGTGTCGATGTTTCTATGGAATTGCTCCCCAACCAGGAATTACCACTTATCACCGAAAGGCGGTGTGATGAAAACCATAAACCGCCGTCACTGTTTACTTCAAACCACGCTCACTGTTCCTCTCCGTCACGATTTCGCTTCTCCACTCCAGATTCCACTCAGGTTCTGCTCCAAGGTTCCAGCTTATGGTACTTTGGTTCTTTGTATATAAAGCGTAATATATACTTTGCCGCTGAAGTATACGATTCCCAGAATGAGATTTATATTATATATGCATTACATTGCTGCTCCAATATTTAGTGTATCTTCCAGCGGGGGAGGTGATTCTCAGAATTTGTTTGTATATATATACTTTGTCGGAATAGCGATTCTCGAAATTTTCTGCTCTGCCTCTGTCTTTTTACGATAACGGCTCTGCCTCTACCTCTGCCTCTGATAACGGCTCTGCCTCTATATTCACTACCTCTGCCTCTCCCTCTACTGCTCGACCTCAACACAGTCTCTTGGTCCATACTGCAATTACCAACGACTCATTTCTATTCATAGTTCCTTAACATAGGGTATCATACGCTTTCAATAGAGAACATGAACGCAATTAATTTAATTCTACACAGGGGCATATAAGAATCCTTCCCTGTATTATAACCATCAACTATAAATCGACCTTCCTCAGATTCTCATACAGACTAAGCACCTTTGAATTATACATAGACAGCGTAGGTTCACACACATTCATCTATTAAGTCCTTAACACGGATTTAATCATACAGGTTCTTCATGCGCTCACTTCAAAACTTCTAGCTGGCCAGATCTTCAATCTGATGGCCTTCTGCTACATTACTCTGTCCCTAATTCTTCCCCAGGTCTATGCAGCTCTATGCTGGTCTGCGCCCACTGATTCACTTCTTGTTTCTACTTCAATACATTGCTTCCTCTGCTCCTTGACTGATGCTGCTCCTTACTTCTCCTTTTGTTGCCTCTGCTACCTCTCTGCTGCCTATGTAATGTTGGGAAAAATACTGAGAGGGGGGGGTGAATCAGTATTTTGTGCAGACAATAAAACTTTTTCTTTTTCCTTTCTAAAACACATACACTACTTTCCTGAAGCCAACTCGCATATACACGCGGATTTCCTTTACAGAACTCGCGTATATCCAGTGATCTAACTATGCATTAATTCTTGACTTAAACCATTGCATTATTCAATCATCAGATGTTTGGATGACAGTAAACAGATGCAGAAATAACAGAATAATCATCACACATAAGCAACACACATGAACACCAGGATTTTAGGTGGAAACCCAATTCGAGTGAAAACCACCGTTGTCGTCGTCTCAGTCTTCAATCTTTATTATTAAGAAAACTTCTTACAACCATGTACTGGCGCAGACTCATACCAGCACGCAGGCACCCACCTGCAGAAGGCAACATCCTTCTCTCTTTTACCAGGCTCTCCTGGAAGGAAGCAACAACCCCCTGCTCTCGTTTACCAGCCTCACCTGGAAGGGAGCTACTTCCCCCTGATATTAGCACCACCCTCTACTGGAAGAAAGCTTCTACTTTCAGACTGAAGGCTTCAACCCTCAGATCCACTGCAGACCACGTTTCATCAATTTTCAAACTAGATCAAACAGCTTCAACACAACCCTTCACTTATCATCAAACATACTTTGCCCATTTCATCAACCAGAACAGTGAAACCACTGTAACCAAAATATCAGAGATAACCCAGACTTCAGAATAGATATGCAGAATCACATTCAACCATGAGCAATTATAAGTTTAGATACCATACGCGCCTTTTGTTAAACAGTTCCACATATATACGCGCTTTTCACGAAATGAACCCGCGAATACCTCTGTGCATTTTGCAGAACAATCCTAACTGCCCATACGCGCCTTTGCTTCAACGTATCCGCGTATACACACGCTTTTCATCAAATGAACCTGCGTATAGATCTATAAAAAATATGCTTTGCAGAACAGATTAGATCTATGAACTTACCCAGATTTCTTCAATTTCTTCAATAGGATTGCGCCAAGTCTTCATTATTCCTTTTAGATCATTCTAGAGATTCGTCATTTCCATATCTAAAGATTTTGAGCCTTCCTCATATTCATAGGTGCATCATAGATTCGGATTTATCGATTAAGAACAGAGTTCAACCATGAAGACAAACTTCAGAGTGAAGTATTCATCAAAGCCTAGACACTTGCACACCCCTTGCATAATGAATTTCTTCTCCTTATATAGATCTAGCCTTTTTCAATACCATGAGCCGAAACCACATCCCTTCCGATGGTATTCCTGGATGGGATCAAATAGACAATCCAGCGCTCAATACAATGGGTCAATACCAATATAGTAACCCTTGGTTTTATAAATTTAGAGCGCAATTAGGCATACGTGACTTGGCACGATCTTTTCCGCGTGCATACGCGACTTCCCCTAAACAAACCCGCGTATGCTTTGTGACATACCTTGTTTAACATTCTTCTTGCACATACTAATTGTAGATACATCAGATTTACATCATTAACAAGTTCATCAAGTATAACTTCATCAGATAGGTTGCCATCAAGGACAACACTCTGCATCATATTGCCAATCATCTCATTTCATCAATTAAGTTGCCATCAAGGACAACACATGCCAACAATCTCCCCCTTTGGACTTGATGGCAACCACAATGGTGTTTGATCAATCTCCCCCTATTCAAACACTATGTCATTCTCCCCCTTTGACTTCAAGGGCAAAGGGCGGATCAAAACCATCACGAAGTTTTCCTCCTCATGAGAAAGAAGAGTGTTGTAGATCTGATGGGCACTAAAGTTACCATGCTCCCCCTGAGTTCATGCTGAAAACTTGTTGTTCAATGAAGTACATGACCCTATGACCTTCCTATCACCAAAGACTCATGATTACATCAAAGAGCCAATCAAGGATTTACATATGAGACTCAAGTACCCAACCAAGTGGGTTTACACATTTTGACTCAACTACCCAACCAAGTGGGTTTACAAATTTGAACAAGTCCTTACATGACAGAATATAACAATTTACATCAAAGGTCTCAACATGACCATTACATCAAATTACAAATATGACTTTCTATGACCAAAACCAAAAAGGATTTCAAGAGAGTGATCATATTTTAGAATTGCAATGCCAACAATGTATAATGCTCAGCAAGGCTAATGCTCCCCCTGAACCTGTACATCAGTTTACTCCTTCATCTCCCCCTTAGCTTGTGCATCCTGAACACTTTCAATAGAAGATCATCGAGGCATATTCACCCAATATCAGAGAATGAAACAGAAAATAGAAGAGATAAAACATCACCAGAGATATCAAACAGTACTTTAGTTGCCAAAAAAAAAATGCTGACCCCACAAAATTTGTCAGCAACCAACCATACGTGGCTTTCTGTGTATAAACTCGTGTATATACACGACTGTCTTTCAGGAAACTCACGTATCCAATGTAATCTTCTGAATTTAATCAGATTTGAGAGGCAGATACAACCCCCAACTTCTGTCTGAGATATTCAAACGCTTCCCTAGGTAGAGGTTTGGTAAATATGTCAGCAACTTGTTCTTTGGAGGGAACATACTCCAACTTCACCTTTTGTTTTAGCACTTGTTCTCGTAAGAAGTGATACTTGATGGGAATGTGCTTGGTCTTCAAATGCATAACAGGATTCTTTGAGATACTTATGGCACTTGTATTATCACACATAATGGAGATAGGAGGTGTACATTTGATTTGAAAATCTTGCAAGGTTTGTATCATCCAAAGGAGTTGAGTGCAACAAGATGCGGCAACCACATATTCTGCTTCTGTTGTAGATAAAGCAATCGAACTTTGCTTCTTGCTGAACCAAGATACTAACTGGGGCCCTATATAGAATGCACCACGACTAGTGCTTTTCCGATCATCAACATTTCCAGCCCAATCTGCATCAGTGTAAGCATGAAGAGTAAGATCAGCATTCTTTGGATACCATAGGCCAAAGTCTTGAGTTCCTTGTAGATATTTTAATATTCTTTTGACAGCCTGAAGGTGAGACTCTTTTGGATTATCTTGGAATCGTCCAACAATCCCTACTACATGCATAATGTCCGGTCTAGTCCCAGTGAGATAAAGTAGACTTCCTATCATAGATCTGTATTCTGGTTGATTCACCGTGGGAGAATCATCATGAGAACTGAGATTACATCCGGTTATCATTGGTGTACTTACAAGTTTGCACTCTTCCATGCCATACTTCTTCAAAATTTGCTTAAGGTATTTTGCTTGTGATAAGAATATACCATCTGTAGTTTGATGCACTTGCAAGCCAAGAAAGAATGTTAGTTCCCCAAGTAAAGACATTTCAAACTCTTGCTGCATGACAGAAGCAAATTTCTGACTCATAGATTCTTCATTACTTCCAAAAATGATATCATCAACATAAACAACCACAATCAACAGTTTATCATCTTCAAATTTTGTGTATAGGTTGCTATCAACAGACCCCTTTGAAAATCCTTGTTGATGAAGATATTTGTCAAGACGATAATACCATGCCCTTGGAGCTTGTTTGAGACCATATAGAGCCTTTTTAAGTCCGCAAACAAGTTTTTCATCATTTCCCAAAATGAATCCTTCTGGTTGTTCTATATAAACTTCTTCTTCTAGATCACCATTGAGAAAAGAAGATTTAACATCCATTTGATAAACTTTGATTTGTTGGAAGCTTGAAAAAGCAAGAAACATTCTTATGGCTTCAAGTCTGGCTACAGGAGCAAAGGTTTCTTCAAAGTCTATACCTTCTTGTTGAGCATACCCCTCGCAAACAAGTCTAGCTTTATTTCTTATAACATCCCCATTCTCATTTAACTTGTTTTTGAATATCCATTTAGTTCCAATGACATTTTTGTCATGAGGTCTTGGAACTAATTCCCAAGTGTGATTCTTTTCAATTTGATCAAGCTCTTCATTCATGGCTTGAATCCAACATTCATCTTTGCTAGCTTGATTGACATTGTGTGGTTCAACAGTGGATAGAAATGCCAGATAGCTAGAAGATCCCACAAGAGTCCTTCTTGTTTGTACACCTGATCCCTTGTCACCCAAAATTTGAGATTCTGGATGGTTCTTTTGAACATATCTGGATGGAGCTTTTCCAGATAAATCATCTCCAGATTCTTCATTGGGTTCACTGTCTGTATCATTTCTATTTGAGGTATAGGGATATATGTCATCATCACCTTCATCTGTTGTTTGTTTTTCTTCTTTTGGAGCTGCAGGAGACTCATCAATAACAACATCAATACATTCAACAATCTTTCGAAGTCTTCTATTGTAACATTTATATGCTCTACTTTGAGATGAATAACCAAGAAGTATTCCTTCATCTGCTCTTAGTTCAAACTTGCCAAGATTTTCATCATTAATTTTGATAAAACATTTTCTCCCAAAAAATCTAAAATGCTTCACAGTGGGAGGATTACCATACCAGAGTTCATATGGCATTTTGTCACTATTTACACGAACATGTGCCTTGTTGAGAATATTTACCGCTGTATGTGTTGCTTCTCCCCAAAATGTGTCAAGTTTTCTGGAATCATCAAGCATGGCTCTAGCCATTTGTTGAACTGTTCTATTCATTATTTCTGCTACACCATTCTGTTGTGGAGTGCCAGCTAAAGAAAATTGTCTTTTTATGCCATGTTGTTCACAAAATTCAAGGAATTCATTTGATGTATATTCACCTCCTCGATCATATCTAAGACATTTGATTTTTAGATCTAATTCATTTTCAACCAGAGCTTTAAATATCTGAAATTTCTCAAATGCTTCATCTTTGTGTTTAAGCAACCCAATCCAACACATTCTAGAGAAATCATCAATAAATAAGATATAGTATTCTTCACCACGTGGTGACTTTTTCCTCATAGGTCCACATATATTTGTATGAATAAGTTCAAGAGGCCCACTTGATGATCCTTCCTTGGCATTAAATTGCACTCTGGTCTGCTTACCGAATTGGCAAGATTTACATATGATATTTTCAGGAAGAGTAATATTGGGAAGGCCACGAACAGCTTTAAGTCTGCTTGACTTGTTGATTTGAGAGAAGCTCAGATGCCCCAACCTTCTATGCCATAGCCAATTTTCTGAAGATTTTCTCAAGTAACATTGTTCTTTGCAGTTCTTCAATACATACAGGTTTCTTGGAGTTCTTTTTCCTTTTATAATTGTTTTACTTGTATCAAGATCACGTACCACACATTCTTTTGAACTAAAGACAGCTTCATTTCCTTGGTCACACATTTGACTTACACTTAACAAGTTATGTTTTAATCGATCCACATACATGACATTATTGGCTTTCACCTTTTATTTTAGGAAAATAGACCCTTTTCCTTTAATAACCGCAGGTGTATCATTTCCAAAAGTAACATTCTTTTCTTTTTCTAGAGCACTATATGCAAGGAGTTTGTTTTTGTCACCTGTCATGTGTTTTGAGCATCCACTATCAATGTACCATTGATTTTCTTCACCTTCTGCAAATAAAGCTATGCCACAATTTTCAACCTGTAAATCCTTCTTTTTCCATACTTTGGTGCTTGAAGGAACATGTTCTTTTGGCTGGACTTTGCTCCTGCATTCATATTCTTCATGGCAAAAGTTATTGCAATAAGTACAATCAACTTCCTTTTGAAGAGGAGAAAAGTTGTTATAGGTGTTCTTCTTTGTTCCAACATCAATCCTTTTCTTTCTTGCTTCTCTTGTCATGATAGTTTTATATGCAACACATTGAACAGCTTTATGACCAAAATTGTGACATGAGAAACATTGTCCATTAAATTAGAAATTTCTGCGATCATGAAATCTTCTATTTGAATTTACCTGCTGGTTGGTGTTCCTTTGAAAAGTATTCGTGTTGAAGTTCTTTGACTTGAGCTGATCATTCTTTACTTGTGAAGATTCTTTATCCCCTTGCTAAGTGGCAGAATGTTGTAGACCAGTTGTAGCTGCTTTTAGATAATTTGGTGTTGAAGCCTGAGAAGATTCTCTGGTATATCCAAGACCTGTATTTATAAGAGGAGAACGTTGTACCTTGATAATTTCATCTAAGGTTTCAGATCCTTTAGCAAATCTAAGATTCAGAGTCTTTACTTTCTCAAGTTCTTTTCTTAGACTTACCACTTCACATTCTAATTTTTCATTGTGCTTCTTCTCTTCTTCAATCTGATTTTTCAGAGTCTCTATGATTATTTTACTTTCTTCTAAGCATATTTTGAGTTGATTGTTTTCATTAAGAAAATCATTGTCCTCTAGAGCATCCATAAAAAGTATCCTTTTCTTCTTTAGATTCATTTTCAAATGCCATAAGAAGTCTAAGATCTTGTTCACCTTCTTCCTCACTGTCGGATAAACCATCACTGTCTTCATGAGTATAATAACTTTTTCTAGTGCTAGACTGGTTCTTATTTCTTCTTGCTACTCCCTTCCCTTTTGCAAGAGTTTCTTTATGAGGACATTTAGCAGCATAATGACCAACTCTTCCACAATTAAAACATTTGAAAGAAAGCTTACCCCTAAATCGTCCTGTGCCAAGTTGAAGTTTCTTTACAAAATTTGCTTCATCTTCTTCTGAGATATATCCTGATCCTTCTGCTTCTTGTATGCCTTTCCCTTTTGTAGAAGCTCTAAAGACAGCTTCTTTGACTTCAGATGGTCCTCCTCTTCTCATTTCATATGTAGTGAGTATGCCATGAAGTTGCACTACAGTAAGATTTTGAAGATCCTGTTTTTCTTCAAGGGCCGAAACTTTTGACTCAAATTTTGCCGTTAGTGATCTTAAAATTTTCTCAACCAAAGTAGATTCGGCCATTGTTTCTCCCAGATTTCTCATACGATTTACAATATCATCAAGTCGTAAAAAGAAACTGGAAATACTCTCATCACTATGCATCCTTAAATTTTCATATTCAATTCTGAGAGTTTGGAGTTTTGCACTTTTTACCTTTGCATCACCTTCATAACTTAGAATGATTTTGTCCCATATCTCCTTTGTTGTGTTCAGCTGCATGACTTTGACGAATTCTAATTCAGTTAGACTCCCCAATAGAGCATTGACCGCCTTTTCATTTGTTTCATAATTCTTCTTTTCCATTGCATCTGTTGGTACTGTAGCTGGATATTGATACCCTCCTTCAACAATAGCCCATACATCTGCTCCCAGAGACTGAAGATAGGATCTCATCCTTGTTTTCTATAAGATTAAATTGTTTCCGTTGAAGAGCAGAGGCCTAATAGATGTTGTTCCATCTTGATTGGTCATCTTGCTTGAACTTCCTTCTAGCGATTAAGCCTTTTCAGAAGGACCTCCTCTGATACCAATTGTTGGGAAAAATACTGAGAGAGGGGGGGGCGAATCAGTATTTTGTGCAAACAATAAAAAAATTTCTTTTTCCTTTCTAAAACACATACGCTACTTTCCTGAAGCCAACTCGCGTATATACGCGGATTTCCTTTACAGAACTCGCGTATATCCAGTGATCTAATTATGCATAAATTCTTGACTTAAACTATTGCATTATTCAATCATCATATGTTTGGATAACAGTAAACAGATGCAGAAATAACAGAATAATCATCACACATAAGCAACACATATGAACACCAGGATTTTAGGTGGAAACCAAATTCGGGTGAAAACCACCACTGCCGTCATCTCAGTCTTCAATCTTTATTATTAAGAAAAATTCTTACAACCATGTACTGGCGCAGACTCATACCAGCACGCAGGCACCCACCTGCAGAAGGCAACAACCTTCTCTCTTTTACCAGGCTCTCCTGGAAGGGAGCAACAACCCCCTGCTCTCGTTTACCAGCCTCACCTGGAAGGGAGCTACTTCCCCCTGATATTAGCACCAGCCTCTACCGGCAGAAAGTTTCTACTTTTAGACTGAAGGCTTCAACCCTCAGATCCACTGCAGACCACGTTTCATCAATTTTCAAACTGGATCAAACAGCTTCAACACAACCCTTCACTTATCATCAAACATACTTTTCCCATTTCATCAACCAGAACAGTGAAACCACTGTAACCAGAATATCAGAGATAACCCAGACTTTAGAATAGATATGCAGAATCACATTCAACCATGAGAAATTATAAGTTTAGATACCATATGCGCCTTTTGTTAAACAGTTCCGCGTATATACGCGCTTTTCACGAAATGAACCCGCGTATACCTCTGTGCATTTTGCAGAACAATCCTAACTGCCCATACGTGCCTTTGTTTCAACGTATCCGCGTATACACGCGCTTTTCATCAAATGAACCCACGTATAGATCTATAAAAAATAAGCTTTGCAGAACAGATCAGATCTATGAACTTACCCAGATTTCTTCAATTTCTTCAACAGGATTGTGCCAAGTCTTCATTATTCCTTTTAGATCATTCTAGAGATTCGTCATTTCCAGATCTAAAGATTTTGAGCCTTCCTCATATTCATAGGTGCATCATAGATTCAGATTTATCGATTAAGAACAGAGTTCAACCATGAAGACAAACTTCAGAGTGAAGTATTCATCAAAGCCCAGAAACTTGCACACCCCTTGCATAATGAATTTCTTCTCCTTATATAGATCTAGCCTTTTTCAATACCATGAGCCGAAACCACATCCCTTCCGATGGTATTCCTGGACGGGATCAAATAGACAATCCAGCGCTCAATACAATGGGTCAATACCATGATAGTAACCCTTGGTTTTATAAATTTAGAGCGCAATTAGGCATACGCGACTTGGCACAATATTTTCCGCGTGCATACGCGACTTCCCCTAAACAAACCCGTGTATGCTTTGTGACATACCTTGTTTAACATTCTTCTTGCACATGCTGGAGATTCTTTCTTCTGCAACTTCTGTACTAATTGTAGATACATCAAATTTACATCATTAACAATTTCATCAAGTACAACTTCATCAGATAGGTTTCCATCAAGGACAACACTCTGCATCATATTGCCAATCATCTCATTTCATCTATTAAGTTGCCATCAAGGACAACACATGCCAACATGTAACCTGGGCTGCTTCTTTTTGCTGCCCTACTTCTTTAAATGGCCCTGTCTCTGCTGCACGACTCTCTCTACATCTTGCTGCCTCTTTTGCTATTTCTGTTTCAGGTGTTCCTCCTTTTCCATCTCCTTTGCCATCAATGACAACATTTCCAACATCTAGAACATATATATATATATATATATATATCCAACAGGTGTAACATTTTTCATCAATGCACATAGAAAAGCTACTTTCAGTTAATTTCCTAGAACATATCCGGCCATTGGACAGACAAATTTTGTACTAGATTTTCTATCAGGAATAGAGATGTGGGTCAAATCCCACCAAAATTCAGAGAAGTGCTCTGAGTCTCTTGTCTAAAAGGAATCTTCATACAAAACTATATTGTGGATGATTTATTTACATTTCATAATTTTTACCAGAAAAGCCCACAAGAAAAGCTGGTCACAATCAGTCTGTGTATATATCCAGTACATGCAACAGTTTTCATCAATTTTTGGGTAGTTCAATCAAAAAAAGGAATGGAACCTACGACATCTAAAAGGAATGTGTTCATAGTCAAGGGGTTGTTGCCATACCTCATCGTGATATTCTAGCTCGATGAATTCGGGTAAAGGCTTCATTATGTTCATATAGACACAGATCCTAGCATAAGATGTATACCTTCCCCGGAGCATGGATTCTGCTACTTTCAAAAAAAATCCTATGGAGTTCCTGATTCCTTCCAGTATGTATGGATCCTAGAAGTCTACTGGGAGGGAAAATATTTGAACCTAGACTGGGGCCGCCAAAAATTTCTCCTAATCCGGATTATAAAAATTCTCCCAATGTCTCATTAAAATACCTCCATTGCTAAAGAAGTAAGTACTGCATTTGAACACCCTTTCCTTGTGCTCCAGATTGGAAAAAATTACTATGAAGAAACCACGAGTCCCCAATTTAAACTTTATGTAGCCTTTTGGTTGCCATTTGTGTTGGATCCATTTTACTAGATCCTGTTCAGTTGGCTAAACACCTATGCATTTGTAGATTACTGTGTTGTCCTTCATGTACTTCCTATAGTTCTCCAATTTGTTACTGGGTATAATGAATCATGACTTCTTGGTCTCTCGCGGGAGGCATTGTCCCCGCATGTGGGCCTACCATTGAGCCCCTAGTATAGGAGGCCCTTTCCCATTACCGTTCAGGGTACCTGCAAACATCGTTCCTGCGTACTTGTCTCACCACTCACTATATTCTGGTAGGAGGGGATCTCCCCCCTCCCTGCAGGCACACTCATGTCGCCCGTCAGTGCATCAGTCTGAAGAGGGTGCAGGTGCTCAAGTTCAGAGTAACTGATGACGTTCGATTGCAAAGATGTCAAGTTTCCTCAGAAACCCTACCGCAGCTACCTTTAGCTTCAACCCCCATAAAATAATTATATTTAATTAAAGGAAACTTAAATATAAATAAAAAGTGATAGTGAGTTATCATAATGATATATAAAGAAAGTGTAGAGAAATATTCTAGTTGTGACTATGAATAGAATAAAGGAGTTGTGTGAAAAAAGAAGTGTTAACATGTTGTGGGGGTAAAAATGAATATTATTCAAAAATGTAATCACATGTAAGTAAATAAAACTCAATTATATATAAATTGATATTGAGAAATTCTTGGATTTGGAGTAGAATTTTATAAAAGAGTTATGAAAAAATGATATGCTAAGATGTTGTGGGGTTCAATGGAATAAAAATAAATATAAGAAAATATGCTATGGATAATGTGGGTATGAATCCAAAATAAAGAGATTTATATATTTTTTTATTGAGTTCACAATTCACAACTTATAATTTCTTTCCACTTTCTTCATATATCATAATTTTGATCACTCATTGTAAATAAATTGAAAAATATTAAATTCCTATTTTCCCACTTTTTAATGTGGTGAATAAAATATATTTTAATACTTTATTTCATCTTATGAATTGCTCTATATTTACTATGGCTATTGACATGACATATTATAAATATAATTAAATATTGTATCTTAGGATGGGTTTGAATATAATGATGTATGAAAATGAATTAAATACTAAGGAATAGCAGAGAATGATTGATCATTCCAATTTTACTATAAAAGAAGATTTTATCAAAATGAAATCAACTTAATAATTGTTAACATATAATAATATTGTGTTTAGGAGAAAATCTCTTGCTAAAAAAAAAAAAAAAAATATTTTCTTAATTCAAATTAATTTCACATCCTTTGTATTCGAAATAAGGAGATGGAAAAACATAAACATAAAAGGACGTCCATGCTTACTTTGTAAACATCAAGAAGATTACCATAAGGTGTAAGTGATGATACATTTCCCTACTTATAAAAAAAGAAAGGCATTGTATCATGAAAATTCGAATAGTTCACAGAACTTGTTTAGTTTGTTGTAAGTTTGAACCTTGCACAAATAATTCAGACAAACAATTTCTTAGTAAAATATAAAAGATACAATGGAAAATACACAAATTTACACTAAGATTTTATTATAAACACAAACTCTGGAAACCAACAAGTTTTTTTTTTAATTATATTTTATGTACAGTATTACATTACATCTTGCGTAATATGAACCACCAATCCAACGAAAACCATGGGAAAAACCACCATGCATAATAAAACCACAGGAAAAACCACCATGTGACATAAACCTATTTTACCAAAATTGTGGGTAGAAAATCACAAAAAATGGATGCATAAAGCTACCCAAAAAAAATATTTTGGGACACCTCCATGAACCCGGTGTAGGAGGGATCCTCCCTCCTTGCATACCCCCCAACCAAGGGGGGCTAAACAACTACCCCTCTTATTCATGGTGCATATAATTCACGCAAAGAATATAAAACATAACCAACATTTTCTAACACAAAAAATATGTAGTTTAGCTAAAAATAAGTATGGAAAATTGAGACATCTTTGAAATAAAGGACATCAAAATTTTAATTGCAATGTTT
This sequence comes from Pinus albicaulis, assembly GCA_034641835.2. Taxonomy (NCBI): domain Eukaryota; kingdom Viridiplantae; phylum Streptophyta; class Pinopsida; order Pinales; family Pinaceae; genus Pinus; species Pinus albicaulis. The sequence continues at coordinate 1,413,379,037 of CM076572.1, read as the reverse complement.
TTCATTCTTAGTTATATATATTGTACAAGTTCCCTATAAATGTAAACACAAATATGTTTTTCTAATCTAACATTCTTAATACTTTGTTAGACTTTCAAAATTATTATCTATTGCGATGTAATGGTTGATCAATTATTAATGAACAATGGCTAAATTCCCTATATTGTCATATGACCTCGAGAATCAACTATATAGCTCCAATAATGGTTACAACTCATGGAAATTTTTCACATGAAACCTCATGATCATTCACATGTTTAATGAAACATCGTATTAATGATAATTTATCCGTATGGTCTACTATCATTTCTCAAAACAAGGCTATTGCAGGAAATTGGCCCCTATGGCCAAGGTTGAAATCCTTAACAGAATAGACATGAGAAACTCAAGACACTAGCACAAAAATGCATGCAAACAAGGTAATTACTAATCTACTATACATGAGACCTACTTGTAGGTTTGATTATGTAGTAAATCCTTTTGCATATTCTCTCCTCATTTCCCATGAACTTCATGCATGCAACCAACATAGGTGGAAAAAAACCAAGCAATAGAGAATCAAAGCATACATATATCTATTAGCTTAGTTCAACCAAATCTTAGATCATAGAAATGAAATTCATTGCATACAACAATAAGATTGGAACAAGAATGTGTTTCTTTATTATTTAATTCACAACATTGATACATACACATACACCTGGTCCTTGTCACACGCACTGAACATAACCATATTTCATATTCCTCTCTCCTGGGCCGCTTAAGGTCTCCTCACTTGGTCTTCCACTCCAAGGTGAAGAAGAATTAATCACGATATAGGGGAGGGATAAACAAGATAGGAGAACTAGGTTTTCCTAAGGAGAAATGTTTAAAATCACACAAGGAGACTCACATGGATCATGGGAAATTTTCTAGAGATAGGCTACTTATACAAAGAAATGGTTTTTTCATAGCCATGGCATCCTTTTATACCACCAAATATTGGTTTGGGTGGTTAAGGTACAAACTACAACATGTGGCTTTCAATCTAACCCATAAACCCCAGCTTACTATATGATCAAATGTGCACATTTAATAATTTTGTATCCATATTAGATCGTTATATTTTTTTCCATCCAACTTAATAATTTTAGAGTGGAAAAGTGAAGGAAACAACTCACATTACCATTTTTATGGCGAGATCTAGTTTGGAAAATTGGAGTTTGAAACATTTTGGGAGAGGGTTGAGGTATCAAATGACATTTTTTGGTGGTAAAATTTTGTCACTTAAGAGTCACACAATTTTGTGTTATTTTACACACAGGGACCTTTCCAATGGTGCAAGGATCACCTCAATCAAATTACGTATGCAAAATTTATGCCACTTAGAAGTTGACCTTCCTGTTTTGATCACCATAGTTTAAGAGGAAGACATGTCAACCCATAATATCCATGGAAAATAGGCTAGCCACATGATCATGATGAAGAAGACTCTATAAGAGTCAATATTGTAACTCTAGCTAAATTTTGAAGTGATCTAAGTGGATATCGGTGGCCACCCACTTATTCCACTAGTTCTCCATCTGGCAGTTTTTCTACAGTTTTTCATGTGTTGAAGTTATGGTGCCATTTTGAATCCCTAAAAGAAATTCTTTTGATGTGGTGGGATATAAGAGATATCCATAGGATTTGGCCTAGGCCTAGTCAATATGTGTACTTCTTGTTTAGAACTTTCAACAAGATCATGAGCATGCCAAACAGAGACTGTATGCGAAAGTTATGAACCTGGGGGGTTGATGTAACAACTAATCCCATCAGGGCTCACAAAAAATTTTGTGTTTAATCTCCAAAGTTTAGTATTTTGGATGTTTAGGGTTTTCTAATTGTTTCTTATGTTAAAGCGGACTTTCAGCCTCATCGTAAGGGGTTTTGATGAATCGATGTATCCACTGCATATTTTCTCAGAGATAAGCTAGCATCATTTGAGGGAGTTTTTTTTATTCCACATTTTTATAGCTTCAACACATTCCATTTATTAATATAACTCAAGTCTTACCATATCTTTGATTTTTTGTTATAACTTTTTGTTTCCTTTCATTCCCTTCAGAAATATATATGAGTGGTATTAGAGAAATTTTATTTTTATTTATTTATTTGTGCATGTCACCAATGAGGCCAAGGTCTAAATTGTTGGGAATTGGACTACTTAATCCTTTGCAAGATCATCCTCACCGACCCCGACAACCTCCCATGGTAGAAGAAAAGAAAGCTTAGAGGTCAAGAAATCTTATTAAATTATTGCTTGAGAAATCCCTCACACGAAAAAGGAACGCAATGATGAATAATTTTTCCAATATCCTTGGAAACTTGCCAACAACTAAAGCATTTCATTAAGCAGCCCCTTTGGAGGCGTCGCCCCCTTCAAGGTACAAGTTAGTTCTGATATTCGTGTATTCGAAGGCTAGATAGATGCAGATTCTCTAGAAAAACAATTCAATATGTTAGAAGGGTGTTTTTCTATCCACAATTATTTTGATAGAGAAAATAATACCTTTGTGCTCTTTAAGGATGTCCCAAATGTAAAGGATTGGTGGGAGACTTATTGTGAATAAAAGGCCAAAATTGATCTGGTGGATCAATGTTATGCCTAAAACTCAAATTTGTCGAAATGGATCGAAACCAGAGTGAACACGTAAATCTCATCGTTCTAAATCTGGCACAACTCGTTTCATGAAAAACCGACACTGTATGCTCATGTAATCAAGTTCTGTTCATTTTTGGAAACAACTAAAAAAAATTGTTTTTAAGTTTGTAGGCCTGCAAAGTCAGCAGAATGTACTGCTAACTGGGCCCTGAATAGATTGCTTGACTATGTTTAACTGGCCACTCTCTGTTTGACACTTGTCAGGATTTGATTGGCTATGAAATGGTGGAATTTTATTGGTTTTCAGGCTGGTTAGGTGGACCAACCAGGAGGGACCACGTGGGCCACCGAGAGGATTCCACATGGCCTCCTGGTGGCCACTAATTTTTTTTTAGGGCCAAAGAAGCATCCCAGGATTCGAACACAATACTGACCTCCACATAGCCAAGCCTTCTACCATCATTCCCACACATGTTTCTTAACCACAATAGAGTTCACTTCTATTTAAACTTTATTGAATTTTGCAACGGGGGTGGGGACTAGGGTTAACCCCCAACCTCGGTCTACAGAACAGGGTTAGGGGATAACCCTGGCCCATTATATGTTATGGTATTAAAACCCATGAAACCCAAAGTTCTTGTGGCATTGATAACAACGGTGGACAAATCACATGGCGGAGTTATGTTGGATAGTCAGCATTGATTTCCACGATTAAGGTTCTTTGGAGTGGGTGTACACATGCAGGTCGGTCAAAATTGTTGTTTCCGCAGTCCTGTGACCATTAACCACAATCACAACCCGCATTAAAACTTTTCAACTGCAGTTAGAAACCTAGGGTTTGACACTGGCCGGAAAAACCCGAAATCGACGGGGATGAAGACTGATGACACTTGGCGCCTTTTTAGCAAGATAATGGACTTCCCGACTTGATTAACCAGGTGAAAAATTGCACCTGCCATGATGGGAATCTTGCCGACGCGGGGCAAAATTGTCGCCCCACATGCTTGACAAAGTCTGAATTGGTAGGACAGTTTGCAGAAACGTGCGAATTGTAGGGAAAATAGTGCATAAGTTTCATGGGAGGATAACGCATTGAATTTTTATCCTTTTTAGGAGTAGAAAAAGGCTAGATAGGGGTTTTTGATAGTTTTGAAGCCATTGGAGTTATTTTTGAAGCCATTCTGGCACTGTATCTTGATGTAAACACCATTTTTTTGAGCATGATGAAAGAGGCCCAACCATTGGAAGCTAGACCAGGAGATGTAGCCCAGGAGGGGTGAACTCCTTAATCATTTGTTGTTTTGTGTTTGTTGTTATGGCGATATTGTCTCATATTTTTCTTCGAAAACTAAACTTTTAATTCATGTTTATGTGTTTATTAAAATCACATAAGAGGTTAATAACCCTAATTTATTGACTTGCAAAACTAGACATAATCCTCAAATTTTCAATTACAGATCAAAAAAGGAGTCTACAATGTTTGCGGTTGTGCCCATTTAGGGGATATTGTAGGGATGTTATTAAGGAATAAAATTACCTCATTGGAATCTAAAATGACCAATACATGAGATGGACCACACTACAGTAGGAAAGGGACCAAATATTGCTATAGTTCACAAATATCTTCCATACCTTTCACACCAACCTGGGTATCAAATACTCTGAGTGGCATATGGTGCTCAAGTACTACATTGGTATGCATTTGATACATCCGAACAAAAATTAAGTTCCTGTATATCCCCTGCCTAGGAATTTCTTACATATATGCTTTCAAAATTGAGAATAAATTTAAGAAGAAGAAGAAATATTTTGGATTTGTGAATTCCTCACAGTAGGAGCAGGGAAAAGGCAACCCCAACTCACAGAACAGAACAAAAATCTAGGACGGAACACCCCCCGATAACTTGTCTAAGACACAAACAAATAAGGGTAATGGGAAGATGAATAAAGGCATAGGAAAATGGTGTGAGTTATGTAAGAGCCCTTGGAAAAACATTGATGAATGTTTCTCAAAGCAAACATTGGTGGCTGAGATGAAATTCTTGAGTAAAATGCAGATTCTAATTCTAAATCAGATATAGACAAGCGGAAGTAGATCTTGATGAAAAACCTAGTATCATAGTTTCTACCACCAAGGTTCAATAAAGTGAACCCAAATAACCATAGGAAGATGAACATATTTTTCACTCATAGATCTTTGTGAAGGGTGCTTCGTCGCATTTCATTATTGATAGTGGAAGTCAAAAGAACCTCATCTCATCATAGATCATTAAGTGATTAGACCTGTTGACAACACCACACTTGTATCCATACACCATCAAGCGGCTCTACCAAGGGAGAGATATTTGCATCAACTAATAGTGTCGCCTACTTTATGGCATCAAGCCCTTTAAGGATGAGGTATTGTGTGATATTTCCCCCGAATTTTGTGATGTTATTTCAGGCCAACCATAATTATGGAAGCATCATGATGTATATGAGCCTAGACCTCACAATGTTAGTATTATTTTTGGAAAATGATATAACAAAGTTACCAAAGTAATGACACTATACTGAGTTCTCATTTTTTTAGAGGTCGCAAAAAATCATGATTTTCATGCCAAGTTTGAAAAGTGTTTATGCAAAATCAACCATTTTTTGTTGAGTATATTTTTGACACTTTAAATTTTCTTATGTATAAAGTATGGACAATTTATTTTTAAATATTAATGATTTTCATGTCAATTTTGAAAAGTGTTAATGCAAGATCAACCTATTTTTTGGGGGGGCTTATTTTTACAATTTAAATTTTCTTATGTATTATGTATGGATGAATGTTTTAAAATATTGGTGAATTTCAAGTTAATTTTGAAAATCATTGATGCAACATCAACCTTTTTTTTTCGAGGGGGGCTTAATTTTGACACTTTAAATTTTCTTATATCTTAATTAAGCATTTTTTTTTTAATGTTAGTTATTTAACCATTTTACAAGTTTTCTTCTTCTTCTTTTTCTTTTTCTTTCTGAGACATTTGTTTTTTAATGGTTTTTCAAGTTTGTGTTTTGTTGTTTTTCTTTGTAGTGTTTTTTTGCAATGAAATTTACATTTTTTTTTCACAAAGTTAAAGAAAAAATATTTTGAAGTTAGGATTTTTTATATATTTATATATTGTTGAATTTTTTTTTTTGCAAGTCAATATTTTACTATTAATTCAAAGTAGGATCACATCGTGAGAAGTTCTTACAATGAGAAAAAATGGCCTCACTCTGACCATATTTTTTGGCCTCTAGATACATACAAAATAAAGATGACACCATCAGGCACCAAATTTTCCAAAAAACTTGACAAAACCTACTTTCATTCTCATGCATTTTCTGCAATGGGAAAAGCTACTTCATTTTCTTGATTTGTTGGCCTGCGAAACACGTCATGGATGTGGGATTACATGTGCACCATATGAGTGTCGAAGTCATCCATATGAGCCTGGAGATTCTGTTGGTTTCGTCTTAGAGAGGCTTGTCGGTCCATGATTGATCCAATATCTTTTTCTTATAGATGCATTAAAGAATTACATATAACATAGCACTTAAAATTATGAGAACATAAGCACATAAGGCGAAGAAAAAAGAGAACATATCATGCATGAGATCAAGACACAAAATATTGATTACGGAGTTCATCCAATTTGGACTACGTCTCCAGGCCTTGCTCAACAGTGGGGAGGCATTCATTCATTAAGTGGCAAGAAGAAGAAGTACAAGTGAAATTACATAAAGCACCCTTATACCTCCAATCAGGAAAATGGACAAAAAATGGAGAGCTCTGATGCATAAACAGACATCACCGTTGAGATCCTCTCGCCGTGAGGTGTAAAATTGACATAAAATTTTTCGCAAATGGACACTGGTAAGTTCTACAACCCAGGGAATATTTTGATGCCCTCAATATTCCCTGGGCAAGGTTCTGCCCCTCTGGCCCGCTTCTGGTTCCGCTCCTGTTCTACCCTGCCTAGGTGCACTGCACAAATGATGTGATTTTATATAAGGTTGGCGGTGGGCTATTCAAAGTCTGACCCGGTAGTACCCACCAATGGAGTACGTTGGAGAAGGCGGAGGGTCCGGGTTCAAACTCGACACGACCCATCTTGGCAACGTTTTTTACACATTTTTTTTTGGTTTTAATAGTTTTGGGACTGCCCGCTCGAGGGCCGGCCACATGGGCCGGGCGGGGTCGACCCCCGCCGGTCCCATAGTTCATGCTACCTCTGTGTAGCATTAACCAAGGTGTGGGCAGTGAATGGGTCTACTCCACGTGGCTCGACCCAACCGCATCGTGTTATATACATAGAATGGTGTGGGTGTCAGGGGTGGCAGGGTTGAAAGCCCGCCCCCCAACAACTTATTTATTAATATATCGTGGACTTATGCGGGGGTGGCAGGGGTGGCAACCCACCACCCCTATTTTTTTCGTTATTTAAAACCAAATTATAATTTTTAAATTTAATGAAAATAAGGGTTATTGGGATTTTTAAAGAGGCCATAATTTTGCCCATTTTCGAGAGCTAAGTTCCCTGCCGGTTGAAGGAGAATTTGTGGGACACTTAAACTTGGCCCACTGCCCAACTTTAACCAAAAATTTGACTCGCTCTAACTTCTCCATACGGGCTTGGATTCAAAATCCGTTCACACCGTTGGAATCAGGCCAACGAGTACTTCAATCTAAAGTTGGTTTTAGAGCAATCCAACCACTTTGAATTTTGACCATATATGAGCCCTCTCGATCTCCTAAAGGTGTCTGGATCCACCTGGATCAATCATCCCCACTGAGGAGCTTTTGGACCACCAAAATAAATAACACATCCAACACACTGCTTATCCCTGCCAAACCACAATTTCAATCACCTGCACGCAAATCTGGTACATCCTTCGCAATCATATACAACCATACACGACTAAATCAACCCCATGCTTGCCAAGAGTTGATAACACACACTCTTTGGTCAAGGATTACGTAATAGAACCCAATACTTCATCTAATCAAAAGGGAAAAAATATCATTGTTGCATTTTGAAGCGATGGAAGACACATCATCACTTTTAAATTTATTCGCAACGCATGATTTACAAATTGTGGCCATAACAAACTAATACCTATAAAAAAACCATATTTTACTTAATAAAGTAAACGGTTCATCTCTCTGAGGCGGATTTAATTGTGGAATATTTTTTAAGACTGAATTCTTCATGGGTGATTTTTGGGCCTGAAGTGTTTGACATGTAGATCTTTGGTGTTCATCCTTATGGCATTGATCCTTCCTCTTCTAGACTCTCCAGATTGTCTTGGAACGCTTCCTCCCGATGTGCCTCTGATAAGTGCTCATGGATCCCTCACTGTCACTAGAATGTGATTAGGCGCTCTCATCATCTATCGTTGGTGGGTTGCTGGCTGTCTTGGAGCAGTCCCCAACTTCCTTCCTGACATACCCAAGTCCTTCATGACGGGGTAATTCTTTTACTTTCATAGTGCTTATGATTCCTTGGTCATTAACGTTGAGGCCTTTTCCCTGATACCCCATCTTCTTCAACAGTTTGGATCTGATTCCTGTAGTATGTTTTTCAAAATCGACGAAATCGTCATCATAAAAATTATATGAAATCGGAGAAACACTTTTTACATCAAGGGGGTTATGCTGCAGCTTCTCCAAAGCCTCGTCCTTAGCTTGAAACTGGTGTAGCAACCTTTGTTTATCCTTTTCTGCTTCTTGTAGGAGTCTCCTTAGCTCAGTATTCTCTGCTTGAATGCTTTGATTTATTTCCTCAATTTCCTAGAGCCATGTCGCATTGGGCGACCTTTTCATCTTTGGTACATTATCTATTGAAATTTTTGTTTCATCACTCGAATCTAAACCCAAATCAATGGGTCCATATGTTGTGATTCCAAGAGTTGCAATCCTCCTATCGCCACTGGAATATGATCCCAAGTCAATTGGTCTTCCTCGTGAAACTCCCGCAGCCGTGATCTTCTCATATTCCTATGATTCATACTTTGACCTGCTCATGGTGTACCGTCAGGTGCTCTATAGTCTGTAGCTCAGGTGCTCTCTTAGCCTTCTTCGTGTCCCTCTTTCTCACAATGTTTACAAGAGGGATTTGCTCCTATTCTCTTGGTTGTTGTGGCTCTTTTTGGGTGGTCATTGTTTTCATGTGTCTCCCTGCTTTCAAGATGCATGGCCTTCACACCGGCCTCATTGATAGTAGCAGGCTTAAACAATAATAATGAATGTCTTATGTAACCATGTAAAGAACTGATATACTTAGTTACAATATCTAGTGAACCTAACGACATGTCTAAGTTCAATGCTTGTTTTCTAAATTCTTCAGTGAAGTTTTTCACATTTTAGCCTTTGCCTTGCTTTAGGTGTTTCCATTCCATTAATGCTTTTTTATTATAGCCCAATGGGTAAAATTGAGTTTTCAATGTAGAAATAAAATTTGACCATGAGGAGAGAAGGTTACCCAGATTGTTGTTGCCTTGCAATTTTCTCTCCCACTAAACCAAAGTGGTGCCACCTAGTGAAAGGGATGCCAACTGGATCTTTGCCTCGTATTTCTTGATATGTTGAATCCGGCAGTAGAACTCAATCTGTCTAATCCAATTGTTGAGTTTTTTCGCGTTACATTCTCCTGTATACATAGGAAAGTCAAACTTTAAATCTAGTTTAAGGAAAGGTTTCTTAGATGTATGCCTATGACGTCTGTGGGAATGATGAGAAGAAGAAGAGGAACTATCACTAGAAGATGGAGAGGGAGGGGGCGCTTCTCCACCATCTCCATGATTTACTATTCCATGATCATCTGCACCTTTCTTCTCAGGCTTGATGGTATTTTCATACTCTTCAAACAATTTGTCTACTTTCTCTGCCATGTTGTAGAATGCCTTGTGGTAATTCCGCTCTTCTTCCCAATGAGCTTCTTCATATGCCATGTCTCTTATTTGTGTTTCACATACCACTTTTGGATCAAATGACTTAAAATTTCTTCACATCTTTGAAGCTTTTTCCTAGTTAGCATGTATTCATGAAATTCGCATCAACAAAGACCTGCTCTGATACCACTTGATCCAAGATCTTTTTCGTATAGATGCATTAAATAATTTCATATAACAAAGCACTTAAAATTATGAGAACATAAGCACATAAGGTGAAGAGAAAAGATAACATGGCATGCATGAGATCAAGACACTAAAATTTTGATTACGGAATTCGTCCAATTTGGACTACGTCTCCAGACCCTTCTCAATAGTGGGGAGGCCTTCATTTATTAAGTGGAAATAAGAAGAATAAGTACAAGTGAAATTACATAAAGCACCCTCATACCTCCAATCTGTAAAATTTCCAAAAAAATGGAGAGCTCTAATGCATAAATGGACATCACCATTGATATCCTGTCGCCGAGAGGTGTAAAATCGACATAAAATTTGTCACAAATGAACAATGTAAAGTTATACACCCAAGGGAATATTTTGATGCCCTCAATATTCCTTGGGCAGGTTTCCGCCCCTCTGGCCCGCTCCTGGCTCCCCTCCCACTCTGCCCTGCCTGGGCACACTACACAAATGATGCAATTTGATATAAGGTTGGTGGTGGACTATTCAAAGTCAGAGTCGGTGGTGTGTTGGCAGCACCCACCGACAAAGTATGTTGGAGAAGGCGAACGGTCCGGGTTCAAACCCGACCCAACCCATCTTGGCAACGTTTTTTACACTTTTTTGTTTAGTTTTAATAGTTTTGGGACCGCCCACTCGAGGGTCAGCCACGTGGGCTGGGTGGGTTCGACCTCTGTCGGTCCTGTGGTTCATGCTGCCTCCATGTAGCGTTAACCAAGATGTGGGCGGTGGGCACGTCCACTACACGCGGCCCAACCCAACTGCAATGTGTTGTATACATAGAATGGTGTGGGTTCTGAGGGTGGTAGGGTTGACAGCCCACCCCCCAACAACTTATTTATTAATATAACGTGGACCCATGCGGGGGTGGCAGGGGTGGCAGCCCCCCACCCCTATATTTTTATATTTTTTTCGTTATTTAAAACCGATTGATCATTTTTAAATTGAACGAAAACAAGGGTTATTGGGATTTTTAAAGAGGCCACAATTTCTCCCATTTTCAGGAGATAAGTTCCCTGCCAGTTGACGATGAATTTGTGTGACACGTAAACTTGGCCCACTGCCCAACTTTGACCAAAATTTTGACTCACTCTAACTTCTCCATACGGGCTCGGATTGGAGATCCGTTCGCACCCTTGGAATCAGGGTGACGAGTACTTCAATCTGAACCTAGTTCGAGATCAATTCGACCACTTTGAATTTTGACCATAACTGAGCCCTCTTGATCCCCTGAGGTTGTCTGGAGCCACGTAGATCAATGATGCATCATTAATTGTGTAGGATATCCGTGAAGAATCTAACATGGTATGCATGGTTTAGATGGTTAGCTTGATAGAGTTGGTCTACAAAATGTTGAAGGAGGTGATGTTGGGCCTCCATGGAGTTGAACAGAGCCAGAAAGTAGACACTCATTAGAGATTTTCCCCCTCAGCATCACTAGTTCACCCTCCTTGGCCCGATTTTTCCTCGTGGGGTTGCCTCCCCCCCTTTGTGGATGCCCGCAGAGGTGAAGCATCCTGCTAGTCCCCGAGAACCGGCCTCATGCCATTGCAGAGATTACACCCAGGGGCCAACCATGAACCCACCATCATAAAGCATCGAAATGATATTGAATCTTACTGCCCACGAAAATTGAAAAAACAATTTTGCATCCCTATTGTGCTTTCCCATTCCCACCAACATGCACTTGCCCAAGCGATCCACTCTTTCAAAGATGGAAAAAGCAGGGAGAGGAATCAATAGCGAGCCAAAGAATCCCACTTACATTAATACACAGAAAGATAGAGGTGGTAGTTATGAACCAAAAAACCTTCAATGAACACCTGGTAGACTTTTTTCCACTTTCTGTCTTGAGCGTCCACCACCAACTTTGCCATAGAGACAGGATGCATGGACACCAAATGACCAATTCAATTTGACACAGGGTGGTTACCAAATCGGAGTCCCATGTGCAAAGAAATTGATTGTTGGAATCATTGAAAGATTTCAAACTGAATTTCCTTATGCTCAGAGCCTCCTCCTCCCCAAAGAACCTGATGGTGGTTCTAAGGAGACTCTCTATGAATTCAGACCGGTTTCTAGTTCTCCCGCTACTCATTGCTTGACTTGTGAGTGCCATTGTTTCTACCATATCCAACCATTATACCCCTCCGCCTTCCCAGAGACTTTTGCAGGTCGATTCCCTAGGCCACTCTACTGCCCTCCATCTGCATTTAACTTACAACGTGGGGAGGGTTAGATCCCCCCATCCTTTGGTTATCATTGGGGATCACCCCCATCCGGGAATTTATGTATTGTTAATTAATACTTCAATACAAATAAATAATTGTCAATTATTTTTAAACATTTGAAAATAAAGACACATTTCACATATAGTATAATTAAAAAAAATACACATTTCGGGCCCTTTTCGTTAAAAATGACATGCTAATTACATGATTTTATGGAAAAAATTAGCCATAAAAAGTTGAAAAAAATAACAAATTTTATGTCCAAAGATGATTATATTTGAAGGTTTTTTTCCAAAAAATATGATTCACATAAAAATTTAAGGAAAAATAACAAAAGAAAAAAATATATATTAAAAACATATATAATTAAAATCAGCGTTAACAAAAAAAATCAAAATAACAAAATTAAATTAAATTGCTTTAAAAAATTACAATATTCTAAACCAATTAAAATCAAAATTTATTTAAAATATATATATATATACTAAAATGAATTAAAAAGATAAAAACAAAAATGTTTAGAAAATTGAAAAAAAAATTAAAAGGATTAAAATGTTATTAAAAAATTAAAAATAAAATCAAGATAAATAAACTAAACAATTGGAAAATGAAATAACATACAATTTTTTTTAATATTAAAAAAAATATTCTAAGAAATTTATTCAATTAATAATAATAATAATAATAAACTATAATTAAAAATAATAATAATAAATAAAACATATTATAAAGTAATTTAAAAACAATAAAAAAATAAACATTATTTTTTTAATATTAAAAAAATATGAAAAAAAATGGTGTCCAAAGAATTGTGGCGTTCATCTCTCCACACATCTACCCACTTTCACCGTCTTACCCAAGGTAAACATGAGATGAGGGGCCGCTATGAAAATACTCAACCTCCTAGGTGACCTTGAGGAAATAAATTCGACAAACAAACCTTACTGGCTTCCCTCAGGTGCCACAAGACCCTCCAAGTGTCCATCCCCTGATCCACCCTGAATTTTCCATGATTTTTACCCCTAGTCACTCCCTTTCCAAGGCATCAGTGCAACTAGAAACCCCCATTCGCTCCCACAGGCCTGCATTAGTGTGACTGTGTATGCTTTTACTCAGTGTTGTGCCAACGAATGTCAATTTTAATGCTAGATTCCAAGGTTGGGGCTAGACCTCTACCCCTAAATGCATGTAACTTTCATAATTCATAAATTACACAAGGACAATGCTCGTAAACCAAAAACTAACACCAATACTATGCCTGACCATCCCCAACCGGGACAGACATTCTGTCAAACACTTGGCAACAGTGAAATACATAGGTCATGAATACAAGACTGAGCATAAGGGACTAGAAATTCATATGAAACTTATCAAGAAGGATCACCACCCTCTCCCATTAGTTGTCTTAACATTAATTAGGTCTTGCATCCATTATTCTTTCAGTTACAAGTAAAAACATGAAATGGACCATGACTAGAGCCAGTCACATAACCATCCTTATAACCATCATATAACCACAGAAATAACCATAAGATAACAACCATTAAAGCCACATAAATAAAAGTACAAAGCAAGAGAACTTAGCCTTCATTAAACATAGGCAAGAGCCAACTAGGTTCGAGACTTCCACGTACCTCCCAACCATAGAAATGGCTTAACCAAATATTTGTTTTATCCAGTAACTCTGCTGCCATATTCCAAGCATGAACGTGGGATCTCATAGATAAACAAATAAAAAAAACCAATGGAATCGAAAGGTTAAATCACCTCCACCCTCACCATACCTTGATCACACCTAAACCAACATCGAGATCACAAAACTGAATCGAGCTTGGAATGCCTCTAGATCTCATCACTATCCTTGAGGAATTTTTTGTCTCCTTGTCTCTAGGCTTTACCGCAAACCACACCAGATCAGTAGGCACTTACCAAGACATCACTTTCATGATTTACTGTGTATCCCACCAAAATCGGTCAAGGGATTCCTAGGCATTTGGGAATATTCCTGAGACCACCTCCTCCCCATATTCTGAAACCATATGCAAAATCCAAAGCTAAAAAATGAGAGCAATCCCATCACACCATGGATATCCAGAAAAAAGCAAGGAAAGGCAGAAAACCACTGTCAAAACCCAACAAAACCATGCCACCGAAAAAAAAAAAAAAAAACCAAATACCAACATGCACATACTATGCATTTCAAGACCAATTAGGAAATCATACATGCGATCTGTTACCTGCAAGTATTCCTGGGCAAGTTGCTTGATCCTGCTCTTCCTTGCTTGATATTTGTTTTCCTTTCCCTTCCTTATCCTTCCTTTGGTTGCTTTTCCTTCCTTTGCTTACTTTATCTCTTTCTCCTCTTGGTTCTCTTCTCCTCTATGAGTGTAATTTTGAAAATGAGCTGACAAAAGGTTAACTAGAAGCTTGTGAACTGATTCTCATAAGCCTTTTTATCAATGAGGCCTTTATTTTCTTAGTTTTCCATTATTTTCCTTCATTTTCCTCCTCACATGAAAATTGTGACCTTTCACCTTCCTTTTCTCCCAATTTCCATTATTTTCATAAATAAAATACCAATAAATGCTCATGCCTTTCCAAAGCCTTTGCCAATTTCCTTATCCATAATAACTGAAATGAACACCCACTAGGATGTTTTGCCCAACATTCATCTTGGAATAAGTAACCCTTAACTATGATCTTATCTTTTCCTTTATTAACTTTTAATACATGAACTTTTAGCCCAAGTCTATTACAAAACCCTCCCCCTTAGTGAACACCGTCCTCAATGTTAAACCACACCTATACCTCAAAAAAACCATCGAAAAGCAACCATACTTCCCATTGAGCTTTATAACTTAGCTCAATGCAGTATTTACAGTGAATAACATGCTCAAAAGAAAAAACCATCATGAAAACATGACAATATAACATCCATATCGCTTATTGGAGCTTTATAACTTAGCTCATGGCGATATTTACGATAGCAACCATACATAAATATGTACAAATATAAAAATTGTTTTTCCTCAACCAACAAATAATGAAGGATACGATTCCTACATCTGCAACAAGGGAGTCTAGAGGCTCACACCTCCACCCTTAAAAGTAGTACCAGGATTCACCTCCTTCCCAGGAAGTCCAGAATCCACTACCAAAGTCCAACCTACATCGAATGTCCAACGCTATAATCTTGTGCTATAGTCCTCTCAGTGAACAATTACTAGATCATTGTTCTAGGGAACACTCCCAATGTGCATTTGATTCCATCTAGAAATGCTAATGACAAAAAAAAATGCATTCCCCTACCTTCCCTTCTTTTCTACACAGTCCCTCAGGCAATCCAATCACTCGTTCCATGCAGTCACTCACCTTTCAAGTTCCCTGGCATCCCCTATCCTGAGCGATCCATCCCTTGGAAAGACTTCATCGCATTAGAAGTTCCAAAAACTAATGCATATACCTTCCTCAATAACCATCATACCAGTCATAGCTTGCTCATGGGAATCAATGGAAACTATTGGGTACTAGTGTCCCACAATGGCCCTATTCCTAAATTCTTTATCAACATACTTCTGCTTGTTTCAATTCATTTTTCTATTGCTAATCCTTGCAGTTAGTTTTAACCACCCCAAACTAGGAACTTTCATGCTTTCCTATACCAAGCACATAATTTCCATTAGACTGAAAAGGAATTGAAATAAATTCAAATCATACCTCATTGGTGGCTCGGAAATAAGGTATACTTGCAATTCTACTTACTTCCTGTCAAAACAAGTCAAACCAGATCCTTGACCAAATCATCATGTATAAACATATAAACATATCACATCCGTTTGACTCAAACACAACCAACATAATCAAAATCATAGATCACATGCATAATTAAAAATTGAAGTAAAATAATCATACTTATCTTTCCATGATTCTTTGATTTTTCCTTTGTTCTTTATCATTTCCGTACACACACTAAATTGGTTTCCAAACCTGGAAAGCTCCCAGTGCATTCTCTTTAAGGAACAAGGCAATCTGGAGACTAAAGTGCCTCCTCCCTCAATATTAGCACCAAGGGTATCCCAGGACTAAACTTCCTCAAACCTCAATATCAACAACAAGGGAATCTAGAGACTAAACTGCCTCAACCCTCAATAGCAACAACAAGGGAATCCAGAGACTAAACCACCTCAACCCTCAATAACAAAAACAAGGGCAAGACAATACCATATTTTTCCATCCCATCACATTGTACAACACACACATACACAATGTACAACACAACACATACACCTAGTGTACAACACAACACATACACTTACACCAGTGTACAACACAACATATACACCTACATCCAGTGTACAATGCTACACATACACCTACACTCTTTGTACAACACAATATATATATATATATATATATATATACGTACACACTGTACAATGCCATGAATACACATGTCGCAATAAAATGGCTACATAATACATGTAGCACCATACCAAATATACCCAACGCAACATGTACAACATGTACACAATACCACATGTACAACAATACCACTTGTAACACAACACCATCTTTACAATGTGTGTGCCTCACCACACGTGCACGAAACCACGTGCACAACATGTGTACGACACCACATGTACACCGTACCACCTGCACAACGTGTACACAACACCAATTGTATGACATGTACATAGCACCACATCTACACAATACCATTTGCATAATGTGTACACAACACCACATGTACCACATGTACATAGCACCACATGCACGCAACACCACATGTAATATCATGCACACTGCACCATATGTACACAAAACCACATGTACAACCTATACACTGCACCACATTCACAACATGTACATAGCACCATATGTACATAACAGTACATATACGACATGTACTTAGCACCATCGTACCAAACACTGCATATGAAATCATGCACACAACACTATATATGCAACATGCACACAACATCATATGTGCAACATGAACACAACATCATACATACACAATACTGCATATACTACATGTACACAACACCTTTTCTGCACATCGTAAGACCGCACTGTCCTTACCAAGCAACCTTGTTTCTAGTGTTTTATCCATGCTTGTCCCAACATGCTACAATCACACTACTTTCATTTTGCTGATGTATCCCTCAGCATAGCCTATACATATCATAAACATATACATAGTATAATCACATAATATCAATTCATAACCAAATCATACTGACCTCGTAGATTTTTCAAGACTACTCTTCCCACTTGATTTCTCATGAACCAGGAATCTCTTCATGCCATTCACCTGCATAAGAAACCATTCCTCCACAAGAACGATTCCTGATGACCCTAGCAGACAATGACATACATACATATATATAATCATTATCATAATACCATCATAATCCTCCCAGAAAACGACATGTATATATATATATATATATATATATACACACACACACATTAACATAAAAACAACCATGATCCATGATGACACTGTCACATAACAACATACGTAGATACATATATATACATCATCATAATCATAATCACAACATAATTACCAGATATCATAAGGTCTAGATTAAGATAATTCCCTTTGTTAATTTTGAGTTAACATGTTATTTTCTTAGGTTAGTTACATCATTATCCCATTAATCCATTAGCAAACTCATTAATCATAATTGTAATTAATGAAAGAACATAAATAATAAGAGTTTAAGACAAGATAATACAAAATAAAACATGAATATGGCTCAAGCCAAGGAACCCGAAGATGGGGAAAACCCTTGATCAACTCTTCTTATTACTATTATCAGATTTCCAACAGAGAAATAGATAGAGAATACACTTGTTAATATGTTGAGCACTACTAATACTCAATCATTTTAGCATTATATGTTCCATGATCTCATTAGAGGTACATAAGAGATAAAGTAGTTGCATAAGATATTTCAAAAGCAACTCAAACCAAGATGCATATATGCAGCCTTCTTTACTAGAGATGAGCAACCTGAATCTGGCCTGAAAGCATTTTTTATTAGGGCATACATCTGCCCTAACTTACAACAACAAAATCATGATACAACCCTTAGAAACCTTCGATCTTCTAATCATTTAAGGCAGTTGAGGCTAGGTTAATATCTTAGCCTTTTTTCTTGCTTACATAGGGGTTAGATCCGCCCATACTCCACAGAGGTTCTGCAACCATCTAGGGCAAGTAGAATATAGCTAAGATATCCATCAATCTAGACCAGGTTTTCCACTATATTCTTCGGTCTTCTGCCTGAGATACTCGGCTTGTTCTAAGGAAGAGTTTGACCCCCTGAAACTAGCCCATAAATGCTCTAATACTTGTGGCCTTTCCAACAAAATATACCTGACCCAATGATGGAAGAGAAAAACCCAAGACATAATACTCATGTTTCCTCCTTATTAGGTTGGTTTCCACAGACATGATTCAACCTTCTAGATGATACACTGCCTCAGAGTGTAGAATAAATTCCAATTTGTCAAATGGGATGAGAAGAGTTTCCTTATATACAATTTAGACATTATGATTTGCCATAACATTTGGAGGCAAACTCAAAATTCAAATTTTCAGTTTTTTTTGCCTAAACAAAATCATGACTTATAACATTCCTTTTTGAATAAACAAATATTTTCCTTGTCCAAATTTGGATATCTTTAGATCGATTTTGGTCCTCTCAAAAAGAGGAATTCAATGGGGTTATTATCTCCAAAACCTAAGCAGACCAAAGTGTAATTTTCCCTAGTTTCTAATTTTAATAACCCCCTCTCAAATAGGGAGAATTCCACCTACCAATCCATCTTCTGCCATAGATCATCATGCCATCCTACCATCATCAACCATCTCTTTTCTACTAAACACTGATGTGAATAATAAAGAAGAATTGATCGAGAGTGAGTCACAATACCTTGCCACTCTCCACTGACAAAAGTCACTATGGAGGTAGAACCTCAAATGATCCCAGATCAAGTAGATAAACATCATGCATCTTAGCATAGGGAGTATGGCATTATGCGATGCATCCATCGATAGCTCTATGGTACCTAACAAATTTTCCCAACTCATTGGACAGATGAGAGTTACTTCCCATGTGTCCCAGACTACATGGGTAGGATGATGCAAAAACACCAAAAAGGAAAGAATATATCACATCCTTCTCATAATCACATGTAAGGAAAGGAGAAACGACATCCTACAAATAGACATCACAATCACATGTAGGGAAAGGATAAACCACATCCTACAAACTTGATAATAACCATATGTAGGGAAAGGATGAACCACCTCCTACAAGCATGCAGAAACCATCAATGGTAGGAATAATCCTACATGTGTGGAAAGGATGAACCACATCCCATTGACATTTCAACAGATGCCTATATGCATCTCTCATTGGGGTACCCATAGGAGAAGGTGAACCACTCATCCTGCACACATGTGTGCGCAAAAGTAGTGGAAGGTGAACCACTCACCCTATACACAACACACCACTAGGGGGAGGTGAACCACTTACCCTATGGTCACTTATAGCTCAAAGAGTACCCCAAGCCCCCCTGGGAGATACCAGAGTTCAATCATCAAGAATCCCTTCATATAGGGACTAGTGCCAAACTGCTTTCTGAAACACAAGACTATATCAATGGGAGCCCTGTAGCTCCATTCAATAGCATACAGATGTATGTATATAGCAAGCATATTGATTTTTATAGTACATATCTTTTGAAAACACTTAGTCATTCTCTTCTTCTTGCACCTATAGATAAAGAGAATATTTGACTGATCTTACTCCCTCTTACTCAGCGATACCATAAGCTAGTCAATTTTGTCCAAGGTGACTAGTGTCTATTAGACATCCTCATCATTGTCTCCAAGGTACATACTCCACTCGAGTGTTCACCAAGTATGACCTCCTATGACTATTCTTATCGAGATAGCTAATCCTCAAATAATATATGTCCTTTCATGACTACTCTTTCCATGGATGCCCTAATACATCCCAAAAGAGTATTAGATACCAGATGATTTACCCAATCCTCCATTTTGTCTTCCCAGGTAAAGACTTGAATGACATGTCTATCCATTTCTCCTCATGGACTTCACAATGACTTGCAGTTGTTAGTCCTGGTCTAGTACATGACACATGAATTAGAGAGTCATATATGTAACTTCCTTTTAATTCGAGAAGGACATACTCCAAGTTTCTCCCAAGTAAGAAACTCATTACTGGGCTCCCTCTTAACCAAGGACCTGTAGTAGAAATTATGAAAACACCCAGTTGCTTATGAAGAACTCCTTCCTTTGATGTCATGAATTGAGGGGCCTTCATATTTGGGATCTCTTTATTAGGGCACATATCATCCATCACTTTCATCCATGAATCATGTATTCAGAAAGTGATCCATCAATCTTTTAATCTATTCTAGCTTCATGCCATATTTCTCTCCTGCGGACCATACTTCTTTCAAGGATCTTTCATCCTACCATATGGTTATCAATTGTGGAATACATATGCAGCCCTGCATAAGATCATTAGATATTTTTCAATTATAAATATGAATACTTTAAACAAAAGTTACCTTAATGATGATATTTCACCATGACATCCTTTTGGTAGTCATCGACATCCTTTGTACAGTTTGACACATCTCAAAATATATGTATTATCAAGGGTCTCCATATTTTCTAGACTTCTTATCAGATTCTACATATCTTCCCAAGAGGTCTTCTAGTCAAGTCTTCTTAGCTTCCTTGGATGTTGACTGCCTCTGACCATGGTTGCATTTCTCGCGATCTCTTCCTTTCTTTCTCCACACAATTTTATTCCCAAGAATTTCCAATGTGCAGCTCCTTGATAATATAAAATCACCTCATATTCCATATGAGTACATATTATGTTGATTTCATCTAGTGTGGCAACCTATGCATCGAAAGAGTTTCTACTTTCTTTGATCATACTTCTAAAAATAGAAGTATATTTTCTGCAACCATATGACTACATAGCATCTTGTGTTAGCATAAATATATATATACATAATTTCCTTCTTTTGAGTTATCCTGCAACATTTTTTCTTGGAGTGGAGACTTTCATTCCCTTGACCTACTTTATCAATATGTCATCAAATCCTAGTCCCATAATTATTAGTATTATTGATGAAACATTTTTCTTACTTTCTAACCATTAAATCCCAAAAGGATTTCATCAGAAAAATTTCAGCACCTATTTCCATATTGATTAATAAATAGTAAACCATGATCTAGATAACTGCCTTTTTATAAATACAATGAGGTTCAAGGAGTCGTCATAGCATATATGTTATACCAATGTTTTCAAACATCCTCTTATGACCAGTAATCCTTACATTTAATGCTTCTATGATGCTAATTTTAAAACCGATGCATCTATATAGTATACAATGTTTCCTAACATACTATTTTACAACCAACAGATACCTTTGAAATAGGAAGAATCATCTCAATCATAATAGAGATCTTTCACTTCTTCTTTCTTAGGCTTCTTTAAATCAGGTTCTTCTATTTCTCTAACAACATGGGCTTCCTCCTTTTTCCTCTTGTCCTTGTTATATTTGGGACAGTCCTTTTTATAGTTCCCAAGCTCATTACATACATAACATCAGATCTTATTCATGTTCCTTCTTTTCTTTTGAGGACCAAACCTACCAAATTTTCCTTTTCTCCTTGACATGGCAACATAGGCTTGATTTTCTTCATTTGTTCTAGTATCAATTTTGGCTTTTAGTATAGTCTCTTCTATCATACATAAAGACCATAGATATTGGAATGGTGTTGCTTATTTCTTCCCATAAATACTATAAGTGAAGTTTCTCCATCCCTCTAATAGAGCATTCAGCACCGTTGTAGTCATTTCTATGTCAGACATCACTTCTCCCATTTCCTGCAGTTGATCTCGCATTTCAGAAATCTTCATAAAATATGAATTTATTCCTTCCTCTCTTGAAATATTCAACTTGTATAGTTCTTGTCTTAGATATATTACTTCTCCTGTAGTACTTACTGAGAATATCTCCACCAATTTCTCATATATTTCTATTGAAGATTCTAATTTAGATACATAGGGGATAAGAGAGTCCTTTATGGATTCTATAAGAATCCTATGGGTTCTTATGTCTCCCTTCATGTATTTGGCATAAGCTTGAGTGTCTTCCTTTGAAGGTTTAGTCACTGACCCTTTAATGAAATCCATAACTTCATTTTCAATCAAATTTAAATTTGTCCTTTTCTTCCATGTAAGAAAGTTTGTAGTCCCAGACAATTTGTTGCTTTCTTTGCAAAAATCCATTTTGACAGATTCAAATGGAGACATTAAGGTACTTACTTGAGTATATGTTTTATTCTTCTATCAGCTTCCTTGTTAATGATTATGTATAAGGCAATAGGAGATCCCTCTTAGATTGGCTTCTTCAAGAGAGCTAAATCACCTTGAATCCTTTATGATGATGATGGCTTGATGGTGAATCCAACAATGTTGATTTGATTTCAACACTAAATAATTGTTGATGGTGATGACTTCTACATGGTGTCCTTGGTATTCTTGAGATGGCTTTCCAATTTCAACAAACTGCCTCTTTAGAATCTAAAGATTGACTCTTCAATGTAGATATCTCACTTTTTCCTTCTAAAAAATTGATCCTTGATCTTCTTGGTACTTGAGTGTCTTCTTTCCAAATAGCCCTTTAGCACCTTAGCTCTGATACCATGTTGAGAATTTAGTAGGGAAGAGTTTAATTCAATTCTCTTACTTGATAATTGCTTGTGTTATAAATGTTATGCTTCTATTACTTAGATCTTATCTCCATTAGCTTATTATGTCTTTCATCAATCAAATATCAAAACACAAGAGACAGAATTTTGGCTCTTCAATCCAGGGCCAAAACCTCTCCCTCTTCGAGAGGAAAAACCAAAATTAATTCTTCTTCTAGATCTTCAATTGACAAGTACCATGACCATTACACGAACCCTTGACACCAGTATGCCTACACGACCTTGTCACTACTCTTTCTTGGCTCCTTATGTTGATCTCCTTTTTTGCACTGTACTGCACCAGTACAACATTGGCACTAGGAACTGAGCTCAGCCTCTAGTGGATTCTTCCTTGAACTTCTTCTCTTTGATACTCTAGACCAAGACCCCTTTATTTTTTGTAGAAACTTCTTCCTCACACTTCATTTCATCACTTGATGGCACTATCTCTTCCTCAAGTGATATTCGGCCTTCCTTAGATGAGCGAGGTGGGTACAAAATTTAAAACAAAGATATAATATCCTTTACTTCTTTTGCTGGACAACCTTCATAACTGCAGTATATTCCTCCTCCTTTATGTATTATAATCCATGCACTTATTACATAATTTGACCCAATAATAATAAATTGTATTTATGCGCTTATATAGAGATCCTTCTCTGCTGAATTTGCTTCCTTCTTACGCACCCATAAACATGATATCTTTTGCATTGATGATTCGTTAATCCTTCGTTGGAATGGCCCTCTTTCCTATGCACTTGATCAAAGAGTTGACTTGAACTTATTGCTTTCAATGAGGTCCCAAAATTGTCTATGTATAGGGACAGTCTTACCCTCTCTAGGTTGACATGATCAACTGTTATAAGGCCGACTTGACAAAGAGTGACTTCAACACATTTGAGTCGACTTGTTCACAGAGATCTTCCAACATTTTCTAGAGCATTTGGACAAGGTCTTTGAGGCATAATTTTTACATCAATAATGATCCTTTACAAGTGTAACAACACTTCATATACATAACTCTTAATTATATATTTATGACAAGATGACAAATTCCTAAAGACATCAAGAAGAATTCTTTGACCTATAATAGAGGAAATTTCAGCTTAAAATTTCCCATGAAATTTTCATCTAATTTCCATGTCATAATATGTAAATAAATCAAAATGCTTTAAATTTAAAAAGAGGTAAATGTAAATATTTTGGAGGGAAAAAAAGAAAAATTCTTTTTTAATTGTATTTTTTACTTATATCCTTATAGGTTTACTCAAATTTCAAGTGTAGACACTCGTTGGATGCAAAATTAAATTCCACATCCAAAGAGTACCCATTATGCATAGTTTTGAGAAAACCCACCTTGATAAAAATTGCATATACATTAAAAAACGTGTTTCAACATGGTTTTTTAATGTATCTGCAAATTTTATCAATGTGGGTCTTCTCAAAAGTATACATAATGTGTACTCATTGGATGTGGAATTTTATTTCGCGTCTAATGAGTGTCTAAATGTGAGATTTGAGTAAACCTATAAAGAGATAAGTCGTAAATACAATTAAGAAAGGTAGTTTTCTTCTTTTCCCTCCAAAATTCATAACTCTTATTTTATTATTTTTACTATTATTTTATTAGTTTTCCTTAGGAGGCCATTTTTAGGCTGAAATTTCCTCTAATGTTTCTCATGAAACCCATGATGTAAGTATTACGAAATACATTCTATTATCATTGTCTTCTTCATTACATAAATTCATAATCATAAGTCATTATGAAGACCAAGCCTAGTTACACTTTCTAACACCACCTCCCCCTTATTAGTATTTCTTGATTCCCAATAAGAGAGAGAGAGGAGGAGGAGGAGGAAATAAGGAAAGCGGGATAGATATAGAAAGAGGGAGTCGTAGATCAAGGGAGAGAGAAAGGAAGGGATATTGAAAGGGGGAGAGGGAGAAGGGCAACATGGGGAGAGGGAGAGGGAGAAAGGAATATGGAAAGAGATAGATGGCATTGGGGGGGGGGGGGGGTGGGGCTTAGGAAAGGGAAGAGACAAATGGGTACAATAGGGAGACATATGTTTAGAGAGAGAAAGGGATGGGAAGAGAGAAAAGGATGAAGAGGGGGATGGGGTGGAGGAAGAGGGGGGAGGAGGAAGAGATATGGGGGAGAGAGAGAGATAGAGAGAGAGACAGAAATTTAGGGGCTAGTATTCGCAGGTGGGCTAATATTCCATGCTTTTGCAAAAAAACAGATTCACCAATTTCTATTTTTCTAAAAATGAATTCGCCCAAATTTTATAGTATAAAATTATTTTACCTTAAAAATTGCCAATATTATGTTTTGTCTAATATAAAATAATTAGAAATCTACACATTTTTACAAAATTATCATCAAACATTTTAAAATTTGGATATTAGGGACTAGTAAAATTCGCCAAGGTTTCTAAACTTTAAGATAAACATCCATCCTTAAAATTTTCCATAGAGAGAGAGAAAGAGAGAGAGATATGGGTAGATAGAGAGAAACAAATGGATATGGAAAGGGGGATAGATAGGTTGGGGATATATAGGATTGAAACATGAGGAAAGTGAGAGAGAGAGAGAGAGAGAGTGAGAGAGTGATAGGGAAAGAGAGAGAGAGAGATGGAATGGGGCACTAAGTAGAGAGGGGGTGGGGGGTAGGGCGGGTCTTAGAAAAGAGGGGATAGAGCCTGATAGAGGAAGGAGACGTGAGGAAAAATATAGAAACAAATAAGCATAGATAAGAGGATGAAGAGGGAGGGAGAGTGAGAGGGGGAGAGAAGGAGAGATAGAGAAACAAATGATAGAGGAATATGGAAAAATAATGTGTGCACGTGATATAAAACAAGAACATTAATATAATTCCTACATGTTAATATAACATGTATGCATTACTAGCACTCACATGTTATCAAATTCAAAAAATATTTGTGGGGAACGTTTTTTCAATTACGTGGTGGATGAGGTGCTCGCTTTAGTTTTAGGTTCATATTTACAAACCTCTTGGTCTGATTTGGTTAAATAAAATACAAATCAATTTTTACAACTTCATAATTTGCAACAATTATTTTTTATATGTTCTACATGCTCACTGATAATGAAACTGGACACATTTATAGATATTTATAAAGATATGTGTGCATATTCTAAATATATATATATATATATATATATTTCATACATTAATTATTACTTTAATTTTTTAATTAATTTATTTTTCTCTTTTTTTACAATAATGACAACTTGAGGCCACTTTTCACATGGAGTTTAGTGGTCATTAGCATATGCATATTGAAGCGAGTCACTGGTATCTTATCCTTTATAAAATTTCTCAAGTATGAATAGGAAGCATGGATGTAAGAATTTGCATGGTCACTTTTCCTAGGTATAGATTCCTTGGAATCATGTAGAATTGAATTATAATTGCAAGGCCACTTTTCACATGGATTTGAGTTATCGTTAGCTATATGTGTATTGAAGCAAGTCACTAGCCTTCTATATTTTGCTTGATTGATCAAGTGAGGTTAAAAATTGGGGACATAAGAATTTAATTATTGTAATTCTTTGTTGTTGGATTTTAAATTTTGATCTCCATTTGTGGATTTCTTTGGAAAGGTGGCTACCAATTTATTTGAGTGGAGTTGAGCCATTATCTATAGTTATGATATTAAGGAGCACTTTTTCTAGCATAATTGACCTTTAAAATAATTTTATTTGCAAAAATGTTCATAAGAATGGCTTTAGAAATGATTTTTAAATTGTCACAAATGCTCCACTAGACAATTCATCACAACAAACCTACTAAAATATATTAAAAATATATAAAAATACACACTATGACGATTTATTTATCCTTGTATTTCTGGATATGTAAATTAGTGTTTATTATGTACACATGCAATTTAAAATTATGTATAAAATAATGAAATAAATACTCACAAACTATAATTGACACAACATATTTCCTTGGAAAACTTTTCAAGAGAAAAATCTCTAAATAAAAATTGATGCAAGTATAAGGAAGTGAGGCTTTTGTCATGTGGGCTACTATAGTGAAAACTTGATCTTTGTTTTCTCTATCCCTATCCCTCTTGAATACTTTTCTCATTTATGGAACAAAATGAACTTGAATATAATGGAACCCCTCTTCCTCCTAGTGGCCTAGTTATAACAAAGCTCAATAGCCTACTAGTCGTTAGGTTTGACTCTTTCAACTCTTAACTAGAGCTACAATATTGACTCTTCTACATTCTTATTCATCATTATCATGTGTTTGGTCCCTTTTCCATGAGTAATAGGGGTTGATGTGGCATCCCTTCAAATTACGATGGTCAAAATAGGAAGGTCAACTTCTCAATGGCATAATTTTTGCATACAGACTCTTATTGAGAAATTCTGATGTCATTGGAAATGAATATGTATGTATAATAGGAGAAAAAGGTGTAGTGCTTAATAAACAAAGTTTTACCCTGCAAAAAATTCCAATTGATGCCTCAAACTACTCCCAAAAGGTTTTATACCTTGTTGACAATGTTGGAAATTTGTCAACGAAGGCGATACTCACAAAAGGAGGGTATAGATTATGTGAAAACATTTTCACATGTAGTTAAATTGAATACTATTAAATTGTTAATTGCGTTAGCTACAAAGTATCATTGGAATTTGCACCAATTAGATGTAAAATTTTATTTTCTGAATGGTGATTTAAAAGAAGAGGTGTATTTGACGCACCCTGAAGGGTTTTTGAAAAAGGGGTGGGAACATTTTGTTTGCAGATTAAAGAAAGCTTTGTATGGGCTAAAGGATGGACCTAGGTCATGGTATGAAAAGATATATTCCTTCTTTCTTCAACAAGGTTTTATGAGAAGTCAAATTCATCCAAATATGTATACCAAATTTGATGCAAATGGGCATGTAGTACTAATTTATTTGTATGTTGATGATTTAATTATTACAGGAAATTCATTCAAATTAATTGATGAAATTGAGGTGAAAATGTGGCAAGTATTTTAGATGAAATAACTTGGTGACTTACATTACTGTCTAGGTCTTGAAGTTTGGAGAGATGTTGGTCAGACTTTAGTTTCCTAGGGTAAGTATGTCAGAGAAGTGCTTAAAAGGTTTAAAATTTATCAGTGTAGACCTGGTTTTATTCCAATGTAGCAGAATGTGAATATTCATTTTGATGATGATTCAAAAGAGGTTAATGGTACATTGTATAGACAGTTAGTTGGAAGTCTAAATTATATTACTACAACCAGATCTAACATAGCATACTCAGTTAGTGTGTTAAGTAAGTTTATTATGAGACCTCTCGAATGCCATTTGAGAGCAGTGAAAGATGTGCTCGGGTATCTTAAAGGAATAATTGTTTTTGGTCTTAAGTACACTGATTCATTTGACGTTGAGCTGACATGTTGCTCAGAATAAGATTGGGTTGGTAATCCAGATGATATAAGATATACTATAGGTTATGATTTTATCATTGGATCTGGGATTGTTTCATGGAGAAACAAGAAAAATCCTATTGTATCTTTGTCATCTATGTTGGTCAAAATTATCATTGATGTCAATATGGGCATGGAATGGAAGATTGTTGAAGATCACACTTGGATTTCTAAGGAAGAATCCCTTGACCTAATGAAACCCTAGCTATATGATGTCCTTGTTCTTGATGAAGAAGATCTAAACCTATATACCTCAATTGAAGATGATGACACCTTGCTCTAATTTTTAGGACTATCATAAAGAAAAATATTTCTATTAACATTTGAGACATCATATTACAATGAAACTTTCACTGGATTGTAGAGGACACTTTCCTCTTTCTAATGAGCCATTACTCATCCTCTAACTCCCCTTATTCTAATAGAAAATGATTTTTTAAGATGATATAACATATTCTTTTCTTTACCCAAACTGACCTAAGCCTAATTATACATGTCAGCCTCACCTCCAAGAGTCGTGGCCCTTCATTTAAGGTCAAAATTTGTATAAATAAGGGTTCAAACTCTTCATTTCATCATACATCATTTGGTGAAGATCATCATAGGGATATAGCACAACAATAAGATTTCACAACTCATGAACTAAGGAGGCCGAGAGGACATTGTTTGGGTTAATTCGGTGTTGGGTCATCACTACAACTCAAACAAGAAGAATAATTACACCTCCGACCTGTGTTTCGGATTGTAGCTCAGTGAAAGGCTTGAACTAGTGGAATTATACCTTGAATATGTGAAAGAGATATAGCTCTAACCTATGGAATTAAGCCTCGGAACCTGTGGAATTATACCTTGAAGTTGTAAAAGAGCTATACCTCAGACTAGTGGAATTAAGCCTCCAAATTGTGGAGTTATACCTTGAATCTGTGATAGTAACACACCCTGGACCTATAATTACCTATGGAGGCTCGGACATACATCTGTGGAAGGCTCATGGTAATACACAGAATCTGTGGGAGGTTTGATGGCAATACATCTGTGGAAGGCTCGTGGTAATACATCGCTAAGATATATATGTGGAGATACAACTATGACTTATGTATACATCGGTGGTGATACAACTATGGAGTGGTCATACAACTGTGTAGATACATTTGTGACTTGGTTATACATAAATGGAGGCTCGAAGGCTCAATCTTCTTAAGGTTCGGTCTTCTGACCTATGAGGGGATCGAAACACTGAACACATAACATTGCAGAAACCCATAGACAATTATCACTGAAAGAGCTTGGTCCTGGAATTTAAGTGACGTTAAGGAGAAGAATTACAGTCACAATTACATCATCATTTGGATCAGAAATTGATGTGAAGAACTCAAAAGCTTTGTAAAATGGAGCATTTGGAGATTTGGACAGTGAAGTATTGGACAATGAAGAATAACCTCATTCAGTGGAAAAATTGGAAGTATGGAATAGACTTGTGGAGTAATTGAAGTAATTCATTTATACATTCTGTTTGTTAAAAGTTTAAGGGTTGGATCCCTATGTGTTGGAGCCTCTAAAACAGGGTTGGAGCCTTGAGAAATATAGGGTTGGAGCCCTAGAGGTTGGATCCTCATAAATCCCAATTTAGTGCTTGGTAATAGGTTGGAGCCTGGTAAATTGAATCGTTGGAGCCCTCAACATCAATGTACTAAAAATATTATAAAAAGGGGATTGGTGTCCTCATTTATTCCTCATAAAATTCATATTATTTATTTTCTAATTGTAATGATGAAAAATCTTAACTATTAAAAAATAACAATTGAAAAGAAATATTGATTTACCCCCCCCCCCCCCCCTCATTATTTCCAACAATTGGAATCAGAGCCAACTTCTTCATAATCAAGCTAACAACTGGAAGAAGGATTCTTAAGTCACGATGAAAAAGAAGGATTCAGGAAAAATCCCCCAATTTGATGGACCAAATTTTTCCTTTTGGAAGCATAGGATGACATTCTATTTAACGTCTCTTGGATGAGAAAGTATCGAAATCAGTTCGACATGGGTATAAAGTTCCACACACTCTGCCAGCAGATCAATACTAAAGGAAAGTTTATATAGAAAACTCCAAAGCACTAAATTCCATAACGAGTGGAATTCTGATTCAGAATTTACGAAATTTATGAACTGTGATTCTTCCACAGAAATGTGGGACAAGCTTATTTCTATCTATGATGAAGACTCCAAGTTCAAGAAGGGAAAAATCCAAACTCATAGATGACAATTTGAGAGTCTTAAAATGGATGACAAAGAAGATATTGCAACATTTTTCCTCTGAGTGAATGAATTTGTCAACTTACTCAAGGGCCCAGGTGAAAACATTGAAGAAAGAAAAATTGTCCAAAAGGTTTTTAGATCACTTCCAAAACGATTTCATTCAAAAATCAGTACCATAGAAGAAATAAAGGACTTGGATACACTAAAGATGTACGAACTTCATGGAATTCTCATTGCATATGAAATGAGAAAAGGAATCCCAAACTCTAAGGAAGTTACATTCGAGGCTTCAAAAATATTGAAGAAAGGGAAAAATTTTAATTATAGCAGTGATGATTCTGATGCTGAAACGAAACTAGCACAATTTTTGAAGAAACTAAGGAAAGGGTCCAAACTCAAAGGAAAGTATCCTCTCATTTTTTTTAAGTGTGGTAAAATAGGACATTATGCTACCAAGTGTCCTCATAAAAATGATAGTGATGATGAAAACAAATATAAAAAGAGGATTTTCAAGAAGAAAGGGTCATATAAGAAGAATTTCTTCTCCAAACAAGATGACTCTGATGAAGAAGAATTCTTCATTACAAAGAAAATATCAACTAAAAATACCTTTCTACTCAAACGAGATAATGATGAGTCTGATGAAGAAAATGACTATGCTGGAAGGAATGAAGTATTTTTCATGGCATTTACAAATGATGATGATCCAGAAAAAGAAGAAATAAATGTAGATAAATTACTAATGAGTGTTATTGAAGAAAATGAGAAATTAAGGAAAAAGATCATTTCTCTCAAAATAGAAAAGGAATAAGTAAAAAGGAAGAAAGAATTTTTGAACAAAAAGCTAAAAGAAAGAGAAGAAATATGGGAGAAACGTGAAGCTGAAATTGTCTCGCTAAAGAAAGAGTTGAATCAAGTTAATAAGAGCTGGAAAATATCTCAAGCTCTTGATAGAATCCTTAATACTAAAAAATTGTAACATGATAAAACTGAAATTTGTTTCAAAGGTGAATCATCAAGTTCAAAGAAGAATTCCAATAAAGAAATCCAAATAGGTTATGATGACATCCTTCGCAATCATCCAAAAGAGGAGAAGTCGTTCCACCAAGAACACAGATCCACTTACAACAACCCAAGGAATGATGTAAAGCTATCTCCAGGAAAGAATGTTACATCAATTCAAGGTTATTCTAACATGTATCAAACTATCTTTCTTGGTTGTTATTTCTACTGTAAAAATTTTGGTCATCAATTTAAGAATTGCAAGACTTATAAGGATAATAGCTCAAGGAGATATAGGACCAGTTATCAAAGTAAGCCTCTTAGCTCAAAATAAAAAGGTCAAATTAATACCTGTAATTCATGTGATCCTTTAACTAAGTATGACCTAGTATGTTTAAAATGCAATGATTTTGGCGTTATGCACAAAATTTTCCATTTATGTCAAAAAGGGAAGAGTTGAAGAAGGAGGAACCCACCACAAATAAATGTGGTCTAGATTTATGTGCCCAAAGTGATGAAAATCAATGGATTATGGATAGTGGATGTTCAAGATAGATGGCATGTGACAAAAATAAGTTTATTTCATTAAACAAAAAGGATGGAAATGTATCCTTTGGAAGTGGATATGCTAAAATTGTCAGAAAAGGGACATTTTCTCTTCTTAATGGAAAGGGAAAAACACAAAACGCACTACTGGTAGAAGGGCTCAAACACAATCTTCTAAGCGTTATCTATATTTGTGACCAAGGACATAATGCTATCTTCAGTATTAAAAATTATGTGATAATAAATTCCTCTTCGGGAGAAATTGTGGGAAAACAAGTAAGAACACTAGATATCATTTACATTTTGAGTAAAATTCAAGAAGAAAAATGCTTGCTCAAACAGATGAAAGATGGTTATGGCACAAGCAATTGGGACATCTAAATTTTGACAACTTGGTTAGAATCAACAAAACAAGTGCAGTGAGGGACATTCCAAAAATTCTAAAGCCAGAACAGGTTGTGTGTGGTCCATGTCAACATGGAAAGAAAACTATAACTTGCTTCAAGACCAAGGAATTCTCAAAATAAAAACCTTTGGAGATCCTACATGCAGATTTATGTGGACCAACTAGAACTCCATCTTGACAAGGTGAAAGTTACTTTGCTTTATTTGTAGATTAATATACTAGAATGATGTGGGTATTATTTATAAAATACAAATCTGAAGCTTTTGAATGTTTTAAGAATTTGAAATCTCTTGTAGAAAATGAAAAAAAATTAAAAATCAAGTGCCTTAGAAAAAATAGAAGAGGAGAATTCACTTCAAATGAATTCAATAATTTCTATAAAATACATGGAATCAAAAGATAACTTTATGTAGATATAACTCCTAAACAAAATGGAGTAGTGGAAAGAAGAAACATAATTGTACAAGAAATGGAAAGAACAATGTTACTAGCAGGTGATTTGTAGGCCAAGTTTTGGAGAGAAGCAGTTGGGACAATAGTGTATACCTTGAATAGAGCTCAACTAAGACCAAATAATGACA
Source organism: Pinus albicaulis (assembly GCA_034641835.2). Lineage (NCBI taxonomy): Eukaryota > Viridiplantae > Streptophyta > Pinopsida > Pinales > Pinaceae > Pinus > Pinus albicaulis. Next base: position 1,413,345,971 of record CM076572.1, on the reverse strand, counting down.
AGACTCCATATAAATTATGGAAAGGAAGACCTGCTTCATTAAAATATTTTAGAATTTTTGGAAGCAAATTCTTTATGAAGATCAATGATTACTTACGAGGAAATTTTGATTCTCGTGTTGATGAAGGAATATTTCTTGGATAGTATACAAGGAGCAAACAATACAAGTGCTACAATAATTGACTACAAAAGGTAGTAGAAATCATTGATGTAAAAATTTACAAAGTGCTTCCAGAAAAGGAAATTGAATTCCGAGAAGAAGATTATATTCTTGAATAATTTGAGGAATATTCAACAAAGGAAGAGAAGGACCAATAAAATCAAAAGGAACCATCTAAAACTCCATCAAAAGTAAAATTCCTCCAAAAACACCATCCAAAAGAATAAATTATTGGTAATGTAGATGATGGAATATAAACCCGAAGAACGATGAAAAGTACACCAAGAAAAGATGATGTTGACTTACTATCCATGGTAGAACCTAAAAAATTTGCTCAAGCTAGTGAGGACCCTCATTGGGTGGAAGCTATGGAAGAAGAAATGTTTCAAATTGAAAAGAATGAAACATGGGAACTTGTACCTCATCTAAAAGATAAAAATATAATTGGAACCAAGTGGGTGTTCAAAAATAAAATAAATGAAGATGGAAAATTCATCAAAAATAAGGAAAGACTTGTTTGTAAAGGATACTCACAAATCGAAGGAATTGACTTTGAAGAAACGCTTGTCCCGGTAGCACGTTTGGAAGGTATAATAATTTTTTTGGCATTTGATTGTTCAAAAGGGTTCAAATTTTACCAAATGGACGTGAAATCAACATTTCTAAATGGTGATCTAAAGGAAGAAGTTTACATGGAGTAACCAGAAGGGTTTGATCTAGCATAAGGAAAATACTTCGTATGTAAGTTTAAAAAGGAATTATATGGATTGAAATAAGCTCCTAGAACTTGGTACACAAGATTAGATTATTATCTACAACAACAAGGTTTCAAAAATGGGATGGAAGGAAGTAATATTTACATGAAGATGACCAAGGATAAATTGCTAGTCACTCTTGTATATGTTGATGATCTGATTTTTGTCATCAACAATGATGAGATGAGTCATGAATTTTCTCAAAACATGTATAAAAAAATTGAAATTTCTATGATTGGTCAATTTTCCTACTTCCTTGGATTACAAATAATTCAAACTAAAGAAGGTATGTTCATATCCCAAGAAAAATATCTTAAATGCATGCTTAAGAGATATGTGATGGAATAATGTGCTCCTATGAGCACACCGATAACTAAAAATTGAAAATTAAGCAAAGATTATGAATCCCCTTCAGTAGATGCAACTCTTTACAGGTCAATAATTGGATCTCTTCTATACTTAACTACTTCACAACCTGATATTATGAAAGCAGTAGGAATGGTGGCAAGATTTCAATCATATCCTAAGGAATCCCATTTGTTGGATGTGAAAAGAATTCTCAGATATTTGAAAGGTACTCCTGATTTTGGCCTATGGTATCCCAAAAGCACAAATCTTATCGTGATGACTTACACCGATGCTGATTGGGCTAGAAGCATAGAAGATCGAAAAAGTACTAACGAAAATGCATTCTTTATGGGAGATTGTCTTATATCTTGGCTCAACAAAAAACAATATTCTATATCTCTCTCCAGATCCAAAGCCGAATACATATTTGTGCAGATTTTTGTACACAAATATTGTGGATGAAGGAAGCACTAAAAGATGTCAACATAGAAACTAATCAACCTATCATTATCTATTGTGACAACACCAACAGCATCAATCTTTCAAAGAATATGGTAATGCACTAAAAGACGAAACATATTCCAATCAAATACCATTTTCTTTGAGAACAAGTTGCAAAACAGAATATCAAATTGGAATACGTCAATACAAAGGAGAAAATTGTAGATGTCTTCACAAATCCCCTACCACGAGAAGCATTTGAATATCTTCGCCAAAATATGGGCGTCATTGCTCTTGCATCACATTAAGACAACACATTAACAAGGGTAGTAGCACCATGACAGGGGGAGAAGCATGAAAAGAAGCAACTTGATAGGGGAAGTACTAGGACACCCCATTTTCCATTGATGTCAAAGGGGGATGAAATGTTGGAAGAAGAGAGAATATTTCCATCAGTGACAAATGGGGAGATTGTTGGTCAAAATTGTCAATGATGTCAATATGGGCATGGCATGAATGATTGTTGAAGGTCACACTTGGAGTCCTAATGAAGAAGCCCTTTTTCTAATGAAACCCTAGCTATATGATGTCCTTGTTCTTGATGAAGAAACTCTAAACCTTTATACCTTGATTCATGATGATGACACCTTGCTCTAATTTTTAGGACTGTCATAAAGAAACATATTTCTATTAACATTTGATACATAATATTACAATGACTCTTTCGTGAGCTTGTAGAGGACACTTTCCTCTTTCCAATGAGCCCTTACTCATCCTCTAACTCCCCTTACTCTAAGAGAAAATGATTTTTTAAGACGATATAACATATTTACCTTAGATGACCTAAGCCTACTTATACATGTTGACCTCACCTCCAAGACTTGTGTCCCTTCATTTAAGGTCCAAATCTATATGACTAAGGGTTCGAAATATTCATTTCATCATCCATCATTCAATGAATAACATCAAAGGGATACAGAAAAATACTAAGAGTTCATAACTCATGAACTAAGGAGGTCAAGAGGACATTGTTTGGGTTAATTCAATGTTGGGTCATCACTACAGCTCGAACAAGAAGAATACTTACACCTCGGACCTGTGTTTCAGATTACAACCCAGTGAAAGGCTCGAACCTATGGAAGTATACCTTGAAGATGTGAAAGAGCTATACCTCGGACCTGTGGAATTAAGCCTTGAAACCTGTGCAAGTATACCTTGAAGTTGTGAAAGTGCTAGGGCCTCATACCTATAGAATTAAGCCTCGAAACTGCGGACTTATACCTTGAATCTATGATAGTAATACACCTCAGACCTATAATTACTTGTGGAGGCTCATAAATACATCTGTGGAAAGCTCGTGGCAATAAAAAAAATATGTGGGAGGCTCAGTGGTAATACATTTGTGGAAGGCTCATGGTAATACATCCCTAAGATATATTTGTGAAGATACAAATGTTACTCGAGTATACATCTGTGGTGATACAACTGTGGAGTGGTCATACAACTGTGGAGATACATATGTGACTCGGTTATACATCAGTGGAGGCTCAAAGGCTCAGTCTTATTTAGGCTCGAACTTGTGACCTGTGAGGGGCTCGAAACAATGAACACATACCATTGCAGAAACCTATGGACAATTCTCACTGAAGGAGCTTGGTCTTGGCATTTCAGTGATGTTAAGGAACATAATTAGAGTCACAATTACATCATCATTTGGGGCAGACTTTGATGTGAAGAAATCATAAGCTTTAGACAGTGGAGCATTTGAATATTTGGACAGTGAAGTATTGGACAATGAAGAATACGCTCATTAAGTGGACAAATTGGAAGTCTAGAAAAAACTTGTGGAGCAATTGAAGTAAGTCATTTATACATTTTGTTTGTTAAAATTTTAAGGGTTGGAGCCTCATAAAGCCCAAGTTGGAGCTTGGAAACAAGTTGGATCCTGGTAAATTGAAGGGTTGGAGCCCTCAACATCATTGTAATCAAACTATTGTAAAACGGGGTTTGGTGTCCTCATTTGTTCCTAATAAAACTCCTATTATTTATTTTTTTATTGTAATTGTGAAAAATATTAACTGGTAAAAATAACAATTGAAAAGAAATATCAACAATATACTGAAGCATAATATAAATTTTTGTGTGCAACAACTTGTGAAGTTGTTTGGTTGAGGAGAATGCTTCAAGATGTTGCAGAAGAAAAAAAGAATGCTACTGTTATCAAATGTGACAACCAGAGCTCGATCAAGTTGGAAAACAATCCAATGTATCATGCAAAAACAAAGCATGTTGATGCTCAATTTAATTTTGTTAGAGAGAAGATACAGTCTAAGGAAATTTTTATTGAATATTGTAATACTTGTGAAAATATTGTTGACATTTTCACAAAGCCCCTTACGAAGATGAAATTTGAGTTGTTTAGGGAGATATTAGGTGTGGAAATGAATTCTTTCTCCATTAAAAATAACTCAATTGTACGTGGAAAGTGGTAAAAATAACTCAATTGTATGTGAAAAGTGGTAAAAAAATGTTTAGAAATTGTGATCTGTAGTTATGAATTGAATAAAAGGAGATCTCGAAAATTGATATATTGATCTACGTTTATTTATAAGAAAGTGGGTATTTTTCTAAATGCTATGTATAGTCATTTTCTTATTTAATTATGGAATTTCAATCATTTTCTTATTTAATTATGGAATTTTAAATTTTTTTAATTGTTAATTGCAATTTTTTTTCATGCTTGTCACTTTATGTTTTATATAGATTTATGAACATGACATAGCCTTGCTGGTAGTATATTTAAAAGAAAATTCCTTTAAACCCAATAATTCACTTCTTTAGCTCTATAACAATGGAATTCTTTTTATGAAAAGTATGTAATTAAAAAATGTCACTACTATTTTTTTATTTTTTTATGTTTATAAAAATCTAATTTCTATCTAACTCACTGAAAATTAGTGACTAAGAAATAAATACATTTATAGTAAATCCCAAAAAATGACAACAAAAAATAAATACTTCGCCTAAACAAATTGTCTAAATAAATATCCTATCCAAATCATTCATTAGAAATTATGACTAACCATTTGCAAATGGTCTAAATAAATCTCTTAACCATTTGCAAATTTTCTGAATAAATCTCTTATCCAAATCATTCATTAGAAATTAGAAATTTACTCTGTCAAATTTACACTCTAACTTTTAAACGTTCCAAAATTTTCCTTTACAAACAAGTACGCGTTTAAAAATGTGAAAAAACTTTGGTGGAACGTCAAATCATGAATATGACATGAAAAGAAAGTGTGAATGGGGGAGGGCGAACGTAAGAATTTAATTGAACGAGAAAGGATGTGGTAACTCGTGGTCCACAAGAAAGATTCTCCCATGCGAAGAAATGATGGACCGCGGTAAATCAAAGAAAGTGTGAAAAAGACGTTTGTCGGATTGTGTGAATGGGAGTGCGGACGTAACGATTTAAAGTTATCCCCGCACTTTCAAAGTTTATGTTCGCTGTGGGGTGATTTGTACAGCTGGATGGAAAGTAAGCGTAAAATTTCAAAACCGGTCGATTTTTGTGTTGTTGTGTCATTATGAGAATATTTTTTTCCATTTTGCAATTTTACGTTGTAATTATATTCATGATAGGTTAAAAATCAAAGATGCATCCACATTAAGTTAACTTGTAATTATATCATGATATGTTTAAAATAAAAATAAAAATATAGTTAAAAAAATATTAAATATATAAAAGAGTGATATAATAATTTTAATAATAATATGTAAAGAAAGTGATTAATTCGAGTGATTAAGAAAGTGTGAAATTCTAGGTTGTGAGGTATGAATGGAATAAAATAAAAAAATGTGTTGTTGTCCACTACAAATTCAATTAAAGAAAATATAAAAAAAAGGAGAATAAGCTAAATAATGTGTGGAGATTTGAATTATGGAGATCTCATATTTCTTTTTATTTCATTTATAATTTATGGTCAAGAACTTTTTCTCACTTTCTTATATGTATAGATTTATTTTAAACATGGATTTAGTATGGGTTAAGAGGGATCAAATCTTTTTTAGTGCAAATTCATTTGGAGAAAAAATTGTCCCTATCTATAACGAGCATGAGAGGGAAACTTACTGTGAGCAAAAGGACGAGAGGGAATCCTCACTATTTTCAACAGCACCCACTTGGAATTCTCTCTGAGACGCCATCAAGGAACAATATTACTCTGTCGGGAGCTATGAAGATAAATACATAAATTGGACCACGCTGTGACAGGGAAGGGACCAAGATGTGTCAGAGTTCACAAATGGTTTTCATGTCCTTCGCATGAAGCTAGGTATCAAGGATTATGAGTGGTATTTGGTACTCGAGTACCACAGTTGTTTAAATAAGTACATCCAGGACAAAATGGAGTTCTTGGACATCTCATCGCTCGGTGTCGCCTATTGATATGTTGTCAAGATCGAGCAAAATTTTAAACACTAGAAGCGATACTTTGGTTCTGTTATTCTGAAGCAAGGGAAAGGCGCCCCCAAATTGTAGAACAAAGGGCAGGGCTAAGGTGAGGTGACCCAAGACAACCTGTCGAAGCCGCGAGCAAAGAACAACACCACAAAGACGAAGAAGGACATGGGAAAGTGGTGTGAGTTCCATAAGAGCCCCACTCACAACACAAGTGAGTGTCGAGCCAAGCAGTCACTGGTGGCCGAGCTGAAGGCTTTTGAATCAGATGAATGTTCTGACTCTGAGTCAAACCCCAACAGGGAGAATGACAAAAGGAAGCAGATTATTGACACGGAGCCCAATGCCACTATTGCCACCACCAAGATCTAGAAGGATGAGCCCAAAGATCCAAGGAGGGGGAGCGCCTCTTCAACTCACAGATGTGGGTGAAGATTTTTCCGTTGCAGTTGATTGTCAACATCAAGAGCCAAAAGAACCTCACTTCAGCGGAGGTCCTGAAGCGGTTGGGTCTACCGACCACAACACACATGCATACGTACACCATTGGGTGGCTTCAACAAGGACGATATCGTTGCATCAACCAACAGTGTCACCTCCGCTACAATATCAAGCCCTTCACAAATGAGGTACTGTGTGATGTTGTTCGTCTTGAAGTTTGTGATGTATTATTAGGCCAACCATACTTATGGAAGCGACATGTTGTTTATGAGTCTAGGCCTCACACTTTTATTATTACTTTGGGAAATAATTTGTACAGGATATCAGAGATAGCACCACCTACCTCCATCTCTTTTATGACTATGAAGCAATGCAGTAAGATCATTTCCCATACCAGGAATTTTTTTTTCCTTATGATCTACCCTCAGGGCAAGAAGAAGATTGTGGCCACGACCTCCAAACAAGGCTCCTCTATGCGACAACAACAAATGGACAATGTCATGGAGGAGTACAGGGACATCTTCACCTCACCTGCAGGGGTACCTCAACACTATTGAGTCAAGCACACCATCGATCTGCCCCTGGGAGCATCGCTACCCAATGGACCAATCTATCGATGCTCTATTATGGAGAACGATGAAATCAAGAGGCATATTTAGGAGTTGCTATAGAAAGGTAAAATCAAACTAGTTTCATCACCCTTTGGAAGCTTGATCGTGTTGGTAAAGAAAAAGGATGGGACCTGGAGACTCTGTATTGACTATCGAGTGTTGAACAAGATCATTATCTTGAATAGGTATCCAATCTCACTGATTGATGACCTTTTGGACCAACTCAAGGGGGGGAAATATTTCAGCAAGATTGAATTGAAGTCTGATTATCACCAGGTACCAATCAAACCCTCTGATGTGTGGAATACTGCTTTCAAATCCAAGGAGAGCCTTTTCGAATGGTTGGTCATGCCTTTCAGGTTGACGAATGCCCCTGCAACCTTTACAAAATCATTCATGGTGGTGTATTTCGACGACATCTCGATCTTCAACTAGAGTTGGGAAGAGCACCCCCACCATATTCAAAAGGTCCTCCAAACATTGTGGTAACACAAGTTGTGTGCCAATTTGGAGAAATGCACTTTTGGTATGACCCAGGTTCAATATCTGGGGTACATCATTAATGAGCGGGGTGTGCATGTGGACATAGCCAAGATACAAGTCATTTAGGATTGGTTGGCCCAAACCACTCTAATAGAACTCCGTAGCTTTCTGGGTCTTGCAAACTTCTACTGCAGGTTTGTGTTGGGGTTCTCTCATATCACTTGGCCTTTAAGTCAAGTTACCAAGGGACGAGTGAAAGCAAAGTTCTTTTGGTCTGAATCCCAATAGAAAGTGTTCGTCAAGTTGAAGCATCGCCTCTTCTCAACACCAATCCTTATTTAATTTCCACGACCTTGGGTTTAAGTTAGAGCCTTAAAATTAGTGACACTGCCAAAATAAGAATCTCAACCATGAACTACTTTGCACAGTGGAAATATAAAGTAGTAAATCACACATGCACAATTATACACAGTTTTTAAACAAAATTGTACAATAATGTAGAATCACCAATATTTTTTATATTAAACCAAAATATGAATAATACAATAGTCTATGGTATACAAGATATAATGACAAACTCAATTTCGTATCTCGTCTTTTCGGTCCTTCACTTCCATACTGCTCACTTGTTGCGCCTTAGTCCATCAAGGCCACAACACATCGAGACTCTAGGAGGGCTGCCACCTTACACTACTGCAGGTCACTTCTGTAGAGTGTACACTGGCTTATCCAATCTTCTCTCTAAGTAGGCTTAATTCCCGAGCTCCAACTACCAGGATAGCAACTACCTTTTTCCAGCAAGGTGTTGCACTCTGGCACCAATCTTCACCCAACCTTCAACTCCTCTTCGTCACTTCAAGATAGCTCGTCTAGGGCTACTTTCGGTAGCCAACAAACTGCCCTCCTCCAGATAATTGGTACCCAATACTACAATGTGAAATTTGCACCAATGAAGGCTCATGATCACCCAATCACGCCTCCAAATTGGCTCCCATAGACTGCATAAAAAAACCGATCCAAATCTGATCAACTCCTTTGACCCAACACAAGTTTCAACTGCTTCAACAAGCCTATTTTGATGCTATCATCATAATGACTCGTTAGGGCATCAAACATTGTTGTAACAACCCTCAACCAATCATCAAAGAAGCCCCTAAAAATCTATGACTTCTCTTAGCATAAGTCTTCTCCTCTTTGCTGAAGGTTTAGGGCACAAAGCAACCCTCAAATCTACCTACACTACCCTTTGTTGTGGTGGTATGGCTTGTGACCTACCACACAACACTCCTATAGATTTACAGATCCCTTCAAAATAGTTTCAACCCATACAAAAGCCTTAACACATACCTGTGTTCAACTCTTTAAGGTATCGAACTTCCCACCACATGAGAGAACCATTCACACACTTAAAGAGGGATCGAAACCAACCCTAAACTCTCACAATATTTTGTCCTCTTCTCCTACGGAAAAACAAAGGTATCTTTCCTCTTCATCCAGTTGTTGTCCCTCCTCCTTAACACTGCCTTCATGTTGCGCTTTTTGGATGCTATAATGACTCTACATTACCCTCTATTTATACACAATGAGGGGCTCTTTCCTAAGACATCACATAAGGGTTGCCAACCTGTCATAAGCCTAAAACATCTTAGGCCTACCTTGACATGTAAGTGCAAACCTATCATATAATTTCAAAAATTCATATCTCCACTTCTACTACTCAAAATTAGACGATTTTCAAAGTGTTGGATTCTCCTTTCCACCCTCTATCATCACTTTCCATCACATGTAGAAATGTGCCCAAGAAAATGCCCAAAAAAAAATTTGGTGCAAAACCCTATACTTGGGTTCCAAGCCCACAAGTGACCCTTTTTGTGCTTTTCCCTCCAAACCCTAAACCCTAGGGCTTGGAGTACCTCCCAAGCTATACAAATCAATAGTGCTCACATTACCAAACATCCAGCAACCATTTGATATTGAGATGAATTCCTTGAACTATGGTATTGGTGTAGTTCTTACTCAACATGGGCATCCAGTGGCATATCACAGTGAGATACTTTCATACAACGTCCAGAAGTATCCCACATATGACAAAGATATGTATTCCATTGTACAGGCCTACCAACAATGGAAGCATTACATTCTGGGGAAGGAAACGGTCATCCACACGGACCACCGACCCCTACATATTATCCAGACAAAAGGGAAGTTGCATAACGATTTCCATCAGAAATGGTCCACATACCTGCAACAATTCCATTTGAACATAAAGTACAAGAAGGATAGAACCAACAATGTTGTAGACAGCCTCAGTCAACAGTCGGTCATGGCGCTGACCACTGTGCTCGGCTCTTGTGGTCACAAGACTTTAGAATGGCCCCATCTGCACAAGAGTGATCCTGAATTTGGCAACTCATTCCTGACGCTCTTAGAGGGCAAGCAATTTCCAAATTTTCACCTCCAGGATGCACTATTATGCCACATGGGACACCTCTATGTTCCTTCAATCGAACATGTGAATATCATTTGGAAGGTGCACTACAACCCTTTTGATGGACATATCGGGGTAGAGAAAAAAATGGTAGTGCTGCAGAAGTATTTTATTGGCCGAACCTTCGACATGATGTTGGGAATTATGTCATATCCTGAACTTCCTGCATTATTTCCAAACTGACCATCAAGAAGCAAGGCCTATATACCCCTCTGCCTACTCCTAGTCGACCTTGGGAATCCATTTCCATGGATGACATGTCGGGCCTTCCTTCTACTAAGAATAGAAACCACTGTGTTTTCATGGTCATCAAGATATTCTTTAATATTTCCAATCTAATGGTCTGCAAGAAGATCAACATCACCACAGAAGCCACTGCAAAACTCTTATTTGAACGAGTGTGGGTACACTTTGGGATCCCAAATTCCATTGTCTCAAACCGGGACAACAGGTTTCTATGTACATTTTTGTGAAGTCTCTAGTTGATGTTGGATACCAAGCTCACTAGGTCCATGACTTTCCATCGCAAAATTGATGGCCAAACAGAGGTCATCAACTGGATGCTCCTACACATTCTGTACATGTACAACTCGAAGCATCCACACACATGGGATGAAAGCCTCCCCTATGTCGAACAAAACTACAATAGAGCTCTCCATAGCTCAACTAGTCATAGCCCCTTTTAGGCGGGGCTGAGATTCTAACCACTATGTCCCATTGATGTGGTCATACCAATTGCAACTACTTAGGCATATTCGACTTATGTCCAATCCAAAGCTAACCAGGCTAACAACTTCATTGAGCACATTCAACACATATGCCAGTAGGTCCATGGCATATTGGACAAAACCAATGCTAAGTACAAGCAGCAACATGATCAACATCGAGCGCCACACAAGTTCGAGGTAGGTGACAAAGTTTGGTTACATTTGTAGAAGGAGTGCCTTGCTAGGCCCCACTACAAGTTGTGCCCGCTTTAATATGGGCCTTACACCATAACTAAGGCTATAGGGGACAATTCTTTCGAGCTTATAATTCCACTATTCCTTAGCCTGCACCTTGTTTTTAATGTGGACCTCCTTCGACCATACTTTCCACCATTACTAGACACATTAGACATTGCAGAACAACTCACACCAATAGAGCTAAACCCATACTGCACGGAACATGCCAAAAATGATCATATCATAGACACATATATCAAGAACACTCACTAGTAGAAGGTACAACTGTATCGGGTTGTCAAAGTGGGCCAAATCCTGCACCAAGGCAAGTGGCTCACCAGGGACCAAGTTCAACAAAATTTTCCCCATCTAATGGAGGCACTCAACGCAATGGGAACCATTGCTTCCTAAGGGGGGAGGAATGATCCACGTGGATATTGATGGCCACACACCTATTCCAGTTGGACCCCCACCATTGTCTCTTTCATTTTTTTAGTTTCCTTAATTGTAGTACAATTTACTATTTTTGGCAGTTTTTTGGGTCTCAAACATTCAGAGACATTTTGAGGCCCTAAACGATGATTTTTTGAAAAACGAGCAAATAAGTCTTACGTTCTCATTTTAAATTTGTATTTGGATAGATATTTCTAACGAGGTATTTTTCATGTCAAACAAAGATCATATCCCAAAGTTACAACCCCAGGAAGTTGATGTACCAATTTACCCCAACGGGGCCCACAATTTTGGTATTTCATCTCCTAGGTTAGGTTTTTGGATGTTTAGGGTTTTCCATTATTTCTCAATAATAAATATCCCTTTGAGCGTCATTGTAACATAGTTCAGAGGCATGTAGTCGTTGTTGGGTGCTAGCTTTGCACTTATTTCTTACACTTGTTTCCCCCATTTTACCTCATGACTATAACCATTGGGACTATCTTTGCTTCTTTTTCCTACCTTTCTATCTTAACTTGTGATGTTTCACCTTATTTTCATTACCTTGCCATTTCATCAATTATTATGATGTATCGTGTGTTCTTTATGACTAACTGAGGATGAATGTTTGGAGAATATCTATGGTCTTTTGTTGTCTTTCCAGATGCTATTTTTAGCACAAAAGATCTAGAGCACAAGGCGTACAGGAGCAGTTAAAGGCGTGTTGTTACAGTGAGCTGTTACACCACAGCGCTATTACACCATGTTGTTACAGACCCGCTGACGAACTATTGTTACAGTTGTACCGCTGACTGGATCTTGTCAACTTCTTATAATGACCTATCCTCTAGCTGTTATGCTACAGTTGTGATTTATCACGATAGTTGTAGAAGTTATTAAGTATTGTATTTTTGGATAACAACCTCTTGTCGATTTTGATTGTAATCTATAATTTTCCAATCAAAATTTTATTAAGAAGTGGTTGTAACCATATGTATTCTATTTTGATCAGAATGAGAATCATAATATTCTCATGACTGATCCATCCCTTGTTTTTCTGAGATGTAACCACTATATAGTTCTCGACCCTTGACGTCGAAAGGTTAGAAGAGAACAACATTACTTTGGCTCTGTAATTTTGATCACATTAATACAATTTATTCTGTTGTTGCTATTACATGCATCATTTGATTTAGTTTCCGTCAAGTTCTTTCTCTTCCTACGCCCTGTTAGGGAGGAAGGGCCCTCCTCTTTAGGGATTTCAGTGGTTAAGGTAGCTGTGTATATGTATTTCTATTTGCTTTATGTATTAGTAGAATTTTTGTTGCTGTTGTTTTAGTTGTGAATATATCTGCTTCAATTCCAACATTTTATATGTTGTTACACATGCGGGATTAGAGATACCAACTGGGTAACTATTGTGTGGCTCACTAGGTACAGATTAATTAAGGTGTGATCATAGTTCTGTAGATCATTTTATTTCTACATGAGTGATTCTTTTCAGCATTTACTTCAGCAACAATTTCCTTTATTTGGATTTGCTTCTAGTTTGATGTATCAACACAGACAGTGCGACTGTCATTGAAATAAAAGGCGTCCCTATATTGATAATTTATGTGTATTTTTTTAGTCATTTAACAGTGATTAATACAACCCAACATTTTGGCGTCGTCGTTTGGGATGGCAGTGACGATCCAATCAACCAAACTTATTTGTTAGAAGATAGAGTGTACCCAGTCTGCAATTTTCGGGCAATAAGATGAGAGGTAAGAACCTGTGCATCTCTCTAACATACCTGAGCGGGCTCACCAATGCTACACTGGGGCCATTAGAGGTGCAATTTCTGTGTGTTTTTAGTGTGTCTCCAGCGACACAATTGTCGGGCGGTAAGACGAGAGGTAAGAACATGCACATCGCTCTAACATATCTGATCGAGCTCACCAATGTCTCGCTGGGACACTTAGACGTGTGAATTTTTGGGTGTTTTCTTTAGGGTGTCTTTAGCTATACAGTTGTTGGGCGGTAAGACGAGAGGTAAGAACTTGTGCATCGCTCTAATGTACCTGGGCGGGCTCACCGCTGTAGAAACTGAAGCACTTGTAGGATGAATTGATACACATAGGGTCCATGTGTGCCAGTAGGATGATAGAAAAATCCACAAACACCCCCCACTCTACTAACTACAGGAAAGACGGGTCGTAAGAAGGAAAAGAAGAGTGCATACTTGGGAAGAAATACATTCTTTGAAGATATGATCTCAAGGGCAGAAAAGGAACAATCTACTTCATACAGAGATAATAGGAAGACAGGACCACAGAAAGCGGCTACTATATCAAAGCCTAAAGCATCGGTGCCTTTCGTGTTTAGACCTTGCCACCATTCAAAAAGAATATCCACTCCTAATATCAAGACTCTAGATCTAAAACAGCAATGGAAAAACATTGATCAATATCTAAGAATCGAAGGACAACAAGAGACCAGTGGGGAGCATTAGGGAACTGAGGAACAACATTTAATTGATCATCATTTGGACGCTAGTAGTACAGTCAAACAACTGGTCCTGGAACAGCCTGATCCTTTATTTATTTATCAATCTCCTGCATCCTCCAAGGTCAGTTCATCCCATCAGGAAGAATCAGTCATGGGGGATGAGAATATCAAGACAGATAGCTCTATTACTTTTGAATTCCCGATATTAGTGACATGAGATGAGGCTCCTATGAAAAATATTCCTTTGTCATCCCTACCATCCTTTCAAGGGATGGTTGTCGAAGATCATGATACCTTTTTGTTCGAATTTGATGTGCTATGTAGAGGTTATGACTACACTTCAGACGCCAAGAAGCTAGAATTATTCCTTGCTACTCTAAAAGGAGCAGCATTAAGGTGGTTCATGAGGCTGGGTGTTGGCATGATTTGAACCTAGAATGACACGAGGGAGGCCTTTCTCTTTAAGTATCAGGATTACTGTCAAACTAGGGATTTGAAGGAATAGATCTTCAGAATTGCACAGAAGGAGGAGGAGAGCTTGGAAGACTATATGGAACGATTCTAATACAACTTACAATTTAGTAACTTAGCCTCAAAAGTTTTGAAACCAATATTCTTAAGAGGTATAAGAGATGATTGTTTGGAGCATTTAAATTTGTTGGGAAAAGGAGACATATCGCAAGAACCACTTGAAGAAATAATTAAGCTTTGTTTGCGGAGTTCAAGAGGATCGGTCAAGGGGAGAAGTTTAGTTCGGGACCCTTCAATCTAGATACAGAAGTCCACAAGTGGAGGAGTAACCAGAGAAGAGATCAGAAATCTATTTGAGGATTTTAAAACCGACCTCCTTAGTACTCTCTCTGCCCAGATCACTACTGTACAAGTTAAGAAAACAAAAGCAGAAGCTAAAGCAGCCTTAGAAATATTCTGTCCCCGATGCAAAAAGAAACATTTGGAAAGAGAATGTAGACTGAGTAGCGTCAGCCTATGCAACATCTGTGAATTATCACATTCCACGAATCAATGTCCTAAATTGCCTAGACTGAAGGTTGTACTTCAATAATCAAGCGAGGATGTCCAGTCTTCCTATTTCATCAGATCAAAGAGGTCATGGCAGCCACGACCTACAGGTATGCCTCCAGATTTTTCCTCTTTTTATCCTTAGAATAATGTTTATAATAGTTAGCAATATCCATGGCAGTATCCTACTCCTTCCTCAACACATTTTCCTTCACCATGGAACCAGTGGCCTTTCACTCCACCAATGCAATGTCCTCCATTGCAACCTCATCCTTGGAGCCAAAATTGGAGAGGTAACGGCTAGGGTCCAATACCCCCTACACTACCAATGCAGCAGCAGTTACAACTGTCTTCTCTTCAAAATCCTACTCCTTCTGTACAACCCCAATTACCTATGCAACCTAACCCCAATCCGAATAATAAGGTAGCCCAAAGCATAGATGCTCCACTTACCTTCCAGGCTTATCTTATTACTCCTATTGGACTCAATGAGGTTCAGCTTTGATTGGGAAAAGTAATCATACCTAAACATACTCCCATTATTACCGAAGAAGAATGTGAGTCACCTAGAAAGGATATGGGCAATTCTGAGGCAGCTGTTACACATGTAACAGCTAATACAACACCTACTATTACATCTGTAGTAGCCAGCTCAGGAGGTTTTTTTGTTTCTACAACAGCCAACCCGAGCAAGGCTGGTGCATCTGTGACAGCTGACTCAACTGTTAACATTCAGGATCCTCCATACCCTCAACAATTAACTGAAACTGGGCCAGCCTCACAACCTGAATCTTAATTCCTCAAGGAACTGCAAAATTTGTATGTGCAGATTCTGTTGTTACAGGATCTTAAGAAAGTACTTATCGATGCTAAAATAGTGAGGGATCTGTGTGTCAAAAAGCCTGGAAGAAAACCAAAATACCCTGCTACTATCCATCTTAAGGGGAAACTGTCTGATCTTATGATTGATCAGCCTTTGTTAACTAAGTATAATGACCCAGGGAATCCTACTGTGACTGTCCATATTGATGACCAACCCATAACCAACACTTTGATTGATTTGGGGGAAACCATTAATGTCATGACTAAAGACCTCTTTATCTCCCTAGGACTTCATGGACTTAGACCTACACCCCTTGAATTAGCAGATAGGTCTCGTGTCAAGCCCAAAGGAATGATAGAAGATGTGGTTATCACTGTGGCTTCTTGGAATTATCCGGCTGATTTTCTCATTTTACAAACCAAATCCAATCTGGGGGGGCATCCTTTAATCTTGAGAAGACCTTGGCTAGCCATTGCAGATGCATATATCAGGTGTAGGTCCAAATCTATTGTGATCTCAGATGGGCAGGCCACTCAGAACCTAAACCTTTACCCCCCAGAAAAACCTCACATGGATTTGAGTAGTCCCTGGTGGGATGAATTTGAACCTGAATCTGATCTTTCCCTACCTCTCCTCACTCTTGCAAAAGCACAATACTTTAAGGATGAAACATGGGATGATATCATTAATGGTTTTATTAGAAATTCACTCTTTGTTGCCTCCATTAGAGATCTGGGGGAAGAAGATGAGGTAGATTATGTAATCTTTGAAAAAATGAAAACTACTCCACATACTACCAATAGTCCCGTTGAAATTGAACTTGGGAAATATTTAAACATTAATCCTAACCTGACTGCTGAGAAAAACAGATTGTTGATACAACTGTTATAGAAATATAAAAAGGCATTTACATGGGACTATACTGATATGAAAGGAATCCATCCTGGCCTATGCACTCATCGCATTTATCTTAAAGAGGAATGCAAACCAGTTAGACAACTGCAACACCGAATGAACCCCGCACTTAAGGAGATAGTGAAAGAAGAATTGTAGAAACTCCTTAATGCTAATTTCATCCACCCCATTTCTGACAGCTAATTTTCATAGTTTCGAAAAAGAACGACAAGTGGAGAGTCTTGGTAGACTATAAAGAGATTAACAAGGCCACTCAAAAGGACCATTTCCCTTTACCATTCATTGATCAGGTCCTGGATACCCTCTCTGTGAATAATTTTATTTCATTCCTGGATGGGTTCAGTGGCTATAATCAAATATGGATTGCCCTGGAAGACCAAGACAAGGCAACCTTCACTTGCCCATGGGGTACTTTTGCATACAAAGTCCTTCCTTTTGGACTCTGTAATGCACCAACAACTTTTCAAAGGGAAATATTGGGTATTTTTTTTTATCTCTTGAATGTCTGCCTTGAAATATTTATGGATGATTTTAGACCATACGGGGATTCCTTTGAGACAACATTAGTTAATTTGGAAAAAGTGCTGGAACGTTGTGAACAAACTAATGTTGCTCTGAGCACGGAGAAATGCCACATGATGATGACCAAGGGTATTGTGCTGGGAAATTTCATTTCGGCAGACGGAATCAAGGTGGATCCTGCAAAAATTGATGTAATCTTGAAAATCCAAACTCCCAAGACTCCAAAAGAGGTACGTATTTTTTTGGGACATGCAGGGTACTATAGGAGATTTATAGAAAAAAATTCAAAGATTGTATCTCCTCTATTTTCCTTGCTCATGAAAGATGCGGAATTTGTGTGGACAAGAAAGTGTGAGCAGGTCTTTCTGAAGTTAAAGAACTGTGTAACAACAACACATGTTTTATGATGACCAAACTAGAGATTTCCATTCCATATCGCTACGGTTGCATCTGACATAGTTGTGGGTGTTGTTTTGGGGCAACTGGAGGAGAAGAAACCTTATGCCATTTATTACATCAGCAAGAATATAACTCCATCAGAACTCAACTACATAGTGAATGAGAAGGAATTCCTAGCAGTAGTGCATGTTATCAACAAATTTCGGCACTACATCACTGGGTATCAAGTATTTGTACACACTGACCATGCTGCAATTTGATTTTTAATGAAAAAACCTGTTACTAATGGTAGAGTTACATGATGGTTATTGTTGTTACAATAATTTGATATCACTATTTTAGATAAACCCGGAAAGGATAATGTAGTTGTTGATTTTCTTTCTAATTAACTATAAGTGATTATTGCACTTCCAATAAGGATTATTTTTCAGATGAATATCTTTTTTCCATCTCTACTCACTCACCATGGTATGTAGATATAGCCAATTATCTAGCTGCGGGAAAATTTCCACACCATTTATCTTCCAAAGAAAAGAGGAATATTATACAACAGAGTGCTACGTACTCCTGGATAGAGGGAAATCTCTATCACACCAGGCCAGACTTTCAGATTAGGTGATGTGTTAGAGAAGATGAGGTATTTGAGACCTTGAAAGCTTGTCATGAGGAACCCTATGGAGGGCACTTCACTGACAAAAGGACGGGATATATAAGTACTTTCAACAGGGTACTACTGGCCAACTATATTCCAGGATGTCAAGAAGTTTGTGAAGGGATGTGATAGCTGCCAAAGGATGGGCCAACCCATGAAATCAGATGAGATGTCGTTACAGCCTCAGATAGTGATATAACCATTTGAGAAATGGGCCCTGGAGTTTGTAGGGCCAATTAATCCTTCATCACAGCAAAAATAATACATATTTGTCTGCACCGACTATGTCACAAATTGGGTCGAATCAAAGGCACTAATTAGAGCTACAGAGCAGGCTGTTTCAGACTTCCTGTTTGAAGATATCTTTGTTCGCTTCGGGATACCCAGGGAGATAGTGACAGATGGAGGGCCTCAGTTCACATCTCATTTGATCAAGAAGCTGGTTGAGAAGTATGGAATTCATCATAGGATCACATCACCTTATCATCCACAAGAAAATGGTCAAGTAGAAATCACCAATAAAGTCATTGAGGGAATCTTAACAAACACAGTAGCCAGCCACCAAAGAAATTGGGCCGAGAAACTTCCAGAGGTGTTGTGGGCTTAGAGAACAACATGGAGGAATACTACAGGCTTCTCACCATATGAATTTTTGTATGGTAAGAATCCTTTGTTCCCCATAGAGTTCGAGATAAAGACATTAAGAACAACATTGTAGGTCAATTTGGATTTAAACACAACACAGAAACAAAGATTGAACTATATCAATGAGTTGGAAGAGAAACGATTGGCTGCTATTCAATAGACAGAGATCATTCAGCAGCATAGAGCTAGATGGCATGATGGGTTTATTAAGAAGAAGAAGTTCCAGAAAGGAGGTTGGGCTCTCTTGTATGATTCAAGGTTCAAGGATTTTAAAGGCAAGCTTTGCACCAGATGGCTAGGTCCTTACGAAGTAGACACGGTCTTTGACAATGGGACTATACAATTGGTCACCATCAATAGTGCTAAGACACCGTTACTGGTTAATGGGCACCGTCTAAGGTTATATCATCAACCCGCTTCGAAGGAATCATTTGTTAACATTGTCATGGACTCTAACCTTCGTGTTATAGCAGCAGGGGAACATTCCCCTATGCAGCCTGAAATTTTAAATTCCAATAAGTGCAGTAGCTGAAAACCACCCTTGTGGCAGCTGTTACACCTGTTAAAAAAAAAAAAACAACAACAACATAAAAATAAAAATAAAATAATAAAACAAAAATAACAAATCTGACTGTGAAAAACTCTTTCCAGGGCGTAATCAGACAATTTGTAACAGCTGAAAACCACTCCTATGGTGGCTGTTACACCCATTTCTTTCCTTCCTAAAACATCATCCCTCCTTCCTGATACGTTCTACAAGATGATGTTATTCATTTGAATTTTTTTTTCTGTACCGATTTCTCCTAATCATCATTTTTTTTTTGAAGAATAATCTGAAGGTTGTCTTGGCTGTTACACATGTAACAGCCGACAACCACGAACACTTTTTCACATGTTTCATCGCATGACAACAATAATTATGCCAACCAAGCGTGACTGCCACGATCACTGCAAGCAGTACACCGCTAATTCGAAATCCTCCTCCGCGTCGCTTCAGGTACGTCATTCAAAAGGTGACGCCATCATTTATGATTTGGTGATTAATGGAAAAACTAATGATATTCTTGTGACAGCCGTGGGTGGTCGTCACCATTAAATTAGGGGGGGATATATCTTGTAATCATTGAAAAAATCCGTAGTCATAAACCATTATCAACCCCGCATGCATCCAATTAATAGCACAATCGCTAATAATGACTAAATCTAGTTGGAAAGAGCGTGTGTACTTAGAACCCATTACTTTCCATAACGGGACATTTATGAAGAGTTGTGTGAGGTACGATTCGGTAATCCATAAATCCTGTCACCTCCCGTCACCCTCCTTGACTGAAGCCTTGTATCCTCATCTCAAACTCATCATCTGGGAGAAGCAGAGATGCCAAGAGGAAGTAAGCAGTGCAGTGACATTACAGTGGGTTGAACAATAAGGAGAGAATTCAGAAACAATAGCAAGATGGGTGGAGCAGCAGTTAGGCACGAGCTAGATTCTATGGATGCCTTGCAGAACTGTCCAGAAGCCTACCAGGTATTAAGGAATGTCAGATGGATCGATTATTTCCAGAAGTTGGAAGGCTCAGATGAGGCGGTTACAATTGAATTCGCTCAGAATTTGAATAAAAACCAAACCCGAGTCAGGGGCTTTCAAATTGAGGTGACTGAAGAAGTAATCGCCTGAGTAACTACATTTCCAGTAGAGGAATGGAGGTGGTTTAACAGAAAAATCAATGACCCCTCTTTGAAAGAGACTTCTTAGAAGGAGAAGAAGAGTTGAAGAAGAAAGGGAGAGGAATTAACAAGTTATCACTCCCTCAGCCATGGGCAGATGTTGCCTTGGGTTTAATCAAATACATTACTTGTGAGGGAAGATCCACCATTGTTTTTAATTATCACTTCCCTCTACTCAATCACCTTCAGCACCAATAAAGGATTAACATTCAATTCTACTTATTGGGGAATATTAAACATATGGTGGTGGTAGTAAAAACAAAAGCACATCCGGAAGCATGTGTGACCAATCATGGACTCATCAAATTGATTGTGCTAGATGCCCTAAGCTAGCAAGGAAGGAGCTGGGAAGAATTCAAGCGAAAGAGGCCGAGGAAAATTCGGGGAAAACAGGCTGTGACTTCGGGAGGAAGTCAGACAGAAGCTGAAACCCAGACTCAGCCTACCAAGGTCATAATTGGGAAAGAACCCACTAATGAACCAATTGGGAATAGATAGCCAAAAAGGAGGGTGAAAGTTAACTTGCCCATAGAACCTTCACCCATAGTCGGAAAGCAGACAGAAGCAGAAGTATTAGAAGAAGGAAGAGAACCCTCCTCATTAGGTAAGGATGAAACTCATGTCCTGCTTTTAGAACTTGAAAATCTAAGAAAGGAAAATGAAGAATTGAAACAAAGATTATATGAGGGGAAGGAAATCTTGGTACTTTTATGCACGACATGTTTCCAAGAACTAACAGCAGTAGGGTATAAGGTATGTGGGGAAAACACCGGCCCAATTGAAACAGAAACAGAACTTCTAAAGGTTGTTACACAAGAACCTACTAAGGATACTTCTTTTACACAAGAACTAGCAGTTAAAGCAGAGCCTCCTGTAGTAATTGACCTAGATGCCGATACAAAAGAACCTGTGGAGGCCACTTTTGTTATAGAAGAAACAACAATAGACACAGATGCTACTCTAGGCAGAAACGAGTGGGCTGATACATAAGAACCCTGATCCGGATTTATGCAGGAACGCAACAGACTAAACATATAACAATAGATACAGAGATGCAGCGGAAATAATGCGTCATTTCATTAATATCAAATAACAGAAATATGCTTACAGACATAATGGAAATAAAAAGTAAAAGGCTGTAGCTAACTTCTGCGTATTCCTCGCATGTTGTGACTCTTTAACCGTGTTACAATGAGGCTCAGGGTCAGACATACAGAAACAATGTAGAATCTGAAACGTCCAAAAACCTAACCGTAGGAGATGAGGCGCCAAAACTGTGGGCGCTCGTTTGGGTAAATTGGTGGTTCAACTTCCCGGGGGCGTAACTTTGGCACCCAGCCTCCGTTTAATGCGCTCAATAGCTCGTTAGAAAGATCTATCCGAGGGCTACGACTTCCGGGATGAATTGGATGATCCAATTTGCTGGTAATCCGATACCCAAAAAACATCGTTTAGGGCCTCAAAACGGCTCCGGAAGTTCAGGACCCAAAAAACTGCTAAAAATAGTAAGTTTTGTTGCAACCAAACTGAAAGATACAATGGTGGGGGGGCCAAGTGGAATAGGTGGGTGGCCACCAATATCCACCTGGATCATTAAGCCCCCAAAACGGCTCCGAGAGTGGAGGACCCGAAAACCTTCTAAAAATAGTAAGTTGTGCTGAATGTGAAAATCTGCAAGAATTGATGGTGCTGGTCCAAATGGAATAGGTGGGTGGCCACCGATATCCACCTGGATCATTCCTCCCTCCTTAGGAAGCAATGGTCCCCATTGCGTTGAGATCCTCCATGAGATGAGTATGGCACTCATGAACCCGAGTATGCCTCCTACATTTAGTAAAATTAGCTTTATCGGCCTTAGACAGTACATGTTTGGATTCTGTATGTGTAGTTGCATGATGTATGGCAACATCAGGCGGTGGTGCGTTGGGAGTCAGATCAATGGAGTGCTTGTCCTGATAGTGTAGAGGAACCTCTATGAGCGAGGAGAAATTGTCATCGTATTTGTCCATCTACTGCAGCCGTGCAAGGGATCCCTATTTCAAGGTTGTGGCCACAATATTCTTCTTTCCCTGTGAGTGAGTCGTAAGGAAAATGAATTTCCTGGTTTGGGAAACGATCTTACTGCGTTGTTTTGCAGTAGTCAAAGAGATGATTAGAGGCGGTACTACCTCCCAGATCCCGTACAAATTATTTCCCAAAGTTCAAATAACAAAGACGAGGCCTACGCCTACATACACAAAGATGTCGCCTCCACAAGTATGGTTGGCCCAATAATACATCACCTACATCAAGAGGAGCAACATCACACAATACCTCATCCGCGAATGGCTTGATACTGTATGGAAGGTGGCACTGCTGGCGAATTCGGAGATCTCTCCCTGGGTGGAGCCACCCGATGGTATACGGCTGCCGGTGGGCTATGGTCGGTAGGCCAAGCCACTTCATGACCTCTGCTGAGATGAGGTTCTTTTGGCTTCCGCTATCGACGAGAAATTGCAGCAGAGAAGCATTTACCGACATCTGCGAATGGAAGAGGCGCTCCCCCTCCTCTGGATCCTCTGGACCCTCCTTTTGGATCTTGGTGGTGGCAACAATGGCACTGGATCCACATCAATGATCCGCTTCCCTTGTCATTGCCTTTGTTCCAGCCCAACTGTGATCGAAAATGCATTCCATCTAGGTGCCTTTAGTTTAGCTACCAACGACTATTTGGGCCCTAGCACGGCTTCGTGCCGTGAGTGGGCTTCCAGCAGGAATTCACACCACTTCCCCGTGTCCTTCTTTTTGGATTTGTGGTGTTGTCTCCAGTCGCATTGGTGCTTGGCCTTGCCTCTGCCTGCCGGCCTTGCTTCGGATTTGCAGATCCAAAGTCTCACTTCTTCTGCTTAAATTTCTGCTCAATCTTGGCGGCATAGCGATATGCCATGCCAAGCGATGTAATGTAGAGGAACTCCATTTCCTCTTGAATATGTTTGTGCAGACAACCGCGGTACTTGAGCACCAAATGTCTCTCTGAATCTTTAATACCCAACTTTGTGCGCAGGGTATGGAACAGATTCGTCAGTTCGTGCACATCTTGATCCTTTTGTTGCCGCAGCGTGGTCCATTGGCTGTATTTGTCCTCATAGCTCCCCACGGGGTAATATTGTTCCTTGATGCCGTCGCGGAACGAATTCCAAGTGGGTGTGGCCGAGAACAGAGAGGGTTCCCCTTCGCCTTCTTGCTCACGGTAGGTTTCCCACCAGTCTTTGACATGGGGGGCGGCTTTGAGGAGTGCAAAAATAATCTTTTCTCGGTCAGAGAAATCATGGACCGAGAAATACCCTTCCAGCAAATTTAACCATCTGTCTACAACGTCTGCATCTATTTTTCCTTCAAATATAGGAATGTCAAAGTTTACCTGTACTTTGAAGGGATTGGCACCTCCAGAGTGGCTGTTGGATGCAGATGCGCCATATGTGGGCAGTCGCTGAAGGATTTGAGCAAAGTTATCCATCATCGCGTTCCTTTGTTTCTCGAGGGCCTCCTCGAGCAATATTTTGATAGGATCTCCTGCTCCCTCATCTTTCTTTTCTTCCGCCATGGGAGGTCTTCGGGGTTTGCGAGGCTGATCTTGCAAGGGTTCAACCAGATCGAGCCCTAACTCCTTATACCCTAACCGCGTTGGGGACATGCAAAGAAAAACAAAGAAAGAGCAGACCCCCTCTGATACCACTGATCCGGATTTATGCAGGAACGCAACAGACTAAACATATAACAATAGATACAGAGATGCAGCGGAAATAATGCGTCATTTCATTAATATCAAATAACAGAAATATGCTTACAGACATAATGGAAATAAACTAGCTAGGGTGCTGGTAGCGAATCTCTGAGAAGAGATGTGGTGGCTGCAGACCTCTGAACTGTGTTACAATGAGGCTCTAGGGCCTATTTATTATTGAGAAACAATGTAGAATCCGAAATGTCCAAAAACCTAACCGTAGGAGATGAGGCGCCAAAACTGTGGGTGCCCGTTTGGGTAAATTGGCGGTTCAACTTCCCGGGGGCGTAACTTTGGCACCCAACCTCCGTTTGATGCGCTCAATAGCTCGTTAGAAAGATCTATCTAAGGGCTACGACTTCCGAGATGAATTGGATGATCCAATTCGCTGGTAATCCGATACCCAAAAAACGTCGTTTAGGGCCTCAAAACAGCTCCGAAAGTTCAGGACCCGAAAAACTGCTAAAAATAGTAAGTTTTGTTGCAACTTCAAAACTGAAAGAACTGATGATGGGGGTTCAAATGGAATAGGTGGGTGGCCACCAATATCCACCTGGATCATTAAGCCTCCAAAACGGCTCCGAGAGTGGAGGACCTGAAAACCTGCTAAAAATAGTAAGTTGTGCTGAATGTGAAAAGCTGCAAGAATTGATGGTGCTGGTCCAAATGGAATAGGTGGGTGGCCACCGATATCCACCTGGATCAAACCCACTGATGAAGTTTTTGTTACTCAAGAACTAGCAGTAGAGGTGGAGCAAACCCATTCAATAGAACCTGTTACACCCATTATTGATGTTGATATCAAATGCATAAGAACATCGGGTCCCGTCTTGGGATGGAGTTCTGAGAAAATATTTTTAATTTCCGAATTGCATAAGTGGAAACAGGAAGCAATCTCCCTTCGGGAGGGGATAATTTCTCTAAAATAACATTGGAAGGAGATAGACACCCTACATGAAAATTGGATGAGAGAAGAGTTGAAGAAAGGATGGGAGAATTATAAGAGGAAGGAAGCTATGAAGAAGCAGGAGGAAAAATTGTTGCCGTTACAACAGCAGGTTCAGGATCTTATTATGGATAGGAAAAAACTTCATGATCTTGCCCTCAATCTGCTAGGGTGCAGGTGACCTTCCCCATCCTACCCCATATTTGTATGGGAACGCTACTTCATGTTCCAGATGAAAGCTGTTATGGAGGACATACCCTATCTATGTTCTTCCACTTGCACATTCTTAGATGTCTTTCGTGCCTCCGATTTTCATGAGCAAAGCCTGCTGTGTGAGTTATTCTTACACAATATCATTTGCGAGCACGTGAGTATGCAAATAGTGGTGATGATATTCTTCTATATGGGGGATCTGCAGTTGCGAGATTTTGTGTCCTTCATGAAGAATCATATTGAGTGGAATTTGTCCAACAAATCTATGGATGCTAATGAAGAGAAGATGGAATTATGGATCTAGGCAGAACTAGGACAGGCCACCGAGTTAAGGCATGAATTTAGAAGAATTTTGAGTGCTTTTGGGATAAGGGAACCTGCTACCACTGTTAAGTCCCTACATTAATAGTGTAGTCCCTTATTATGTTAGTGTATCCCCCCTTATTGTTATTTATGTACCCCTGTAACCCCCATATTGTTATTATTGTGCCCTTACATTATTATTTTTAGGTCGACTAGGGTTACATTGTGGCCCCACTAGGATTACATTATGGCCCCATGGACTCCTATATATAGAAAGGAGGTTTTGTCATTTGTAAACTCTAACAAATTCGTTCATCTATAATGGACTGAGGTTTCCTAAGTGGCTTATTTCTAAGGCATTGATATCTCTTTTCTTCTATTTTTGGAGCTGGTTTCACAACATTTGGTATCAGAGCTTTGGATTCTAGGGTTTCACTGCTCCAAACAGGTCATCGTGGAATTTTCGCAATAAATTTTTTTCTACGAAGTTTCAAAAGATGAAATGTTTAGTGTGCGACACAAAAATCCTGAGGAACATCGTCACAAAATATCAGAGCTTGGTTCACAATATTTTCAAAGATATAATCTATGGAATTTAGGTCATTTTGCAAGCTCCTGAATTTAACCTAAATAGGGCATCATGGCATGTTCGCTACAACTTGTTTTCTATGAAGTTTCCAAAGCTGAAATATTTAGAGTGTGAAACCAAAATCCTGAGGAAAATTGTCACAAAATTTCATATCTTGGTTCGCAATATTTTCGGAGATATCATCTGTGGAAGTTAGGGATTTTCAGGCTTATGAATTTCATCTCAAAGAGGTGACCATGGAAAAATCTTCATAGCTCTCTCTCTGAGCATCGGATTGGAACGTTGTAAAAAGTGGCCACAAGTACACAGACTGTAGTTTTTTTTCTATCAATTTCAGAGCCAAAGGAGGAAACAGTGACACGTCGCAAGTCGTACAAGTTTGCTCTACTGAACCAGTCCATAATTAGGTCATTGTGGGAGATTGGACAAATTTGCCTTGAAGAATCCAAATCAAGTTAGAATTGTGGCATTTGAAAGAAGCTTCAGAGGACTAATACAGGGCCAAATTTCAGATATTAAGGATTTTCAAGTATAGAGATAAGTGAACTTCAATATCGAGCTCCTCAAAAGCAAGAAAAAGGTGTGTATTTGGTTTTTAAATTTGCATAACGTTTGTTTGAAAAAGAAGTTTGAAGTGATTCCAAAGGCATATTTTCGAATTTTTATCAGTACTGGGTTCTATAATGCCTCCAAAAAATAATTCCATACCCATTAAGCCCTCAGAAAGCTATACTATGACGCATGAAGAGGAAGAATTGCAGTATGAGATATCAAAATTATGGTACCAAGTGCAACAAATTTCGATCTTACAAAGAGCAACCGAAGATGACATAGATGGTTTAAAATCAGAAATGGAGGCTAATTTGGATGGTTTGAAGGATCAAATAATAGCTAATATGGATGATAAATTAGTAGAAGATCACATCGAGAATCAACAACAAGTTCTCCAACTCTCAAAGGATAACCTAAATTTGGTGTAGAATCTAATGAAACAATAGGAAGATCAACATCACATCGAAAGAAGTTCTAAAGAAGTCACAGAAACAAGAAATTTACAAGTACGATCAATTTCAGAGTATCTTAGCAAGTGGAAGAACTTTTCTGTAGAATATTCCACATGGGAGGATGAGAATTTTATACAGAAGCATCAAGAAATAATCAAGTGTTGAGGACAACACTTGTTTGAAGGAGAGGAGCATGTTAAGTCCCTATATTAATAGTGTAGTCCCTTATTATGTTAGTGTATCCCCCCTTATTGTTATAGTTGTACCCCTATAACCCCCATATTGTTATTATTGTTCCCTTACATTATTATTGTTAGGTCGGCTAGGGTTACATTGTGGCCCCATGGACTCCTATATATAGAAAGGGGGTTTTGTCATTTGTATCATCCAAGAATTGTTCATTCATGTAATGTATTGGAGATTGCCCCCTTGAAGTGGCTTATTTCTAAGGCGTTGATATCTATTTTCTTCTATTTTTGGAGCTGGTTTCACAACAGCAACTTACAGAAGAAGGATTGTGAACTTCTGTCTCAACAGTTCTTAGTGATGAAGAGTCGAGACTTGACTGGGTGCTTAAAATGCACGGAAGCCAACAGTATTGATCTGCTTAAGGGGGACCCATTTGCATTCCATAATTTTGTGGTATTTGTTACACATGTACCAGCATATGCACAGATAATAAAAACCCTTGGCGCTTCTTGGCTTGGGTTAAGGTTCAAGTTTCCTTTGATCTGGCTTCCAATTGAGGATTATCAGAGTACTTATGAATTGAACAAGTATGAATCAGAACCCCGGGTACGAAATCTGATGGTTAATCAAGGGTACAGGCTTGCAGATGAAGATACAGCCAGCGCTTATGATCTCACTGACCTGCACCGGAGATATTCTCATGAGAGATGAGATTTTGCATGAGGACATGCAAGTGCTTCAGCTGGGGGGAGATGTTGGGTGCCAGTTTTGCACTTATTTCTTACACTTGTTTCCCCCATTTTACCTCATGACTATAACCATTGGGACTATATTTGCTTCTTTATCCTACCTTTCTATCTTAACTTGTGTTGTTTCACCTTATTTTCATTACCTTTCCATTTCATCAATTATTATGATGTATCGTGTCTTTTTTATGACTAAATGAGGATGAATGTTTAGAGAATATCTATGGTATTTTTTTGTCTTTCCAGATGCTATTTGTAGCACAAAATATCTAGAGCACAAGGCGTACAGGAGCAGTTAAAGGTGTGTTGTTACAGTGAGTTGTTACACCACGACGCTGTTACACCATGTTTTTACAGACCTGCAGACGAACTGCTGTTACAGCTGTACCGCTAACTGGATCTCGTCAACTTCTTATGATGAACTATCCTCTAGCTGTTACGCTACAGCTGTGATTTATCGCGATAGATGTAGAAGTTATTAAGTATTGTATTTTTGGATAACAACCTCTAGGTGGTTTTATTGTAATCTATAATTTTCCAGTCCAACTTTTATTAAGAAGTGGTTTTAACCATATGTATTATATTTTGATCAGCATGAGAATCATAAGATTCTCATGACTGATCCATCCCTTGTTTTTTTGATATGTAACCCCTATATAGTTCTCAACCCTTGAGGTTGAAAGGTTAGCGGAGAACATCATTAGTTTGGCTTTGTAATTTTGATCACATTAATACAAGTTATCATGTTGTTGTTGTTACATGCATCATTATATTTAGTTTTCGTCAAGTTCTTTCTCTTCCTACCCCCTGCTAGGGAGGAAGGGCCCTCCTCTTTAGCAGGGATTGCAGCGGTTAAGGTAGCTGTGTATATATATTTCTATTTTCTTTATGTATTAGTGGAGGTGTTGTTGCTGATTTTTTAGCTGTGAATAGATCTGCTTCAATTACAACATTTTATATGTTGTTTCACATGTGGGATTAGAGATACCATCTAGGTAACTATTGTGTGGTGCGCTAGGTATATATTAATTGAGGTGTGATCACAGTTCTGTAGATCATTTTATTTCTGCCTGAGTGATTCTTTTTAGCATTTACTTAAGCAACAATTTCCTTTATTTGGATTTGCTTTTAGTTTGATGTATCAGAACAGACAGTATGGTTGTCATTGAAATAAAAGACGTCTCTGGATTGATAATTTATGTGTACTATTTTAGTCATTTAATAGTGATTAATACAACCCAACAGCCGCCACATCTCTTCTCAGCGATGTGCTACAATCGCTCGAGCTAGTTTATTTCCATTATGTATGTAAGCATATTTCATTTCTTTAATTTTAATGAAATGAAGTTTTATTTATGTTGCATCTCTGTGGTTATGTTTATATTTGTATTTTGTTGCATCTCCAACAGATTTAACCATCTGTCTACGGCATCTACATCTATCAGGCCTTCAAATATGGGAATGTCAAAGTTAACTTATACCTTAAAAGGAGTGGTGCCTTAAGAGTGGTTGTTGGATGAAGCTGCCTCACCTTTGGGTAGTCGTCGAAGGATCTGGGAAAATTTATCCATCATCGTGTTCCTATGTTTCTCGAGGGCCTCCTCGAGAAATATTTTGAAATGATCTCTTGCTCCCTCTTATTTATTTTCTTCAGCCATGGGAGGTTGTCGAGGTTTGCGCGGGTGATCTTGCAAAGGTTCAACCAGTTCGAGCTCTAACTCCTTGTACCTTGACCTCGTTGGGGACATGCAAAGAAAAAAAGAGAAAGAGCATTCCACTTTGATATCACTAATCCATACTTATGCAGGAACACAATAGAATAAATATATAAACATAACCAAAAAAATAAAGTAGAAATAAAACTTCATTTCATTAATATCAAAGAACTGAAATATGCTTACATACAGAATGGAAATAAACTAGCTCGGGTGATGGTAGCTTATATCCGAGAAGAGATGTGGTGGCTACATGCCTCTGAATTGTGTTACAGTGAGGCTCAAAGGCCTATTTATTTTTGATAAACAATGGAAAATCCTAAACATCTGATACTACACTGTGAAATCTACACCGATGAAGGCTCATGATCACCCAATCATGCCTCCAAATTGACTCCCATAGACTGCATAAACAAACTGATCCAAATTTGATTAACCCCTTTTACCCAACATAAGTTTCAACTGTTGCAACAAGTCTTCTTTTCTACTGTCAACATAATGACTGGTTAGGGCACCAAACACCTCTATAACAACCCTCAACCAGTCATCAAAACAAACCCTAAAAATCTGTGGCTTCTCCTAGTATAGGTCTTCTCCTCTTCGCTGAAGGTTTAGGGTACAAAGCATCCCTCAAATTTTCCTACGCCACCCTTTGTTGTGGTGGTGTGGCCCACGGCCTACCACACAACACTCCTGTAGATCACGGCTCCCTTCAACATAGTTTCAGCCCACACAAAAGCCTTAACACATACTTGTGTTCAACTCTTTAAGTTCTCGACCTTCCTACCACATGAGACAAGCCTCCATGCAGTCAAAGAGGCATCCAAACCATCCCTAAACTCTCATGTTATTCTGTCCTCTTGTCCTGCAGCAAAACATAGGTATCTTTCCTCTTCACCGAGTTGTTGTCCCTCCTCCTTAATGCTGCCTTGATGTTGCACTTTTTGGATGCTATAATGACTCTACATCACCCTCTATTTATACACAATTAGGGGCTCCTTCCTAAGATGCGACATAAGGGTTTCCAGCCTGCCATAAGCCTAAAATACCTTAGGTTGACCTTGACATGTAAATGCAAACCTATCATGTAACTTCAAAAATTCATATCTCCACTTCTACAACTCGGAATTCGACGATTTTTGAAGCATTGGATTATCCTTTCTACCCTCTATCATCTCATGCCATCACATGTAGAAATGTGCCCATGGAAATTACCAAAACAAATTTTGGTGCAAAACGCCATACTTGGGTTCCAAGCCCACAAGTGACCCTTGTGGTGATTTTCCCTCCAAACCCTGAACCCTAGGGCTTGGAGTACCTCCCAAGCTACACAAATCAACAGTACTCACATTACCATACCTCTAGTAACCATTTGAGATTGAGACGAATTCCTTCAACTATGCTATTGGTGTATTTATTACTCAACAGGGGCATCCAGTGGCATATCATAGTGAGATACTTTCAGACACCATCTGGAAGTATCCCACCTATGATAAAGAGATGTATTCCATTGTGCAAGCCTACCGACAATGGAAACATTACATTATGGGGAAGGAAACGGTCATCCACACAGACCATCGGCCCCTACATTTTATCCAGACACAAGGGAAGTTGCAGAATGATTTCCATCATAAATGGTCCATATACCTGCAAGATTTCCGTTTGAACATAAAGTATACGAAGGGAAACACTAACAATGTTGTCGACTACCTCAGCCGACATTTGGTCATGGCACTGACCACTATGCTTGGCTCTTGTGGGCACGAGAGTTTAGAATGGCCCCATCTTTACAAGAGTGATCCTGAATTTGGAAACACATACCATACGCTCTTAGAAGGCAAGTAAATTCCAAATTTTCAACTCCAGGATGTATTATTATGCCACCTAGGACACCTCTATGTTCCTTCAAGCGAACATGCGAAGATTATTTGGGAGGTGCACTATAGTCAGTTTGATGGACATATCGGGGTAGAGAAAAAAATGGTAGTGTTGTAGAAGTATTTTTATTGGCCGAACCTTCGACGTGATGTTGGGAATTACATCATATCGTGCACTGCCTATGTTATTTCCAAACCGACCATCAAGAAGCAAGGCCTATATACCCCTCTGCCTACTCCTAGTCGACCTTGGGAATCCATCTCCATGGATTACATGTCGGGCCTTCCTTCTACTAAGCATGGAAACAACTGCGTTTTCGTGGTCGTTGAGAGATTCTCTAAGATTGTGATTCTAGCGGATTGCAAGAGCATCACCACATAAAAAATATTCTTTGAACGAGTGTGGGTACACTTTGGGATCCCAAAGCCCATTATCTCAGACCGGGACAACAGGTTGCCAAGTAAATTTTGTTCAAGTCTCTGGTTGATGCTGGATACCAAGCTCAATAGGTCCACGACTTTCCACTACGAAATTGATGGCCAAACGGAGGTCGTTAACCAGATGATCCTACACATTCTGCGCATGTACAACTCGAATCATCCACACACATGGGATGAAAGCCTCCCCTATGTCCAACACAAATACAATGGAGCTCTCCATAGCTCAACTACACATAGCCCCTTTCAGGTGGGGCTTAGATTCCAACCGCCATGTCCCATTGATGTGGCCATACCAATTGCAACTACTCAGGCATATTTGACTCATGTCCAGTCCAAAGCTGACCACGCTAACAACTTCATTGAGTGCATTCAACACATATGTTAGCAGGTCCATGACATATTGGACAGAGCCAATGCTAAGTATAAGCCGCAACATGATCAACATCGGGTGTCACATAAGTTCCAGGTGGGTGACAAAGTTTGGTTACATTTGTAGAAGTAGCACCTTGTTGGGCCCCACTGCAAGTTGTGCCCACTCCGATATGGGCCTTACACCTTCACTAAGGTTGTAGGGGACAATGATTTCAAGCTTAGCATTCCACCATTACCTGGCCTGCACCCAGTGTTCAATGTGGATTGCCTTCAACCATACTTTCCACCATTACTGGACACATCAGGCATTGCGGAACAACTCACACCAATAGAGCTAAAGCCATACTGCATGGAACAAGCCAAAACTAATCATATCATGGACACATAGATCAAGAACACTCACCAACAGAATATCCAACTGTGTCGGGTTGTCGAAGTTGGCCAACTCCTGCACCAAGGCAAGTGGCTCACTAAGGACCAAGTTCAGCAAAAGTTTCCCCATCTAATGGAGGCACTCAACGCAATGGGGACCATTGCTTCCTAAGGGGGGAGGACTAATCTAGGAGGATATTGGTGGCCACCCGCATATTCCAATTGGAGCCCCACCATTGTTTCTTTTAGTTTTTTAGTTTCCTTAATTGTAGTACACTTTACTATTTTTGGCAGTTTTTTTGGGTCCCAAACTTTTGGAGACATTTTGAGGCCGTAAATGACGATTTTTCAGAAAGAAAGCAAATAAGTCTTACGTTTGCAGTTGAAATTTGTAGTTGGATAGATATTTCTAACAAGGTATTGTGCACGTAAAACAAAGATCATATCCCAAAGTTACGACCCTAGGAAGTTGATGTACCAATTTACCCCAATGGGCCCCACAGTTTTGGTGATTCATCTCCTAGGGTTAGGTTTTTGGATGTTTAGAGTTTTCGATTATTTCTCAATAATAAATACCCCTTTGAGTGTCATTGTAACACAGTTAAGAAGCATTTAGCCACCAAATATCTTCTCAGAGATATGCTACCATCGCCCGAGCTAGTTTATTGTCATTATGTATGTAATCATATTTCATTTCTTTAATATTAATGAAATTAAGTTTTATTTATGTTACATCTCTGTGGTTATGTTTATATCTATATTTTGTTACATATCCAACATATTTAACCATCTATATATGACGTATGCATCTATCTCGCCTTCAAATATGGGAATGTCAAAGTTCCTTTGTTTCTTGAGGGCCTCTTAGAGAAATATTTTAAAAGGATCTCTTGCTCCCTCTTATTTCTTTTCTTCCGCCATGGGAGGCCATTGGGGTTTGCGAGGCTGATCTTGCAAAGGTTCAACCAGTTCGAGCTCTAACTCCTTGTGCCCTGACCTCGTTGGGGACATGCAAAGAAAAATAGAGAAAGAGCATACTGCTTTGATACCACTGATGCATACTTATGCAAGAACGCAATAGAATAAAGATATAAACATAACCATAAAGATGCAGTAGAAATAAAACTTCATTTCATTAATATCAAAGAACTGCAATATGCTTACATACAAAATGGAAATAAACTAGCTCGGGTGATGGTAGCTTATCTCTAAGAAGAGATGTGGCAGCTACATGCCTCTGAACTATGTTACAATGAGGCTCAAAGTCCTATTTATTATTGAGAAATTATCGAAAACCCTAAACATCCAAAAACCTAACCCTAGGAGATGAATCACCAAAACTGTGGGCCCCGTTGGGGTAAATTGGCACATCAACTTCCCAGGGTCGTAACTTTGGCATACGATCTTCGTTTGATGTACACAATATCTCGTTAGAAAGATCTATCTGAGGACTACAAATTTTGACTTTTTTTTCCAAAAAAACATTCGTTTAGGGCCTCAAAATAGCTCTGGAAGTTTGGGATCTGAAAAACTGCCAAAAATAGTAAATTGTGCTACAATTAAGGAAACTGGAAAACTGAAAGAAACAATGGTGGGGGTCCAAGTGGAATAGGAGGGTGGACACCAATATCCACTTGGATCAAAATAGT
The DNA here is from genome assembly GCA_034641835.2 of Pinus albicaulis. NCBI lineage: Eukaryota > Viridiplantae > Streptophyta > Pinopsida > Pinales > Pinaceae > Pinus > Pinus albicaulis. The sequence continues at coordinate 1,413,311,037 of CM076572.1, read as the reverse complement.
TGGAAAAAGGGTTTGTTGATGATTCTTTCATCTTATGGTCTCATGGCCAGGACAAGTTAGATGTATTTCTTCAACATCTTAACAATCAATCAACATCCATAAAATTTACCATGGAAACTGAGATCAGTGGTAGCCTTCTTTTCCTTGATGCTCTTGTCTCTAATAAATTTGATGGTTCTTTCTCTCACTAAGTTTTCCATAAGAAAATGAACACTGAACAATATCTTCATGTTAACTCCCATCACTATCCAACACAGAAAATAGGGGCTCTAAACACTCTAGCTACGCGTGTTTTGCAGGTTTCTGATGAAAATCAAGTAGAGGGTGATAAAACCCGTCTTCTAAATGTTTTTGAGTTAAATGGCTATAACAGAACTCTAGGTATCAAAGCCTTTGAAAAGGCAAGCAAAGGTACGAAGATTAAGAAAGAACCTAGAGAATTTTCTTCCAATGTTTAGCTTCCATTTATAGAAGGAACTATTGACAACATTACTTGGGTTCTTAGGAAGCATGATGTTTCTTCCACCTTCAAATCCTTGAACACAATTCATAGCTCCCTAAGATCAGTCAAAGGCCCTGTGAATCCCAAAGACATGAAATGTGTGTATTTGATCCCATGTTCTTGTAGGACTCCCTACATTGGAGAAATTGGTCGTTCCATTAATCAAATGATTCAGGAACATGGAGCTGACATAAATCATTGTATGGCTTGCTTCTCAGCTTTGGCTGAGCATGCTCAGAAGACTAAGCACCACATTAATATTGACGATTCTTAGGTCATTGCTAAGATTGATCACTTCCATGGTTGTACGTTTAGGGAGACCATTGAGATTGTGAAAAGGTCTAAGACACTAAATAGGATTGATGGTTGGAAGGTTAGTCATTGTTGGATCCCCTCCCTTTATTCCTATATTTTTTTTTTCCTTCTCTTGCTTATTTAGCCATATTCTTTTTTATCGTTAGGAATATGGGTTTAGTTCATCCTTCCTTTTTTCTTTTTAAGTATTTCTTCCTTCTCTATTAATAATTATTTGGATAATAAAAATATTTTTTGTAATAAAAAAAATATTTTAATAACAACAAAAATGAATTTATTTTATTCACCTCTATGTTAAAATAAATAAATAAATTTCCCTCTTTTATTATTTATTTTCCTTTTTCTTTTTCCCCAAGGAAAAAATGTAACTTTCATTATATAAATATTGAAAATTATATATTGTCACACGTTGCTTAAGAGCATATGCCAAAACTAGTGGCCCTGCTACATATAATAAAAGTCTAAGATGGTCTGTACAAACTATAGCTGAAATTCTTACAGTATAGATAACAAAAACACAAAAATCTATGATCAACACAAAAAGTAACACATATCAAGTAGAAGTCCAGTAAACATCTGCTAGTGTCAAGGCATTGTTGCCTTGTGTGTATGCTTCTCTATAAATGGCTTGTGAAAATACTGATAAAAGTCGTGCCCATTGTGCTCCTGAATCAGTCAATAACCAAGAGGTTGTTACGTTGCCTCCTTGGAAAGGTTATCGGAAAGTTGATTCCTTTCCCTGTAAATATGGCAACATGAGATGTAATCAAAATGTGATTTTAGAGATAAAATTCCGTCCAATAAGTTCTTGAGTGCATGCATGTGACATTCAACTTACAAATTGAATGAGTTAATGACAATTTTTGAATCTCCACAGATCTGTAGGTGATGAATTTCTTTCTCAAGGGAAAAAATAAAAAGGTGCCGAAGGCTGTTTAGTTCTGAAAAATTATTGGTGCGTCTCCCTAAACCCATCCTCATCTTGAAAAAATGATCATCGTTTAGGTACAAGACAACACCACCACTGCATCCAATCTGCTGAGCGAAACCATCGAAGTATGCCTAGGGTATGGATTTATCAATTGATTCATCTACAATATTCCTAAGTTGTTGCCGAGGAGCCTCATCCAGGATCATATTGTAAAGTGCCAAAATGTGAGCGACATATATGGTCCAACTGGGCGTTTTCTCCTGAAAAATATATTTGTTTCTTCCTATCCAGATGTTCCATCAAACCAAGAGTAGGAGATTGCAAAGTTTAGAGGGGATAGATCAGTTCCACCAGGGTTCACGTATTTATTTTCCTTTTTCATCCACTCTTTTCTTTGAATTAATAGTTTTATGAAATATTCATTTTTATAAATTTTTTTATTATTATAACTCTTCTTTTCATGATTCTTTGTCTCTAATTTTTTATTTCTTAATTTTTTGTTAATTTCTTTTATTTAATTATTTTATAATAATAATAATAATAAAAATAACAATAAAAATATTTTTTTAAAATTTTAGTTTATTCTTTTGAATTTTAATTTTGGTGGGACTTTTTCATTATTCTTTCTTTCTAATTTTGATTTTATTATTTTTTCTCATAATTTTTAAATTTTTAAAAAAATCAATATACGATTTTGTAAAAAAAAAAAATATTTGGTATAAATTATGAAATGTATTAAGAATAGTTCCAGATGCGGATGATCCGAAGGAATGATGGGATGTACGTCCCAAGGGCGGGCGCATGGTGTGGCCACATGGCCACCCACCTGCGCATTAACTCAGCCATTTATGTAGCCAGCCATCGCATTTACACTGCCAGCCCATGCATTGATCCTCCCCATCGATCTATTTGCTCTTACCACTACCATTTCCTCCAGCGTACTTGGTTTATTATGCCGATGCCTCATTGCACCTCTGCTCATGCTCACTCTGCATATTGTTCTCTGGCTCCTCAAAGCTGCTGCTGCCCTCCTGCTTGCGCCGAGCTAAGCGCTCGCACGCACACTAGGAGGCGCTGCTTGCTGCTTGGGTGCTTGGAAACCTTGCCGGAATTCCACTTCTCTCAGAGCGCGTTTTGTTTCAAAGCTCGTCACTCCAGTCACAAGAGTGTCATTCCTCTGTCTCTTACCCAAAATCTCCATCGCTCGCCTATCCATCCCAGCAGACTTCACCCACTTGTCAAAATGCCTCGCATAAGGCACAGAATGCGCAGTCGCAGAGGGAGTTCTAGGGGCCGAGCAATTCGCCATCAGTCGTCTTTTGAAAATGATACTCCGTCTGAGGACGTTGCTTGCGGCCATATCCCTGAAACTCGAAGCAAAAGAGGGCGAGCCAGCCAAGCGAGGCAGGGGCACTCCACCCATGGCTCTCAACCTCTCCACTTTGCCTCTACCTCGCAACATGTCTCTCAATTCGCCGCTCCCCCTGTCGCCTTCCGCCACACCTCCCAGCAAGCCGAATTTCAATTTGTATGTTCCATGGATTGCCTAGTTCTTACTGCCTTCATCAATGTCTCTCTCCAAGAGGAAGCCACCAGCTCCAAGACCTTCGAAAAGCCAGCTTCTCAGCCCCCTTTGGCCCATGATAAGACTGTTTATGAGAATGTCTCGCAGGATCTGACAAGAGAAGACAAAGCTCAGCATCAAGAGAAGGGTGCGACTGCTACTGCCACTTGCGCCACCACCGACGAGGATGATAGCAGCAGCGTGGAGTACCGTTGTCGTGTCGTGGAGGAACATCCCCCGCCTGCAGATGACCAGTGAACACTGCTTTCACAACTAGAACACAACGCTTCTGCCCAGGTTCATTGGGAGGTCTTATGTGTTTTTGTTTTAATTCTCCTATGTTGAGCAAGAAAAACGTTGCTAAGTTTTGTCAAGTTTTTGATTTCATGGTCCTACTTGTTACTTTGCTCTTATGTAATGTCGGTTTCCCTTGCAAGGGCGGCAAGATCTATGTCTATGAGACTGGTTTCCCCTACTGGGGCAGTCCAAAAACATGTTTTTTGAGCTTCAAACCCAACCTTCAGGGTTTCTCGGCTGAAGCTGTGGTAGCGATGTACTAATATGTTATATATCTTTAAATAGAATTAGAATTATTCAGAAAAAATAAATAAATAAATGTATTAAGAATAAATTCTTAGTGTTTCTCTTTATGAAATGTATTACGAATCTTGGGAAAAAAAAGGGAGGAAATGTATTGTGAAGCTAGCAGGAAATCGTGAGATGAGTAAGTGTGAGAAAGTATTTTGTGTGATCGTGGGAAGAGGGAGTTAATTGAAATTCTTTGTTGATGGATCTCCAAAGTTAATGTCTGTTGTGGCGTGATTTATATAGCTAAACGGAAATAAGTCTCTAATTTCAAAACGGTCCGTATGCTTGATTAATTATTGAGAAGCATGGTTGGCTTTCGGTATTGAAATTTGATTATATATATATATATTTAATTTATAATTATATTCTTAATATTTAGATATTTAAAAATTAATTATATTTATTTAAAATTTCAATTTTAATTTATAATTGTATATTTAATACAAATTTAGTTATATATAGAAAGTGATATTGAGTTGTCCTAGTGATATATAAAGAAAGCGCTGTGAAATATTCTCCACTGTGGGTATGAATAGAATAAAGGAGTTTTGAAAAAAAAAATGTGTTGATCAGGTATGGGGTATAAATAAATTGCATATTATTTAAAATTGTAATTACATGTAATTAAATTTATAATTATATGTAAAATTTGATATTTAATTATCACAATAATGGTATAACTTAAAGCTTTGAAAAAAATGTGTTTGATTTGGTGTGGGGTTTGAATGAAATAAAAAAAAAGAAATAAAAGGAAATTTTAATATGAATCTAATAATAAAAGGAGATTTAGAATAAACTTGGTATAACTTGAAGTTTTGAAAAAAATGTGCTTGACTTGGCGTGGGGTTTGAATGGAATAAAAAAAAAGATACAAGGAAATCTTTAATATGAATCTAATAAAAGGAGATTTAGAATGAAAACTTCTTAATTCTTTGTTTAAATTCTCAAATCTGGTTTTTTGGTTATTTCTTTTGGGGCATTGTAATGTGTGTTTTTTTCATTATTAAATATACTTTATATAAAATAGGAATAATTTAAAATGGTCTAATATGAATTTGTTTTATAGATATTTGAGATTTTGGTCAGTTTTATAAAAATATTTCAACCGATAATATTTAGAAATATTTTGCCAAAAATAATAAGGGTAACAACTAATTATTTGAATGTTTTAGTTATCCATAGATTTAAAAAAAAAAAAAAATCATTATTTACATATCAAAATTAATAAAAAAATTCCAAAAAAATTCATCATTTACATATTAAAATTAATTAAAAAAATATGTATTATGTTTTAGAGAAAAAAATAATATATCAATATTAAAAAACACTTTTTTAAATCACACTAATTTTCTATAAATAAAAATTATATATTTAAAATAACAATTTAATTCTCTATATTTTAAATTTTTCATATATTACTAAGTTATACAATTTTAATAATTGTTTTTAGTAATCCTACTTCTAGTTTTTTAGATTTTCATTACAACTCTAGCATCATAGCATCATAACTGAGAATAATTATTTTACACCATAATAGATTTTATTTTCTTCGTAATGATCGATCCATGATTGAGAAAGAATGGCTAGACTTTCCCCATTGAGGTTTGATTATATGCCAATACAAAAGTGACAAGTCGGGGCCACTTTTCACTTGGAGTTGACTTGTTGTTATCTAGATGCGTAATAAAATGAGTCACTGGTGTGGTGTCTTTTGTCTCATTTCTCAAGCGGGAATACGTAGTGGGGATGTCAGAATTTGCATGCCCACTTTTCACATGAAGTTGAGCTATCATTAGTTACATGGGTATTGAAGCCAATTATTGGTTGAGTGTTTGAATCTCAAAGAAGAAGTTTGTCGCTTAACATTTGGAGGGTTCTTGTGATAGCCAAGATAGGTGCGCTAACCGAGGTAGTGTGCGGATAGTCGAGACAGTGCGCGAGACAATAGGTGAGACAGTGAGCAGTGGGAAAGATAGTGAGCAGACAGTGAGCCGAATCTCTGAGCGAGAAGGAACCCAGGAATTTACCTTACGAATATAGTGGGAAAGATAGGGAGCAGTGGGGTAGACAGTGGGCAGTTGGCGTTCCTTGTGAGATGAGACAATGTGCGAGACAATGAGAGAGACAATGAGAAGACAGTGAGCTAAATCTTCGAGCCAGAGGGACCTAGGTATTTATCTTATCTTTTCCCAAGATTATTTTTCACTTGTTTTAACCTTAAGCTACATTTGTGGGCAAGAGAAGCAACGAGACCTTGCAAAAGCCCAGGTCATTCATTGTCAGGGAAAAATCCAAAAAAGTAGAAAAAGAAAACCATATTTGTGCCATCGATTAAAGCTAGAGTACGACTGGGGAGGGAACATTGAACAGACAGTGAGTAGTGACAAAAAAAAAACACAGTGAACAGGCAGTGAGGGAATAGTAAACATGTAGTAAATAGGAAATAGGCAGACAGCGAGGAAGAGGAACAAGCAGGTAGGGACAGGAAGAGGTCCTGGAGCAAACAATGATCTTCTTCTTTTTGTTTTTGTCTATTTATCATAAGCATGGGGACAAGAGCATTCAAAGAACATAATGAATAGGGTTTGGTGGAAAACAAGCGCCCATGTAACCTAGAGTTAGAGAAATTTAACACAATTGGGGGTAAAACATCAGATATTTTATAGAACCAAGCACTAAGCTATGTTTTAAGGATTCTTTATGAGGAAGGTTGGAGCATTCCTTGGATTCACCCTCCTCAAAACCGAGGTATTACCCATAAAATTTTGAAAAGGTGTTTGCCATCTGATGCATTTGGTACAAGGGAAAGACTAATATTTGTGAATGCAAAATAATACAGAGGGATCTTAAGGCATAGACAATCTAAACAAAGGAAACATACACAAAGGATAAAAATCACATGGATCTTACCAAAAGCAATCAATAACAAGACAAATTTTATTGTAAAAAATGAACTCACTAGAGGAAGAGCAGAGAAGTCAAGGGGGGGATAAGATAAAAGGTAAAGGGGTGCGGTCTACGAAAAACGAGTATAGGCTAAAACAAATAGAAAGTGAAAACTTAGAAGAAAACAAAGGAGAAAGCAGTAAGAATGCGTACAACCCCACAACCACTCCACTTTTATGGTCGTTGGAGCTTTATTTAAGCGATCTCATGAACATGAAAAGAAGAATTGAGCTTATTGAATCAAGGGGACAACATGAAGATTCAAAGATGAAAGAAATTTTAGTATTCAATAAGAAACTTGAAAGAGAAAACAAAGTTCTCAAAGAGAAGATAATAAATTTGCAAACCAATATGGAAAGAGGACAACAAAATTTGATCATTTTGAAACAAGAACTAAAACAAACCAAGGTAGTTGAAGAAAAGGGCTCGGAGGCAAGCAACATTGGCAACACAAAACAGATAGAAGAGTTTCAACTAGCTTTAACAAGCATGGAGTTGAGAGAAAACAAAATAAGACAACAAATGGAAGAGGCTAAATCGTGGGCATAAGTAGTAAAAGAAAAATCAACCGAGAAAAATGAAATCATGGAGAAGCAAATCAAGAGGCAAGCAAGAGAAGAAAAAGACAAGCAAGGAAAGGATAAAAATGTAATTATCAAAGGTCTGAAGGACTTTGGAGAGAAAGAGAGGACACATATGTTAGTCAGGGACTTTGTCAAGGAAGAGCTGAACTGGTCAGGCTATATTCAACAAGAAAACAGGATTGGCAGGAAAACAAAAAATGGAAGTTGTAGACATGTGAGAGTTATTTTTATAAGTAAAGATGATAAGATGGTTATTCTAAAAAATAGGGGGATTCTTAAAGGTACTCATTTTTACCTGGATGATGATTTAACATTTGAACGACAAGAAGAGCGAAGGAATGAATGAGAGAAAGTGAAATCAGTAAGGGAGGCAGGAAAATGAGCATGACTAAAAAATGGGAAAGCTCAAATCAATGAGGAATTAGAAAATCGGAAATAGGGATTCAGGCCCCCCTGGGATTTTTTAAGCAGGGTAAGTTGGAATTGTAGAGGTTATCCATGGAGGAGAGGACTGGTTTTGGGGCCCATTGCAGAAGGGAAAGACATCATGTTTCTTATGCAAACTCATGAGCATGAAGGTTGCAGGTTTCCAGACTTCAAGGGATACAATGAAATTTTAGTATGGAATAAAGAGAGTGGAACAGGTAAAGGGCATGGAGGGATCATAGTTCTTATAAGAGACAGTTGGAGTGGAATTGTAAAAGTGGAAAAAGAGGACCCAAATAAGAAATTTATATGGCTTAATATAACAGAGAACAATGCAATAATCAAGATGGATGCTTGTTACTTTTCTCCAAAAAAATTGAAGTTCTACAAGAAGGAAAACTTAGATAGTGAAGACCCTTACGCTGCTCTAAAAAAAGACATTTTTTCCTTCAAGACTTTGGGAGATATAGTTTTGGTCAGTGACTTTAATGCAAGGAAAACAAACAATCAGTATATGTAGTTAAGTAGTGATGAGAATAAGGAAAAAAATCCTCTTTGGCTAAATGAGAGTGATAATCACACGTGGGAAAGGTCCTCTCAAGATGGAAAAGGGAGTGTTTCACACTTTGGTGCTGAATTGTTAGGATTATGTAGCCTCTATGACATGGTCATTTGCAATGGCATGAAAACCTGGCCTAGATCCAGTGACATTACATGTAAAACTTACAATGGTCAAAGTGTGGTGGATTATGTGATTTTCTCCGAGAGCTTTATTTATAATTTTTCAGAGTTCAATATTGGAGCTTTCCCTATTGAGTTGAAATCAGATCATATGCCTCTCTGTATTAAGTTAGGAATGCACACAAGTGGGATTTTGTTGGAGAAAAACCAACACGGACAGAAGAAAGTTCATGCAAATGGTAGAGTCATTATGAATCAGGAAAATCAAGAGCTCTTTGTTGTTTCTTTGGAACATCAATTTCAAGTGGCAAAAGTCAACTTAGAAGGTGAAGAGGAAATTGCAATAACAGATAACATTGGCAGCAATATGGTGATCCATTTAATCCACAAAGCCTTAAAGGTGTGCAAAATATCTTGACCAATGAAGAGAATTTCAAACACTTTTCCAACTAATCCCTGGTTTGATGAGGAGTGCAAGGTTGCAAAAAGATCAATGAAAGAGAAGGAAGTAAACAATGAAGGCATGAAAAAGTACAAAAATATTTTAAAAACAAAAAAAGAAAAGTATGTGATTTGAAGAAGGAACGAATTAATTTCCTTGGGAAAAATTAATCCCAAAAGATTTGGAGGGAATTATAGCAAAAGAAAAAGGAAATGGATAATAATATCTCGACTACTCAATAATTAGAGTACGCGAAACTTCTTTACGAGAGAGATCCAAGAGAGAAGTAACCCTCCCATAATCAACACTTCAGCTGAGTTATTTTCATTAGAAGATATCAAGTGTGGTATAAAAAAGTTACCAAATGGTAAAGCTCAAGACATTGATGGATTGCAAGCAAAATTTTTAAAGTGGGGGGTTGAAACCTTGGCTCCGATTATTAAAAATATCTTCAATAGCATCACACAAAGTAGTTTACCAATTGAATGGACAACTAGTGTTTCTATCCCCTTGTACAAAAATGGAGACACTAGTATCCCCTCCAATTACCGCACTATTATGGTTAATCCTCTTTTTGGAAACTTATTTGGAAGCATGGTGGAGCGTAGAATTAGCAATTGGGTAGAAAATGAAGGTAAAAGAGAAAAAGGGCATGCTGGTTTTAGGCCGCAGAATTCTACCATTGATCATTGTATCCCTCTTAGGCATTTCAGAGGAAAATTATGGGACATACAAGGTGATGAGGCCTTTTATTACTTTGTTGATTTCAAGAAAGCTTTCAACACTGTTCCTAGAGACAAGATTTGGAGAAGAATGTAAGAGATCAAAATTCCAAGTGAATATATGGCAACTGTTCATAGGCTCTAGGAGAAAGTTAGAGCTAAATCAGAACTAAGGAAGGATTTTCTGAATGCTTTGGTAGTGACATCAGGGTCTGTAACATTCCTATTTAGGAATATTTTTAAAATATAGCAAATAGCGTAGAGATCTAGATGCGAAGGGAAGAAACAAAGATTTGCAGCACATATATATATGAATCGTACACAGATACTTCAAGAAATCAGAGGACGCTGAGCCATTTTATTAATCTAATAAAAGTAGAGGAGTACAATTGGTGATCAAATTATAGTATCAAATTTCTGCACAGGGCAGATCGGGATCTATTCCCAGATTGCTGCGCGATATGTCTGCACGATAGATCTGCGTGCGCGGGGCTGCTGCACCTCAGATCTGCACTCCTGCTAACAGAGGCGGCTGTGTTATTGACCCGACGTAATCCCTTGTAGATCTGTGCGATCGCTCCTGTCCCCACTGTCCGTGAACAACAATAATGTGATCCCCGCCGATCCAGAGATTCTTCAAAGGCACGCAGTTATTCCTGCGAGTAAATACCCATCCGCGATCCTCCCAAAATTCAATTGGGGCTTCACTAGTTTAGCTGTGTTCTACTATGCAGTGATTAAATGCGATAATCGCACTGCTTCTCCAAGATCTGCAATCCTTCAGGATCCAATCGGGAATCACAAATGCGGCTACGTTCTTCGGTACAGCAGTAAATACGCTGACCCTCTGCGTAGTTGATAAACGCGTTGTCCCACCACGAGAGCTGGATCGATCTTCCTACAAGATACAGACAGAACTACCTCACCCGAGAAGGCACTCGAAGTCCCCTGGGGCTGAGGGCGAGATCTCCAATCGAAGACACTCAACGCGCTAAACAGCGCTGCAGACAGGCTAAACAGCCAGCGTGCCCAAGTCGCAATGACCAATTTTCATTTCATAAACTTCCATGATCCCGAATGAAGAAGTGCTCCTCCCTTTTATACGGGTCGGCCGCTCCTGAATCCTACGGCCGCCTCAACCCACCATACCATGGTAATGTGATACCAGAGTAGCGCTCTTATGCCACGCGCCCCATTCGGCCCTCCTCATTTACCATGTGCGTCTATTTTTAGAGTGAGTCGTGGTCCTTTGACTCATGTTTATTCATAAGCTTTACTATATAAAACAGAATTAAAAAAATTTAATATTTCCAATTAGCTATGCTAATTGGGAATATTACAGTCTCCCCCAGAAAAGTATTGCTTGAACCCAAGCAACTATAGTGATGGGTGCTGCAAGATTTTCTCATTCTCCCAAGTCGCATCCTCATCCGGCAAATTCTTCCACCTCACCAAGAACTCCGGGATGGTTCTGTTTCGTAGTTGCCTGTCCCTAGTATCAATAATTGCCTCGGGTTGTAATTCCAAATGTCCTTCATCATCTGTCGGTGGCAGCTCCTTCGTTATGGTCACCCGCTGCCCCAATGCTTTCTTCAAACATGATATGTGGAAAATATTATGAATCTTGCTGCCTTGGGGCAGCTCCAACTCATACGCAACCTGTCCAACTCTGCGTATCACTCGGTATGGCCCATAAAAATGAGGCTTAAGCTTCTCAGCTCCCTTCTGTTTCAGTGACGACTGTCGGTAGGGCTGCAAATGTAGGTAGACCAAGTCTCCTACCTCAAACTGTCTTGCAATCCATCCCTTATCGACATACCGCTTCTGCTGGTTCTGCGATGTAGCCATGTTATCCTTGAGAGTGCGGAGGATATCTTGACTCTCCTGGATCCAACCTTTAGCCCTCGGGGCCTTGCTAGCACCCAACATCATATCAACAAAAGATAAAGAATGGTACCCATACAAAGCATAGAATGGTGTCATACCAATGGTCATATGATATGTGTTATTGTAACAATACTCCCCTAGATGCAGCCACTTTAGCCATGCTTTATGTTGCCCACTAACATAATTGCGCAAGTAGCCCTCCAGCCATTTGTTCACTATTTTAGTTTTCCCATCTGTCTGTGGGTGATAGCTGGTGCTTGGTATCAGCTTCGTCCCCACCAGTCGGAAGAGTTCCTGCCAGAACCCACCCATAAAGCGACTATCCCTATCGCTAATGATGGTCTTGGGAAGACCATGCAGCCTGAAAATTTCTTTAAAGAATAGCTCCGCCACCTGGGCTGTAGTGTAATGTGCGGAGATGGTGAAGAAGTGTGCATAATTTGTCAGCCGATCAACAACGACATATATGCAGTCTTTGCCCTGCACCGTGGGCAACCCGGTGATGAAATCCATCGAAATGCTCTCCCACTTCCCCTCTGGAATGGGAAGGGGCTGCAACAAGCCTGCGGGATGGTTCATCTCCCCCTTGTTTCTCTGGAAAACTTCACATTCCCTGATATGCCGGAGCACGTCCTCCTTGAGACCTTTCCATGCGAATCTCTCCCGGATGGCCTGGTAGGTTTTGTTAAACCCCAGATGTCCCGATAATGGTGAGTCATGGGATGCCTAAAGTATCTTCTCTTTGAGTTGGGAGCCCTCTGTTAAGAAAATCCTATCTCTATAGTAGATGATTTCATCTATCACCCTATATCTGTTGTCGGTCACCTGACCATCCAGAACCTCACATGCAAATCTATCCTTGGAGTATTCTACCAAGAGGCGAGCCCTCTAATCTGCATCCAGGCTCATTAGAGACAACGTGGCTGGTCTACGCGAAAGTGCATCGGTGACCACGTTATTCTTTCCCTTGATATATTCAATGTCAAAGTCATAGGCCTGGATCTTGCTGATCCACTTCTGTTGCCTCTCCTGTAGCTGTTTCCGCTCCAAAAAGAACCTGAGGCTGTTGTGATCAGTCCTTACTCAGAACCTATTGCCCACTAAGTACTACCAGAATTTGGCCAATGCATGCATAATAGCCAACATTTCCTTGTCGTAAATAGGATACAGTCGCTCATGTGGAAGGAGTTTCCTGCTCTCGAAGGCTATAGGGTGGCCTCCTTGCATCAAGATTGCACCGATACCTTCTCCTGACGCATCGCACTCCAAAATAAAAGGCTGTGTAAAATCTGGCAATGCAAGCACTGGACAGCTGCTCATAACTTCCTTGAGCTTGTCAAAAGCCTGATGTGCAGTATCTGACCAAATAAATGCCCCCTTCTTTGTCAGATATGTAAGGGGTACCGCAAGCTGAGAGAAATTCTTGATGAAATTCCTATAATAGGTGCAGATGCTGATAAATCCTCGAAGCTCCGTCATGTTTCTTAGCTCTGGCCAGTCTCTGATGGCCCTGATCTTTTCCTCTTGGACCCTTACTCCGTCCACTCCTATGATGTGTCCTAAATACAACATCTCCGTCATCCCAAACTCACATTTGGAGAGCTTAGCGTAGAACTGTTGCTCCTCCAAAATATGCAATACTGATTCTATATGCTGGAGATGCTCCTCCCAAGTCCTGCTATATATCAATATGTCGTCGAAAAATACCAACACAAACTTCTTCAGATGATTGCGGAAGATATGGTTCATGCATGACTGGAAAGTAGCCGGGGCGTTAGTTAGCCTGAAGGGCATGACCAGGAATTCAAAGTGGCCGTAATGGCACCTGAAAGCGGTCTTGGGGATGTCCTGTTTCCTCACGGGAATCTGGTGGTACCTGGATCTCAAATCGATTTTTGAGAAAAATTGAGTTCCTCTTAGCTCATCCATCAGCTCGTCAACCCGTGGTATGGGGTACCTGTTTTTCAATTTCTTCTTATTTAGGGCCCTATAGTCAATGCACATTCTCAATGTGCCGTCCTTTTTCTTCACCAACACCACCGAAGAAGCAAAAGGACTGGTGCTAGGCCGAATATGTCCAAGAGCCAGCAACTCCTGGATGGCCCACTCAATCTCATCCCGATAAGCCTTGGGGTGCCTATAGGGTGTGGTAATAACGGCCTGGACTCCTTGTTCTAACTCGATCATGTGCTCAAACCCCCGATTTGGTGGCTGTCCCGGCGGTATCTCTCCAAATACCGTTTCATACTTCTCGAGGATGGCCTATATATCAGCGTGGACTTTCTGCCTAGTAGCCCCTGCCATTGATGCCCGCAACTCAACTGCCCATTCTATGTCTTCCTTCTGGAAGTCAGCCTCCATCCGATGAGCTGAAACAGTCTGCAGTGGGTAAGTGTGCATTCCACGTATCTTCTCATGCTTCCCGGTTTTCTTGTCATCCCATTCCATCTCCAAGGCCTCCCAATCCGTGGTGACTTTTCCCAAAGTAATCAGCCACTGTACTCCCAACACCACATTGGTGTCTGGTATGTTAACCATGAAAAAGTGGTTGGTCATTGTGTAGGTTCCCATCGTCACAGCTAGTTCTGGAACATACCTGGCACATTGCATCGTCTGATTGCCTGGGACCAATACTGAAAATCTGTCGAAGTTTTCTGTCGGTATGCCTCTCCTTTCAACCATTTGTGCATCGATGAAGTTGTGGGTTGCCCCACTGTCCACTAGGATTGACACTCGCTGCCCACGTACTGTCCCTCGGACTCGTAGTGTCAAATACTTGGGTACTCCTCGTAATGCCGCAAGGGTCCCCCCTATGGGTGCAAATGCTATGCCTCCTGTCCCTGAAGGTGGGGGTGGCAATTGATTTTGATCCGTCGGGCTATCTCCTGCCTCCCCATCCTCATACCCATCCTCTTCCCCGCTACTCTCGGAGAAGACCTCAATAAAATGTGCCTTACCAGCTGCACATCTGTGTCCTGGTGCCCATGGTTCTTGACAGGTAAAGCACAACTTCTTCTTCTTCAATTCCCTCTGGGCATCATCAGCGAGTTGTACCTTCCCCTGGTTCCCTCTTGGAGGCGGGATCCTTACATCCTTCCCCTTTGGCTAGAAAGTCGATTTCTGGGGGTAAGACGTCTTGGTTCAGGGTAAGGCATCCTGCAAATCCCTAGTCCTGTCGATGGCATCCTGGAGTGTGGTTGGTCTAGTGGATCTTACTAGCTCTTGAAGTGGCTCCGTCAACCCTTCTACAAACATATGGATCATCCGTGCTGCAGATAGATTTGGCACCATCACTAAAATTCTCAGGAAATCTACAATATACTTTTCAGGACTCCCAGTCTGTTTGAGCCTTGTTAGTTCAACAAAGTTCTCCTCTAGTTCCTTTCGATCGAACCTCTCAATCAGTCTCCGAGTAAACTCAGCATAGGTAGTCACAGAGGAATGCCCAAGCGTCACCCTTCCATGGAACCACCAATCCTGAGCCTCACCCTCCAAATGCAGCGTGGCCACCTTGATGGCTTCTGTTTCTGCCATCTGGTTGAGCTGGAAATATACATCCAGCTTCTCTACCCAAGACTTTGCCGAACTGTTTGAACCAACAAACGTAGGCAAATGGAATCGGCTGATTGTACGCTGGGTATCATCATGATAATGTCTGTGCCCCTTATGATGGTCGTGAGGTCTGTTGTCCCGCTTAATCTGAACAAAGTCTTTAAATAAAATGGCATCCCTGAATTCTTGCCCCGCTGCCTGGTACTTAGCAAAATATTCACTTATATGGTCTGGTTCCTCTTGTGCTCCTGACCCCGTATCCGTACTCAGAAAAGTGGGCATGGTAGCACAAACTAGGGCATGTGATGCTAGAGTGGCAACCCTCTCCTGCAAATGGTGGGATGTGTCCGATCCCTCATCAACATGGTAACCCTTTGGGATTCCGCGCTGTCTAGCTTCCACAGCCGTGAATCTTTGCCCCATTACTTCTATCTGCTTTGCCAGATCCTGCACTGATTTGAGGAGTGCTTCCCCAAATTGTTTTGCATCGCTATCATCTGCCATTGTCTCTTTCTGTTCTGCTTCTGTCGCAGGCTCCTCCTATTCTGTATCAATTACCCTAACGCAATCTCCTTCTCCGTAGGTGTTCTTCAACTTGCGTTCAATATCTCTGTACTTCCTACCTCTGTGGCAGACATAGGGTTTTTCTTCTGATGACATAGACTACCAACTCCACAGGTTGAGCCAGATCTATGCCCTGATACCACTGTAACATTCCTATTTAAGAATATTTTTAAAATACAGCAAATAGCGTAGAGATCTAGATGCGAAGGGAAGAAACAAAGATTTGCAGCACATATATATATGAATCATACACAGATACTTCAAGAAATCAGAGGACGTTGAGCCATTTTATTAATCTAATAAAAGTAGAGGAGTACAATTGGTGATCAAATGACAGTATCAAATTTTTGCACAGGGCAGATCGGGATCTATTCCCAGATTACTGCGCGATATGTTTGCACGATAGATCTGCGTGCGTGGGGTTGCTGCACCTCAGATCTGCACTCCTGCTAACAGAGGTGGTTGTGTTATTGACCCGGCATAATCCCTTGCAGATCGGTGCGATCGCTCCTGTCCCCACTGTCCGTGAACAACAATAATGTGATCCCCACCGATCCAGAGATTCTTCAAAGGCGCGCAGTTATTCCTGCGAGTAAATACCCATCCGCGATCCTCCCAAAATTCAATTGGGGCTTCACTAGTTTAGCTGTGTTCTACTATGCAGCGATTAAATGCGCTAATCGCACTGCTTCTCCAAGATCTGCGATCCTTCAGGATCCAATCGGGAATCACAAATGCGGCTACGTTCTTCGGTACAACAGTAAATACGCTGACCCTCTGCGTAGTTGATAAACGTGCTGTCCCACCACGAGAGCTGGATCGATCTTCCTACAAGATACTGACAGAACTACCTCACTCGAGCAGGCACTCGAAGTCCCCTGGGGCTGAGGGCGAGATCTCCGATCGGAGACACTCAACGCGCTAAACAACGCTGCAGACAGGCTAAACAGCCAGCGTGCCCAAGTCGTAATGACCAATTTTCATTTCATAAACTTCCATGATCCCGAATGAAGAAGTGCTCCTCCCTTTTATACGGGTCGGCCGCTCCTGAATCCTACGGCCGCCTCAACCCACCATACCATGGTAATGTGATACCGGAGTAGCGCTCTTATGCCGCGCGCCCCATTCGGCCCTCCTCATTTACCATGTGCGTCTATTTTTAGAGTGAGTCGTGGTCCTTTGACTCACGTTTATTCATAAGCTTAACTATATAAAACATAATTAACAAAAATTAATATTTCCAATTAGCTATGCTAATTGGGAATATTATAGGGTCAAGCAAGGGTGCCCTCTTTCCCCCATGTTTTTTGGCTTATATATTGATAAGTTGGAAGAATGGTTAAACTGTAACAATGGGGAGGGTATTCAGTTAGCAGGGTATGTGGTGAGACTTCTCTTGTATGCTAATGACCTTATCCTAATTGCAAAATCGGCTCATGGTCTCAAAGAGCATTTGAAGGCATTAGAGCTCTTTTGTGAAGAGGTTGGGATGCAAGTAAACATTAGAAAAACCAAGATCATGATCTTCTCCTTGGAAAAGAAAAAGCAAAAGGTTAATTTTATTTTTTAGGGGAAACCCTTGGATATTGTGGAAGAATACAAGTATCTAGGAATTATTTTTCAGAATAGGCTCAATTGGGAGGCATGTAGAGCTAAAAGGATTTATGGGGGATGGAGAGCCTTTTATCTTCTACAAAACATATGCAGGAAAACATAATTATGGGACTGGAAGACCAAGAAAACTCTTTTTGGCTTGTTGGTTACACCGGTTGTACTCTATGGATGTGAAGTTTGGGGGAGTATTATGTCAGATTACAAGTGGAGGCAATTAGAAAGAATTCAAAAGTACCTAATCACTAATAATTTCAAAGTCAAATCAATGGTTCCTTATCAGATATTGCTTGTTGAGGCTGGTTTATTTCCAATGGAGGCCGAGGCGGTTTTTCACTTGTTAAGTTACCTAAAAACATTTAAAGGCATGGAAGAGCATCGCTGGCCTAAAATAGTTGTTGCAGAAGATTTAATGAGGGGGAAGAAAACTTGGGGGAAACAAAATGACAAGTGGTTGGGAATGTGGGGCATTAAGTGGCAAGAGTGTCCAAACTCTAAAGAGGAAATTAAAAAATGGGTGCTTGAAAAATTGAGGACTACCATTTGGGAAAAACGGATTGGACAAAAAAAATCTCTTTATGTTAAAGATTTCAACCCGACATGGTATAATGATTAGAAGATATATTTAGGTGCCAAAATCACGAGAAAGGCTATATTATTAATAGCACAACTTAGGACCGGGTCTCATTATCTCAGATGTGAAACAAGTAGATGGACAACTCCAAAAGAAGAGTGGGAAGAAATAATATGCATCTTTTGTAGGAAAGGAGAGGTTGAAACAGAATGGCACTACATCATGGATTATCTGGCTTATGAAGATATTTGTAATCAGTTTAAAAGCATTCTGAAAGGGAATTGTTTGAACAAGTTGTTTGAGAAGGCGAGACTTATCAACACTGCAAACTTCTTGGTCAAGATTCATGACATGAGAGTAGTCTTAGAGAAAATTTTGAAGTTGGTTGGAGTCCTAGGTCCCTTAGACCGCTTGGTCTCGTGGACGTTATTAAAATCGCTTCATTCATTGCTGGGCTTTCCACGCTGACGTGCACTTTGGTGTGCTTTGGATCGCTTTCAAATCCCTTAGACCACTTGGTCTCGTGGACGTTATTAAAATCCCTTCATTCATTGTTGGACTTTCCACGCTGAAGTGCACTTTGGTGTGCTTTGGATCGCTTTCAAATCCTAATATTCTGGGATTTTATTATCAATGGTCGCTTTAGTTTATGTATATTATTAATAATATAAATAATATAATAATAATTATTATCATAATTACAATATAATAATATTTTATAATAATATTATTATAATTATATATTTATATTGAACCATAATAATATTAAAGATTTTTCATTTTTATCAATTATATTTATTAATATGATTATAGTATTAATTCTCTGTTGTTGGGATTTTGTGCCTTGTGTGGTGGCAATGAGTTGTCATTATCTTAATAAGTTATCATTATGATATGTGAAGAAAATGTAGAGAAATTTTGAATGGCTGGTTATGTGGTTATGTACTGAATAAAAGGAGATCCTGAAAAAAGATACGCTGATTTGTGCTCATCCACAAGAAAGTCCCTATTTTTCTAAATTATGTGTATAGCCATTCTCCCATAGAAGTCTGCAATTTCAATTTTTTTTTGGTGTCAATTGGAAATTTGACCATGGTTATTTGAGTTTCATGCTTGTCAAGTACTTATATTTAAAAGAAAAATCTTTTAAGATTAATAGCTTACTAGTTTAGTTTTATAACAATAATTTATTTTTATAAAATGTATGCAATTAGAGAATATCACTACTCTAATCTCTCTATTATTTTTTTATGTTTATAAAAATCTTATTTTTATAAGATCCACCAAAAAAACAATGACAAGAAATAGATGCATTTCTAGTAGATAAAATAAACATAGTAACTAAACAAATCATCCAAATCATTCATTAAAATTTAAAATTGCTCATAAAAATATATGACCAGCAACTTAAATCCTTACCCATAAATTTACGATTTCAAATTTACATTTCAAATTTTGACGTTCCAAAATTTTCCTATGCAAATAGGTGCGCGTTTAAAAATGTGAAAATATGTTAGGTGGAACGTCAAATTCCAGGACCTGCTCCCATGTGAAGAAATCATGAATATGTCCGCTGTCTTTTGTGGTCTCCTGTCTTTTGTCCGACTGTGGAGTCTGCCTGTAAGAATTTAATACGCTGGACTTTCAACGCTGACGGGCCTTGTGGCGTGCTTTGGACAACTGGATAGAAAAACAACAGTAAAATTTCAGAACGAGTGGTATGGTCAATCGATTATTATTGAGAAGAGTGGTTAGATTTTTACGTTGTCATTTCACTTTGGGAAGGGAATGGATTATCCTTCATTTATAATTTTTTAATTTTAATACAAATTATAGATTCTTTATAAGTTTATATCAATAACCGTTATTATATTTAATTAAAAATCAGTCAATTGTACGTGAAAAGTGGCAACAAGTTGTCATTACAGTAATGTAGAAAATGTAGAGAAAATTTTCGAAGTGTGGGGTATGAATTGATTGTACGTGAAAAGTGGCAACAAGTTGTCATGATGATATTTGAAGAAAATGTAGAGAAAATTTTCGGAGTGTGGGGGTATGAATTGAATAAAAGGAGATTCGGAGGAAGGATCTGCTAATCCATGGTGGTCCACAAAAAAGTCGGTATTCTTCTGAAGGCCTGTATAGGCTACATGCCAAATTTACATTTTAACTTTTAAAGTTCCAAAATTTTCCTAAAACGTTAGGTGTAACGTCAAATTTCAGCTCCCATGTGAAGAAATCATGAATATGACATGAAAGAAAGTGTGAATGGGGAGTGGGGACGTAAGAATTTAGTACTTCTCGTTGCATTTCCGTGGTATTTAAAAAAAAGGTGTTGATTTGTAGTAGTCGACAAGAAAGATCTTCCCATGTGCAGAAAGGAGTTGACAAAATTATTTTGCAAGTAAAATTTTTTAAAAAATTCAAGTAGTTGGAGTGTTTGAATCATTTTTTTGATGGTAGAAATGGATTCAACGCTATCAAAAACCCCTGTGGTACCCAAAATCCTAAAGTTTGACAACTGTAGCCCACATTTTCAAAAAATTCTGCCAATTTTTTTCATAATTTTGCCAGAATTTCTGAATTATTCTATAGATTTTTTAGACTACCCAATTATAGAAATCATGAACTGCAGGAAATCAACTGGGAAATTAAAGAAAGTGTGAAAAAGACGTTTGTCGGATTGTGGGAATGGGGACGTAATAATTTAATACTTATTGTTACACTCTCAAAGTTCATGTCCACTATGTCATGATTTGTACAGCTAGATGGAAAGTAAGCGTGAAAAACTGGCGGTATGCCCGATTAATTAGTGAGAAGCATGGTTGGGATTTTGTGTTGATATTCGATTATAAGAATATCTTTTTTCCATTTTTCCATTTTAATTTGTAAATTTGTAATTGTATTCATGATATGATCATCAGGAAAAAAAATTTCATGGTTTTGGAAATGAGCTTACTACATTGTTTGGCAGTAACCAAAGAGATGGCGGTAGGCAGTGCTACCTCTGGTATTCTGTACAACTTATTTCCAAAAGTAACAATAACAACGCAAGGTCGGGACTCATATACATCATGTCACTTCCACATGTATGGTTTGACTAATAATACATCACAAACATCAAGAGGGGAAATGTCACATAATACCTCATCCGTGAAGGGCTTCATGTTGTAGGGAAGGCGCCATTGCTGGCTGACGCAGAAATCCCATCCTTCGTGAAGCCACCCGATGGTGTATGGTTGTGGGTGTGTTGTGGTCGGCAAGCCCAGTCACTTCACAACCTATGCTGAAATGAGGTTCTTTTGGTTCCCGCTGTCGAAAATGAACTACAGCGGGGAACCCTTTACCCACATTTGGGAATGGAAGAGGCACTCCTCCTCCTCTAGATCTTCTGATTCCTTCTTCTAGATCTTTGTGGTGGCAATGGTGGCATTGGGCTCTGCATCGATAATTTTCTTCCCTTTGTCACTCCCCTTGTCGGGTTCTGATTTAGAGTCGGAGCATGAATCTGATTCAGAAGCCTTCAACTCGACCACCAATCACTGCTTGGCCCAACACTCACTTGTGTTGTGAGTGGAGCTCTTATGGAACTCACACCACTTTCTCATGTTCTTCTTTGGCTTCATGATGTTTTTCTTTGATTGCGGCTTTGGCGGGTTATCCTAGGCCGCCCCGCCTTGCCTTTGTCCTTTGTTCTGCGGTTTTGGGGCACCTTGCCCTTGCATTTGATTCGCAGATCCAAAGTCTCGCTTCTTCTATTTGAACTTCTACTCAATCTTGGCAGCATACCGATATGCTGCACCAAACGAGGAGATGTCAAGGAACTCCATTTCCTCCTGAATGTATATGTGAAAACACTTGCAGTACTTCAGCACCAAATGTTTCTTTGAATCTTTGATACCCAATTTTGTCTGTAGGGTATGGAACAGATTCGTCAGTTCATGCACATCTTGATCCCTTTGCTGCCACAACGTAGTCCATTGTATGTACTTGTCCTCATAGCTCCCCACGAGATAATATTGTTCCTTGATGGTGTCTCAGAAAGAATTCCAAGTGGGTGCAATCGAAAATAGAGAGGGCTCTCTCTCATCATTTTGCTCACATTAGGTTTCCCACTAGTCCTTGACATGGAGGGTGACTTTGAGGAGTGAAAAAGTAATCTTTTCTCGGTTGGAAAAGTCATGAACCGAGGAATACCCTTCTAATAGATTCAACCATCTATCTACGACGTCTGCATCTATTTGGCCATCAAATATGGGAATGTGAAAGTTTACTTGTACCTTAAAAGGAGTTGCGCCTCTAGAGTGGTTGTTGGATGCAGATGCGCCACCGGTGGGCAGTCATTGAAGAATCTGGGTAGTTCTTCATCATCGCGTTCTTTTGTTTCTCGAGGACCTCCTTGAGCAATATTTTGATAGGATCTCCTGCTCCCTCGTCTTTCTTTTCATCCCCCATGGGTGGTTATTGGGGTTTGAGAGACTAATCTTGCAAAGGTTTAAGTAGATCGAGCCCTAACTCCATATACCCCGACCTCGTTGGGGACATGCAAAGAAGGATCGAGAAAGAGTAGACCGCTCTGATACCACTGATCTAGACTTATGCATGAACGCAATAAAATATAGAAATACACATAAACACAGAGATGCAACAGAAATAAGACTTCATTTCATTAATATCTCATAACTGAAATATGCTTACAGATAGAATGGAAATAAACTAGCTAGGGCGTTGGTAGCTTATCTCTGAGAAGAGATGTGGCAGACACATGCCTCTGAACTATGTTACAATGAGGCTCGAAGGCCTATTTATTATTGAGAAACAATGGAAAACCCTAAACATAAAAAAACCTAACCCTAGGAGATGAAACACCAAACTATGGGCCTCGTCGGCGTAAATTGGTACATCAATTTCTCGGGGTCGTAACTTTGGCATACTATCTCCATTTGACGTACATGATACATCATTATAAAGATCTATCCAAGGACTACAAACGCCGACAAGGAATATCTAGTCTCTGACCCATATTTGTGTAGAGGTGGTTTCCCCAAAAAACACCATTTAGGGCCTCAAAACGGCTCCGAAAGTTCAGGACCCGAAAAACTACAAAAAAATAGTAAATTGTGCTACAATTAAGAAAACTAAAAAACTGAAAGAAACAATGGTGGGGGGCCAAGTGGAATAGGCGGGTGACCACCAATATCCACCTGTATGAAGAGGACATTGCAATAATACAGAACATTGGCAGCAATAAGGTGATCCCTTTAATCCACAAAGCCTTAAAGGTGTGCAAAATATCTCGATCAATGAAGAGAATTTCAAATACTTTTCCAACCAATCCATAGTTTGATGAGGAGTGTAAGGCTGCAAAAAGATCATTGAAAGAGAAGGAAGTAAACAATGAAGCCATGAAAAAGTAAAAATATATGTTAAAAACAAAAAAAAACAAAAGTATGTGATTTCAAGAAGGAATGAATTAATTTCCTTGGGAAAATTTAATCCCAAAAGATTTTGGAGAGAATTACAGCAAAAGAAAATGAAAACGGATAATAATATCTCGGCTACTCAATGGTTAGAGTACGTGAAGCTTCTTTATGAGAGAGATTCAAGAGAGAAGTATCCATCCCATAATCAACACTTCAACTGAGTTATTTTCATTAGAAGATGTCAAGTGTGGTATAAAAAAGTTAGCAAATGGTAAACCTCAAGACACTGATGGATTTCAAGCATAATTTTGAAAGTGGCGGTTGAAACCTTGGCTCCGATTATTAAAAATATCTTCAATAGCATCACACGAAGTAGTTTTCCAATTTAATGGACAACTAGTTTTGCTATCCCCTTGTACAAAAATGGAGACACTAATATCCCCTCCAATTATTGCACTATTATGGTTAATCCTCTTTTTGGAAAGTTATTTGGAAGCATGATGGAGTGTAGAGTTAGCAGTTGGGCAGAAAAGGAAGGTAAAAGAGAAAAAGGGCAGATTGGTTTTAGGCTGCGACATTCTACCATTGATCATTGTATCACTCTTAGGCATTTCATAGAAAAAGTATGGGACATACAAGGTGATGAGGCCTTTTGTTGCTTTGTCGATTTCAAGAAAGCTTTCGACACTGTTCCTAGAGACAAGCTTTGGAGAAAAACAGAAGAGATCGAAATTCCAAGTGAATCTAGGGCAATTGTTCATAAGATCTACGAGAAAGTTAGAGCTAAATCAGAACTAAGGAAGGCTTTTATGAATGCTTTGGTAGTGACTTTGGGGTCAAGCAGGGGTGCCCTCTTCCCCCCACGTTGTTTGTCTTATACATTTATAAGTTGGAAGAATGGTTAAACAGTAACAATGGGGAGGGTATTCAGTTAGAAGGGTATGTTGTGAGACTTCTCTTGTATGCTAATGACCTTATCCTAATTACAAAATCGACTCATGGTCGCATAGAGCATTTGAAGGCATTAGAGCTATTTTGTGAAGAGTTTGGGATGCAAGTAAACATTAGCAAAACCAATATCATGATCTTCTCCTTGAAAAGGAAAAAGCAAAAGGTTAATTTTATTTTTGAGGGGAAACCCTTGGAGATTGTGGAAGAATACAAGTATCTAGGAATTACTTTTAGAACAGGCTCAATTGGGAGGCATGTAGAGCTAAAAGGATTTAGGGGGGATGGAGAGCCTTTTATCTTCTACAAAACTGATGTAGGAAAGCATAATTATGGGATTGGAAGACCAAGAAAACTCTTTTTGGGTTGTTGGTTACACTGGTTGTACTTTATGGATGTGAAGTTTGGGGGAGTAGTATCTCAGATTAGAAGCAGAGGAAATTAGAATGAATTCAAATGCACCTAATCACTAATAATTTCAAAGTCAAATCAATGGTTCCTTATGAGATCTTGCTTCTTGAGGCTGGTTTATTTCCAATGGAGGCCAAGGCTGTTTTTCACTTGTTAAGTTACCTAAAAAAGGTTGAAGGCATGGAAGAGCATCGTTGGCTTAAAATAGTTGTTGGGGAAGAGTTAACAAGGAGGAAGAAAACTTGGGGGAACCAAAATGACAAGTGGTTGGGAAAGTGGGGCATTAAGTGGCAAGAGTTTCCTAACTCTAAAGAGGAAATTAAAAAATGGGTGCTTGAAAAATTGAGGACTACCTTTTGGGAAAAACATATTGGTTGAAAAAAATCTCTTTATGATAAATATTTCAACCCGACATTGTCTAATGATGACAAGATATATTTAGGTGCCAAAATCACGGGAAAGGCTAGATTATTAATAGCACGGCTGAGGACCGAGTCTCATTATCTCAGATGTGAAACACGTAGATGGACAACTCCAAAAGAAGAGTGGGAAGAAAGAATCCGCATCTTTTGTAGGAAAGGAGAGGTTGAAATAGAATGACACTACATCATGGATTGTCTGGCTTATGAGGATATTCGTAATTAGTTTAAAAGCATTCTAAAGGTGGATTGTTTGAACAAGTTGTTCGAGGAAGCTATAATTACCAACACCGCGAACTTCTTAGTCAAGATTCATGAGAGAGTAGTCTTAGAAAAAAGTTTGAAGTTGTGATGGGTTGGAGTCCAAGGTCCCTTAGACTGCTTGGTCTCGTGGATGTTATTAAAATCCCTTCATTCATTCATTCTCCTCTTCTATTTTGTCATACTACATGGATAAGAATTTAATACTTTGTAATTTTTTATTGCTGGGCTTTCCAGGCTGACGTGTTTTGGTGTGCATTGGATCGCTTTCAAATCATAATCTTTTGAGTTTTTATTATCAATAATCCTTTTAGTTTATGTATATTATTGATAATATAAATAATATAATAATAATTATTATCAAAATTACATTTTATAATATTATTATTATAATTAGATATTGAACTTTGATATTAATTAAAGTTTTTTGTTTTTATCAATTATATTTATTAATATGATTATAGTAATTCTTTGTTGTTGAGATTTCTACCACCTCTATGTGGTGGCAATAAGTTATCATTATCTTAATAAGTTATTGTTATGATATATGAAGAAAATGTTGAGAAATTTTGAACTATGGGTTATGAATTGAATAAAAGGAGATCCTGAAAAAAGATACGCTCATTTTTGCTTAATCTGTGCTCATCCACAAGAAAGTCTGTATTTTTCTAAATGTTGTGTATAGCCATTTTCTCATGAAAGTTTGCAATTTTAATTTTTGTTGGGTGTCAATTGGAAATCTGAAGATGGTCATTTGATTTTCATGCATGTTACTTTACATTTTTAATATACATTCACGAACATGACATAGCCTTGCAAGTACTTATACTTTAAAGAAAAAGAAAAATCTTCTAAGCTATCTTCTAAGCTTAATAGCTCACTAGTTTAATTAAGAATGAAATTCTTTCATGAAATGTATACAATTAGAGAATGACACTACTCTTCTTTTTTGTGTTTATAAATAAATGCATTTGTAGTAGGTAAGACCAAAAAAAATTGATGACGAGAAATAAACATTATAGGTAAACAAAGAAATAAACATTATACCTAAACAAATTATTTAAATAAATTTATATCCAATCATTCATTAAAATTTAAAATTGCTCATAAAAAAATATGACCAGCAACTTAAATCCTTACCCATCAATTTACGATTTCAAATTTACATTTTAACTTTTGACGTTCCAAAATTTTCCTATGCAAACAGTTGCGCGTTTAAAAATGTGAAAATATGTTAAGTGGAACGTCAAATTCCAGGACCTGCTCCCATGTGAAGAAATCATGAATATGTCCGCTGTCTTTTGCGGTCTCCCGTCTTAGCGTCACTGGTCTCCTGTCTTTTGTCCGACTGTGGAGTCTGCCTGTTAGAATTTGTGGCGTGCTTTGCACAACTGGATAAAAAAACAACAGTAAAATTCCGGAACCAGTGCTATGGTCAATCGATTATTATTGAGAAGAGTCGTTAGATTTTTATGATGTCATTTGACTTTGGTATGGATTATCCTTCATTTATAATTTTTAAATTTTAATAAAAATTAGATTCTTTATAAGTTTATATCTATAACAGTTATTATATTTAATTAAAAATCACTCAATTGTACGTGAAAAGTGGCATCAAGTTGTCATTATGGTATTTGAAGAAAATGTCGAGAAAATTTTCGAAGTGTGGGGTATGAATTGATTGTACGTGAAAAGTGGCAACAAAGTTGTCATTATTTGAAGAAAATGTAGAGAAAATTTTCGAAGTGTGGGGTAAGTGGCAACAAAGTTGTCATTATGGTATTTGAAGAAAATGTAGAGAAAATTTTCGAAATGTGAGGTATGAATTGATTGTACGTGAAAAGTGGCAACAAGTTGTCATTATGGTATTTGAAGAAAATGTAGAGAAAATGTATTAAAAAGGAGATTCGGAGGAAGGATATGCTAATCCGTGGTGGTCCACAAGAAAGTCGGTATTCTTCTAAACGCCGTGTATAGGGCTACATGTCAAATTTACCGTCTCAAATTTACATTTTAACTTTTGACGTTCCAATTTTTTTCTAAAACCTTAGATGTAACGTCAAATTCCAGGGTTGCTCCCATGTGAAGAAATCATGAATATGAAATGAAAGTTTCTTCATGAATATGACATGAAAGAAAATGTGAATGGGGAGTGGGGACTTAAGAATTTAGTACTTCTGGTTGAAAGAAAGTGTGAATGGGGACATAAGAATTTAGTATTTCTGGTCGCATTTCTGTGATCGTCTATAAGGAAGAATTGAATTAAAAAAAATGTGTTGATTCGTGGTTGCTATTAAAACTCTCAAATTTGTTTGATTTTTTTTTTTTTTTTTTTAAATTAAAAATTAAAATAATTAAAGTGTTTGAATTGT
This sequence comes from Pinus albicaulis, assembly GCA_034641835.2. Lineage (NCBI taxonomy): Eukaryota > Viridiplantae > Streptophyta > Pinopsida > Pinales > Pinaceae > Pinus > Pinus albicaulis. The sequence continues at coordinate 1,413,283,314 of CM076572.1, read as the reverse complement.
TTTGTGATGGTGGAAATGGATTTAGTACTATCAAAAACGTCTGTAGCATTAAAAATCTTGAAATTTCACAATTGTAATCTAGATTTAAAAAAAATTCTGCCCAATTTTTTTATAATCTTCCCAAAATTTCTAAGACTACTCAATTACAAAAATCATGAACCCTGGAAATTAAAGAAAGTGTGAAAAAAACGTTTGTCGGATTGTGGGAATGGGGACGCAAGAATTTAATACTTATTGGTGCACTCTCAAAGTTCATGTCCACTATGGCGTGATTTGTACAGCTGGATGGAAAGTAAGCGTGAAAAACTGGTGGAAGCATGGCTGGATTTTTGTGTTGTTATTCGATTATAAGAATATCTTTTTCCATTTTGTAATTTTAATTTGTAAATTTATAATTATATTCTTGATATTATTTTTAATTAGATTCCTGATATGTTTAAATTCAAAGATATAGTTAAAAAAACTTAATTATATATAAAAGTGGTATAGTGATTCTAATTATAATATATAAAGAAAGTGTGAAATTCTAGTCCAGTATGAATGACATAAAAAAAAATAGATAATAAATAAAAATTATTGAGATGCTCTTGGGTATGAATTGAATAAAAGCAAATATGAAAAAACAAATATTTAGAAATTGGAGAGAAGATGTTGCAAATACTAAGAGGGGGTGAGAGGGGGTGAATCAGTTTTTCTTTTCAATTGTTAATTTTACCAGTTAGATCACTTATATTTAGAACACAAAATGAACAATGGTGGAATAGATAATTTTATTAATTTCCTTTTTAAAAATAAGTAAAGTACAATAATGATATAAGGCTCCAACCCTAGATGAAGACTCCAATCTTCCAGGCTCCAACCTGTATTGTGCCAAGCACAGACTTGATCTTTCCAAGGCTCCAACCTTGTCAATTTTGAGGCACCAACCTCAAGGGCTCCAACCCTATATCTGGTAGAGGCTCCAACTTGGTCTCTTGAGGACTCCTATCCTCTAGGGCTCCAACCCTATCTTCCAAGGCACCAGCCTTGTCAATTTTGAGGCACCAACCTCAAGGGCTCCAACCCTATCAATTTGAGGCACCAACCTCTTGCTTCATTTCGTCAAGATATATTTGGTTATTCTTCACGGCTCCCAAAGTATTCTTCAACGAGCCCTGTCAATCTTCAGCAATGCCATCACTTAGTCTCCACGTCACTTCATCAATGACAACCTTGTCCTCTTAGAAGGTGTCACCACTGCTCTTCATATTACCCAAACAAAATCACCAATGTCACCTCATGATGAGTAATGCATCATGGTCTTCAATGATCTTCACAAATATTCAATGTGTCTTCAATGAGTTTCTCGAGTTTGCACTTATCAACAAGTCTTCCCAAAATCTACAAATTGGACTTCAAGAGACCTACAGGCTCCAACAATACTAGAGATGCTCCAAGACTCTTAAGTCATCAAAGCTCTTTCAAAAAGTTGTTTCAACAAGACTTCAAGGATCCTTCAATAATATATTTTCAATAAACCTTCAAGATGTCTTCAGATGGCTCCAAGAATCAATGCTCCTTCAACAACTGCTTCAAGTTGACTTTTTCTAGATTTTCTCAAGATATATGGTGGAGTAAGATTCTCAACAGAAGTCTAAACTTCCTCAAGTGTCACCTATCCAAGACACTACAAGTCTGTTCACAAGTTCAAGTATAGAAAGTTGATCAAGTCACAAGTCTTCTTGCCAAGGTCTGCTCCAAAATAACTCTGTCAATAGACTGATTTATATTGCCAAACAAATCATAGTTCTATTCACCATAGGTTTGAGGTATATTATCTCTGCGGGTCTGAGATTTAATCTTTCCACAAGTCCGAGTTGTTATGCTTCTATCACAGATCTGAGCTCCTCAAATAGGACAGTTCATGTGACTGTCCCTCCTTAGGTGGCTGCCACAAATTCAAGGTTCAGCTTCTCTAAATTTGTCACAGGTGCAGTTTGTAATAGTTCAATGATCACTGTCCTGAAGTAACTGAGTAGCAATAGATTTGTGTTGAACCTTTTCTAGGCTATTCTTTAGTTGTCCTACTATTCTTTCCACTAGTGGCTGCCCGAGTTTCATTCTTGTTCAAAAGTTTGACCAATAGACTGTTCTAAACCACCGAATATTTTATACTACAATTTTGTTTACAGATCTGAACTTATTGTGTGCCACAGGCCTGAGAGACTCTAGTCTGCCACAAATTCAAGCACAACAAATTTTAAGGTTCGAGCTTCTCAAATGCTATAGGTATGGGCTTCTTCCTCAAATACTACAAGTTTGAGCTTCTATTTTTATCCATAGGTTGCTACCACAAGTGTATGAGCTACTCTCAATCCCAATTACTGAGGCAAGGCTTCAAGGCTTAGTGACCCAAGATGCCACAAGTCTAAATCGGAGCCTTTAAAATGACTGTAAATCCGGACTGAATTTCACTCAGATCTGTCCTCCAAAAACAGGGATATCAAGTCCTCCTCAGCCTTATTCTAATCTTTGATATCTTGTCCAATCTTCGTCACAAAATCGACCCAAACAATAAATCTTGAGGTCCTCGGCCTCCTATCTGCTCATGTGGTTCTTATCTGAAATATTGACTGAATTGATGATAAAAAATGAGTGTTGGACGTCATATTTATATAAGTTTTGACCTAAGATGAATATACACGTCTGTTGGCTGAAGCAGTACGAGCCTACACAAGTCGGCTCAAGTCGGCTAGGCAAAAATAATAATTTTTCTAACTTATAAATTCAATTTCTCATAATCTAGAAGGAGTTAGGAGGCGTATAATAGCTCGTTAAAAAGGGAAAAATATACTCTACAAGATGGTATAGGTCCCATGTTGATAGGATGACTCTAAGGTGCCTAATTTTATTTTTCTTTGTGACTGCTCCTGAAATTAGATAATTTTTGTTATAATTTCAAGAGTTCCCTTCAACAATTTTCCATGATTGTCCATGACATCTATGTCATCAAATATAGTCATATCCGTGTCATTAAGTCCTCAAGTGTTCTTCATGTCATGTCCCTAGACATTGTTCACGTCATCAAATGGTCCTCCATCAACCATGTCATCTTGACATCATACTGGATCCAATCATCTTCATCACGAGTAAGCACATCATCATTAATGGCATCCTTATTAACCAAGAGGCATGACATCATCATCTGGAACTAGGCATCTCAAGAACATTGACATCTTGGTCAATGCCACATTGACATCAATGACAACCTTGATTAACAATCTCCCCCTTTGTCATTAATGGCAATATTCTTTCCCTTCTAATTTCTCTCCCCCTTTGACATCAATGGCAAATGGGGTGCCCAAATACTCCCCCTGTCAAGCTTCTTCTTTTCTTCATGAATTGTAGTACTTCATAGGTATGTTACTCCCCCTGCCATGGTGCTCTTTCTTCTCGCAATATGGTCAATGATAGATGTGTTGTATTTCTTCATGTGATGTACCATCTCCCCCTGTTTGCACAAATTCCTTTAGCTCATGAAGGATTGCTCACCTTGTGTGATCAAGTAGAAGGCATCATCATACTATCATGTTTTTCTTCAATGGAGTTACTTTTGAGAGATGATTTATCAAGATTGTCCATGTGTAACTCATCAAGGATTTCATAGGGCCCACTCACAGATGACTTTCTACATGAATACTCAAGAATCACAAACTCCCCCTAACTGTATGCATCATCTCTTTTTGGTAGGGTTTCACCATCAAATACTTGGAATATCAAGGATGAATTCATCTAGTCAACAACATGTGTTGTTCACTGGAGTGTTCAGGAGACTTCTGGATTCAACTTGTTTCCTTCTCCATACTTGTGTAACTTTCTTCTCTGGCATGGTTCTAGCTTGTGCAGGGGCCCAAGTCAAGTTAAAATCACGTGCCATATGTCCAATGTTATGGCAAATGAAGCACTCTATCTTGTTCATGAATAAGAAATCACGACTTCTTGCAAAATTGCTTCGAGGAGATTGACGGGGACCATTATATTTGTCTTTGTGATATGCCCTACAATATTTTGCCACGTGCCCAAAGTTTGTACAAGAATAGCAATATCCAAGAAATATACTTTGGTACCTGGGAGATGAAGAGTTCCTTGAAGTATTTTTGAAGTCTTTTTGCCTTGGGATTCTTTGATGATATTCATTGCCTTTTGTATTCTTGACACCATATGCAAGTCTCCTTGGAGGATAATTTATTTCGTTGTTGTCTTGATTCTTTTTCTTGCCTTTGTCGGAACTGGGAGCATCAACATTTCTTTCTAGGTTCCTCACATATTTGTTGTTTGAAGCATTATTGTTCTTGCTTGAGGACTCACCAACATGGCCAAGACCTGATTTATCAAGGGGAGACCTTTGCTGACTTACGATCTCATCTAGGGTTTGAGAGCTTTTCATGTTTTTATTCAGCAATTCAACTTCCTTTTCAAGAAAGACAATTTCTCCTTTCAACTTTTCACAATCTTCGTCTTTCATATGTAGTTGCTTCTTCATTTCTTCCATCATCCTTGTTGCTTCATGTGCTTCGATTTTAAGGGAGATGATATTTGATTTCATTATGAAGACTTCTTCATTCTCCTTTGCTAGACTACTCTCCATTTCTTCTTTTATTCTTGTAGCTTCACATGTTTCGGCCTTGAGAAGATTGATGTCTGATTTTAGTTTCAAGATTTCTTCATCCTTTTCATCAAGTTGGCATATCATGGTGTTTCTCTCCTTTTCTGCTTCATTAACTTGTCCTTCTATGAATGCCAAAGTTTCCATCACCTTCTTAGCTCCTTGCACTTGTTTCCCCGCTTCTTCTAGTTGAGATATAAGAGAGGAGACCTCTTCCTTGTATTGACCAATCTCTACTTAAATATTGTTCAAGTTCTTAAGTCTTTGTTCAAGGTGGCTCGACAAAGTTTCTTCCCTTTTCTTTGCCTTATCCAATTGATTTTTCATAGATATGACTTCTTCATGATGCTTTCTTTCATTTTGATGAAATTCCTCTTTAAGTTTGGCGAGTTCCTCATCTCTTTCTTGTACTTGAAGCTTGACAAAGTCAACTTCCTTCCTTGTCTTGTCTTGGTTACCATCTTGCGTTTTCTTCTTAAGTTTCTCATTTTCCTTTTTCAAACTGTTAATCTCTTCCATGGAAGCCATAAGTTTATTCAAGAGATCTTCTTCAAACTCTTCTTTGTTCTCTTCATCTTATAGGTCTTCTTTAGCCTTGTTGTCATCTCTCTTATCTTCAACTTCCTTGACGAATTCTAGACTTCTTTCTTGTTTTCCATCATCTTCTTGACTAGAGATCATTGTCAACGCTCCTTTTGAGTGAAGATCATGAAGTTTGTCCCATATGACTTTTGTTGAGAAATTTTTTTCAAAATTGACCTTCACAGAATTTGGTAACCCATTCAAGATTGCCTTCATTGCTCTTGTATTGTACTCCTTGGATTCTTCCTCCATCATGTCATTAGTAATCACTAATTTCCAAACTTCAATTCCTTGAGTCTTCAAGAAATTCCTCATTCTAGCCACCCATATATCAAAATTTCCATTGAACAATGGAGCCTTCGCAAATTTATTTTCTTCAATTTCAATGTTTGAGGAAGACACATCCTTAGGAGGATTGGAGACTTTCTTCCTTGGCTTTGCCATTTGTGTTCTAATGATCAACCTACAAGCTGTTAGGCTTTGAGTGAAGGTACTGGCTCTGATACCAATTGTTGGAAATACTGAGAGGGGGGTGAATCAATATTTCTTTTCAATTGTTAATTTTACCAGTTAGATCACTTATATTTAGAACAAAAAATGAACAATGATGGAATAGATACTTTTATTAATTTCCTTTTTTACAGTAAGTAAAGTACAATAACAATATAGGGCTCCAACCCTAGATGAAGACTCCAATCTTCCAAGCTCCAACCTGTATTGTGCCAAGCACAGACTTGGTCTTTCCAAGGCTCCAACCTTGTCAATTCTGAGGCACCAACCTCAAGGGCTCCAACCCTATATCTGGTACAAGCTCCAACCTAGTCTCTTGAGGACTCCTATCCTCTCGGGCTCCAACCCTATCTTCCAAGGCACCAACCTTGTCAATTCCGAGGCACCAACCTCAAGGGCTCCAACACTATCAATTTGAGGCACCAACCTCTTGCTTCATTTAGTCAAGATATATTTGGTTATTCTTCACGGCTCCCAAAGTCTTCTTCAACGATCCCTGTCAATCTTCAGCAATGCCATCACTTAGTCTCCACGTCACTTCATCAATGACAACCTTGTCCTCTTAGAAGGTGTCACCACTACTCTTCATATCACCCAAACAAAATCACCAATGTCACCTCATGATGAGTAATGCATCATGGTCTTCAATGATCTTCACAAATATTCAATGTGTCTTCAATGAGTTTCTCGAGTTTGCACTTATCAACAAGTCTTCCCAAAATCTACAAAATTGGACTTCAAGAGACCTCCAAGCTCCAACAATAATAGAGATTCTCCAAGACTCTTAAGTCATCAATGCTCTTTCAACAAGTTGTTTCAACAAGACTTCAAGGATCCTTCAATAAGATGTTTTCAATAAACCTTCAAGATGTCTTCAGATGGCTCCAAGAATCAATGCTCCTTCAACAACTGCTTCAAGTTGACTTTTTCTAGATTTTCTCAAGATATATGGTGGAGTACGATTCTCAACAGAAGTCTAAAATTCCTCAAGTGTCACCTATCCAAGACACTACAAGCTAGTTCACAAGTTCAAGTATAGAAAGTTGATCAAGTCACAAGTCTTCTTGCCAAGGTCTGCTCCAAAATAACTCTGTCAATAGACTGATTTATATTGCCAAACAAATCATAATTCTATTCACCATAGGTCTAAGGTATATTATCTCCATAGGTCTGAGATTTAATCTTTCCACAGGTCCGAGTTGTTATGCTTCTATCATAGATCTGAGCTCCTCAAATAGGACCGTTCATGTGACTATCCCTCCTTTGGTGGCTGCCACAGATCCAAGGTTCAGCTTCTCTAAATTTGTCACAAGTGTAGTCTGTAATAGTTCAAATATCACTGTTCTGAAGTAACTGAGTAGCAACAGATTTGTGTTGAACCTTTTCTAGGCTATTCTTTAGTTTTCCTACTATATTGTCCACTAGTGGCTGCCTGAGTTTTAGTCTTGTTCAAAAGTTTGACCAATAGACTATTCTAAACCACTGAATCTTTTATACTACAATTTTGTTTACAAATCTCAACTTCTTGTGTGCCACAGGCCTAAGAGACTCTAGTCTGCCACATATTCAAGCACAACAAATGTTAAGGTTCGAGCTTCTCAAATGCTACAGGTCTAGGCTTCTTCCTCAAATACTATAGGTTTGAGCTTCTATTTTTGTCCACAGGTTGCTACCACAAGTGTATGAGTTACTGTCAATCCGAATTACTGAGGTAGGGCTTCAAGCCATAGAGATCCAAGCTGCCACAAGTCTAAATCCGAGCCTTTAAAATGACTATAAATCCGAACTGAATTTCACTCAGATCTGTCCTCCAAAAACAGGGATATCAAGTCCTCCTCAACCTTATTCTAATCTTTGATATCTTATCCAATCTTCATCACAAAATTGACCCAAACAATAAATCTTGAGGTCCTCGGCCTCCTATATGCTCCTGCGGTTCTTATCTGAAATCTTGACCGAATTGATGATAAAAAATGAGTGTTGGACATCATATTTATATAAATTTTGACCTAAGATGAATAGACATGTCTGTTGGCTGAAGGAGTATGAACCTACATAAGTTGGCTCAAGTCGGCTAGGCAAAAATAGTAATTTTTCTAACTTATAAATTCAATTTCTCATAATCTAGAAGGAGTTAGGAGGTGTATAATAGCTCGTTAGAGAGGGAAAATTATACTCTACAAGATGGTATAGGTCCCATGTTGATAGGATGACTCCAAGGTTCCTAATTTTATTTTTCTTTGTGACTGCTCCTGAAATTAGATAATTTTTGTTATAATTTCAAGAGTGCCCTCCAACAATTTTCCATGATTGTCCATGACATCTATGTCATCAAGTATAGTCATATCCATGTCATTAAGTCCTCTAGTGTTCTTCATGTCATGCCCTAGACATTGTTCACGTCATCAAATGGTCCTCCATCAACCATGTCATCTTGACATCATACTGGATCCAATCATCTTCATCAAGAGTAAGCACATCATCATTAATGGCATCCTTATTAACCAAGAGGCATGACATCATCATCAAGAATATTGACATCTTGGTCAACGCCACATTGACATCAATGACAACCTTGATTAACAGAAGATTGATCATTTTAAATTAGTATTTTTTTTTTCATTAAAATAAGATGAACTTGATAGTTAACACATAATAATAATGTTTTAAAAGAGAATCCCTAACTATATACCGTATTAATTTAAGTTAATTTCTCACCTATACTATTTGAAATAGAGAGATTAAAAAATATAAACAGAAAAAAATGCTTATGCTTTGGAAACAACAAAAAAAGATAAGAATAATGTACATGCTATGATACATTGCCATTTATAAAAAAAGTAAAACATCGAAAAGTAGAACACATTTCAAAATGAATATTTGTGAAGTTAGAGTTTGCTAATACAAATAATATGTAATTATATTAAGAATACTTTAAAGACTACTATTTAAAAAAGGTAAAATAAGTTAAGACATCTTTAAAATAAGAAGACATCAATATTGCAAATGTAATTTTATGCATCTTTTAATTCTATAAATTGTATAAGGTTTCTATTGTGAATTTAAGTTGTAATCTTTTTTGTTATTGGACTTTCAACACATATGTCATATTTGGCATTTTTTTTGGTTTCTATTGTGAATTTAAGTTGTAATCTTTTTTGTTATTGGACTTTCAACACATGTCATATTTGGCATTTTTTTTTTTTTTTTTACTGAAAACACCAACACAATTTTAAAATGGAGAAAGATAGTTTATTTTTTATAATTTATGATGGATTATTATTATTATTATTATTATTATTATTATTATTATTATTATTATTATTATTATTATTATTAGTAATTATATTTATAAGGCATAGTTTATATTTTAGGATGGATTATTCTTTTTTATTTTTTAATATTAATATAATTTGTAATTATATTTATAAGGCATAGTCTAATTTATAAACGAAATAGACTTTTTCACATGTAAAATAATTTCAAGAAAGAATATGGTTTTTTATTATTAAAAATGCGTTTTTGAATACATAAATGTATTCAACACACCTGAAAAACCCCTGGGGCACTAGAATTTTACAAATTAAACAACTTAAACTCAAGTTTTTAAAATTCTCTAGCATATCTTGGTTAAAAATTAACTAGAAAAAATGTTGTGAAAGAGGCCATTTGAAAATTATTGATTACTAGTTTTTTTGAGGTAGCAAAAAAAACAACTGGGATTTTGAAAATTAGTTATTCAGAATAATTTTTTTTTTTGGAGCATCTTTGCACTTCAAATTTTCTTATGTGACATTTAAAAAAAAAAACATGACAAAAAAAATCAAATATAAAAAACTATGTATATAAAAACTTTGGGTGATAATCACATATGAACATATTTTGTCGACGCGTTTAGAACCAGCCAGCCAGTGTGGTTCATCTTTTTGGTTTTGTGAATCTTCTTCATTTAATCATGCAAATATAGATAATTATTCAAGATTCACTAAGAGATTAGTGAAAATATTTGATGTAAAACAATCGGAAACATCTTTGATTGAGCCAGCAAAACCTAAACATTCAAAACCCTTGCATGAGTTGGAAAGATCCATTATACCAACTCCACTTAAGATCTCTATTGAGGGGAATAAAAACTTGTATGATACCTTGCCAAGGGCAATATCCTTATTGCAAGAAGAGCCTTCTTCTCAAAAGGAAGACATGGAGATTCCTCCTTCAAGGGAAGACCAAGATCTAGGGTCTCTCATTGTTGATGAGGTATTCTCAAATATTGATGAAGAGGAAGAGCGGAAAGGAAGTAACAGTGTTGTCACTTCAGGAGGGGAACCATCACCACATGGAGATGGGCATGAAGCTATTGCTTCAATTAGAGGAGCTTTTGCATCTTTGCAAGAAGTACCCAAGGAGTAGCATGTGGCAGTAGTGATGGGAAGTAATACCTTGATCAAAGGAGGAGAAGAAAGGGTGGATTAGCATCAAACGATGGGGAGCATGCACCCTTGTTTATTTCAAAGGTTTATATACAGAAGAAGGAGACTATTTTGCGCACTGAAAGGAGGGACAAATCATTCTACTCACCTCTACAGTCTACTTCAGACTTTAATGTCTCATTACATGGAGGCATTCCACCAGGGAGACCCCCTAATTGGAAGAAGAATAAATATTTCTCTCAACATGGATCTGCATTGATATCTTTGGCTAAGGAAGGAGCCTTGGGGGGAGCTAGCACAATGCAGAGAAACTTTGATGGGTTCAAAGGAGGAGTGAGCAATTTTCTGATATGGACATTTTTATCTCCCACTCAGCTATTTTCGCTGAAAGATGATTCAGAACTCTATGATGACATGAGCATGGTATCAAATGGCCACTCCATAGCCTTGGAGCAGCAAATGATAATTCCACACATGAGGGATATTTTTGAATACGACAAGAGGTTATTAACACTCTTGCATGCATTGGCAAAACTATGGAAGTTTTGGATGGAAAATGCCTTCTAAGAGGAGGTTGACCTCCATGTACTTCAATCGTGTCCTAGGAAATATCAGCTATAAGGGAGGCAACAAAATTGGGGTAACAATCCTCCAACATGTGGCTTTGGCATTAAGCATGTCAAAGAGTAGAGTTATGATGTGACAAGAGCTTCATTTCAGATTTCCACAATGTTGTCATTGTTGGGAAGCCTAGATCCATATTGGGAGTCCCAACTATTGTTGGAATATTCCAAGAACCTCTTCACATCTAAGGTTCTTGATGGGAAAGTGATAGATGGGAGGTATAGAGTGGTTGATGGAGTCATTTATTTCCATGATCAGATCTACTTGACTAGAGACTCCAAACTCAAGAAGGAGATTCTACATACAACATGTGAGGCACTATCTTCAGGAAATGTAGACTTCATTGAGTATTATCACACCATCATGGAGGGATTCTATTGGGAGGATCTCAAATAAGATGTGCACCAACATATCAGGAGATATGTAGCTTGTTTGATATATGAGGAGGAGATCAACCACCTTGCAAGGTTGTTTCAATCACTTCCCCTTTTTATGGAGAGATGAGAAGGCTCATCTATGAACCTCTTCACCAAATTTTCTACAATATATGGTAAAGATTGAGTTTTGATTATTATTTATCAACTAACAATGTATGTGCACTCCTTTACTATGCATTTGCAACACATTGATCCACAAGAGAGCAAACTTCTTTGTGGATTTCATGGTCCTTTTGGGACTAAATTCAGTGATGGGGATGACCACTTTATGGAGGACTTTGGGTAAGATATGTTTTGCTTGGATCATATTCAGCCAACACCTAATGTCCTCTACCATTTTCAAGCTTTTGAGAAGCTTATGATAGCAAGAAGGTGGTTGGATGGCCACTTATCATATCATGTTTTGAGGCCGCAAGAAGAAGAACAACGCTAGTCTTAATTGAGGGACTATTGTCACCATCCAAGATATCATATGACACTTAGTCCATGTTTCTTTTGGAGCCCATATGGTGATGACACTCTATTCACTATATGCATGAAGGATTGGGAAAGAAGACTTCCTAGAACCAATGAGTGGGATCATGAGATTCCAAGTATCTTTTGGCTTCAGGAGGACTATATTATTGCAGCCCAGGATAAGCAGTTCCAAATTTACAAAAAATGGAGAGAGATACAACGTAAGTTGAACAACCTTATCTCTCACTTTCATCCATGCAGCCCCTACACATTGCATAAGCAAGGTATTGGTGATTGTTTCTATGAGCTACCAAGAATGGTTCACTTTATTTGGATGATAGCATGGAGATGGGAGTCTCTCATTCGGAGTGAGCTCCCCTATGCTTGTCATCACTCCTAACTTGAGGAGACCATTGGACAGTAAGAAGGTTTCCATGTAGAACTTCCATTTTCTCATGATGAGAGCCATTTGGTTTATCCATCAAAGGCCAACTTGCACATTTGGGTGGAACCATTGGGAGACAGAATTGTTGAAGAATATCTGAAGCAATGGTGGAGACTACTTGATTAAAAGGCCACAAGAGGAGGAGGGGAGAACTTTTCTCAACCCTTACAGTTGCTTGAGGACAAGCAACATTTTGGAGGGGAGGACTGTAATATTCCTAAAATTGATCTTTCAGCTAAATGGAATATTATGGATTATTTTGTCACTAGGTAGGTGAATAAGTGGCTAGGGAGGCCCATAAATCTCCTTAGCAGCAATAAAAACACTTCAAGTGTGAAAGGAGACCTTCTAAGCAGCTAAATAAAGTACCTTTGAGTGTGAATAGGGGTTGGATCATGCTGAATAGGTCAACTTTGACCAAATCAACAACGCTGTTATGGAGGAGTGGACATTTAATGAGGAATAACACAGTTTTGGAGGGAGATTGATCGCATGGAGGTAGTGACCTAATTGAGTGGGGCCAAGGGCAAGGAGGCTCATAACTTATATAAGGAAGAGGATGGAAACCATATTGGTTATGTTTTGGCTTATTATTTTATATATGGTCTGTTTAGACTTTTGACATTCTTCAGCTGTTTAGTTGAGTTTGTAGTGTTGTTTAGCACAGGGTGTTCCTGAGTGGGAATCCCATATATTTTATTGAGAGGCCTCTTAGAGGAGCATTGCACTATATTTCCACACTCAGGCTCAAGGCCAAGCTACAACTTTCTTCATTAGTGAATTTTCTGCAGAATATTGTGCTGTGTTGCAGGGTGCAGTAGATCGGGTGTCTTCAAAGCTAGTTTTACAGTGGAGGAAGGTTTCCACCTGGAAGGCTTGTAAAGAAGCCCCTTGAGATTTATTGGCACAATTAGTAGGAGGGTACGGAGTATTCATCCCCTACAGCGTAGTTCAGCCAGATTTGCGTTATTTTAGGGAGGAGTTGCAGGGGTGGTTGCAGTGGTTGTTTTGGGAGGTGACTTCTTCAGTGAGGGAGCCATTATTTCATATGGAGGATCAATTGGAGAAGATATGTAGTTTTATACATCAGCTTCAACCATATCTTCTCATTTTTTTTGTTGCAGCATACCTTCATCCCTAGGGTTGCATCTTACATTGTCACATTGTGTGCATTTTCCAAAAACCCGCTTGGGTTGTCTTGGAAAGATGATCTAGTGCCTAGATCTATATGTTTAGAATCTATTGGGGCCTATATACATATTTCTATATCATTGTATCATATCTAGCTGTAGTTATGCCTAATATGACTGCGCTTTATTTTCTCTCCGGCATTTTGTATTGTAACAACATCTCATATTTGGGAGTGATTTCTTATGGGAGGCTTGTTTCCTCATTGTATATGATTTATGCCTCACTATTTTGTATGGATTTGCTGCTCTAATACATAATTTTATGACTCCATATTGGTCTCATGGTTTCATGATTTAAATATTTGCTGTTGCTTTCATTTTATGCACTATATTCTTGCTTTTCCCATTTGGGAATATTACAGTGTGTGTCAATTTTTTGGGAATGGAATCATGTTCCAAGGTTTTATATGCTTATACACATGATTTTGAATACCCTGAATTACATGGTAACACTAGAATCATTAGACCCAGTTATAATTCCTTCCATCCTTTCTGTCCTTGTTAGATATGTTGTTTAAAACATAAAGGATTATTGTCGGGAATTTTCACGTCTAAATGACATTTATTGAAAAATATTGGAACATAAGTCAAGATCATTTCTCCAGAGTCCAAATACAGTGTGCTCACATTATCAGACATAATTAAGATGTATCTCTTTTCTAAATACCTTATGGTATGTGCATCAAAAGGCTACTCAAGAGAATTATATTTATTTGACTTCTAGCTATAATGCTGCCATTTCATCCGAGGATATTTGTGCAGAAAGAAGAGCAATGGAAACATGTCACTGAATATGTAAGAATTATCTTCGGGACTCGCACTTCAAGGCCTTCAATAATTTGAGCTATCTGGAAGTAATTTTATAACTCTATTAGGGCATACCAAAAATCTTAAATGGATATTCGAAGTGAGGATGATAAACTCAGCTTCAGGGTTTTTTTAAATTCACAATTTCTGCTGATTGATAATTCTATTGGCATAAGGCTCTCCTCTCTCTTTCTGCACATAACATTTATCTGAGGGAAGATATTTTTCATTCTTCCTATATACCTGCTTATCATATTCTTCCTAATTTCTTCTTTCATTCCTGCCGTTGTGGAGCAGAATAGATGGGTGAAACAAAAAAGTTCAACTAGTCATGCCAAATTGTTTCAAATTTTACAACAAAGTTTCAGCTAACATGGAGTTTAAAATATCTTAACACTTATTTAGATGCCAAAAATGACCAGACTGTGGATATATTGCTTAAAAATGGTGCCAAATAATATGAACAAAAAATATATTGTGAATGAAATAAAGCCACCTAACAAATTAGAATAGTTGTTGAAAATGTTATTTTCCAAGGAATGTGGATTTTTCAACATTTTCATAAAACTGGAAACAAAACAGATACTTCATAAGAGTTTTAGCAAGAGGTTTTTGACCTATATGATTAAGAAAGTCAATGGTTTTTATCATATGCATAGAAGAGGGTTAAGAATTGGGGGGAAATCAAAATTTTAGGGACATTCAACAAGCCTTGTGACAAAGCACATAACTGTAGCTTTTCATTTGATTTAAAATTCAACTTATACATAAACATTTCATACAATTTTAAATTCAGAGGTGTCTTTTTACCTTCTTCTTTTTGCATCTTCCTAGATAGGTTCATGTTTAAAAGTAAAAATCCTTAGTGACAAGTACAACAACTGTGTTATTAACATAAGTAGGTCACTCCTTTCGAGAAATTGACCTACTACCTAATTCTCAGCCAAGAACTTACCTAAGCAAGATATCACCACAATCATTGATCTTTTTTATTTGAAAACCCAAGTCTAGAAAAAGATGGTATGAATTGAAGGCATTTAATTTGGCATTTACTAAAAAGTCAATTATAGAGCACATAAATAGCCTTATTCTAGAAAATATATTGCTCAAGATTGGTCTGCAAGGCACTGAAACTTAGTGGAAACTCGTGAGATTGGAGAGGGCACTACACCAAAGTGTTTAGGAAGTGATAGCTAGTGAATGTATATTGTTGGCTAAGCCTAAAGCATGTTTTGTATATTCAGCTCAATGGAGCCTGAAATTTCCCTATAAGAAGCATTGGTTGTATCATGTTGAAAAAATCTAGGAGCCCTATATCGAGTCAAAATAGCCATTCTTCACCTCCTCATTTATTTTGGAAGGACTTCCTCTTGGCCAACAACATAAATTTAATATATGTGGGTTCCCCAGCCCAATGACCCCTTTTGTAGTAGAATGAGCGCCCTTGTTCTAGTAATTGTATATCTGCTATATTAGCCTAGTAGTGGACCTAGAGTATTTGCAGCCAATTGCACCCTACCACCATTTTCTAGAAGTCTAGTCTGTTAGGTCATAAACTCCCTTGGGTCATTTAGTTCCAAAAAACATGCCAATTATTTGGAGTTGAAATCTTATATCTCATATGGAAAAAAAAGAAAGATGAAATACAAGATTATTTAAAAATGCTTAAAATTGCAGTAAATTTACTTGGTATGGTGGTGTAATAATATGTGTCAAGTTTCCAACCTTCATTTGTAGGTCTAGGTGTAGGTTAGAAATTTGGACCTAGATCTAACAAATTACATTGATTCCTTGAGTTTTTTCTAGGGGTTACTCCATGTATGTAAAATGATTTCCACCCAAGATTCAAATATCCCCACTCAGCTCAATATTTCAAGGTTGAAGGGTTCACCCAACACAAGGTTTATCGTACTAAGTGAACACAATGAGATCTACAGATAACCTCCTCCTCATTCAAATGATGATAAATTTTCTTGAAGATCAAAATCTCAATTTTAGCTAGGTTGACCTAGTTTTGTGGTCACTTAGACACTAATAAAATTATCTTATTGCATCTTATATTATCTCCTCACGCTCATCATCCTAGAAGGGGATAAGCCACCTACCAATAGAATGATGGATAGGACACTTGTTACCCCCAACTAGGGGCGCTGACAATGAAGGCTAGGGGACAAACCCCAAAAATAAGGATGGCTTTATGATGGAAAATTGGCTTGGATTTTTCCTACAAACATCAATCTATCATCAGTAACTATTTATTCTATGCAAGGTATCTAAAGTCTCTCTACCAATTCATTTTAATGCCAATAATTCACTACACAAAACAAAATCATTGTTATTTTTTTTTTGAGTTAGGATACAGTTTATAACATTAAAAATTTGGTATTGGTTATAGGTCCATAATGTTGCATATTTTCTATTTGAATTACATCAATATTTATAATAATTACACTTATGTTGTGTGTGTAATCTTTGTGTGTGTATGTGTGTTGGCTCACACATAGACACAACGTTGAGCCGTCAAAGATGAATCTCAAAGGTGTTTTTCAAAATATAAGTGCACATGGGCATTATTGAGCCAACAATGCTTGCATATTTCCTTCTCATGAACAAGTATCAATGTGGAAAATCCATGAAATATAATTATGACAACTTTTTCATGTAATTCTTCCACATTTTTCCAAAAAAACACATTGCCACATGCTCTTGTTTTCTCATTTTAATAAGCAAGGAAATGGGAGCATGTTACGGTATTGATGGCGAAGGTTGTTGTGCCTACCTGTAGGTGCCCTCTTATGGGTCAAGGCCTACTACTTCTGTCTTTTCACCGAAAAACATCAGAGATAGGTCACTGAAAATCTCAGAGAAGATGTCTGAAAATCTCTGTTTGTAGACTGAGCCGAGGTTTTTATTTATAGTGGTATTGATTTGTAGGAGAAGGATGATGATGCTTCCAAGGAACATACTGAAGATGCAGTCCTCAAAGCTGATGTCTGGGAGGCAGACAATCTACCAATCATGGAGGGCCAAAAAGAAGAGAGTTCTCATCTTTTCTTTGTTGATCCTATGGAAGAATGTATGGAGGTCCTAATTGGCTCAAATTCTCAAGCGTGGATCCTTTGCAAGAGCCAAATACATAAAAAGTTGTCACCTTCTGTGATAGCCTTGATTTTGAAGATTAATATTCAATATGTACTATGGTTACCTCTGACAAGCAGCCAGATTTTCTATTCCTTTTTTTCACTACTCAACTGGCTATATTGGCACTATTGTATCATTTAAGAGCAGCAACAATCTCCAAATTAGAATAGGTTAGCTGTGAATGTTAATAAAGCTCATCCTGTGAGAACTTAGTTAGTTCTTTGTTTTTTTCTTTGAAAGAAAAATTTAAAAAAATACAAAAATGATAGAAAAAAGAAAAGAGGGCAGATATAAAAGAAGAAGGTACAGCCCCATACCAAAAAAGAAAGAGAGTCTGAAAGTGTACAAGCTTAAATGCCACTACTTGAGACAACAATGCTATTTAGTCATACAACCTAATCATGACTATATAGATTTCAATTTACTGCTGATAGGTTAGTGAATCAGATTAGCCAAACAATTTAATCTTGGCTTATCAGTAGACTAGATTAGGATAGAAAGAAATGGCTCTAATCAGACCAAAACTTGAGCCAAAGAGAAGGAAAATAACTGGTTCTAACATGCTAAAAACTTAAACCGGGTAAAGAAGGAAGAATTACTCAAAACAAATCAAAATCTGAGTCATGAGAAAAATGAAGGATGTTTTAAATTTTCAGATCTTAAGCCTTCACAGTTTTGTTTTAATATTCTACAAAATTTCAATCTATGTGCAGCTTGTTTTTATGCCATAGACACTACAGCAAATCAGACAGCTTAATCCTGGTTTGATTGTCTTTAAAATTTTTGTTTAAGAACTTAGAGAATAAGATCTATCAGACAGTTTAATCCTGGAAGATAGTAGCTTAGGTAGAGAATTTATGAGTTCAACTGTTTAATCTGAACTCATGGAAGAAATAAGGGTAGATTTAGATTATTTTTTCCTGTTTTCAAAAATAACAAAATATTGATGTTAAAGGTTTGCAAGTCCAAGTGCACTCTATGAAGAAAAAATGTTAGGAAGTAGGTTGTGTAGGTAGTTGTTTGGGGAATAAATTGTTCTGTTTGATGTAATACTGATCATCTTTTTAAAGTAGCATGATCAAAGAAGAAGAGGTTTTCATGGATAAGGCACAGGTTTGCATCCCAGAGATTTATCTCTGAAGTTCTTAACACCTCCAAGGAGTTGCCATCCCTAAGTGGAGCCACTATTAGCCATCCATAAAATTTTGTCACAGCAAATGATGGCTAAATCAAGTTCCCAAGTTTCCAAGAAACAAATTTCTGCAAAATCTATGAGTTCATGGAACTTCACCGTGCCTCATGTCCAAAAGAACCCATCTCACTATAGTCTTCACTTAAAAAATATTCAAAGAAAAGCCCTGCTGTTATAAAAAGACTGTTTTTCAGACCCATTTTTCCTCATTTTTTCCTTTGAAAAAAACCTCTAAAAAACCCCTTCTTCTCATCCATTTTTCCTCATTTTACCCTCCATTTCATCAAAATCCCCTTTTTAAACCATGAAATCCCCTTTATCTAGTTTAAAAATACCCTTTTCACCCTATCGAAACCCTTTAAAGGCCTCAAAAAAACCCATTTTTTGGCCTATTCTGACCTTTTTCAAACATAAGGCCTTAAGCGCTTTTTTCCTAAGCCCTTGGCCCCTTTTCACCGCAAAACCGAGGCCCAAGGTCGTTGGCTAAAGGTCTTAAGCCCCTTTCACACCATTGCGTATCGACATTTTCAAATTCTTCATGCCTTTTCCTTTTTCCTGCCGATTGGCGAAATGCCGATGCGCTCACCCGATTCAATATGAGTCGTCGATCTTGTTCCAATCTGACAGTCCTCGCTCCATCGACGTTCTCCTTTTCCTTTGTCCCGGACCCCTTACCCCGCCGATGGCCGATCCATAGATTCGATCTCCGCCGTCGATCTTCCTTAGATAGGACAATCTGCGCACTATCGCATCGGCAATATCGCACTCCATCGCATCGGCACTATCACACTCCATCGCATCAGCACTATCGCACTCCATCGCATCGGTGCTATCGCACTCCATCGCATTGACGCTATCGCACTCCATCACATCGGCATAATGCAATTTCCTTGTTCCTATTCTTTTTCCCCCGCCGATGTGATCTCCCGAGGGCTTAAACCCTCCGCTCCTGCTTCTCATATGACCCAATTCTACGACCAAGTCTTAAGCCCCTCTTATTGGCCATCGGCCATCGCAAGTCCAAAATCCTTTGTTCCTGGACCATCTTCTCCTTAAAAATCTGATCCCCCGATACCATCACAATCGTTGATCATGCAGATCCAACGGTTCCCTATGATCCTTGCATTTTAACTCCATTAGACCAAATTTTACCCTGCGCAAAGAAATTTTTGCTACACGCCAGTTTTTCTTACGTCACCACTGGGCCCCACCTCTCTTCCTCTCATATTTTTCTTTCCCTCCGCATTCATTCTTAACTGTTGATCTGATCTCTTACCCCTGGATAAGATGGCCACTATTCCACTTTGTGTTCATTTCTAAGAACTGTTTGACCTTGCCATTTCCACGTGAAATAGGCAGTTTTCCAGTATCATACATGTCGACCAAAGACCCGTATCACGTTCGATTATCACCAAACCATTTACCACCCATCCCCTGCGTGAATACCTCTTTGGTTTTCTACAAAACCGCTCATCATCATTTCGCACCCAACTCACATTTGAAACCTTGATTCTTGGATTTTCTCCATGAAATCGTCCCTTCACGCATTTTTCCTCCTCTGCACTGCTCTTCCGCCTTCGCCTAGCCTCTGAAAGCAGCCAACCACTAAACGTAGGGTTTTATTTAATAGTTTGTTTATGTTGCAGGTTTTAATGGTGGCTGAAGCTAAAGGCCACCCCACGGCTAATCTAAGTGGCACAGAACCTCAGGATGACGATCCTGGGAGTGAAAAATGCCAAAGGGGATTTTACCATGGCTTTTATATGTTTGAACAATGCCTCATGAGCATTGGTTGATTACCCTCCAGCATAGCAAGAAACCCCTGCAAACAAGAAAATGAAGAGATTAAAGTTAAAGGATTAAAGAAAAGATTGAAGATCAAAGGCTTAATCCATAGTTTAAAATGATAAACACAGTGAATAAAGCAGAAAGATAATCAGAGAGGCCTAAAAACATATCAAAGGCCTAATTCAAGTTTAAAGTGACAAATCAGGACAGATCAACAAAAGATCGCCTCAAAATGCCAGATCATTGAAGCAATCACTTCCTTCGAAGACTAAAAATGCCACCTACATGCCTATTTACTCAAAAAGCCTACACAGTTAATGCACAGTCAGAGATATTTTTCATAGACAGCTCAGAAGTAATTGCCAGCCTACCAAAAGCCTCAAAAGTCAACAAAAGTGATTGAAGTAGATAAAAGTTAATGCAAAATTGATTAAAATAGAGTTAAACATCTGAAACCTTCTCAACTAGGCCTCTCAAAGGCCAAGAAGCATTTACTCTATATTAATTGAACAGTTAGACCTTCCTTTCACTCCACCTCCTCAATTCATCTATAAATATCATAAGAGGAGCCCATTGTAAAAGGTTGTTGGCTGGATACTTGTTGAATGCAAATAGCTGTTGAAGCTGTTGTAGCTCTGTTAGAAATTGAAGAAAGATAGGTTGAGATGAGAAGTTTGAAGCTATAAAGACCCACTGGACTTGAAGATTGTAACTGGTTTGAACATCAAATATAGAATCTGATTTATGGGATCCTGGTTTATGTCAATGGTGATGTTTTTCTTACTGTAATTGTTATTTTCTTTGTGTTTTCATACTATCCACTTTCTCTGATAAAGAATAGAAAATATAGATTAGGATTTACTGCAAAGTACCCTAAATCTCACTGATAAGATTTATCTTTATGTTTTCTGCCAATTGTGTATTTGAGGGTGATTCAATAGAGTATAACTAGCGAAGTGTTGGTAAGCCCATGTTTCCTGAGTAAAACTTGAGATATTGTCTTTGAAAGTTCTTGAAATTTTTTCTAAGTAAAGTTGAACTAGAGAAGTCTATGGTTAGCCCTGTCCTCCAATTTATCTCCAACAGTTGCTTTGAAAAGATCCCTTAAGAGTATGCCAAAAGCAGGATAGGTTCAAAGTCCTTACTTGATCTTAGGCTATTCTTTGTTTATCTTGAATGTTTTCTACTTTTTGAAGGTAATCTGTTAGATTGCTGGATTGTTGTCTGAAAAGTGTGCTTTAGTAAAATTTGGTCCAAATAAGTCTATGGTTTGCCCTGTCCTTTGGCTCGCTTCAAACAGTTACTTTGAAAGGATTTTCTTGTTTAGTGAAGTTAATAGATTCTTGAATGGTTATTAGCTTTGCTTCTTTCACAACACTTTTAATGTTCCATATCACAAATTAATCTAAAGGAATCCTTTGATATAGATGACTTGCCCCATGAACCACTCTTGAAACTTGTTGTGTAATTAAATCCTTTTGTGACTCCATAGCCCAATGGATTGATGTTGTTTCTTACTTATCCTATCGACTGAACCATTCTTTCAACTTGCTCACACCTTCACCCTTCAAAAATACTTCCTTCATTTTGATGATATCCTACCCAACCAAAACAAACAAACCCCTTGTACTTCATAACTAGCCTAATATCATATCCTGAGCCTTAAAAGCTTATGATTCTAAACACATATAGAGAGATCCCTCTCTGAATCTAAGATGGCTAGATACTTAGATTCCAAAGTGGTTTTGATGTAGGTCCTGCAGTGTTTGTACTTGCCAATATTGCAAACTACGGGAACCTAACAGTTAGGATTCCATAAATAAGCTGACATGACTTCTTGAATGGATGCGTCCTATTTATGTAAGCCGACATCTAAAATATATATTTAATGAGGCCATGATCCAGATTTTATGCAGGAATGCAACATAATACACATATAGCCATAGATACAGAGATGTAGCGGAAATAGTGCTTCATTTTATTAATAAAAGAATGACTGAAATAAGCTTACAAACATAATGGAAACAAGCTAGGGCACTGGTAGTGTATCTCTGAGAAGAGATGTGGCAGGTGCAGGCCTCTGAGTTGTGTTACATTGAGGCTCTAAGGCCTATTACAGAAATAATGGAAATAGATGAGCTAGGGTATTGGCAGTGTATCCCTAAGAAGAGATGTGTCAGCTACCAGCCCTTGAACTGTGTTATAGAACTGAAATGATGGGAACAAGCGAGCTAGGGCACTGGTAGCGCTTATCTCTGAGAAGAGATGTGTCGAATCCCATCCCCCTGAAATATGTTACAATGAGGCTCGAAGGCCTATTTATTGTTGAGAAAAAATGCAAAATCCAAAACATCCAAAAACCTAACCCAAGGAGATGAAGCGCCAAAACTGTGGGTCCCATTTGGGTAAATTGGTGTTTCAACTTCCCGGGGACGTAACTTTGGCATCCAATCTCCGTTTGACACGCTCAATAGCTCGTTAGAAAGATCTATCCGAGGACTACAACTTTTGAGTGAGAAACATTAGTCTGCAACCCATGTTACTCCCCGTTTTCCCAAAAAACGTCGTTTAGGTCCTCAAAATGGATTCGGAAGTTTAGGACCCGAAAAATGCTAAAAATAGTAAGTTGTGTTGAAACTTACAAACTGAAAGAATTAATGGTGGGGGTTCAAATGGACTCGGTGGGTGGCCACCAATATCCACTTGGATCAATAAGTCCCCAAAACGGCTCCGGGTGTGTAGGACCCGAAAACTTTCTAAAAATAGTAAGTTGTGCTGCAGCTGAAAAACTGAAAGAATTGATGCTGTAGGTCCAAATGGAATAGGTGGGAGGTGTTAAATTTGGAAAACTAGGTCCAAACTCCATCTTGTGATGCTCATATGAAGATTCCAATATTTGTATTGGATTCCTCTTTCGGAGAGGTGTAAAATCGATATAAAATTGATTTTAATCTGATGAGCAGAACATTTATTTTGAATTTATTATTTATAATAAATTTAAGTGCAGGTTGGCCTTAAGGTTTTACACCCCCAACAGATGTGTCACACACCTCAATGATGGATATAAATACAGTCAAAGTTGGAGAGCATTTCAATCATCTCATCACACATCTTCTCCTCCGATTATCTACAAGCATTTGAGAAGCAGTTTCATCTCCCACGTAAGAAGGAGGACGAAATCTACTGCAGCTAAAGGACGAAATTTACCGCAGCAATTTTTTTGCAGTTAGGGTTTTTGGGCAAGTTTGACCATTGTTGACTTTGGTCAACGCATGGTCTGTTTGAGCCGAAATTTTGTGGAGAGTTCGATTTTTGTAGGTCGTACTCATTGGCACAAAAATCGAGGTCAAACAGTTGACCAAAGTTGGAGCTGCGTTGACTTTCTTGTTGCTGCCCTGCGTTGAATTTTTCTAGATTGCGTTGACTTTTCTGGGTTGACTTTGAGTTGACTAGATAATTGATTTGAGCACTGTTGTGACATACTTTGGGTTGGCCGAACAAGAAGACTTTGCTGGTTGAAGCATCCTGCTGATCGCTGTAACGCACCAACACATTCTCTTGTTTCTGGTTTGTCTTCTATAGATCCACTGGTATGTTCTATCAGCATTTTACTTAACTATTTATGTGATTGCTGTTATAAAAGTAAAATTGCATCAGGCATAGAACATCTACAAAAATTTACATGGAATCAGAGCTGAGGTGTAGACAAGCCCTAACTTATAGCAATCACCAACTGGGAAAAATGAGTTCCACAAGTTATGGCTTCAAGGAGGATGACAAGCTGACTGGAAGGGATGACTTCCATGCTTGGAAGATGATATTAGATCTCAAATTGGAAGACCATGATCTCATGGACTATGTATTGGGTAAGATACAAGAACCTCCATCCACTGCTACTGCTGCTGCTAAAACCAAGTATAAGAAGGAGGAGATCAAAGCAAAGCTAATGATCAGGGAATCCATACATAAAAGTTTGGTTGCCTACATATCTGAGTTAGGCACATCCAAGGAGATGTATGATAAGCTGATACAAATGTTCAAAGTAAACAATGCAAACCAAGTGCTATTCTTCAAGAATCAATTGAAGAATTTGAAGAAAGGCAGGGATGAGTCTGTCCAAACATACTTTCTGAAATTGACCGAGATCAGGAACAATCTGCTGGCTATTGGGGAGACAATAGCCGATCATGAGATGGTACTCACCGCACTTGGAGGGCTCCCATATGAATGGCAAGTATTCAATGCTACCATTCTCAATAATAGTACAATTCTTAACTTTGACGAGCTACTATCAAGATGCATGCAAGAAGAGACAAGAATGAAGGAATATGAAAATGACAGAAATGCTACCTACGCTGCTCATTCTAGAAAGAAGAGCTCTGGTGGTCCTAAGAAAAAAGGAAGAGCTAGGGACCAAGGAAAGAAGGGCAAGTGTTTCACTTGTCATAGGCCTGGTCACTATGCTAGAGAATGTCCTTTCAAGAAGGATTCTCCCGATAATGATGACAACAACAACAACCAGAGGAATGGAAATCAAAGAAACGACAGGTCCAAAGGAAAGAGGAAGGCTCCCTCTGGCGGAAACAATCAACCTTTCAAAAGGTCTAGAAACTCCAAGTATGAGGAGTCAAATGTTGTTGATAAAAGAAATGAATACATTCTTGTATCTGCCCTCTCTGCTGCATCCCCGCCCGACACTATGGATGTCTGGCTGATAGATAGTGGTGCCTCAAGAAACATCACTGGGTTCAAAGAAGCACTCTCTGACATGGTTGAGAAGGATACTAATCTGGAAATTATCCTTGGAGATAATGCCACATATCCCGTGAAAGGGACAGGGACTGTGACCCTCCACTTGTCTCAAGGACAAGTCCTACATTTGTAGGATGTACTCTATGTACCAAAATTGAAGAAGAACCTTGTGTCTATATCAGCGATCGAAGACAAAGGCTTCAATGTGGCATTCATTGATGGAAAGGTGCGCATGTGGAAGAAGAATCTCAAGGAAGCTATCGTGATTGGTTTTAGAGTTGGAACACTCTACCAGGTTGAAGGAAGTCCACTAGGAGCTATGACATGTGATACTATCCAACAAACTGAACTATGGCACCGAAGGTTTGGACACCTTCATTACAAGGCCCTTCCCGAAGCAAGGAAGGTGGTGACAGGGATGCCCAATTTTGGAAATAATCATGAAGGTGTATGTAAGGGTTGTGCCGAAGGAAAGCATACAAGGGGACCTTTCCCCTCAAGTGTCACAAAGACATCTGATATTTTGCAACTGGTCCATTCTGATCTATCTGGTATGCTACCCGTGACATCCCCGGGAGGATGTTCTTACTATATGACATTCACTGATGACTTCTCCCGCAAAACCTGGATATACTTCTTGAAAAAGAAGGATGAGGCTTTCATGTGGTTCCGTACCTTCAAAGCCTTGGTGGAAAATATGACAGGGAAGAAGATCAAGATTTTGAGGATCGACAATGGCACTGAATATGAGTCAAATGAGTTCAAGGACTTTTGCAGAGAAGCTGGCATTAAGAGGGAGACTACTACTGCTTATACTCTTGAGCAGAATGGCGTTGCTGAACGAAAGAACAGGACCATTGTGGAAGCTGCCCGTGCCATGCTATGTGACCAGGGTCTACCGAAGTTTCTGTGGGGAGAAGCTGCGAATACTGCTGTATACATTCAAAATCGATGCCCTCATTCCGCCCTGGACTCCAAAACTCCCGAAGAGGTTTTCACTGGTAAGAAACCTGACGTCTCACATTTTAGAATTTTTTGATGTCCTGTTTATTTTCATGTGCCAAAAGAAAAGAGAAGTAAGCTGGATGCTTTTGGAAAGAAAGGAATGTTTGTAGGCTACAGCGAAACCTCTAAGGCCTATAGAGTCTATGTACCTGGTCAAAGAGAAGTAGAGATATGCCATGATGTCACTTTTGATGAAGATGCTTCCCTGAAGAAAGTAGTAGATCTTCCGAGATCTGAGGAAAATCGTGAAGTAAGGCCTGGAAATCAAGAAGAACCGCATGATGAGACAATGCCTGATGTTGAAGGACCAATGGACCCAATCGATCCATATCCTTCACTGAGAAAGAGACCATCATGGCTCAATGACACTCTAGAAGATGCCGAGGGACATGCTGCCCCGAGGGGGACATTCCGAGAAAGCAAGAAGTTGTGTAGATATCAAGGGTATCTGGCTACCATGAGTACTATTGTACAATTTGAACCTGGATCTTTTGAGGAAGCCGTAAAGCATCAAGTCTGGAACGATGCTATGCATGAAGAATATGATTCCATAATGAAGAATGATGTCTGGGATGTGGTTCCAAGACCGAAGGACAAATCAGTTGTCACCGCGAAATGGCTCTACAAGATCAAGCATGGATCTGATGGAAGTGTTGAAAAGTTCAAGGCAAGATTTGTTGCCCGTGGCTTCTCTCAAAAGGAAGGAATAGACTATGATGACATATTTTCACCTGTGGCACGATATACCACCATTCGATCAATCATAGCCCTTGCTGCTACGCAAGGATGGAGTCTTCATCAGATGGATGTCAAGACCGCTTTTCTGCATGGTGCAATAAAAGAAGAGGTGTAAACCTCTGGGGTTTGAAGTCCAGGATCGGGACACTCATGTCTGCAGGTTGAAGAAAACCCTCTATGGGTTGAAGCAAGCACCCAGAGCTTGGTACGAGAGGATAGATAGCTACTTGATGAAGCTGGGCTTCACTCGAAGTAATGTTGATCCGAACCTTTACTTCAAGGTTGTCCAGGGGAAGCCTCTCATTCTAGTGCTGTATGTGGACGACCTCTTCCTGACAAGCGTTGACCCTCTCATTCATCAATGCAAGAGGGAGCTCGCTGCTGAGTTCAAGATGAAGGACCTAGGACTGATGCACTACTTCCTAGGCCTGAAGGTCTGGCAGAGACCTGGAGAGATTTTCCTTTCTCAAGGAAAATACATTGTGAAACTTCTAGAGAGATTTGGTATGGTGGACTACAAGTTCGTGTCAACACCAATGGAACTCAACTTCAAGAAGTTGAGTGGCAGCGTTGCTGGGCCTATCTTGGCCAATCCTACTGAGTATCGTCAACTCATAGGAGCTTTGATGTTCTTAGTGAACACCCGACCGGATATATGTTTTGCAGTGAACACTTTGAGTCAAAAGATGGTTGAGCCTCATCATTTTCACTGGGTTGGTGCCAAGAATCTTCTGAGATATCTTCGGGGCACGATAAACCATGGGCTGAGATACACTACTGGGAGTGTGACACTCCGTGGATATACTGATGCCGATTGGGCTGGCAGTGTGGTGGATTGTAAGAGCACATCGGGATGCTGCTTCAATCTTGGTTCTGCTTCGATTTCATGGATGAGCAGGAAGCAGAAGTCGGTGGCTTTGAGCACCGCTGAGGCCGAATACATTGCAGCAAGTATGGCCTGTTGTGAAGCAGTTTGGTTGCGAAAGCTCTTTAGTGAGCTGTTTGGACATGTGCTAGATACCACTGTGATACTCTATGATAACCAGAGTGGGATTTGCTTGACCGAGAATCCTGTGTTCCACGACCGATCCAAGCATATTGATATCAAGTACCATTTCATCCGGGATATGGTACAGCGAGGTGCTGTAAGGCTCGATCATATAGGAACTGATGAGCAGGTCGTGGATATTCTCACTAAGCCCTTGGGGAAGGTCAAGTTCCTACCCTTCCGTGAGAGACTTGGTATCGTGGAACAACCCTATGATGTGGGTCTTGTTGGACGATGAGCTCGAGGAGCTCTGGGGGGCTTTGGGGACAGTTTCTCGGAGCTATGAGCAACCACAAGGCTAGGCTTGCCAAACCTTGTTGGTGTGCTTGGACCCCACTATTGTGATTATTGAGTTGGTTCACCTCTCATTATCTGTGCCCCATATGCATCCTACCCATTGAGTTCAGGGCTCATGGGAAGTACCTCTCATTTGGCCAATGAGATGGGAAAAGCTAGAGACCAGTAGCAAAGACTGATGGACGCATAAGAGATTTTCGTACTCTCTATCTAGGATGGCACGGTCCAACCACTTGATCTGGGATCAAGTCTAGTGAGGTCTCGGACCTCCGCCTGACTTCGGGTCAGATGAACCAACTTCGGGTTGGTTGGAGACTCTTTATGAGTCTGATAGAGGTTTTGAACCTCTAGGCTGAATGTGTCAGTCGGGCGATGATGTCTTTGTGACTGACCCACTTCTGTTCTGAAATAAAGAGGCTAGCAAAGCAAGTTACGGCGGGATGATGCACGATGTTTGATTGCACTGGTGGATGGAGTTCTCCCTAGTTGAGAGGGAGTGTTAAATTTGGACAACTAGGTCCAAACTCCATCTTGTGATGCTTAGATGAAGATTCCAATATTTGTATTGGATTCCTCTTTCGGAGAGGTGTAAAATCAATATAAAATTGATTTTAATATGATGAGCAGAACATTTATTTTGAATTTATTATTTATAATAAATTTAAGTGCAGGTCGGCCTTAAGGTTTTACACCCCCAACAGATGTGTCACACACCTCAATGATGGATATAAATACAGTCAAAGTTGGAGAGCATTTCAATCATCTCATCACACATCTTCTCCTCTGATTATCTACAAGCATTTGAGAAGCGGTTTCATCTCCCACGTAAGAAGGAGGACGAAATCTACTGCAGCTAAAAGACGAAATTTACCGCAGCAAATTTTCTGCAGTTAGGGTTTCTGGGCAAGTTTGACCAGCATTGACTTTGGTCAACGCATGGTCCGTTTGAGCCGAAATTTTGTGGAGAGTTCGATTTTTTTAGGCCGTACTCATTGGCACAAAAATCGAGGTCAAACAGTTGACCGAAGTTGGAGCTGCGTTGAATTTCTTGTTTCTGCCCTGCGTTGACTTTTTCTGGACTGCGTTAACTTTTCTGGGTTGAATTTGAGTTGACTGGATAATTGATTTGAGGACTGTTGTGACACACTTTGGGTTGGCCGACCAAGAAAACTTTGCTGGTTGAAGCATCCTGCTGATCGCCGTAACGCACCAACACATTCTCCTGTTTCTGGTTTGTCTTCTATAGATCCACTGGTATGTTCTATCAGCATTTTACTTAACTATTTATGTGATTGCTGTTATAAAAGTAAAATTGCATCAAGCATAGAACATCTACAAAAATTTACAGGAGGCCATCGATATCCACCTGGATCAAGTCAACTTTCAGGATGATCATGTCTTGTCTTTTGGAGGTCTTATTTCAAGTGTAACATGACTCTATTAACATGAAAATGACTCTTATAAATCCTAATGACATCAAGAAGAAGTCTATCTACATAGTAAATCTTTCTCATGAAACCCATGAAACAAGTACAGCAAAATAAACTTTATTATCTTTGTCTTCTTCTTTATATAAATATACAATTACATAGTCAACATGAAGACCAACCTCGTTACACTTTTCAACAGAGAAGACCACGGGCCAGTGAAAAAACATTTTTGGAGGGTCGGATTAGTAGCTTACCTGTGGACTTGACTTTCCTTCAAAACATAAAAGAGCTCAAACCTTTAGAATTGTTGCCTTAGCCCAAGTTTGAGAACAGTTTCCATATCCCAGACTTGTAGTTTGCAGTGAAGAACAATAATATATTCATTGGTATGTGGAACACCCACATGGAACATAACATGTCATTTTCATTTGGTTCTTGATGTTGTGGCGCTGAAGTATAATGATGTGGTACACCTATGTGGTAGATGGTGTATCATCATGAATTTTCTCATTGGTGATGTGGTGATGACATGGTGAAAACATTGCACTAACGTGGAACTGACACGGAGAGGAAGTGGAAGGTGATGTGGAGCTGGGTATTAACCTATTGTTATACTAGGATGTCGAGGAATTGATTCCAACAAATTTGGAATCCAGTATTTGGCATATCTCCCAATACTAATATAACCTAAAAATTTTCAATTATATTAATAGTAGCTACAAATCCTTAGTATATTAACATGAACTAATTATATCCCATTTTACACTTAGAAATTAAGGTTCTAAATATGGTCTTGTGGTTTAAGTGCTTTTTGCATAACAGCTACATAACACTTTAGTCTATTAATTCACGCTTATATTTGGGTGAATAATTCCCTTGTTGCATTGAGTGCTAGTATGAGGAACATTGGAAGGCTATAAAAGAGATAATTGATGTTCTTGAAAGTGCCTCTAATGGTTTCTATTACATGTAGATAAATCCTAGGATTTATGCACAATATTAGTTATATTAATCGTAGCTCGATTTAGCTCTATTCCTGATGTAGCGTTAATTAATGGTGGCCTATGGTAACTTTGTCTGTGTTTGTTCATTGTATAAGCTTGGTATAAATTAGTACTATTCAAAGAATTCATTTTTATATGACTTATCTAATAACGACACAACCACCAATTTTCTAATACATATGTATACAGTCGAGAAGTGATGCTCATTAGACTTCCCTCATAGAAAATAAAATAAACCTAAGACAGTATGAAATACTTGTAGCTTCTAATTATGTAGCCATCGTGTGATATTGTTATCCATTATGTTGTTAGAAGCATTTATACAAACTGATAATAAATGAAAATAGGCTATCCCAGTTGGGCATGATGTCAAGGTGTTGCCATGGTGTATTCATGTTTGGGCATGATGTCAAGTATTGGTCTAAATTTAACATTAAACATGGTGTATTTTTTAATGCACATATTAATATAAATAATAGACACGTATTATTTCCAGAGGTATCCTATATGAATATACCTGATATTTTTATTTACCTTAGTAAAGGGTACAAGGTGATGTTATCAAATATTTTTAGTCATGTTTTATTGTTGGGAAGTTTGTCTTGCTACAACAGAAAGAAAATGGAGTCGTGTTTTAATGGCTAGGAAGTTTTCCTTGCTACAACAAGAAAGAAATGGGTTTTTGTTTTAATTATTGGGCAGTGTGTCTTGCTACAGTATCAAGGAAATGGAGGCATGTTTTAATTACTGGGAAGTATATATTGCTACAGTAACAAGGAAATGGCCATCGCTAAACTTCACATATAATGGCTCAACACTATTACCATCACCAACTTATTGCCCATTGACCACCAAACTAGTGGACTTATCCAACTTTGGTGTTTGTGTTAACCAACTGAAATTAGTTGTGCATTTTTCCTTTGAAATTTTGCAAAATATAGTTGAGTCATGGAGTCTTTTACACTATAATGATAGCATAAGACTAATTTATATTTGTGTGATTTTCATAAATAGTTGGTCTTTAAGAAATGATATATTTCCATCACTTGAGTGTGTAACCATGCTAAGCACTAGTACAAAGACATTCCATTCTTGATATGGTAAGATTCTTGGACATGTTAATTCCTTTTGAATTGGCATTTCCATGGTGCTTTTGATGTTTATTTCACAAGGAAAGCTTCATGGATGGTAGATCATGATAGGAATTTCAATTATGTGTACACTCAGATATGAGATTAAGATTGTCATGTTATTGGATTTATTCTATCATAATACCTCTCTTGTGTGTACTACAAGAGTAATCATCCTATTTAATGATTTATAATTGGGTATACATTTGATGACCATCCCCACATGAACCATGTATTAAATTAATTCAGGTATAGCAATGTATAGAGGCCTCCCTTTGAGGCAAAAAAAATGACTTCTTTAGAGGTAGCAGTATGAAATGATAGTTGTAGGTTTCATTTCCCTCTTTACAATCCTCTTGTGTTGACTCCCTAGGAGGAATTTCAAGCATAACCTTGCAGTCTTGTAAATGCAACCGACGGGTTTCAAACCTATAGAAGACATCTAATAAAACAATGATGTTAGGCCCAACCTCAGAAAAAGGGTGTTGGAAAAATAACATAAGAATGGTCAAAACTAAGCCATTCAAGCAATAGTGGATCACCCAAACATAAACAGGAACAAAAAAATTCACAATTACACATGGGGGTATGTTACAAGTGACATCATATCCCAAGCTCCAACACTTGACTTGGGTTGAAAAATAAGTATAAGAAGGATTGGTATTATTCATGCATGCATAAATCCTCGATCCTTATGTTATCACAGAGTAGCATGCCATTGTAGGTAGATCAAAATTGAGGTGAGAAACAAGAGTTAGATCGAATAGTGGCACCATACTACCTTGGTAGATCGACATAGAGATACAAATTGCATCATACTATCAATGGTCCTGACTTGTTCACAACTTGATTGAGAACAAGTCCCATCATTAGAATTTATAAAGGATACTATCATCAATCATTTTTCCAAAATGTCACAACTTCCTCAAAATGGAAGAGTGTCATTTCAATACTTCTTCTTATGATAACTATATGCATGAATATATGATGATTCCAATATTGATTTACCTGCAAATATGTTTTCATGCCAAATTTGCATAGGTATCCATCCCTCTGGCTAGGGCTTCCATTTTCACTGGTGGACTGATATTTCCTTTTGATAATTCAACTTTCACATGAGTGAAATTTCAAAGTAGTTCAAGGACATGTTCAAGAATCAAGAACTTGACACTTTTTTGCATGAATTACGATGAATGTCTCCTAGTATTATCCTTATGTTGATAAGACACCTGAATATTTTCTCCTTTCAAATTTGGCCCACAAACTAGGGCATTTAGCAAGCACAAGAAATGTTTCTGCTTCTTTATTAGTACTATGAAACTGTTTATTCTTTCTGGTTTTCCCAATGCTTGTCAGTTCAAAGATGAAACCTCGATCGTTTGGAGGGTTCATGTACTCCTCTTCTACATCAAAATCTTGGCTTATTGTTGATAACTTATCCAACATTTTTTTTTTATAAAATGGTTTGTTTCCATCGGTACTCCGATGTTAAGTTTTTTTTTAAATCGTTTGTGTCGTCGGTATTCCAACATCTTAGCATCGTTGCTCTAGCAACATTTAGTTTTTTTTTTTTTCATCGTTCTTCTGACAGCTTAGAACCGTCATCTAACGACTTTTATTTTTTATTTTTTATTTTTTTTTGTTTCATCCCTCTTCCAACAGCTTAGAACCGTCGCTATAGCGATGTTTATTTTTTATTTTTTATTTGTTTTGTTTCATTGCTCTTCCAATAGCTTAGAACTATCACTCTAGCGATGTTTACTTTTTTTTTTTGGTTTTGTCGGTCTTTCGACTGCTTAGAACCGTCATTCTAGCGATGTTTACTTCTTCTTTTTTCGTCGGTCTTCCAACCTTTTAGTACCGTAGTTCTAGCGACTTTTGGTGGCGTTGGACTAGCAATGCTTGTGCCCGTTGTTCTAGTGATGTTTGGAGGCGTCGAACTAGCGACACTTGTGACCATCGGAAATGCGACGATTGATTAAATGTCAAAAGTGCGACAAAAATATAAAACGTCAGAGGTATTGTCGCTATAACGACGTTTAAGTCAAGTTTCGGAAGTCCGACGTGAGGAGAAACCATTTTTTTGCACACCGAAAACCATCCTTCTTGGGTCGCTTATGTGTCGCAAGACATTTTGGCCGTCGTAACTTGGGG
Source organism: Pinus albicaulis (assembly GCA_034641835.2). Classification (NCBI taxonomy): domain Eukaryota; kingdom Viridiplantae; phylum Streptophyta; class Pinopsida; order Pinales; family Pinaceae; genus Pinus; species Pinus albicaulis. The sequence goes on along the minus strand of CM076572.1, from coordinate 1,413,249,509 downwards.
AAAATATGCTAGTGAGTCACTTCATTGGTTGTGAGATTGTAGAAAGAGACCTATCTGATTTGGTAGGGCTAGATACCAAGTCCAAATTTGGTTTGAGGTTACCACCTTCGGTCTCCTTTCTCAGCCTTGGGAAATTGAGGAGTGATAACAAGCTTCGTAGTGAAACTGGGCATTGGTCCATTCCCAAACACATTGGGATGAAAGAATATGTCACATTTGTGATACTGACGATGAAAATAATGTCCTCTTGGATTTTTCGTCTCTTACTCATATCCATTCACATTTGCAAAACATTTGCCACATTACCAACCTTATTGACTTGTTAAGTCAACGAAACTATAGTGATTTAGGAATGCTCCTTTTCGTTATTTTTTATCACCTAAATAAAATACTAAAGAGTCTCAATTAACACTTTTCTTTCTTAAGGTCAAATATACCACATTGATAATATTGGACTTTAATAAAGTTTGATAATATTTGTTTTTTCATTATTTAATTATTTTAATTATCTAAAAAGAAAATATTGGTTAAATATTTATTTTTTTAAATGATACTTTTTAGTGAGATAATTTTTATTTTTCATTTTTTTTCTCTTTTAAGAATTATTTATTGTTATTCAAAAAAATTGGAATTTTGACCCAATAATAAATAAATAAATGTTGATGCAGCATCAATACTTTTCATTTTCAGGGTGTTTTTTCATGTTTGTTGCAAAAAAAAATTGGTTTTCAATGTCGTTGCTAAAAATGTGGAATTTTAACCCAAAAAACATTGATGCAGCATCAACACTTTTCGTTTTCAGGGTGTTTTCCATGTTTTTTGCCCAAAAAGTTCTCATTTTGAGGTTGCAGTTCTAGTTAATTTGGTAACTATGTTTTATACATGATTCTAGATGTAGCTTCAATTATTTCCATTTATTTGATATCCACTAAGAAATGCAAAAACTTCATCTCCTAGACCAACAATTTTTTCTTCTTTCTGATTCACTCTCAAAATGAGGAGAAATTCACGAACACATCCATGCTCTCCATGCAAGGCCTCTACAATATCAAAAGAAAGTGAACAAGGTGGTGGAAGAACAAAAATAAATCTTCTCCTCACCCATTGGGGTACCTCTCATCTATCAGGTTAAGCATTCAATCAATTTCCCTCGATGTACCTCTCCCTAATGGGCCAATATTTTGTCTCTCTTTTTTAAAATGAGTAAATTAGATGCTAGTTCCAAGATCTAGCTCAAAAAGGGGACATTTTACTAAGCTCCTCACCCTACAAAAACCCAATTATATACGTTTATATGAAACTTGAGACCCGACGACTCTACAGTGATTATAAAGCCCTGAACAAAATCATTGTCAGGAAATAGTACCCAATTCCTCATTTTGACAACCTTCTTGACCAAATCAAGGAGTACTTTAGTAATATCGATGTGAATTTTTGATAGCACAAGGTCCTAATAGAACAAACTGATGTATGGAAGACTACTTTCCAGTCCAAAGAAGATTATTTTGAATGACTAGTCATGCCCTTCGGTTTGACAAATTCCCCTACAACTTTCATGAGGTTGATGAATAATATTTTGTGGCCTTTCACTAATTATTTTTTGGTGCTATGTTTGGAGGATATTCACATCTTCAATAAGAGTTGGGAAAAAAAATTGCAACATATTTAATAGGTCCTTAACAATTTGCAATATCACAAGATATATGAAAACTTAGAAAGATGTTCCTTTGGCATGAACAAGATTCAATATCTAGGCTATATTGGTGATGAACGTGGTGTGCATGTGGATTCATCCAAGATTCAAGTAATTCATGAGTAGCTAGCCCTGACCACTCTAACTAAGATTTAGAGTTTGTTAGGCCTTACCAACTAATATCACAAGTTCGTGTTAGAATTCTCCTATATTGAATTGGCCCTTTAGTAAAGTGTGGTGGTAAAAAAACTTTCTTGTGGGGCAAGTCACAACAAAAATATTTTGATGATATGAAATACCTCTTGTGCTCATGCCTAGTGCTCTCATTACTTGATATGCAATGACATTTTGAGATTGAGATAAATGCCCTAATATGTATTTCTAGCTCCTAAAGCGACCACCTTGATTCCCTTACTTCTGAAATTTACTCTTCTATATAGGTTTTCTCCCTTATTTATCCCAAAATATTAACTTATTATATATACAAGCTAAGAAAATAGAAATATGAGATTAACTATTTTACTTCAAACATATTTAGATCTTCCTTTAAACAAAATTTGGTGTTGTTCTCACCCCATTCTATAATTTGTTAGCTTTTATGAATGGTAGCCTTGAGTATTAGATATGTTTTTCTACCAATGTCATTATTTCATTCCTTCAAAGCTACACTTGCAAGAACATTCCTCTTTTCCTATTTCATTACATAGGTTTCTTATATTTTTCATCATCCTCATTGGCATGAACCTTGTGACTAAGTAGATAAGATGAAGAGTAAGTTAAATGATCTTGTCATAAAGAGTATATATGTGATGAGTTTCTCAAAAACACAAATTGAACTTTCTATTTCATACCATTTTGTGTGTCAAACTTGGGCCTTTGGTGTCATGGTCAATCTAGGATTATTCAATATTATAGGTTTCCCAGTGATTCTTCTTAGAGCATTGAAACAAGAATACTTAGGCTTCACCTTCCATATCTCTTTTGGATTATGAATGAGATTCCATGTTTCCTTGCCTTGCATTCTCTCATCCATTTTGACCTGATGATCATTTAGACAAGAGGAATCCATTACAATTTCTTATTCATATACGCTTAACCAAGAAAAACTTCCAATCGTTGCCTTCAATACAAGAGTAATAGTAAAACAAATTTCATTGGGATTCTTGCTTCATGTATCTTGTGTAACTTTAAGCTTATTTAGCCTATATTTCCATGTTTTTGGCATAAACAATGTAACAATGTGAGAACTCTACAGTATGAACAAAGAATAACCAGTAAATACACAATCATTTCGGAATTTTTCTCATACATATGCCTAGGATTTCAATAGTACTTATTATTAAGAGCTGAAAAGATGGTTGATAGTCAAATATTTGTTGAAAAATATGACAGTTAATTTCATTTAAATGTGAACTGACCCCTAATGTAGATGTTAAATACACTAAAGTTGATTACTCTTAATTACATGTGTTAACGGCTAACACTAATGTTTCACATGTGCCATCTTGCTGAGTTTGTATGTGAAGCTCATTTAAAATGGTGTGTTCTTATGACGAGTTGTTATAGCCCATGCCACAGTTACACGTGTCAACCATAAAGGACCCGCATTGATTGTTCCTGCCTCACACTTCCAATAAAATGCATCTTACTATAGTTTTGACAACCAGGGTAGAAATTTAGTTGGTGCTTTGTAGAACTAGAACAATAGTTGAATTTTGGTAACAAAGCTTCTAAAAACACATAGACTGGGAAATTCAAAAAACTAAGTATTACGGAAATTGTTTGTATTTTGTGTTCATTCACAAAATCAAATTGCCAACAATTCGCAATTGATTTCTCATCAAAGAGGAAAGTTTCGGGGAGAGATTTAAATCGTGATTTCTAAACTATACACTATGGATACACGACTTGAGCGTGACATGGTTATTGTACTCCATGTCACACCTCATGGTCTGTACTGCCACATGTCACCTATTTTCCCAAAATCAGTGTGCATAAATAATGTATTGCAACTAGAATGTGTCATCATTTTTGAGTGTCATGTCATCATTTTGCACACTATTTTTTCCACAATGGCTATTTCCAATTCAACTAATTAAAAGGTGTAAAGGGCTACATCGTTCAACTATTTACTAACATTTACCCTCAAGCATTGAATAAATTGTAAACAAATAAACAATTTGTACAAGATTTTGTACCCCACATGGCACCCCAACATCTGTACTACCACTTGTCACCTATTTTGCACAAATCAGTATGCACAAGTGTCATTTTATCATTCTGCACACTATGCTTGCCACAGCGGATATTTCCAACTTAGCATAATTAAAAGGTTTAAATGGCTACATCGTTCACTTGTTTAATGACATGTACTCTTAATAATTGAATAAATAGTAAACAAATAAAGAAGGTGCAGAGGGCTTGATAACCAATATATGTCATAGCCGATTACGAATAATGACAAAACATATGTTCTGATAACTTCCAAAAGAGGGAGGGACTATGCTACTATGAAAATATCACACATGTTAAATAAATAAGTGACTTTTAATAATGTTTTGACTATAATTTTCTCTACAAGAACTTTCTCCATAACACCTTATCCAAACTTGTTTATCACACACATTTATGCATAGTGGCTCAATCCCTTTGTCAACAAAATTGATTTATAGAGGAGAGTTGTATTGTTAGTGTGAATTCTAATCGCAAGCATACGAAAAAATCCCACTTTAGTTGTGCATAACAAATAGCCCTAGCATCAAAGATGGTTGCTAATTTCTTTAGATCTACAGTTAGTTGACCAAGATAAATGCTACAAAATCCATATCTATGCAGTAAAAGACATTAAACAACAAATAAAAGCAAGATTTTCTCCATGCATCCAATATACAAGACAAGAATATTTTTAAAGAATTTTTGTATTTATGACACCTGGGAAGGGAACATAGAAAGATGCTACCACTCCCACTCAATGGAATGGGTTCTTGTATGTCCTCAGTGCTTCAGATCTAAGATCCTTCTCTCTTGATGGTGTATAAAACCCAGAAAAAAATGGAACTCAAGGGGAGTTCACAAGAAAAAAGATAGAAAAATATGACAATGATGGAGGATCAAAGTCAAACCAAGAGTATATATCCAGAGTGATCTTTAGGAAACAAAAGGTGGTGAATGAATGGAAAAACCCTTCTATTTATAACAAAATATTGAGTTAGTCTAGATATTGGTGCATAATTAAAATATTATTAACCAAATCTAGATCCAACTTTAATGGAATATTATATTATATTTGTTGGAGGGAAAAAGAATTTGAATTTGGTCAAATCCCTTTATTTGTAAATTAAAAATAATAAATGATTCATTTATTATTTTAAGAGATAAATGATTTAGTCAAATTTAACAAGGAATATTATTTAAATAAGGTTTAAATAATTATTCGTAGAAAATAATAAGATAAGTAATGATTTATCTAATTAATTTTCCATTTTTGGGTTAAATATGACCAGGTATATTAATTAAATTGTTGTTTAACTAATTATCCCTTGATGAAAATCAAACAAATAAGGATTTATTCAATTATTCCTCATGGGGTTTCTTGTTTAGACCATAAACAACTTAATAAATAATGGATTACTAAGTTATTTTTCATAGTGAAAGCAATTTTACTTAGGGTAAAATTGGTCTTACATGGTGTACTTTGGGCCATATAATAGTAACAGGTTAGATGACCAAAAATTGGTGTAACAGATTTCCCCCCAGCGTGCGAGCATTAGAAGCTAATCATATAACCAAAGTACCTTGTAAGAACTCAATCACTAGACACTGAAAGGGGAGTCATAGGGAGAGAAATATAAGGTAGACCAAAGTGCTAGAGGAAAAGACCCTAAGGAGGCGAGACTTACAGGTGTGACAAGTCTCTTTTGAGTACCTATTCTATAAGAGGTGGGAGAGTCATACCTATATCCACCGAGATAACAAAGTACAAAGACTAATGCATCCAGTAAAAAAGGGACTGAAATATATAGTACATGCTAGCATAAACATGGGTTAGATAAAAAAAAAAATAATGGATCCCACATACATACTATGCCTGGGATAACAGCCAGGACTTATACAATAATATCTGAGTACATGAGATATAAGTACAACCAAATAGGCCTTGTAAATAGGAGAGGGCTCTAAAAATCTGAATGATACATGCAAACTAAAAGGCGCTGCAAGCGGCTGAGGCCGAAACCATCAAATCTATGGAGCTCCATCAAAGGCTGTAATGAAGAGGTCATCCGGGCATGTGGGGGGCTACCTGAAGGGCCACCCCCTCATGAGGTTTGAAACATCTCACACACACACCCGAGAATCACTGGTATAATTTGCTGCATCATTGAACCATCAAGTATACGGATCTCGATCATGCCGTAAGTAGCTGGAGGTGAGAAACACTTAAGTCAAAGGGAAATAAGGAGTCTCTTTTCCTGATCTGAGGCACTGAACAAGAGTGGAAGCTGGAACCAAGGTATAATGCCCTCTAAATCTGTCTTCTAGAATGAATGATATGATGTCGACAAAAGGAGGTCCACCATAGGTGAGGTAATAATGGATCCTCAACCAAGGCATGAGAGATAATAGTAGAGAGACAGACAGACTGACACCAGGGATGATGATGGAATGGGGGGTACTGAGTAGTGGGATGACGCCTTCCATTGTTAAAGCATGAAGGGCATGGATGACCTGGCAACAACTGACACGATATCAAAGGGGATAGGGGACAGTATGACTAGAGGTCACAATATGCGACACGAGACAGTAACCAAGCAATGAAGGATGGAGGAATATAGCGGGATAAAAGGGGACTCGAGATAGACTCCATGGATGTGATGATGACTCAACTCAGATGCTCTAAACAAGGACGACTCGATGATGTTTCCACATAGAAAAGGTCTGGTGGGGACCATAAAAACATGAGTACAAAATGTTTACTCACGATGAAAATCGACACGAGCGTGGACAAGTAGGGAGGTGAAGTGGTTCCCCAAGTACAAGTGTTGCAAGTGAATAAATTTGGTTTTGAGGAGTGGTGAAGTGACCCTTCTTGGAAAGACGGTTTTCAGGTTAAGTATCAAATCACAAAAAATGAAAGGATACCCATTTGAGAGCTCAGTGAGAGTTTTCCGACAGTGCTGGTGGTTTGTCAAACGGAGCTACGGTTTGGGCGTAGCTGGCGAAAGAAAAATCAGGTGTTTCTCTTATAATAAGGCATTTTCCTTCCAATTTGATTCATTTGCAAGTGAAGCTGCTGTGAATGTAGAGAGGAGAAAAAGGCCCTAAATATTGCTGCGATCGTAGCAAACAAATCGACCATTGGAATCAAGATCCGTCAGTTTTAGGTAATAGGCCTAACCATACCCTTTCAATTCATGGGATTAAAGTTTCAAATTAGACACCTAGAGCCCAGGAACATGTTACGTCACACTTTTAGGGGTCTGTTCTGCGACTTGGGTAGCAGGTACTAGGTAGAAACATGTGACCTGTCCCAGGAAATGACCTGAAAAGTGTGACCTATTAGAGAAAGGGGGTTTCAGTGCTATTTTTGGCTAAGAGCTGGGATTTTTATCGTTGAGGGGCATAGCTGCCCCGAAGCATGTTAAGGTCATGCCAAAATGTATTTAGAAAAGGGGAATCTAAACACATTTTAAAGATGTGGTGCACCATTTTTCCGTTATGGTTATGCAGTTCAAGAAAGGGAATGGAGGATTACCAATCTCTTTTGGTACTACATATATGAAGCAAATGGACTAAGTTTCTGGGTTAGAATACATGGTGTCACTATCCCAAAGAGTGGATTTGGAGATAATGAACTGGTGCATGAATGACAACATCACACAAATCACACAGAGGTGTATGCCTTGGAGGCTTAGGAGGAGCAAGTGTTGTTTGGGAAGTCGTGTCCTTAGGTGCCTTCTTGCTATCTTTTCCTCCCTCACTCGAAGCTTTCACAACATGAGTAGGTTCCCGTTGAGGTGGCTGAGGCATAGAAGCAAAGGGAGGGGTCATGGGGACCGGTTGAACTGGGGTCAAAGTAAGATAAGGTTTGGACTGACCAGGTGGGGTAGCGGATGGAGGATCAATGTACCATACTGGGATTCCCAGGGTCATGTTAGGAAGGGATAAGGTAGCCATCACAGGTACTGAAAATAATCCAGGAGGGGGATCTAGAAACGGTATCTGATCGGAGGGGTAATGGTCAGGCGGGACAACTCCGAGATGGTTGAGGCCAGGAGGAACCATGTCGAGAGGGTGGATAGGCTCATGGATACCATATGTGGATGAGGGGCCTGGAGGAGTGGGTCTTGAAGGTTGAGTCGAGGTGCTAGGAGCAGTTTGCAGAGGGCAGGGATGCTGACTAGTCGAACTAGTCCATTTGAGGTCGGACCAAGACGATTGCATCATGCAAACGTTCGACGAGCTAGGATTAGAGACAGGAGGAGAAAAACTAGGGAATGAACCAAGAAAAAAGGATTCTTTGTAGACTCCAGATGAAACACTGGTCAAAGGTTCGACTATTCTTTTATTGGCCACTGAAGAGATGAAGGACTCAGGGGAGGTTTTGAGACTTCAGCTCGTAATATGTCAACTGGTCGATGGTGAAAATATTTCCATTATGAGGAAAGAACATCTTATGGTGAACCGCAGATGGGATAGAAGACATCGCATAAGTGTAGTAACGACCCAATAGAATGATGTAATCTAAGGGGGCATCAATGAATTCTACGTCAACACAAACAATCTTGCCCGCAAGAGTAATGGGACAATTGCGGAACAAGCCTATGGGCTAGGAAGAGTGGCCATCCCACGCCTAGAGGGTGATAGTGGAAGGGGCCAACTTAGGAGATTTGAGTTGCTTCCAAACCGAAGTGGACATCACATAGGTGGATGCCCCCTCATCAATGATACAATGGGAGACATTGGCATTCCGGATCTTGATGAGGATTTGGAAGGCGACGAAAGCAGGAAGGGGAGGATGTTTTGACCAGTCAACATCGAAGATGATCAAGCGATCATATGAAGGATCCACAACACCCATGGAAGTTAGTAGATCTTTTCATTGTGAAGGGCACGATTGGAGGAGTTCCAACGTTGAGATGGTAGCAGGGGATTGCACCAAATCATCTACTATACTATACGAATGGGCAACTTTACCAAAAGTAGTGTTTCGGTGTAATGGTCCCTTAGGGATCTTAGTATGAACCTCTACCTTAGGCTGAGGGATCAGTAAGGGACCATTAATTGTCAAAATAGGCTTAGTGGAACCTAAAGAAGGGGGCTTGGGTGCAGACATAGCGGGAGGCTTGTTGTACTGACGAGACTGAGCCTGAAGGTTGATTTCAACGGTAATGGGTTGGTCAGAGTTCATCATGAGAATATGGCAATCAGAGGTACTAGATGGAGGAAGCTGAGTGGCCGCCAGACCTTCAGGTGGTTGGGTAGCCACGAATCCTTTCTGGGGGAAAGGATTGATAAACACAGCCGACTGGATAGGTGCAACATGGGGAGGAACCGAAGGGGAGGCTTGCTATCCCCGGGATGTTGCTTGAACTTCCCACATCTATTTCATTTGAGGTAAAAGAGGACAATCGTGGGTATAATGACCATATACACTACAACAAGAACAAGGTTTTTTCGTGCGAACAAGACTGTCCTTCTTAGGCTGAGTGCCTTATTGATTGTTAGCAGTGTTAGGAGTATTCCCTTGGGGATTGGGTCCTAGATTACCTGGGGTAGATTGGTTTTGGTTGCCTTTCCTCTTATTTTTGGAAGTAGGAGGATTAGTCGCACCCTGTTATACATACAATTTCCCCTAGGGGCATGGTGGTTGTTGTTGCGGGGGTTGAGAAGGCAAGGGAGGCTGAGGTGCTAATGCTAGAGGAGCTAGAGCACCAGGCTGCAGATATGGAAAATAAGGAGGTTGGGAAACATTGTGGTAAATAGGGTGGGAAAAAGGAGGAGGCATGACGTATCCTGGATACATGCTACCAGGAGGGGGGACAGTGCTGGATCAGAAAGGGCTCCAATGATATCGTTGGCGGCGTGGGATGCCCCCGGTGCATTGGCACCACCGGGTCTAGGGAGATCAGGTAAGATGGTATAAACATAACCAGACTGAGCATAGATCAGGTCATATTTCAATGCAATCTAGAGAGCGACTTCTTCGGTCTGAGGGAAATGAGATGCGACATCTTTGCCAATAGCAGGAAAAAGGGATCTAAGGAACCAGTCCTTGTAGACACGGTCTTTGAAGGTAGGGGATCGACATAGGCTCTTTCTTCTCCATCATTCCTATACATGATTGAATAGGTGAATCACAGATGATTTACGGAAAGAGTTCAAAAGTTCAGTACCAGTGTCATAATGAAGGGGAAGTTGGAAATAAGACAAAAAATCCCTGGAAAGAGTCACAAATGTAGTATGAGAGGAGGAGTTCTGGTCAACATACCACTTAGAAGCTTCTCTAGTAAGCGTAGGTTGGAACAATTGAAGACAGATAGAGTCATTGGTGATGGAGTTAGACGAACACCACATGTGGAAATATCTAACATGGTTTGTAAGATCTTCTCCAGCAAGACCTTCAAACTTGAGGATTTCGGAAGGGAGCTTGGTTGGCATATCATGCCAAGCAAGATCATGGTGTATGGGGTTATTGATCAACTGGTTAAAATCAAGAAGATTGAGGCCTGCCATATAAGGGAGCAAGGGAGCAGCCGGGATATTTCTTGTTGCGGTCCCACTAGTATTATTCCTAGCATTAGGGCTAGGTCTACCACTAGCCTTAGATCCTGAATTAGACATGGTGAAGGTGACAGGAGGAGAACCAGGGATAGAACCAAAAGGGGAGCCCGATGAGCCAGAAATGGAGTCAGAATAGGGACTCAGTGGGGGACTAACTCGAATCCTATGTGGAGGAGTAAGTTTTCCTCATGGAAACTAAGGATGAAGGCTAGGAAGTCTCCAGGATAAACGCCTTCAGGGCACAATGATGGAAGAACAGGCACGGATCACAAAAGAAAGAGAGACCAACAAGGGCGAGGAGGTGCAAGATCAAATGATTACAATGTTGAAACAAGGGCAGAGAGGTGCGGTATCAAATAATTACAATGTTATAGTCTTGACCTGGCAATGTAAACTAGGCTCTCTTCACTTAGGCTGTGCATGTTAAGTGTGTTAATTTTAATTTTTAAACCCAGTTGTGTGCAGAGAACACTAGTAAAAAATGATGAAATTAATGACTAGGTGACTAAAATTGTTAGTCACCGCAATTATTTCAAGTGAATTACTACTAAATTTGAGCAATTTTATGTGATCGAACTAAAAATGACTAACTTAAATGGCTAATTTAGTCTTGGAATAAAATATATGACTAGATAACAAGTGACTAAACTAAAAGCGACTAACTTAAACGACTAATTTAGTCTAGGGATAAAATATATGACTAGATAATAAGTGACTAAAGTAAAAGCAACTAACTTAAATGACTAATTTAGTCTAGGATTAAAATATATGACTAGATAATAAGTGATAAAATTAATAATGATTAATGTAAATGACTATTATAGTCCAAGAATAAAAATATGGCCAAATAACAAGTACAAAAAGTATATGAATTAGTCATTTATGTCAGTAATTTTTAATTGTGTCACTCCATATATGGAAAATTTCAATTTTGGTACCGAAGTGTTAAATTTCACTATAGGTGTCTCTAAATCCATTTGAAATGTTAAAATTTAGATACAAAGGGGTCTCTGAATTTCTAGTGTTAAAATTATGAATACCCTTTTGTCTCTAAAGTTTAACAGTGCAGATGGATTCATCTACAATTAACATAATTGCATGTATCATCTATCAACTTTACACTCATGCCTTCATTATAATTTTAGGAAAGGTTATAATATTAATTAGATAACCAAATTAATATTTATATTTATATTTAATATTTGGCCATAAAGTTTACTTTTTAAACTTCATTGATTTATGTTAAAAGTGTGAGATTTTTTAAATCTAAGGTTAAATATTCATATTTACATTTTTTTTTAACAAGAATGGGTATATTTTTTATTTATGAAATTAGGTCGGGCCACAGCCTAATCAACCCTTGATACATATTCTTTTTCCCCAAAATTCCCTTTGAGTCGGGATCTGCTCTTACATAGTTGATTCGCTCTCACATAGCTGATTCTTAAGGGATCAGAAACCAAATTGGGACATCGTCATTTTTTGAGAGATCTCCTTGGGCTAAGAGGCAACCTGCATTTTCTTTTGCATCTGCTTCCTTGTTTAAATTTTGGAGGACATGGAAGAAGGAGTTGGAAGTGTGTTTTTGTAACACTTTTCTGAGTTTTTGCAGAGTCTTATTGAGAGCTGGGTTATTGAATTGATCTCTTGTGTTCATGATCTTGATAAGGATTTTCAAGTCTTCGAAAACTTGTATGTCTTCTTCTCCATGCTCTTGCGTGATTTGGCAGGCTTTGACCAGTCCTAATATTTTTTCTTGATTATTAGAGCTCTTCCCAAGGCCCCAACTGAAACTGATTTTGCTTTTCCAAATCCAGGGATAGATGAAACCCCCAGCTCCAGAGGTACTCGGGCTTCCCTTAGAAGCTCCATAAAAAAAAATTGTGGCTTTGTCACGAGACTTCCACCAATTTTTAAAGTCAGTCTCAGGAATCCGCAGCCTCCATTCTAGATTATGACAATATTCATATTTACATTTAATAAATAGATAAATATAACATTTATTATGTTAAACATGTGAGTTCATTTAAATATGGTATTAAATCATCATATTTACATTTGATAAATACTAAATAGATAAACCTAAAATATATATTTATAGACCTATTTAGTAAATAGGTATGAAAATTTATTAATTTAAGTATGAAACTTAATTGATTTTTTAATGATGTATGAACCTTTGTTTTTTGTAAGTCAATGTTATATTCATGTAGGAAAAAATGAGTACATATAGCTAGTTACAAAACAGGTGGTCTAGTCTCACCTCGACTGGATTTGTTGACAAAAATTTGCACCAGATGCAAAAAAATACAAAAGAGGGACTAGAGACATTGTCCATAAACGGTTGGGCCAGAGGCACCAAAACACATATAAAACATAAAGAACACCAAATAGCATACTAGTCATCCAAAGTGATGGATGCAGGGTTGTCCGAGGTTGTTCCTAAATGTGGTGGAAGACAGAAGTCACACTGACTGTGCCCTTCAAAGTGCGCCAACCAAGTCTCCAACTGTTCTACTTTCTCAGTGAGTTAATTTCGGCCTCACCAAGCCACTACCAGTCTCTCCCAGACTTGGCACTGTAAATAATGCATTCGGTCCAATGTTTCCATTTTCTCTGCATGCTCCTCACAACATAATCTCTCAGTTGTGTCCACTCTTTCCATTAGGCTATTGATAAGTGCACGATAGTTCTCTAGGCAAAAATGTTGGATAACCTACCCCTCATTTACATCAAATATATCAAACCCATGATTCCCCTTGCCACCATAACCTCCTCCACCCCGACGAATCTAATTTTGAACCCTCAAACCTCCACCTCTACTATCCCCCCGCTTACTTTGATTATATTTGATTAATAATCAAAGTAGTAAATCTATTTTTGCAAAAGAGCTCCCCTCAAGTTGTGCATAGTAAGGACTTTGAAGCCCTTTCCTATACCTATAATAGAGTCTCGCATAGCTTGGAAATAAGGTGAGTGAGCAACATTAATGGGATATCTGCATCATACCAGCATCTAGCAATGTATTGAAAAGAATATTCTTTGCATAGTTACAAGACATGCCATATAACCCTCAATGATGGAGAGCTTGACCTTCACATTTTTGTTTAATAGCTCAGATTTCCTGATGGGGGAGATGGTGAAGGGGGTTTATTAGCATATATGGCAGCACTAATGAACCCTGGTTTTGGAGGAAAGAATGGGAAGAAGGATCCTTTTGGAGGATCGACGACTATGGTACATTGATAGAGGAAACCAAATATGTATGATAGCCAATGTCTCCATAATTCCATTTCTCTATTGAGATTTATGCATCAAATACTCATAATGTCCCTTAACCCGACATGGTACCAGGTTTATGTACCCAAGCTCATGCAGTGGACCAGAGACAAGATAAAAATCCCTACAATGTCACCATCTTAGAGCTCGAAGGTGTGATTGTGGATTGGAGACAAGATCAAAACCCCCACAACATCACCATCTCGGAGCTCGAAGGCGTGACTTGCAATAATGAGAGGGTTTTCAAGCTTAGCATCATGGGATTTGGCCTCAACAGAACAATCTTGCCTTTCATTTTCAACTGCACCAATTTAGACTCCCTCAACTTGTTGACAAACTGTTTGACTAGTGAGATACCAATGAAGCTCCAATATATGGTCAATGCAATCTAATTCACTTGTCGTAAATCCTGTGCGCTTATCTAAATGTCAAAGATCCCCACGACAACAGGATCGTGAGAAAAGGTGGCGAACTTTGGAGTTTCAAAGACTGGATCCAAAGGTAGTTTTGTCCTTTGGGTACCTTGATCTTGAATACTTCATAAGGCAGCAACTGACAGATAAATCTGATGTGTATTCTTTTGGAGTAGTTTTATTCGAGTTCTTGTGTGCAAGGGAAACTCTTAATCTTGTTTTTCCTAGAGAACAATTCAATATAGAAGAGTGGTAAATGCATTGGTAGAAAAAGGGGAAGCTTGAAAAAATCATTGACCCTCATCTTGTTGGGACCATCAACTCTGGTTCTTTGAAAATGTTTAGGGAGACTACCGAAAAGTTCTTGGAAGGGATGGGCTTCGACAGACCTTCAATAGGAGATGTTCTGTGGAACCTGGAATATTCATTTCAACTCTAGGAGATATCCATGCAAAATGATCTAGATGAGAATAGTACAAATCATATTGCAGATGTTCCTTTGCACTACCCAGATCCCGAGCCTTTTGGTCCAAGTTCAGTGTGACTTCAAGTCTTGTACGAAAGTTCTCAATTTATAGATTTCATTAATGAGCATGTGGCATTTTGGAGTTCTCAACATCGCACAGTGGGATACTTGTGAGAATTTACTTATTGTTTGGAACATGTTCTCCTTTAGTGGATATGACACATAGTGGATCCATACCTTGGTGCAACAGTTCCTTACCTCAGGATGTTTGCACAAGATTTAGGGCGAAGTGAACACACAAAACTAGTGGCTTTGGTTTGGGAGGAGAGCTACAAGTATGTAGAAGAGATTGAGGGCACATGCATTATGTTCCTTTTGGCTGTCGAGAGCCTGAGACTTTTTATACTAGCATTATTGGATGAGGTGTTAATGAAAGTGATGATGATTTAGGAGATGCAACCACAAGCGTTGTGTTCTCACAATTGGTGAATCCTCGTGGGAGGTGATCACAAAACAAGACTCCTTTTCCATGTCCTAAATTTACCAAATTAGCACATGCAAACAGAACATTGGTGAATGTGAAATGGTTAGGTTTGGTACTTGTTTTTTGCATATCACATTAAAAATCCAGTGCCTCCTCATATAATCGACCACCATTACAGACGATTACACTACATTTGGTTTATACATTTAGTTAGGTAGGTAGGGTGCCCCTATCTCCCATCTCACTATAGAGTAATTTGGTCACATATTCTTTCTTCTATGATACTGGTTCCTCTCTCTTAAGTCCTATCTCTTGTCCTTATTCTCTCTCCCTTTCTCTCCTACCTCCCTTTCTCTTCCCCAATCTCTCTCTCTCTCTCTCTCTCTACCCTCCAATCCTCTCACTATATCCCTCCCTATCTCCTTCTTTCTGTCCCCCTTCCATCTTTGTGTCAATGTCTCCCTCTCTTACCCTTCTCTACCCCTCTCTCTTTGTCCCCCTAACCCCTTAACCACTAACTCATTATTCCCCTAACCCCAATCCCTAATCCCTTAACCACTAACTCATTATTCCCCTAACCCATAAATGTGCCTAAATCCCCTAACCCCTAAGCCCCCAATTCCTAACCCCTTAACCACTAACTCATTATTCCCCTAACCCCTAACCCCTAAGCCCCTAATCCCTAATCCCTTAACCAATAACTCATTATTCCCCTAACCCTTATAACAGTCCTTAAAACCCGTCGCGATTAACCATTCCAAAAAGATCAAGTCTAGTTGGGACTTACGATCAGGTTAATTCCCCCTTGTTGGCAAGGTTAAAATGGTTAATATTTGATAGGCAAAATGTAGATCAAATATTTCATTAAAAAGAGGGAACCATACCCTCTTTTCCAGGCTATTCCTATCACTCGCTTGGCCTCTTCTTGCTCTCACATGAATGTAGTCTTGCTTGAATGGTATAGAAGAAGGTTTCATATTATCAACTGTTTGTTTGGGACAACATTTAGTTATTTTAGTATTGTTACATTCTTCAAGCTTATACTTTAAATCATCCTAGTCTTTTGTACTCTCTCCAAATTTGTAGTGCTTTCCATTCCTCTCAGTCCCATCTGTTTCCTTGGTCTGTTAAGGGACAAGGTAAGCAACATTAGGATGTTTTTGCAATAAAAAAGGGTACTTCTAGGACACAGTTAGGTGGAGCAAGAGTATAAGAGCCAAATTTCTCATGAATATGGGACACGCGAACTTAAGATTTATAGTAGCAGTCATGAGGTGCAATGTGGTTTTTGAGACTTCATCAGATGGCCATTCTCCGGAATTAAATTGTGTGACAACACTGTGGTTGAGTTTGAAACTAGAGATTGAACATACATTTGGTATAATTTCAATATAAATTTTCATCAATAAATGTAAATCAATGGCTAAAAAATATTAGAAATTAATAAATAGAGAAGACATGGCAACAAGCAACAATACCTACAAAATTTTTACATTGAGAATCAAAGAATAAGAAACTATTGTGCAAAAATAGAGACCAACGAAACTATCATCTTAACCCTTAACCCCTTAAACACTAATTCCCAAACCCTAACCCATTTAACCCCCTAAACCTCTAAACCCCTAACCCATTTAACCCCTAATCCCTAAACCTTTAAACCCTTAACCCCTAACCCCTAACCCATTTAAACCCCTAACCCATTTAACCCCATAAAACCTAAACCTCTAAACCCTTAACCCCTAACCCCTTAAATCCTAATTCCCGACCCCTAACCCATTTAACCCCCTAAACCCTTAAAACCCTAACCCATTTAACCTCCTAAACCCTAACTCCATTAACCCTTAAAACCTAACCCCTAAAATCCTTAATTTCTAAATCCCCTAACCGCCTAAACCTCTAAATCCCTAATCCATTTAACCCCTAAACCCTAAACCTCTAACCCCTTAACCCCTAACCCCTTAAAACCCAATTCCAAACCCCTAACCCATTTAACCACCTATACCCCTAAACACCTAACCCATTTAACCCCCTATACCCCTAAACACCTAACCAATTTAACCCCCTAAACCATAAACCTCTAAACCCCTAACCCATTTAACCCCTAAACCCTAAACCTCTAAACCCTTAACCCCTAACACATTTAACCCCCTAAACCCCTAAAACCCTAACCAATTTAACCCCCTAAACCCTAAACCTCTAAACCCTTAACCCCTTAAACCCTAATTCCTAACCCTAACCCATTTAAACCCCTACCATAAACCCATTAACCCCTAACCCCTAACCCATAAAATCCTTAACTGTAAATCCCCTATCCCCCTAAACCTCTAAACCCCTAACCCATTTAACCCCCTAAACCCTAAATTTCTAACCCCTTAACCCCTTTAACCCCTAACCCCTAAAATCGTTAACTGCTAAATCCCCTAACCTCTTAAACATCTAAACCCCTAACCCATTTAACCCCCCAAACCCTAAACCTCTAACCCTTAACCCCTTAAACCCTAATTCCCAACCCCTAACCCATTTAACCCCCTAAACCCTTAAAAACCTAACCTATTTAACCCCCTAAACCCTAACCCCGTTAACCCCTAACAACCCCTAATCCCTAAAATCCTTAACTGTTAAATCCCCTAACCCGCTAAACCCCTAACCCGTTTAACCCCCTAAACCCTAAACGTCTAACCCCTTAACCCCTAACCCATTTAACCCCTTAAACCCTTAACCCTTAAACCCTAATTCCCAACCCCTAACCCATTTAACCCCCTAAACCCTAAACCTCTAAACCCTTAAACCCCTAAACCACTAACACCTAAACCCTTAACCCCTTAACCCCTAAACCCCTAAATTGTTAATGCTTAACCCATAACCCATTAACCCCTCACCCCTAACCCTAAAATCCCTTACTGCTAAATCCCCTAACCCCTAACCCCCTAATCCCTAATCCCTTAACCATGAACTCATTATTCATCTAACCCCTAACTGCACCTAAATCCCCTAACCCCTAAGCCCCCAATCCCTAATCCCTTTAAACACTAACTCATTATTCCCCTAAACCCTAAATGCACCTAAATCCCCTGACCCCTAACCCCTCAACCCCTAACTCATTATTCCCCTAACCCCAATCCCTAATCCCTTTACCACTAACTCATTATTCTCCTAACCCCTAAATGTGCCTAAATCCCCTAACCCCTAAGCTCCCAATCCATAACCCCTTAAATCCTAAGCCCCCAATCCCTAACCCCTTAACCACTAACTCATTATTCCCCTAACCCCTAAACCCTAAACCTCTAACCCCTAAGCCCCTAATCATTAATCTCTTAACCACTAACTCATTATTCCCCTAACCCTTATAACGATCCTTAAAACCCGTTGGGATTAACCATTCCAAATGAGAGCAAGTCTAGTTGGGACCTATGATCGGGTTAATTCCCCCTTGTTGGCAAGATGGAATACCATGAGCAAAACCATGGGTTGCAAAAACCTCTCCCAAATTTAGTATTTTATCTCAATTTTATTTTAATAATTAATTAATTAATTTCTTTAAAAACTCTTCTAGATAAGTCACATAATTTTTTTAAGTTCGATGCCTTTCAAACCACTCATTGTCTAGTTCATCATCAATATTTTTAAAATAAATTTATTAAAATGAAATTGAATTGATTTTTGAAGCTTCCTTTTAAACAATAGTTGATATTACAAGGAATCACAGAATGCACTCAACATCCATCAAAACAACAATGGGTATGATATTAAAAATGATATTTGGAGGGCATAACATTAAAAATGATGTTTGGAAAAATGGAGGGAGGCAGTATTCATTTTTTGTTTAAATTTTAGTCATTAGTTAAAATAACATTTCTCCCGCCCAAACTTTGGTTATCTCCCGCTAGCTTAGTGATTAGGGCTTTTATTGTGGGTCTTGTTCTTGCAACTGCGTTACTGCAATTTCTGCAATTTCTTCAGCTGAATATTCACAGAGATTGCCTTCAGATACCCATTTCATCAATGGAGCCAGACAAGTCTACTGTCGACTTGTTTGATGATAGTGGTGATGGAGGGAGTGAAAAAAGCATTGAAGAGCAGAATGAGGACGAGCAAATTCATGAAGATGACGATGAAGAGTGGCTCATTGTGGAGAAGGAGGATGCTTTTACCCATGGCAATTATTCTCAGTGATTCTTCCAGTCCACAGAATGGCCTCAGAGTTATAGAGAATCTATGGATACATACAACATTGTTGCATCTCCATCAGTATCATTTGGTTGGATGCAACGCCAACCAAGGTTTGAACTTCCATGTTCTCAAAAAGGTAGTCTATTAACACAGGATGCACCTTACTGGGATTCCAGGAGACCATTACTAGAAAAGGAGGGACTTGAAGAGAACCCAGCATATATACCAGTTTCTACAGAAGGGGAAAATAGAGATGGATTTGATAAAAGGGTCGTTGACAGAGAGGCTGGACATGCTATAGAATATCGAGGACAAGGCTGCAGCTTTTTGCAAGCAGTAGTTAATGGAGTGAATGTACTGGCTGGTGTTGGCCTTCTTTCTACCACATATACTATTTTAGAAGCATGTTGGATAAGTCTAGCATTGTTGTTGTTGTTTGCCTTCATTTGCTGCTACATAGGTATTCTCTTACGCTACTATTTTGAGAGCCAGGAAGGCATCTATACTTATCTAGATATTGGAGAGGTTGCACTAGGGAGACTTGGTCATTTTTTATTTCTATTATTTTGTACTGTGAATTCTATGCATATTGTGTAGAGTTTATCACATTGGAGGGGGACAATTTGACAAGGCTTTTTCTAGGTTTTCATTTTGATATTGCTGGGACTGAACGAAGTTCTCTCTATTCCTTCAGAATTTTAGCTGTAGTGATAGTGCTACCGACTGTTTGGTTGAAAGATTTGCGAAGTTGGTGGAGTGCTTGCAACTATTTTGGTTATTGTCACAGTTTTCTGGGTGGGAGCCATAGATGGGGTAGGTTTCCACCCCAGTGGTTCACTGGTGAATTGGACCAACCTTCCTTTTGCAGTTGGTGTGTATGGGTTTTGTTACTCTAGCCATTCAGTATTCCCAAACATCTATATGTCGATGGTAGACCTCACTCAATTTGACAAAGTACTAATTTTGAGTTTTTTTTTTTTTTTAATTTTTTAATTTTAATTTTAATTTTAATTTTTTATTATCTATCCAGTGCCTTTAAATCTCCTCTTGCTGAAATCTCATCTTGGCACAATTTCCCATTCCCTAGTCTTGCAGCCACATTCACTGCCCTGTTTTAAATTAATTGTAAAGCTAGAAATTTGATGCCAACAGAAAGTGAACATGTTTTAAAGGTCGATTTGAAGCAAACAAAGAAAAGAAAATCAGACAATATAGACAAACCTGGAAAGAAAGATGTTATCAAGGGGATCAATGATCAGTCTATTTCTGTATCCGATTTTTAGTTAGAGGTTGCTAAAGAAAAAGTGAATTTGAAGAAGAAGAAATGCAAAGACAAGAAAGAGATGGATGAAATAACTTTTCCTCAAGGGAAACCAATGCAGTCGATTGCAGGCATAGAATTTTCACCAAATGATGTTGGATCAGCATTGCAATTTCTCTAATTTTGCTCAACATTTGAACAAGTATGTACTTCTTATCCATACTTCTTATCCAAAATGTGTTTTAAGTTCATATATATGGTTCAAACTGAAAATTTTGCACCGTGGATATTTTCTTTTACATTGCCATAGTTACACCTTCAGCAGTACCAATTTTCTGCTACAAACACACTAGTGTGACAGTATGAAGTGGAAAAAGTTTACATTGCTGTAGTTATACCTTCAGAAGTACCAATTTTCTACTACAAACACACTAGTGTGACAGTATGAAGTGGAAAAAGTTTAATACTGGTTAGTTTACACCATGATTTGGGCTAACATCACTTCCTACTTATTCAGTTCTTGATTTTTGCATGTTAGATATAGCCCATAACACCTTTCCATTCTTTGAGAGCTATGCTTTTACACTAGTCAACAATAATTGTTATAGAAGTATTTTTATTGTTAAAATAAAAGTAATATTTCCAACGAAGACTTTTGGAAGTATCTATAAATGAGGTCTTATAGATGTACCTTACCGATTGATGACAATATATGCTATGCTTAGTGCAAGTGAAATACCCAAGCCTCTCTGATCATCAAGAAAATATGGTTTTGTAAGGTCTCTATATTATAATGAATTTCCACTGTGTTTCTATCCACATGCTTATATTGCAACTATGAAAGTTTAGTCCTAATTGTCAGGCCTTGAATTTGATTCTATCTAAAGTAGCTCCTCTTGTTATAGGGCTTTGACACATGCTTACCATTCAAAATAACAGTATGTGATAAACTTTGTATTCATAAACAAATGAGCAATGATGACTCAGAAATGCCACTAAATGAATGAAAAAACCACTGTTCTATGGGGATGTGTCCCTTAGGGTGGGAGGGGGCACCTCCATGTTTCCCATGTTCCCAAGGTGTCTTTTTCTTGTAGGATGCTCCAAGAAACATTTTTCCACATATCTCTTTTGGGAAATGTGGTGAAACATAGAGGGAAATGCATTTTCCCAAAAGGGTTTTTTTAATTTTCCCTTTTTTCGGATGATTGAAGAAACATTTCTCTACATATCTCTATGGGAAACGTAGATGGAAAATTTTCCCTCATGTGAAGGATGAATTTTCCAAAAGGAGGATTTAAATCCTTTCCCTATAAAAAATGCGCTTTTGGATGTCTCTTAGAAAAAATGAGTTGCCAATTTTTATGGTGTCCCAAATGCTTCTACTTGCTTGTTTGACCATCCCTATACGTGCAACCAAGACTGCGATTCCTTGTCTTCCTTTTCCAAGTGACTCTTTATTCACGTTGTGTTCACACTTTCCAATGCCATTGCAACCCTCACCTAGTCCAATATACCATCATTTCGACACGAGTCGTTGATCCACATTGTACTTTTGACTAAACAATGCTCATTAAATTGTACTTTGTCAATTTTGGATTTTTGGCCATGTTATTAGAACCCCATTGTCAAGGTTCCTAGTGTAGTCAATGTTCTTTATCCACGTTGTGCTCACTCTTTCAAATGCAAGTGCAACCCACACCTAATCCAATATACCATCATTTAGACATGAGTAGTTGATCCACATGGTAATTTTAACTAATCAATACCCATTAAATTGTGCTTTGTCAATTTTGGATCTTGTTCACAATCAGAGCATAACATGGTCTTAATGTTGTGAAAGCTCAGTGACATTTTATTATATAAATCCTGTATTGATGTGTCAGTCCAAATTTTGCACAAGTGGAGGCATTGAATGGATTTCCCAAAAGGTTGTATTCTGTTTCCATAATGCTTCAGGCATTTCCAGTAAAACACGCCAAAGATATTTGTGTATTTCATATATTCTCATTGAAATATTGAATGATGCTGGCATTGTTGAAACTGTCAATTTCACTCTTAAATGGTCCTTGAATTGAGTTTTAACTCGTTGATATCTTTGTTTCTATGGAATTGAGTTCAGTAGCATCATAACAACTTTGAGTTCTATTATTCATCAAGTTTTGTACCACCTTTGGAATTGGAATTGAGTTCAATAGGTACATAACAACTTTGAGTTCTCTTCCACATCTGGGTACTTGCCTATGAAATCTGTCACATATGCAAACCTCGAAAGGGTGAGAATACACAAGAATAAGCTCATGGGATAGATACCCATTTCACTCTCAGGGCTCCCATGTTTATATGCTACTGTGTGTCAGCAACAATGGTGTTCATAAGGGGAGGAATCTCCCATGACAACCCAAATCAATGGTGGAGAGAAAAAACCGAAACGGACCAGATGATTAGACACTTCCAATTTTGGTGACAAGAGTCAAACCACTCCATATCCCTGCTAGGGTAGGATATATATCTTATAATTTAGAAGTTAGAACTATATATATCTTATATATAGTTGGAAGTTAGAATTACTTTCTTTATGGGGTTTATCATGAAAAAAACAGTAGTTGGAAGTTAGAGTCAACTGCTCTATCAGGTTTATCATGAACAACAACAGTTTTATTTTGTCACCAAAAGTTCATTGAAACTGCAATTTGGGACAGATGGCAATGAACAATAATTTGAGAAAATTATAAATTACTTTGTTAACATAAATGAATTATGAAAGCAACCCATTAAATGTTTTTCATATTGCTCAAGTAATTATCTGGTAACAAAAGTTGAACTATTTTGCAGAGATGCAAACTTTTCGGTTAAATTCATCTTAATGTTTTCCCCTTCCTGGAGAGTGCCATGAACCTTTGATACCATGTCATCACCACGAAACTATAAAGAATATGAAAACAAACAACAAATCCAAAGCAAATGTCCACCGGCGATGTTATTAGAACCCAATTGTTGAGGTTCTTAGTGTGCTTGATGTTCAAGGTGATCAAAGGTTATAGAGCTTTTGCAACTTTTAGTGGTATGTAGAAGTAATTAATTGATTTTTAGTAATAAAAGTTTGTTCCAATTGTATATTGTGCAAGATTTTAAAAGGAAAAAAGGATCTCTATCACTTTTCGGATAATATAATTGGATTTTTTACATATATAATCACAAAATATAGCCAATAAGTGAAAAAAAACTAGGTATGGAAGGCAACAACCCCCACAAAATTATTATTCGTATACTCTTGGTATTCTAGCACTTGTGTAATAAGTTGGAGAGCTTTT
This sequence comes from Pinus albicaulis, assembly GCA_034641835.2. Lineage (NCBI taxonomy): Eukaryota > Viridiplantae > Streptophyta > Pinopsida > Pinales > Pinaceae > Pinus > Pinus albicaulis. Next base: position 1,413,225,648 of record CM076572.1, on the reverse strand, counting down.
CTACTAGGGTATTGAGTTCATGGTATATATGGCCACAAGAGAACCAATCCAACTTGTTGTAGACTTGTTTGATACCTTGCAAAATGTGAGCCAAATGAGGGGCCACTATGCTGAGTTTGTCGCAGACTCAATCCACAACAAGTTTTGAATCCCCCAAAATATTTAGTTTTTTGACATCTTTTTGGTTGACCACATTGACAAGAGCCTAGACAGTTGAAAATTCAACTCTCATGTTTGTGCCCATACTGGGAGCATATTTGATATGCAAAAAATGAGCAAGTTTTGCATATTTCTTTCCGCAATGATTTTGTTTCATTTCTTTGATCTTTGATGTTGTGTCATCAATTAAAGATTCCATTCCTCCTTTAGCAGGATTGCCTACATACAGACTCCACTTTCAGGTTGTGTTTCTTTAAGTGGTTCACGCCCAATGAATTTCTACTCATCGATGCTGGCTGGGTCATATGGTAATATTTCATCTACTTTTCATCAACCGTTAAAGACAAAAACTGGCATATCAAATGATTCACACCCATTAACAGGAAAAAATAAACTGGCTACAATCCATTTTGGTGAGATGCTGGATATATTGAAACCATTCCCACAGGCTTCAGAAGCCACTCTGGATCCATTTCAAGTTCTGGATGGAAAGAAAAACTCCTTGCCAAAATCTCATGGCAATTAATCAAGTTCTCTTGCAGTTGCATTTGTCAACAATGAAGATAATTTTAGTTTACAGTTTTCCATCATTCCTCCATCTGAAGTATTGACTATAGATAAAGCAGATGGAGTTAAACTGTCACCAGTGAACATGCCTATTGTGACAACATGTGATCTCTCTGATGGTAAGGTTTCAAATTGTTCTATAGTTTCTGCACTTGAGTCTGGATTAGATGATCATACTATTGAAAAGCAGAAAAACATTTCTAAAAAACAAGCAGGTCTTTTAACAAATGGATGTTCAAATAAGATGACAAAATCTGAGCACAAGCCTAAAAAGCAGTAGATGCAACAACATGTGGCATTGGTAGGAAGCTCTTCAAATATGGAAAGGGAGTCAAAAGGAGAGGTGGTTGCAGAGGAGTCTAAACTTAGCGGTTCTCACAGGCAGGTGGAGGAGTTACTTTTGAGTTAGACTTCATCATCTACCTCAACAACTCCTTCAATGACAGCCTACAGAAGACAATTAAAGTTGATGATGGAGGGGCTAATTATGACCTAGCTATAGAAACAATTATGCATTCTTCACTGCCAGAACCTGATTCTATAGCCCATCCTTGTGGTTCATTTAGCAATCCCACAAAATGTGAAAATATATTATTGCCAAAGAAATCACCAGGAAACATGGTTAATGTTGTGGACACTCCCTCGTTAAGGATATTAGGAGTTTCAGCATTTGTAGATGAGATCACCGAAAGGAATATTTCCAGGGGAAACTTGGAACCTTTACAAGATTCAGAATCTGTGATTGAATTGATCATTGTTGATATGTCTTCATCTTTGTGAAGCTTTGGTGAGGGATATGAAGGAAAAACAAAAACTTCTGGGCTAGTTATAGATTTTTCTACAAAGGATGCTAGAGTATTAAAGAAAGTAGCATAAGATATGAATTTTGATAACAATAACGTTCTTGTAGGAACATTGAAGAGCCCAACATGCAGTGAGGACAGCATTAAATCATATTCAAAACCTAGAAATGTGAAGAATAAACAATTTGAATCAACAAGCAATAATGCTAGACAAAGATGCAACAATAATTTTGTTAATTCTGTAATTGGAGAGAAGAAAGATCTTGGAAATGTTCTCCATCCTAAGCATGGGACTGTTGTGGTTTCTGATTCCCCATCTGAGTTGTCAAGCTCACTTGATGCTGACATAAACAAATAGCTGGCTTTTTTTTCCAATTCTGTTATTGGAAAAGAAAAAGCTAGTTTGCATGTTGGGGAGAGCAAAATCAATGGAATGCATGAGAGTAGGTTGGCATCTCAACTAGCTACACATGACAATGGCACAGTGGTTGTTGATCAAAATCTACTCAAAGAGAAAAATGGTGAAGTGTTAGTTGTATCTGAGCAGTCAACAACAAATACATGCAAGGTGTCTGAATGGGAATTACAATCAGAAGCTACAACAGTCCTCCCTAAAGCTGATATGGCTATTTTGGAGGAAAAACTAGGTTTTCTGTCTAGTAACAAAGTTGTTAACTGCAAACAATCTTCTGGATATAGAAGCAAAGGTAGGGTTAACCATGATAGTGCTAAAGTACTTGGGGAAGGATCAACTGCCAATGTGAAGGTAATTGACACACAATATAAGGGTCAAGTATCCACCACTAATAGTGATATTTGTGAAATTTTTGCTCAACTTTAGGTGTCATCTTTTCCTGTTGAAAGTGAAGGAAAGCAAGATTTAATATCTAGATTGACAGAAAAGGAGAATAAAAGTTCTTCAAATGTTTCTGTGAAGAAGAGCATTGCAAATATTGGTGATGTTGCCAAGGTAGTAGCTGTCAACAAGAAGAAGAAAAAGAAGGATTTTTCTAGTAAGGCAGATGTTGCAAGTCCCACTAGGATTTATATAGTGCTTATAAGGTTCAAGAGGAGAAGGAGGAAGCTATGAACCTTCTAGAACCATCCAAAATAGTAACCGATGATGTCAAGTGTAAGACTTCTTCAAAAGAGCTTGAGAAGCAAGTCCTAAAAGAAAGGTTTTCCGGAAGAAAGGTTTTCATCTCACACCTTTGAGCAAAGGAGCATGGAGGTCTCTTTTTCAAAAGGGGATCCAATTATTGGAGGGTTGCCCAAACATGTTGCAGAGATTGAGGGCAACAACGCTGTTAGATTTGGAGTTGATCTAGTGCCTCATGCAGAGGAAAGAGGAGCTCTTGCTCCAAATAAAGGGATGCTTGCATCTTTGCAAGGAAGTCCCCAGGATCTCATGTGTAGAGATCAAGGAACAACTCATGTTCTATCTATTCCAATATGGAGGAGGTGTGAAACCATGGAGACATAAGGAGGAAGTAGGGAGAAGACCAAGCATCATGAGATGAGGATTATACATCCCTATTCATTTTTGGAGGTTGATGCACCTATGAAGGTGATTGGATTGCGCAGTGGAAGCATGGACATATTTTTTCATCCATACATGTAGTCACCTCTTGATGATGATGTCTCACTGCATAGAGACATTTTGCTGGGAAGACCATTGGATCAGTAGAGGAGGATGGATGCTTCACATGTTGGGGCACCAATCATTGATTTCAGGAGGGTGGAGACATGGAGAGAGCTTGATACAGCATTAGGAGTCTGGGGTAGACTCAAGGAGAGAGAGAGCTTTCTCTCAACATCATCAGTACCCACTTCCATTTTAGATTCTACGTTGTGGCAGAAGTAGCAGAGGAAGGACAACAACCTTCCAAATTATATCTTTGACATAGGATATTTCAAAGTAGAAGGTGACCATATGACAGATGCTCTTCAGGAGAGATCATCAGCGCTATCACTATGGAGGATAGATCCATATTGGAGCTCCCAGCTGTCAGTGGAGTATTCCAAGTATCTTTTTACTTGCATGATCTTGGATGACCAGTTTCATGAGGAGGCATATTCAATCATAGATGGGGTCATCTTTTATCATGGTAGGATCTTCTTTCCTAGAGCTTCCAAGCTCGAGGAGAAGTTGCTACATGCAGCTCGGGAGGATTTCCTTTTCAGTCCCACTTGTTCTATGAGAGCATATCGCACCATCATGGAGGGGTATTCTTGGATGGGCTTTGAGGAGGAGATATATCAGCATATGAGTAGATGCATAAACCAGATGGAGATGGAGGAAAGACATGACTCTTTGAGAGAGTTAGCACATCCACCTCTTTTCTCTTTGAAGATGAGAGGAGATTCACTTATGAGCCACTCCACTTGTATGAGAGGAACATATGGTAAGGGTGATTATTATTTTCATGATTATTTATATGATGTATGTCCCTTAGCCATACATGTGCAGGATGTTTCTCCCAGGAGGAGCATTCTTTCTTAAGAGCTTTATGGTCTAGTTGAGGCCATAAGCATGATTGATGAGCATTCCCTAGGAGGACTTGGGGAAAAGATATATTATGGAGGCCATGATCATTGTACACCTTGCATCATTCACTTCCTCCATACTTATTAGGAGATTGGAGTAGCAGGCAAGTGGTTGAGAGTCCACACTTTTTATCAGTCTCTATTGCAGTTGAGGGTCAAGATGCATTGGTTACACCTAGGGGACCATTTTCCTTCTCATTTATTGCATATGGCAGCAAGTATGATTCTCATATTTGCTCCCTATGGCTCTATTGTTTCTGTCTTTATGAGGAGCATACTTGGGAGAGAGACACATTGGGTGAATGTGTCCTTTGAGGGAGAAATTCCTCATACTATTTGCACTACATGTTCTAAGGGGAGCATGGGATATGATATGGTTACCTTAGCAACATAGTTGTCACTTTATGAGGTGAACCATATGATGGAAATGATGCCATATGATGATGATTTCCAACTCATCATATATGGAGACACTTGGGCCAGCTTGATTTGCAGCGTTGGGGTAGAGGTCTTTGGAGGTCTGGTCCTCATCTTACCACTTGAGGGAAAACTTATTGCATCCCATGGAAAACCAAAACTCTACACTTATCATAAGTGGAGAGATGGACAGCGGGGGGTAGGTTACATTGCTTACCAGTGCATATTTTCATCCCACCCACTTTGCCGGAGCCAAAGGTGGATGACAGCTTTCGGGAGTTGCCTGGTTGGAAGGTGACTCATTTTGCATGGTTCATAGCTTGGAGATGGGGAATCCATATGGGGAAGATATTTCCCATTATATTTCAGATCCCATTCTTCAAAGGGACCTCTAGACATCACTTTGCTATCTTCTTGAGTATTTCACCTTTACATGATGATGGCTCGATAGCTGACTTACATGCTAAGGAGGAGCATTGTGGAGATTTGATTGATGAGATAGCATCACCTTCCTTGGAGGAGATCATCATACAGGGATGCTATAGGGAGAGGAGAAGAAAAGAACTCAGTCTATCCTTGCACTTGCTTGAGGACAAGCAATCTTTGAGAGGGGAGGAATGTAATGTTCCAAAATTTTCATGAAGAAAATTGGAACATTAATTTTTGCTTATTTCATCTAGGAGGTGAATAAAATGGGTAAAAGGCCATAAGTAGGAATAAGATCCTTCAGAATGTGAAAATGATCATCAGAGCAACTTATTTTTCACCTTCCAATGTGAAAAGGGAGGCAATTTGCATGAGGACAAGGTCAAGTTTGACCAAGTCAACATCATTGCTTAAGAGGTGTAGCTTGCATGAGAAGATAGCGCAGTTTTGGAGGGAGAAAGATTCCTTGTGGATGAAACTCTAATGTGTGGGGTCCATGGAAAAGAGGCATTCACTTGTATAAGAAGAGGAGGAGGTAGCCATAGGGGGATATCTTGGATCATTTGATTATTTGTCTATTCAGACAAATTGCACACTCTGACTGTTCAGCAGAGATGCAGTGCTGCTTAGCACGAGGGATTCCTGTTTAAGATTTCCTCTCCTTCTTGAGAGGCCTCTTGAAGGATTGCACTTCATCTTCTCCACGTCTTGGCTCAAGGCCAAAGCCATTCTTCAGATACTACATTATCTCTGCTCAAGAATAACACTGTGTTGTTGGGGCATTGCAGTGAAGGGTTCCACAACACTTCTCTTTGGCTTATCTTTCAAAGGAGGGAGTTTCTCTTGCTCCGGGAGGTTAGTGAAAAGGATTTCAGAGCTATCTTGCACATCTTGGCATCAAGGCCAACATCTCCCATCATAGACAGTGCAGTTCATCCTCAAGACTGTGTTATTTCAGTACACACTTGCAGTGAGAGGTTGCACCAGCTTCTTGGAGGGCAAGATCTTCAGTGTCGGGATCAGCCTTGCATTGAGAGATCCATTGGAGGAGGTTTGTTTAATTTTGAGCATCATCTTCAGCCATCTCCATGTATTTCTAATATTGAGTTGCAGTTGCTTCCTAGCAACTCCGACATTTCTAAAAAAGTGCCAATTTCATGTATATTGTAGCCAATCCTTCCAAGGATTGTGTATTAGTGTTGTATTAGTGTTTTCAGGGGTTGAGAGCTTGCTCCCCCTCTTTATTTGAGCTGATATTGATATATCATTGTATTTACATTTTGTATGCTGCAGTCTCCATTCATAACTGTGCAGTCATAGCTAGAGCATAAATACATAGCAATGTTTTGTCCCATTTCATGTACTTGTCTTGTTGAGGCTTTCATTTCCAAGCTTGAGTGATTGGATCCTCAAAGCATTGTACACATTTGCTACTATAGTATTCATTGATCAACTATTTACTTCTTCATGTGCCATGGCTCAATAGAATAACGTTATCTTTCCATTGTATGTTCATACATTGTTACAACCCCATTCCTTGGGAAATTTCTGAAGGGAACTAGGTGTGAGAGGCTTGTCTCACCATCCTAGAAGGATCTCTTTGGTCCCAACCCTTGGATTTTGGTCTTAGACACATTGTTCTAAGGGATCCAGTTCTTGGTATCAAATCCTGCTGCCTCCATTTCTGGAAAATGGGTTTTCCAGCCATGGATTGCTAGCCATTCCTAAAAAGGGATATTACAAAAACACAACGATGATGTTTTGAAGTGATGAAACACCATTTCATGTGTAAATTGTAGTCCATCCAATATTAAGTTGGAAAATCATATTGTAATACTTTAACATTTCATATAATATAATTTATGTGGTTGAAATTATTTATAGTTGCACTTGATATTATTTAGTATTGTATTAAAATATGCGACTTTGTCTTTTCATATTAGATGAACATGCACATTGTATGAAATTTTTTAAATGATACAAATTAATTTATGTTGATTAATAATGATCACAAAATCAATTTAAAACTACTAAATTAGTAGTTTATATTGATTAATAATGAACACAAATAAAATGAATATATGACTAATTTAGTCATTTATAATGATTATTAATGAAAGTAAATGAAATGAATATAAACTACTAAATTAGTCATTTATATAATGAATAAATGACTAATGCAAATGATAAACTTGTGACTAAAAATGACAACTAAATTTTGCATATATACAACTATTAGTAGCTAATTTACAGTATCTTATAACACGACTAAAATTTAGTCATATTTCTTCGTTCATTAATTGGTTTCAAACGATGACTAAAATTTTCACATATATGATTATTAGTAGTTAATTTGGTCATATTTCTTTGGTCATTAATTCATTTTCTCAGGTGATCATATAGTAATATATTTTGTTGTATATTTGGTCATTAATTGTGACAATTAATGACCAAATCAAAGATTAAATCAATGACCAAATTAATGATCAAATCATTGATTAAATTAATGATTAAATCAATGACTAAATTAATGACCAAATATACAACTAGACAACACAATTGAGATAACCAATTAATGACTAAGCTAAAAACGACCAAAAGTTGGTCGCATTATAAGATACTGTAAATTAGCTACTATTGGTCACCGATCGAAAAATAGTCATTTATATGCAAATTTTAGTCATTTTTTTAGTAACTAATTAGCCATTTTGTACTAGTGGAAAAAGAAAAAATGTGTTGTATAACTGTAAATAAATATGCAAGTAACAGTAAAGTAAACTAAATATAACATAAAATAAACAGTTAAACATGCATCAATCTAAACCCAAAGAGGTGGGCTTCCCAACAACTAGTCTATGGGTGGGAAAAAAATCTAGTCAAAACACAAAAAAGTAGCCAATGGATCTAAATTTGGGAGGGACAATGATCTAAAGGTCAGATTTTCTAGAAATAGGTGCATAAAACAGCAAAAAAACCAGAGGGAAAAATGCTGCAAAAGACATGGCGAAATGCTACAACCTGAAGGGAAACGGACGGGACCCTAAAGGAGGACCAAAAAAAATGAAAAGAGGTGTTTTGGATGGATGAATAACCAATCTAAAATGGATCTGAAGGTATAGGATCAGATCTAAAAAAATGGTTGAACACACTGAGATCGCAGACGACCTGCTTCAGCTAAACTCCTCCTAGAAAGGTGAAAGAATACTGAAGCCCTAGGGGGATTGGTTTCTACTTCAACGAGTAAAACAGAGCAAGTACAGGTACAAAATGGGTGGAGACGAAGGTCATACAACCCTGAAAAATAGCCCAGACAAACCCAAAAAAATCACAGAAAAATTCCGATAAAAAGTACGGAGTCGCAGCTTTTTGACACTGTACTTTGCAGGCTCTGCGGTTTGAGACTATCTTTTCTAGCATCCTGAAGCTGAGGTCGCAATTTTTGGCCCAAAATGCGTGCTGCACTTTGCCATGAAACACTCTTGGGAGTTGGTTTAAAGTGTCGTCTTAGATGCGATGATACTGTCACCTGCTCAAGAGCCCGTAAACACCACGGAAGTTAGAATTTTTTATTGTTTTAGGCTTTGCAAGCCTCAAGGTTAAAAACAACATCAAAGAAAAGAAAAACAAGAAGTTGAAGAAAAACCCTAGGGGTCTAGGCACTTTGAAGTAATGCGAGGATCCGAAAAGACGACAGTGCGGTCGTAATTATAAACCCGAAAGTGGAGTCACGAGTTGTTAGTGTGAATTCTAAGTACGCTTCGCATGACGAGCCCACTTAGCTACGCATGCACAAACAACCATAACATCAAAGATGAAGTTGCTAATTTCTTTAGATCTACAATTACCGACCAAGATAAATTACACTAAAATCCAGGATCTATGCATTAAAAGACATTAAATAGAAAAATAAGTAATATTTGCTCCATGCATCCAGCCGTACAAGACGAGCAATATTTGCAGAAATTTATGTATTTATGACACCCGAAGGGAACATAAAAAGATGCTTTACCAATCCCCTCAATGGGATGGGTTCTCGTATGTCCTCGTAACTTTACCTCTCCAAGAGCTCTTCTTTCTCATGAAGGTGTAGAAAATCTCAGATTAAAAATGGAACTCAAGGGGAGTTCACAAGAAAAAGATATGAAAATATGACAATGTCGGAGGATCAAGGAGCCGCACCAAGAGTATAGATACAGTAGTGATCTTTAGTGCAAAAAAAGGTGGTGAATGAGTGGAAAAACCCTTCTATTTATAACAAAACATTGGAAGTTAGTCTATGATGATATTGGTGCATAATTAAAATATTATTCAGCAAATCTAGTATCCAACTATATGAGACTCTTTTTATTATATTAGTCGGAGGGAAAAAATAATTTGAGTGGTCAAATCCCTTTATTTGTAAATAATAAAAAAATAAATAGATTTATTTATTATTTTAAGAGTGATGGTCAGAATAATAATTAAATAAATAGTGATTTATTCGAGGAACTATTTTATAAAGCGATTTAGTCAAATTTAGCAAAGGAATATTATTTAAATAGGAGTTTCAAATAATTATTCCTAGAAAATAATAAAGATAAATAGTGATTTATCTAATTAATTTTCCAGGCTTTTGGGTTAAATATGACCAGGAATATTAATTAGTACAATTTGTTTAACTAATTATCGCTCGAGGAAAAATCAAACGAATAAAGGATTTATTCAATTACTCCTCATGGGGTTTGGGCTTTGTTTAAATCATAAACAGCTTAATAAATAATGGATTACTAAGTTATTTTTCTGGTATAAGCTAAATTTTACTTAGGGTACAGAACTGATCTTACATGGTGTACTTTGGTCCATCTGACAGTATGCGGTTGGGCTGACAAAAAGTGGTGTAACAACAAAAACAATAAAGCATATAATGGCACCACAGCCACTCACTGCAGCTACAACTAGATCACAACTTTAGAATAACAAAATATCAAATAGACCGTAGCAGGACTCAGTGGTGGCGCTTAGGCATGGCTATCAATTGGACTAGCTAACAATGACAATGACTCACAATGCGAAAGAATAGAAAAAGCCCTTAATTCTTTTGTCCAAACCCTCACACTCAAATTTTCTCCTTCATGATGTGAGATTCAAAATATTATTTGCTATGTTGAGCTGTCCACTGTGCGAAGAGGCTTAAGCCATCTCTATATGCTTAGTCTTTTGGGTCTCTCCCTTGGGGTATTGCATTCCCATCTCATCATTAAATAGATTTTAGATCAATTAGAAATAATCTAGAATTATCTCATATTAATTTCTTCTAAAAATATTTAGGATTCACATGAATTTTTTTATGGGAAATAAACAAATTTTATAACAATATTTTGAATAATAATGTCTAAAAATATTTTTATAAAAATAATAGAAATGGTAACTAAATGTTTGAATGCTTTAGTTAATAATAAATATTACCGTTTAATAGAACCATATAAATTTGTTTAAAAAAAAAATCTATCATTACATACCAAATTTAATAAAAACATATGCATTATGTTTTTAAATTATACCAATTTTCTATAAATAAAAATTGTATATTTAAAATAATGTATTACCTAAAAATTTATATAATTTTAAATTTTTTTAATCATATTTCTAGGGTTTTGGATTTTCATTAAAAATCTCGCACCATAATTGAGAAACATTATTATACACCATCATAGATTTTCTGGGTAATAATCCATCCATTACGAAGAAAGAATGGCTAGAATTTTGCCTTTGAGGTTTGATTATATTTGTCGATAAAATAGTGACAACTCGGGGCCACTTTTCACATTGAGTCAAGTGAGTCACTGGTCTCCTCTCTTTTGTCAGACTGTGGAGTATGCCAGTAATGTTGGAATATGTAATTCCTACTTGTCTCAGTTGTGACTTTCTATGTATGGAGTATCTTCCTATTCCATAGGAGTTAGCAAAATCTATAGGTTCCTAGTTTGGTGTGTGGTTGAGATATTCTCTCAACCAACTTATTGTGCGTCCAAGATAGTTTCCCTATCTTGATATAATACTTCATGTATATATGTAATTCTATTTTATTAATAGAATGTAGTGTGCATGCTTAGATTCTAAGATGGTTTTAGAGCCCGTATGGGCCTGGGCCTTGGCCCCTCATGGGCCGAGGAAAATAAATGAGTGTGTTTGTATTATATTTATTTTTCCATGGAGAGTTGCGAAAGTGGTGAGAGATTTTCTAGACGAAGCATAGTGTAGAACGAGGTTGCAGAAAGGAGAGATGTTGTGTGTTCTCCCTGATTGCCGCAAATAGCCCAAAGATTAGATCTGTCGTGGAAAATTTGTGGAAATTTGACATTAAATTCCACGAATTTACCATGTTGGGGGCTAGTCCATCATGTTACCCCTCCTGGCCTCCGATGGCTTCTTTTCTGTCACCATCCTCGTCTGTGGTGGCTTCAAACCGGGTGCGTAATGGAACAAGTGTGGCTACAACCACCTCGTCTCTTTGAGTTACGGGTGAATTCCGGTCATGGAAAGAAACTCGGCCTCGAAAATGGAGAAAATGTTGATAGAGAGAACGATGGGCATCCCAAGAGGCGGGAGAATGAAAAGGGCCATTTCGTTCCTCAAAATCCCTTCAAATATGCAGTGTGGAGATGATTGCGCGGTGCAATGAATCAGAATTCATTCAAGCTGGTGTTAACACAATATTGGATATTGGCTGCGGTTTTAGTAGTTTTGGGCTCATCTCTTCTCCAAAAATTTGTTAACCATAAATAGAAACACAGTGGGTTTGGATATGCAATTGGTGAGAAATGGGAGTCATGTTGGCAGCAAACTTTGACCTTGTTCAAGAGGGTCACGAATACGCCCAGTGGCGGTTGGGTTGTAGTTTGCATCCATGCTGTCAGAAGTGGCTGAAACGATATGGTGAAGTTACCATGCTTAAACTTGAATTGTTGATCCACCTCCTGCCAATTCGGCCTAGTGAAGTTGCTACATGGCTCGTGACCACTGCAGGGAGATTTGTTGGCAAATTTGATGTGTTTTTGGGCAATAGATCGCTCTTCCTTATCTACGAGTGACTTTGGTGAGTGAAGATATAAATTCAGTTGTTGGTTTTAAAGCATGATCGTTAGTGCATGCTTGGGTAATTAGAAGTTTTTTTATGATGAAAGTATATTGGAATTAAAATCAATATACATATTGAGATTATTCACCTCAATATGAAGTTATTTTTGTTAGAATTGACTACTCTAACAAATGACAATTTAAGCATGGAGTTCCAAGACTTAATTGACAAAAACAAAGTTGCCCGAGATGTGAATAATGATAAGATGAGGTAAAGGAGTAGCAAAAATTATTATGATGGAAAGCAAAGCTGGAAGTTTGTGTTATGCAGATTAATCCCTCTTGCGGACAAGAGAGATCTCCCTAGTATTCTACAAATATCTAGAAACAAACATCCATTTGTAAATCATTTTCTCTAGATTATTTGCAATTCAAAATTATTATAAACAAAGAAAGAGGACATGCCCCTACCTTGAAATCCGACGTTTGGTGTAGTCTTTTATCCAGTTTCTCCAAAGAGGCTTCTTCAGTAAGTAGAACCTGCAATCAAAGACAGACAAAAGAATTAAAAGCACCTGCAACATATAATAATTAAGAACAACTTAGTGATCAAGGAGTCTAAGTATTGAATTATTCAAATAAGCGCAAGAAAAACTCAATGAGAAAAGGAGATCCATATATATTACCTTGAATGAAAAGAGTAACTTTACAACCTGATGCCTTGATGTAATACAAGTTTCTCCCGGGGTCCTGAAAAATTGTTCCTCCTTCATTTTGACAAGCCTTCCTCTCTTTGAACTAGCATGAAGTTATGGACATAAGTGTGTGATCATTCTCATGCCAACAATAACTAGTGTAGAGAGTATTCTCTCTTGAGAATTTCTTTAGCAATTACCATATACAAGTACCATCTACCCTTGAGACTGAAACATGAGCTCAATTTATAGGGAAATGGAGGCAGTTTCAGTTCCATGAAGAGGGGGATGGATTCCTCTCATGAAGGGATTTGAGCTCCATAGACCAAGGGATAAGCTCCATGAGTGGAGGGATAAAGCTCGAACTAATCGTGCGTCTAGAAGCTTCCAGTTGTGAGAATATTCGTCCAGCTGGGCTTCTAGAACTTACTTTGTCCTTTATTTGACTGTTTACGGGGGTCCACAGGTTTTATAAGCAGAACGTGCAGGATCTTCCGTAGGCTATAGAACAAATATTTGCGGATCCACAGGAAAGAGCTAGGAAAAGTGTGTAGTTAGACTTTAAGGGTTTTAATGAGATTTTCTTCAATTCCAAGACTTGGTTTATGAACATCAGGTTTTTTTACTTCTAAGGAAGCATAATATAGGTAGTGATGAGCCTATATAGGCAGTCAAATGTCATGGTGACAAAATAACATGTAACAGATTGCCCCCTAAAGTGCGAAGTCTGAGGTAGTTCGGAAGAGTGAAGTGCTTTATCATTCCGAGGATTGGATTACAGACACACCGGTCGAAAACCTGTAAAAACATTCAATGCAAGCATGTATATATATATATATATCATCACTGAGGTAGGTATTCCCATACTCAGATCAAAACTAACTAAATGTTCTGGTACATAAATGATTTTAAAATTACATCAATAGTAGACACAGTATGGGTACAGCCATTTTTCATAAGTAGGCTACTGTATTATGAATAATAAAACTCCTCGTAGCCTGGATGGTGGAAACTAGATCCAGGGTCTTGATTTCCATTTTCCGAGCTAGTACGATTACATCCATGTGATTGATTGTCTCAAAGTCGAACATGGTAGAAACCACTTGATTACCAGTCAATGATGTGAACTGTTAACAAGCATGAGAGAAACCACCAATAATAACAATGGCTCTCAAAGTACTCAATACAACCCATAAAGTGTGAATGAATGATTTGCAGTCGAACACTTCATGGAATCATTCGATCAAAGGTCAATGATGCAACTTGTCGTCGAAAGCGAGAAATCTGCCTTTAGGTCATGTTGATCCCAAGGTACTGATAGGATTCTAGATCAACTTTCTAGATGATGAGCTATCGTCGATAGAAAGTGACCCGTCGCAGGAAAGCCCACGACATGAAACCATTATATCATGTTTTGAAGAAATATTTGCAAGGATTGACTCAGGTATGGTCAACACGAATGTAGACAAATGTTTGCAATGAATGGTTTATTTGAACTATCATTTGAACACATAACGACACTGCAGATGGTTTGGTAACAATTGACCTAAAGCTAATACCCAGAAACCGGCTGAAGACTTTCAATGTGGTTTGATTAACTGTTAGACAAAGGAGTTTCCCAACCCAAGTACAAGTGTAACAAAAGTGTCGTGTTCAAGAGTGGTACACTGCTTTTAAAACAAGGGTGACAACTGGATTCATTTTCTCTCTTTTTGCCCCACCATTATTAGCAAGTACCTATTTATTTTTGACAAGCTTGAGGAGGATAACATTTGCTTGTTGTGTAAGCTCATCCTTCGGATGAGTCCATCTTAGTATTAAAATCTAACCCTAAGAAAGAGTGGTTCGGTCATGTTGTAATCGACAGGTCCTTTACTATTAAATTTTAATGAGTCTAATATAGGAGAAACTCGATATTTTTTAGTTTTAGGGAGTTAGAAGAAAAACATAAGTAAACTCTGTGGTTGTATTTTTTCGTAAATTTAGTCTCTTAAGCTCGAAAAAGGATAAAATAATATAGGAGAGAACTCTATTGACCATGAATAACCAACGTATACTTTTTTTGTAAATAGTCCATTTTAGTCCAGAAAAGGGGCAAACTTATACTGAAGAGACGACCGTTCATTTCCTTTACTGAGTTCGAATAGTCAAGTACTCGGCAATCTTTTCATATTTAGAGAGTTTGGAAAGGGTTTAAAAGATAACTCTAGGGTTTCTCTTTTTCATAATTTTAAATAGCCCAAAAAAGTGATAAAAATATACTCACTTGGTTGACTTTCAATTTAATTTAGGAGCAGGAAAAGACGGAAAGAACTCGACATTTTCATGTGTTTTATGAGAATGAAAGATAGAAAAATAATCTCGGGATTTTCATGAATTTAATGAGTCTTGAAAATAATAACCAAAATGGACTCAAGATAGGTTTCATTTTTATACAAGCTTGAAACATAGGAAAAATTATGTTTGATAGTGGTTTCATTTTTACACAAGCTTGAAACGTAGAAAAACTGTGCTTGAGAGTGGTTTGTTTCATTTCTACACAAGCTTGAAACAAAGTACAAAATCATGCTTCATATAAGTTTCAATTCCCCACAAGTGTAACCTGTAAGATCATATACCCCCCAAGCTTCATTTCTTGCACCTAAGTGGACGACTAGTTCATAGGTGGATGGAATGAAGGTTCATTTACGAGATCAGATGAAAGACTCGACTTGAAACTTACAAGATCTAATCAAAGACTTGACTCAATTAGGAGAGGATTTGTTTCATTTTTTAATGAGCTTGACATAGGAAAATAACGATGCTCATGGAAACTTGTTTCACTTTTTAACGAGCTATCTATCCGAGCTAGGAAAAGTGCAGAGTTAGACTTTTAAGGGTTTTAATGAGCTTTTCTCCAATTCCAAGACTTGGTTTAGGAAAATTAGGGTTTTTAAATTCTAAAGGAGCATAATATAGGCAGTGATGAACCTATATAGATAGTCAAATGTCTTGGTGACAAAATAACATGTAACAGTTTGTATGAGTGTAGAATAGACTCATGATCTTGATAATGGTCACATACATTTATTAGTAAGCAAGTTTAGGATGTTTTCATTGTTGTCTTTGTAGAGTATGTACCTGGTAACTCCAAGAGTTGGAGTTGTGTTTTAAGCCTTGTAAAGGCATGTGTATCCCCATGATGTTCGTGGTAATCTCAAAACCACTTTGTAATTCCGTGTTTGTGGTCAGCCGAAAAACCACTTTGTAGTGATGGTTTGTGGTAAGTCGGAAACCACATTTGAGAATGAAGTGGACAAGGTTCCTATAGGCATGGTTTAGGGTCAGCCGACAAAAACCTTGACATAGTTGAGGGTGAGCTGAGAAAACCCTGGGCCTCATTGAGTCGGGTCGCCAGTGAGCTATGGTAGCAAAGGCAGTAGCAAATCACTAGTAAATTGTGAGGATTGCTGCAAGCGTGATTTGTGATAAAGGAGCCAGTGAGCTCGTGTTGGAGGAGCCAAAGAGCTCGTGTTGTGGAGTGTCGTGGAGCCAGAGAGCTCGTGATGCGGATCGCTGAGTGAAGCTAGAGAGCTTCTACCTGTTGAGATAGATAGCTCGTGCTTGAAGATCTAGTGAGATCGTGCCAGGGAAGCTGGTGAGCCTTAGTGACTGGAGTGCCCTAGTGGCAGATTTGAGGCCCTTAGTCGCTGAGTGCCCTGGTTGGCATGGTTGAGGGTAATCCAATAAAACCCAGAGCATGGTTACAGGTAATTCGATAAAATCCACGTTGGAGGGGGATTTGCAGGTACATGTACATGTATTTAGTGATAATGGTTGACAGAACCATGTATGTGAAGGACATCCATGAGACTGGCGGTTGCAGCGGTTGGCACCCATGCATTCCAGTAGATGCTTTCTCCTTTATATGGATGTCGGCATATCTTTTTTATTTGTTATGTTTGACCACAACTAGATTTTGTAGATTGATATTGAGACAAGTAGTCATTAAGGGGTTGTGTTGAAATATGTAATTCCTACTTGTCTGAGTTGTGACTTTCTATTTATGGAGTCTGTTCCTATTTCATAGGAATTAGCTAAATCTATAGGTTCCTAGTTTGATGTGTGGTTGAGATATTTTCTCAACCAACTTATTGTGCGTCCAAAATAATTTCATTTATGTATAATTATATTTGATTAATAAAATATAATGTACATGCTCAAATTCTAAATATTAAAAATTTAATTTTCATGCAACTTAGATTCATTATAAGTTTATATCTATAACCGTTATCATATTTAATTAAAAATAACTCAATTGTACGTGAAAAGTGGCAATAAGTTGTCATTATGATATTTGAAGAAAATGCGAGAAATTTTTGAAGTGTATATGAATTGAAAAAAAGGAGATCCGGAAAAAGGATATGTTGATACGTGGTGGTCCACAAGAAAGAAAGTTGGTATTCTCCCATGTGAAGCTATGACATGAAAGAAAGTGTGAATGGGGAGTGGGGACTTCCTTGGTCGTCCACAAGAAAGAATTGAATTGAATATGAAAGAAAGAAAGAAAGAATTTTTAATGTCCACGAGGCTAAAAATAGCCTATGGGACAGATTGCTTCTCTATCTGACTCTTGTATTCGGCCCTTTTCCTGTGAAGTTTTACAATGACCACTCCTAGCTTATCAACAAAATCTTCGCTGAATAGATTATCCCAAGAATTAGCTGCCAGAATACCTGCATAGTTTTCCCTGGTGTCTTTGAAGGCCTCACATTCTAGAATGAAATGTTTTTTTGTTTCCACTTTTCCGGAGGAGCAAAAAATACATACTCTTTCTTCCCACATTTCTTTTTGCCTTTTCCAGCGCCCTGTTTCACAACGGAGTTGATGAGAATTAGTCCTTAATTGAGCAATAAGAATTTTAGATCTCCAAGAAATATTAGCCCCTATGTACACCTTTTGTTGATGGTTATGTGTGGGGTTAAAATCTTCCATGTAGTACTTCTTCTTTCTCTCTAGCTCTTTCTTCCAAGTATGTTTGTGGAATTTATCCATAATTTTTTTTTTATCTCTTTACTATTTGTAGGACACATGCTCAAGCAAATACCCCATTTACTAAACCATTTGTTATTTTGCCGCATCCAAGTCTTCTGTCTTTTGCACAATCTATCACTAAACACAACCTTAGGCCATCTACCCTCTTCCATTTGCTCAATTTTTTTCAAATACCTTATGACTCGCACCATAGCAATTGCTTCAATAGGAGTAGCCCCTGTTTCACTTAACAGGATAGCATAAGGAACTGCACTTTTAATTTTGAATTTGTTTGTAATCAAACGCTTCTGAATTTTCTCAATTTTTTTCCACTGCATGTCGGTTGTGCTGCTGGCCCACAGTTCACAACCGTAGAGAATCATCAGGATCACTAGAAGCCCAAAAAGAGTTAGAGTGGTTTTCCAATCCCATGGCTCTGTCTCTCTACACCTGTTTTGAAGAGCATAAAATTCTTTCCAAGCCCCTAAATTTCTTTTCTTTCTACAACCATCCCAACTTAAATTTCTGTTGAAGTCAATTTCGAGGTATTTGTAGTCTACAACTTCTTCCAGAATGTTGCCTTCAAAATAGAACTTATGTTGGTTATGCTTTCTTTTGTTAGAGAAAACCACTACTTTCGTTTTGCTAATATTGACTTGCATCCCAACCCTTCTACAAAAATGTTCAAGGGAACGTAAATGCTCTTGCAAACCAAGAGCCGATTTAGCAATCAATATAAGGTCATCTGCATACAAAAGAAGCCTTATAATGAACTTGCCCAAATGGATACCGTCACCCCCTTGCGAATTTAGCCACTCTTCAAGCTTGTCAATATATAACCCAAAAAGGGTAGGAGACAATGGGCAACCTTGCTTGACCCCGATATTGCTTCTAAAACTTTCAGAAATGCCAGCTGAAGTTCTGATTTTGACTTTCACCTCTTCATACAACCTATGCATAGCTGCTCTCAAATGCTTGGGAACCTCGAGTTCCTCCATTCTGCCCTAAAGCTTATCCCTGGGAACTGTGTCAAAGGCTTTTCTGAAATCAACAAAGCAACATAAAACTTCTTTCTTTTTTTCCCAAACTTTTTCAATGATGTGCCTTAAAGTTATACAATGATCAACTGTGGAATGTTTAGGTCTAAAACCTGCTTTCCCTTTAGCACGTTTATCTCTTTCTTTTGCCCACTTGCTGATTTTCTTTTCTAACATGCTTCCAAATAACTTTGCAAACAAGGGGTTTGTCATTATGGTTCTATAATTGGAGGGATTATTGACGTCACCACTATTGAAAAGAGGTATTGCCATACTAGTTGTCCAATCTGTGGGGAACCCCTGCTGTAAGATGTTGTTGAAAATTTTTGTGATGTGAGGTGAAATAATTTTTAAGCCCCACTTTAGATACTCTGCTTGGATTTCATCTAAGTCTTTTGCTTTTCCAGCGCCCAACTTCTTGATACCCATCTCTACCTCTTGCACCGTGAAGAGTTTTGTGTCTCTGTTGACCAAGGGAGGAGGGTCAACCTTGGGATCCTGCTCATAAAGTTGTCTTGCATAGTCAAACCATTTAGACGTTGTAATGTTGTTTTCAGTTTGCACCTTTTTCGATTGGAGCTCCCTCCAAAATAATTTGGGGTTATTTTTCCCGAGGAAGATTAGTTCTTCTCTCCTTGAAACCATGAAATTAGCTTTTTTCTTTTTTACTATCTGCTTGTAAGATTTGAGCTTTATGTTATCCGTGTCTGATTCCTTCCACCTTCTCCTTGCCTTTTTGCATTCCTCGTCAAACCAAGCATTAACCGGAGAACAATTTGTTTCGGACTTCTTAATTTTTGCTCTTTTGCACTCAGCAAGTGCGCTTTGAGTTTAAATGTGTTAATCTGTGACTATGAAGGCCATGAGATGGGATTTCCTCCTTCTTGAAGAACCTCTCTAGCATTATTTTGAAGGTATTACAATTCTCTGGATTCAAAAGAATTCTGCCCTTTGGGGGATTTTGTTGAACACATTGATTTTTTGACCCTAATTGCTTCTTTCCGGTCCAAGAGAAACTTAAATAGATTGACTTGTGATCTGATTTTAAGTGCCAAATTTGATCTCTAATCAACACTTCCTCCATTTTCTCACACAAACTATGTGAGAAAATTACATAATCTACTACACTTTCTCCATTGTAAGTATTGCAAGTGAAATTACCGGACTTTTCCCATCTAGTCAAACCATTACAAATGACTAAATCGAAAGCCCCACATAACGTAAGAAGTTGTTCTCCAAAGAGATTGCAGCCTTTATCCTCTGAAATTCGTTCCCACTGATGATTACTCTCTTATGTAAGCTAGATAGGGTCACTGCCTTCTTTACAACAAAGAATGCTAGCTTGTTCACCTGCAGTTCTAGCATTGAAATCCCCCACTATAAGGACTTCACCTAGCTGAGAATATATTGCAATATCCGTTTTTAGGGCTGCAAAGGGATCTTTGTGGTCAAGCCCTCTACTTTTGTAGATTTTTGAAACTTGCTGCGCAAAATAGCATGCTGTAATTCTAATGTGATTTCCATTTTCTGATATTTTAAGCCAAAAAAATTGCTTATTTGGGTCTTCTTTTTCTAGCTGAATGAAACGACCTTCTTTTTCTCTTACTAATACCATGATACTCCCGTGCCCTTTGCCATTCCCTATTGCCTTGTTCCACACTGCTATCTTCCAGTACCCTTCAAACAAAGGTGTCTTACACCCTTCATGCTCATGTGTTTCTATGAGGCAAATTATGTATCTACCTTCCGCAATAGGCCCTGACCCAGGTCCTCGTCTCCATGGGTAACCCCTGCAGTTCCAACAAACTAATCTTAAGGAAACCTGTGTAAGATTTGATTGCTATTTGTTTTGACATGCAAGATTCACAGTTGAGTCTTTGTCCCTGCTTGCCCATAATGACCTTGCTTCCTCATTTCTTGCTAAAGAGTTTGCTGCCTCTTCTTTGTTATCATTTTGCTGCCTTGTTTTGGAAGGAGGTCCAAATTGCGCAATCACGGCTTTACCTTTATAAATCCATGCTCTTTTTCCCTCATCTCTTGCTGCTCTAACTTTTGTCATTTCATCTCTCCTTTCCTTTTGTTGTCTTACAGTTAAATCTTCTTCTATAAAAAACCGAGAACCCCTTAAGAGTTGCTTCTTGCTTAGAATGATATCTTTATCATGCAAGTTGGGCATGATGACTTTTATGGGCCTGGCTCTCTCACCGTTGAGCTTACCTACTCTACATGGTTGACATATTTGTCCTTGCCATTGGAGCTTGTCTTTCAAGAAGTCTCTTGCAAGGTCAAGAGTACATTCATTTTTCCCATACTCTTTCACCCCTTTAATAATTATGTTTGTTGCTCTATCCAGTCTTTCCTTGCTTTCTCTATCTTGCATGTTGTTAACCTGAATGTTTGTTTCTCCTTCCCTCTTAGCAGAATTGTTAATAACTTGAGCCCAAGCTTTGGAAAGTTTTGTGGGATCTCCTTTCTTCCCTTCTCTTGATGTTTCTTCATTTTTGTTTATTTGAGAAACTGCTTTCCCCTTATCCTCGGATGGCTTCGCATTCATCACCTCTATATTCTCCACTGCAAATTTCTTTATGTTTTTCACCTCCGCTTTCATGCGTTGCCATTTTGTTTTCCCTATTCGGAGAGCTTCCTGCAGTAATGACACTTTTTCCTTCAGAACTTTGTTGCTTTCTACTAAAGCCTGATTTTTAGCTGTAATTATATGGATTGTACAATCTCTTTCCAGTTCTTTAGCTTCTACTACTTCCAACCTTTCTTTTACATTTAAGAGTTCTTTCACATAAAGATTAGATGACCAAGTGAGAGGTGTGGATGTGGGACTATATAAAGCATAATCATCACTAACTTTTTCTTTTCCTTTGGACTTGTTGCCACATGTTTGCGAAGAAGACTTGTTTGAATGTTGTTTCTTGCGAACAATACTCTCCCTTTGAGACCTTTTTTTCCTTGTTTGCTCCCATTTTAGACGAGCTAGTCTCCTTTTTAAAATGCCCTGATATTGTTTGGCATTGACCCAAACCCACTTCCCAGTTTTCATTGATGAGGCAATCTTCACTTGCCCTATATCATTTGTTTCCACGGGTTCTAAAGTTTCTTGTCCCATTATCATGATGATATTAAGGGAAATCAAAATCTCTGCCAAAAACTGACCCTTTGTTTTATTCTTAACTCTTCAATATCTGTTGGTCTGACCACTGAAAACTTGCTGCTCTGTCCTTGCTGCTCTACCCACTGTCCACTGAAAACTAGCTGCTCTGCCCACTGTCCTTGTCCTCTGTGCTGCTCTCTCCACTGTCCACTACTGTCCTATGTGCTGCTTTTCTGGTGCTCTGAAGAACCTCTCTCTCAAACTGTCTCTTGAGAGAAATTGCCATTACTTACAATTGCCACTTGCGGAAATCCCTGGAGCATTCTGAGGGTATCTAAATTGTCCATAACGGCATATGCCACTAGAATAAAGTTGTCTATCTGCGTAGGTTTGTTGAAGTTCGACTTTGCCTTACACTTCCCTGAAATGAATGTCCTTACACTTCCTTGAATTTGACGTGAAACAAACGGACCAGAACCTGCTTCGAAACCTGATCACGGATTGAAAGCCTTTTCGGGTACCTGCAGAGATCCAAAATGTGTTGGTCCGTGGTAGTCAAGAAAGATCCTCCCATGTGAGGAAATCATGAACCGCAGGAAAACAAAGAAAGTGTGAAAAATACGTTTGTCGGATTGTGGGGATGAGGAGTGGGTACCTAAGAATTTCATGTGGGGACGTAAGACACTTTCAAAGTTCATGTCCGCTGTGGTGTGATTTGTATAACTGGATGGAAGGTAAGCATGAAAAGCTGGTGGTATGTCCGATTAATTAGTGAGAAGCATAGTTGGATTTCTGGTTGTTATTCGATTGTAAAAATTTCTTTTTTCTATTTTGCAATTTTAATATGTAATTATATTCATGATACATTCAAATTCAAAGTTTAAATTTAAAGATAGAGTAAAAAAACACTCAATTATATATAAAAGTGGAATAATGATGCCAATTATAGTATATAAAGGTGGTGTGAAATTCTAGGCTCTCGAGTATGAATATCATAAAAAGCAGATCTTAAAAAATCTATTGAGATGTTGTGGGTAGGAATTGAATAAAAGTAAATATAAAAAACAAAGATTGTGATAGTGGAAATAAATTGATTAATAAAAAGGAGATATTTAAATAATAGAAATTATAATTAAATATTTAAATATTTTAGTTAATAGGAAAGATTATTAAAATATAAATCTTCCGGGAAATCACATAATAAATTTTTTGAACCGATGCGTTTCGAACTACCAACTCTAGTTCATCATCAGGATAATCGGTTCCAAAAATTTATTATGTGATTTCCCAGAAGATTTATATTTTAATATGTTATGGATCACAGAAATTTGCACTCTCAAGGAAAGATTATTTTTTAATATATAAATTTATTAAAAAAAAAAATTATCATTTACATATCAAGATTAATAAATATACATGCATTATATTTTAGAAAAAAATAACATATTAATATTAAATAAATATTTTTTAAATTATACTAATTTTCTATAAATAAAAATTATATATTTCAAATAAAATATTACCATAAAAAATTATATAATTTTAAATTTTTAAAAATTATATTTCTAGTTTTTTTAGATTTTCATTAAAAATCTAGCACCATAATTGAGAAGCATTATTTTACCCATCATAGATTTTATTGGTAATGATCAATCCATGACGAAGAAGGAATGGCTTGATTTTACCCTTTGAGGGTGAGGTTTGATTATATTTGGCCATAAGATAGTGACAACTCGGGGCCACTTTCCACATGGAGTCACTGGTCTCCTGTCTTTTGTCAGACTGTGGAGTATGCTGTGCTGAACGTTTCAAAGCTGACGTGCGCTGTGGCGTGCCTTGGACAACTGGATTGAAAAACAATAGTAAAATTGGGTGAGGTTTGATTGTATTTGGCCATAAGATAGTGACAACTCGGAGCCACTTTGCACATGGAGTCACTGGTCTCCTGTCTTTTGTCAGACTCTGGAGTATGCCGTGCTGAACGTTTCAAGGCTGACGTGCGCTGTGGCGTGGCTTGGACAACTGGATTGAAAAACGACAGTAAAATTGGGTGAGGTTTGATTATATTGGGCCATAAGATAGTGACAACTCGGGGCCACTTTCCACATGGACTCACTGGAAAGAAAGAAAGAATTTTTAATGTCCACGAGGCTAAAAATAGCCTATGGGACTGTGGAGTATGGCGCCGTGCTGAACGTTCCAAGGCTGACGTGCGCTGTGGCGTGCCTTGGACAACTGGATTGAAAAACAACAGTAAAATTGGGTGAGGTTTGATTGTATTTTCCCATAAGATAGTGACAACTCAGAGCCACTTTCCACATGGAGTCACTGGTCTCCTGTCTTTTGTCAGACTGTGGAGTATGGCGCCGTGCTGAACGTTTCAAGGCTGACATGCGCTGTGGCGTGCCTTGGACCACTGGATGGAAAAACAACAGTAAAATTTTGAAGTGTGGGGGTATGAATTGAATAAAAGGAGATCCGGAACGGTATGACATTAAAGAAGGTGTGAATTAATAAAAAAAGTAAGTGCTGGGCGTCGACGAGAAACATCCTCCTACGTGAAGAAATCACGAACTGCAGCAAAACAAAGAAAGTGTGAAAAAGACGTTTTTCGAATTGTGGAAATGCTTATTGCTTCCACTTTGACGTTCATGTATAATATATAAATATTAAAAAGTGGTATAGTGATTCGATTATAATATATAAAAAAGCTCAATTATATATAAAAAGTGGTATTATAGTGATTCTAATTATATTATATAAAGGAAGTGTGAAATGTTAGGCTGAGTATGAATGGAATTTATAAAAAAATTATCTCACTAATTATAATATAAAAAGAAAGTATGAAATGCTAGGCTGAGTATGAATGGCATTAAAAAAAAATATTAAAAAAAACAAAAAATGATTGAGATGGGTGTAGGAATTGAATAAAAGCAATGGAAAACATAGATGTATTGTGTTGTGAAAATAATTGATTAAAAAGAGATATTTTAAGGATGGTGTGTTGATTTGGAATATGAATTTAAGATTTTGGATTTTTTTTCATTTCATTTATAGCTTATGGTCAGGAAAATTTTCTCACTTTCATATATATGTATATATTTATCTTTAGTAAAGATTTAACATAGTTTTATAGGGATCAAATTTCTTCAAGTGCAAATCTTTATACCTCTTTTAGAATGCGAAATTTGGAAAACGACATTGCATCTCTCTCTCTATATATATTAAATTTTCATTGTCTAAATTGTATTTTTTTAATGTTATATAAATTACATAACTTAAATTTGTAAACCCAAAAAAATCTTTGTTGACTTTGAGACAAAATTGACAAAAAAGTATACCTAAAAAAGAACCAAAATGTAAAATAATCTCACTAATTCAAACATTTTATCCATAAAAGCTTTAAACTTTTTTGCCAATTACTTTACATAACTTATTATGAATTGTAATTATGTATATTATATCTTGAAGTATGATTGAATATAAATGAAAATTAGTTAAATATTTATAAATTGAAGAGAAAATTGATCATTTTAAACTACTATAAAAGAAGATTTTATTAAAATAAGGTTAACTTGATTGTTAACACATAATAACAATGTTTAAAAGAAATCCCTAACTATATATTTAGTGTTAATTTCTCATCTTTACTATTTGAAATAAGGAAACCGAAAAATATAAATAAAAAGATGACAATAATGTGCAGGTGCATATGATGATATATTATCATACATATGAAAAAATAAGACATTAAAAAGTAAAACACATTTCATTTAGTTCACATACTTGTAGAGTTTACTAATACAAATAATATTAGCATGTAGAGTTTGCTAATACAAATAATATGTAATTATATTAATAACGCTTTATAACATCACTTATAAAAAAACTAATTCAAGTTAAAACATCTTTAAAATAAAAGGACATCAATATTGTAAATGTAATTTGAAATCCAGAATTTGAAATTCATGAAAGGAAAGAAAGTTTGAAAATTTTCATTCTCTCGGTTGTAGAAATAGGGAGTGGGGGCATAATAATTTAATACTTGTAATTTTGTATTATTAAAATACCAATAAAATGGAGTGAGAATTTAATATTTTTATATTTGTAATTAATAATTACAAAAACACTATTAAAATTTTAAAATGGTGAATATGATCAATTCCATTATGGAGAATGATAGTTTATTATTTATATTTTAGGATGAAGTATTTTTTTTTTCAATATTAATATAATTATATTTATATTGTTGAGTGGATATATATTCTCGTTAATTTGGTCCAAAATTATGTGGGCATTTCTTGGAATAGTAAATCTAAGTTTTGTGATTTACACAATCAAAGTATTCCAAATATTTTTTAGAATGTTGAATTTATTTATACTTCCAAAAACACATTTTAAATGGTAAAAATTCATGATCTTACTAAACTTTTCATTATTAAATTTAAAGAAAAACGTTAAAAACGTATAATAGTTTAATTGCTACTAAGTTGAGAGCCATAACCATAATTACATCTAATTAAAAGATATTGAAACTCAATTACACATAAAAAGTGAAAATGACTAGAAGGAGTTGAGCTAAATTGGTCCAGGTACATAGTGTGTTTATGGCCTTGGTAGTCCCGCAACCTTTGGTTGAAAAAAAAAAAAAGATACTTGATACAAAAAAGTGTAGAAAAATAAAATAAAATAAAAAATAATAATGGAATTAAATTAGTGTTGATTCTCCAAAAAATCATGAAATGTATTAAGAACCTAGAGAAATATGAAGAAAGTGGAAGGAAACTTTTGACTATAGATGAAATAAACATAAATCTTTGAATTTTTTTTATTGGATCCATAGCCTATATTATCTCCCACATATTTTCTTATATTTTTTAATTATATTTTCTTTAATTCCATTCATCCCCACAACCAA
The DNA here is from genome assembly GCA_034641835.2 of Pinus albicaulis. Taxonomy (NCBI): domain Eukaryota; kingdom Viridiplantae; phylum Streptophyta; class Pinopsida; order Pinales; family Pinaceae; genus Pinus; species Pinus albicaulis. The sequence continues at coordinate 1,413,198,907 of CM076572.1, read as the reverse complement.
GAATTTATCTACACTTTCCTTATATCCTTATTGTGATCATTAAATATCACTCTTTATATAGCATTGAATTTTTTTAATTATTAAGCATTTCATTTATACCCCAGAGCATCTCAACGAATCTTTTTTCTCAGAACTTTTTTATTCATACCCACAACCAAGAATTTCTCTACCCCACAACATCTCAATACAATTTTTTTCCCTCATAACTCTTTTATTCATACTCACAACCAGAAATTTCTCACACTTCTAATTACTCAATATCACCTTTATATAATTAAATCTTAATTAGATATAAAAAAAAAAATATTTTCAAATTAAAATTATAAAACAGAAATCTTATCACATTCAATAATTAGAGCACAAAAATCCAACCAAGAAATCCAACCATGCTTTTCAATAATTATTAGATCATACTTTTTCTATTGCTGTAAAAATTTGGAAATTCTGGTAGAGAATACAGATAAAACACTATTTTTTTCTCATTATTTTTTTGATTTATTTCATTTTCTTTTTTCATTATTTTTTAATTTAATTCACTTTCTTCGCATAACTCATTTTCATTTTTATTCAATAATTCTAATTAAGAAAACAAATACTCGTTTCAATCAGAATTTCTTCACACTTCTCCGTATTACTCATTTTCATGTTTCCGTGTAACAGGTTTCAATTTTTTTTATTAGATGTAATTACGACTACAGATCTTAACATAGCAGTATGGGTAATTACAGGGTTTCATATGTGGGAGTAATGGGAGTAAGGAGTGGGGACCTAAGAATTAAATACTTGGTGTTGCAATTTTATGAAATTATGAAATGTATTAATAACGTAGGGGAATGAGAGATGAACAAGTGTGAGAAAGTATTTTGTCCGATTGTGGGAAGAGGTAATCTGTCCGATTGGGGAAAGAGGTAGTGGGGCAGCAAGAATTTAATAATTGATTTTTTTTTCACTGCACTTTCAAAGTTAATAATTGAAATTATGTGGCGTGATTTATATAGCTGGATGGAAAATAAACCTAATATTTCAACGCAGGTGTTATGGTCGATTAATTATAATTAATTGAGAAGCATAGTTGGCTTCATTTAAGTTAGAAAATTATTTTTTATTTTTTATTATAATTTATAATTAAATTTATAATATTTTATATTCAAAATAATCAAGGAAATTTAATTAGAAATAAAAAGTGATAGTGAATTATCATAATGATATATAAAGAAAGTGCAGAGAGATATTATTTGGTTGTGGGTACGAATGGAATAAAGGAGCTATGTGAAAAAATAAGGATATTTAACTATAAATAAAAATAAAAAGTGATAGTGAATTATCACAATGATATATAAAGAAAGTGTAGAGAGATTCTCTTGGTTGTGGGTATGAATGGAATAAAGGGGCTATGTGAAAAAATAAGGAAATTTAATTATAAATAAAAAGTGATAGTGAATTATCATAATGATATATAAAGAAAGTGTAGAGAGATATTCTCGGCTCTCGGTATGAATGGAATAAAGGAGCTACGTGAAAAAAGAAATGTTAACATGTTGTGTGGCATAGATGCGTATCATTCATAGATGTAATCACATGTAATTAAATAAAACTCAATTGTAAATAAAAAATGATATTGAGAAATTTGTGGATATAGGGTAGAATGGAATAAAGGAGTTATGAAAAAACGATATGATGAGATGTGTGGTTCAATGGAATAAAAGGAGATATACGAAAATATGCTAGGGATAATGTAGATATGAATCCAAAATAAAGAGATTTATATATTTATTTTTATTCAATTCAAAATTCACAACTTCTAATTTCTTTCCACTTTTTTCATATATTATAATTTTGATATTTATGGTAACTAAATTGGAAAGTATTAAATTCCTATTTCTCACTTTTTAATGTTATGAACAAAGGATATTTTTATATTTTCTTTTATCTGGTTATAATTTTTATGATTATGGATATAATATATTATAAATGTAATTATGTTTCATTTTATAGTCAGTATGACCTAGATGTGTAAGTATGTTATGTTTTAAAAAAATAATAAAAATAATTTTCGTTAATGTTGGCCAAAACATTATCTTGAATCTTAAATCATATATAACTTATATATAATTTTTTAATCTTATTTATAGGCTAAATTAATTATTAAAATAAAACTATGTATTAGTGCACCACAGGCTCTCTAACCGAATATGGAGGTAAATGTTTAACATTCAACATTTTTAATCTAATATCGTCCTATTTAAAAATAAACCTAATTATTATTATGTATCAACACAATATAAATTTAAAATATAAAGAGGTTTAGGTATGGTAAATAAATAAAAATATAAATAAACTAGAGGTATGGTAAATAAATAAAACCTCTTTTTATATTTACTCCATAAACCTCTTTATATTTACAAAAACTCAAAATAGAGGTTTTATTTAGGTGAAGATTATAGGCCAAATACCATGGGACAAATTATTTTTAATACCATGAGCCAAATACCATATTTATAAAAGAGATATGATAACTAAATAAATATAAACGAGGTATAAAGAGGCATGATAAATATATAAGAATATATCAAATAGAATTAGAAATAAAAATCTAATTATATATCAAGCCTATGGATCAAATGCCATGGTAAATAAAAGAGGTATCCTAAATAAATAAAAACTCTTTTTATATTTACTCCATAAACCTCTTTATATTTATGAACACTCAAAAAAGAGGTTTTACTTAGGTAAAGCCTAAGTGCCAAATGCCATGGGCCAAATCATTACTAATACCATGAAAAAAAACATTATTAACCCTAATATATATTAACTCTCTATATATATGGGAGGGAAGAACAAATACAAACAGGTAGAGAGATACAAGCAGTGACAAGGGAGAGATGGGGATAAAGTGAAGGAGAGGGGAGAGGATTCAGAGAGGTAGGTAAGGGTAAGAGAGGGAGAGGGAGACATAAAGATAGAGGGGGGAGAGAGGAGGAGAGAGGGAGGGAGATAGTGAGAGGGTTGGAGGAGAGAGAGAGATACAAAGAGATAGAGGTAGGAGAGAAAGGGAGAGAGAGAAAGGAAGAGAGAGAGAAGAGGGGAGAGGAAGGGATGAGAGATGGAGTTGGAGGGGGAGCGAGGGAAGAATAAAGACATAAAGAGTGAGAAGTGGAGAGAGAGGGAGGGAGTTACAAGGAAGAGATAGACATAGAGTGTGTATATTTAGGGTGAGATAAAGAGACAAATGATAGATGGAGAGAAGGTGGAAAGAAGGAGATAGAAGGGTAAATGAGGGATATAGTAACATAGTTGGGGGAGATAGTGAGAGAGAGGAGAGAAAGGGAGAGAGAGGGAGGTAGGAGAGAAAGGGAGAGAGAAGAAGGACGAGAGAGAGGACTTGAGAGAGTGGGGGAGAGAGGGAGGGATAAAGATATTGAGTTAGAGGAGGGGAGGGTGAGGGATAAAGAGATTGAGTTAGAGGGGGAGAGAAGGAGGGAAGAAGAAATACATAAAGAGTGAGAAGTGGAGAGAGAGAGGGAGTGACAAGGGATAAATGAAGAGAGAGTGTGTATGTTTGGGGTGAGATAAAGATAAAAAGAAGGAGAGATGGAGGGAAGGGGGGGGCATAGTTGGAGGGTGAAGAGAGAGAGAGAGAGAGAGGGAGGGAAAGAGAGATGGATTTGGAAGGGGGAGAAGGGGAAGAACATTTCCTACACTAGATGCATTGATTTGAGTGTGGATGATGATTTCTAATCCTATTTGATTTATTTCACTATATGCATTGATTTTAGTGTAGATGTTGAGAGAGAGAGAGAGAGAGAGAGAGAGAGAGAGAGAGAGAGAGACAGAGCGATAGGGGAAGATAGAGGGAGGGAGGCGAGAAAGGGAGAGAGAGGACTTGAGAGAGAGGAAGAGAGTGATGGGGGAAGAGAGAAAATTGGACGGAAAAGAGAGATGGGTAAGTAGGAGAGAAAAGGAGAGAGAGGGAGGACGAGAAAGAGGAGGATAAAGGGAGGAAGATAGGAGAGAGGGAGGGATAGAGAGATGGATTTGGAGAGGGGGAGAGGGAGGAAAGAAGAAAGACATAGAGAGTGAGAAGTGGAGAGAGAGAGGGAGTGACAAGGGAGAGACAGAGAGAGAGTGTGTATGTTTTGGGGTGAGATAAAGAGACAAAGAAGGAGAGTGTGGAGAGAACGGAGGACAAAAGAAGAGAAGGAGGGATGTCGTAACATAGTTGGAGAGAGAGAGAGAGAGAGGTGGGAAATGAAGGGAGAGAGAGGAAGGAAGAGAGAGGATGTGAGAGAGTGGATAGAGGGAGGGAAAGAGAGACAGAGTTGGAGGGGGGAGAGAGGGAAGAAGATTTCTTGCACTAGATGCATTGATTTCAGTGTAGAGGGTGATTTCTAATCCTATTTGATTGTTTTCACTAGATGCATTGATTTTAGTGTAGATGTTGTTTTCTAATTATATTTAAATGCTTGCACTAGATGCATTGATTTTAGTGTAAATGTTGTTTTCTAATGATATTTAAATGCTTGCACTAGATGCATTGATTTTAATGTAGGTGATTTATAATTCTATATGATTGCTCGCACTAAATGCATTGATTTCAGTGTAGATGGTGATTTATAATCCTATTTGATTGCTTGCACTAGATGCATTAATTTTAGTGTAAATTTTGATTTCTAATTATATTTGAGTGCTTGCACTAGATGCATTTATTTTAATGTAGATTATTTCTAATCGTATTTGATTGCTTTCACTAAATGCATTGATTTCTGTGTACATGGTGATTTCTAATCCTATTAGATTGCTTGCACTAGATGCATTGATTTCAGTGTAAATGTTGGTTTCTAATATTATTTGCTTACTTTCCCTAGATGCATTGATTTCAGTGTAGATGTTGGTTTCTAATCCTATTTGATTACTTGCATTAGATGCATTGATTTTAGTGTAGGTGTTGTTTTCTAATCTTATTTGATTGCTTGCATTAGATGCATTGATTTCAGTGTAGACTTTGATTTCTAATTTGATGTAATTGGACGTATGATGGTACATTAATTTTAAAGTGATTGGATTAACAATGTGCATTGAGTTCAGTGTAACCACAAAAAAATATTTACAATGTACATTGATTTTTGTGCTATAGTAATTCAACCTATTAATATTGGAGAGAAAGAGAGACTATGTATGATGTTTAGTACAACAACTCGAGCTAAATATTTAAATGGTTTACGATTTCAACTGTCATTTTCATATAATCCATATGAAAATATGATAAAACTAACAAGGGTGACAATAAGAATAGTAGAAGAAAACAATTTGAGATTTATCACAATGAATACACTTTGTAATTGGATGCATTCTTATTATTTACATTTTCAATCATTAAACACTATTACATTGTGACTTTGCATTCAAAATTTTTATTTCATCATTTTTCATCATTAAATTTATTAACAATATTTATCATCTCAACAAACTAAGGTAGCTAAGAAAATTTAAATTTCAAATGACAAGATAAATATCAGACATATTGAGCATATATAAAATGATTATATAAATATTAGATATATTTACGTATTATTGATAAAATTAATTAAAATGACCAGATAAATATCAGACATATTGAGCATATATAAAATGATTATATTAAATATTAGATGTATTTACATATTTTTGATAAAATCAATCATATGTTTGATATATTTTCATTGGACGCACATGAATGAAATCAGCCTAGATCCATCTTAACTCCAGCTCTATCAAGTGACGAGAGGGATCAAATCTCTCTAGGTGTAAACCTTTCCTCAAGTTTTGCACTCAAAAAATAGGTTTGCACCTTGAGATATTTGATCCCTCTTGGTGCTTGATAGATCCAGAGTTAAGATGGATCTAGGCTGGTATATTGTATCTGAGGATGTGTTTGAATATAATGACGTATGAAAACAAATTAAATACTAAGAAATTGAAGAGAATGATGGATCATTTCAAATTTATTATAAAGAAGATTTTATCACAATGAAATCAACTTAATAATTGCAAACATATAATAATATGTTAATCATATTGTGTTTAGGAGAAAATCTCTTACTATTAAAAAAATATTTACTTTGTTAATTCAAATTAATTTCACATTCTTAGTATTTGAAATAAGGAGATGGAAAAACATGAACATAAAAGTACGCCCATGCTTACTTTGTAAACATCAAGAAGATGACCATAAGGTGTAAGTGATGATACATTTCCCTAATAAAAAAGAAAGACATTGTCTCATGAAAATTTGAATAGTTCATAGAGCTTGTCAAGTTTGTTGTAAGTTTCAACCTTACACAAATAATTCATGCAAACAAATTCTTAGTAAAATATAAAAGATACAATGGAGAACACAAATATTTTATCTTAGAAACACAAAATCTGAAAACCATTTTTTTTTCATTATATTTTATGTATTGTATTAAAATCCTTCTTACAGAATATGAACCACCAGTCCAACGAAAACCATTGGAAAAACCACCATGTACCATAAAACCATAGGAAAAACCACCATGTGACACAAAACCCATTTTAGCAAAACTGTGTGCAGAAAACCACAAAAAATGGATGTATAAAGCTACCCAAAAATTCTTTTGGGGCACTTCCTTGAACCTCGTGCGAGAGGGCTCCTACCTCCATGTATACCCTCCAACCAAGGGGGGCTAAACAACTGCCCACTTGTTCGTTCATGGTGCATATAAGTCATGCAAAGAATATAAGACATACCCAACATTTGCTAACACAAAAAATATGTAGTTGTATTAATGATCCGAATTTAAAAAGGAACACAACAGAATACAAATATAACCACAAATTTAGAGATGCAGCATAAATAATGTTTCATTTCATTAATATCAAAGAACTAAAAAATGCGTACAGACAAAATGGAAATAAACTAGCTCAAACAATGGTAGATTATCTCTTAGAAGAGATGTGGCGGCTACATTCCTCTCAACTGTGTTACAATGATGCTCCAAGGCCTATTTATTATTGAGAAACAATGGAAACCCTAAACATCCAAAAACCTAACCCTAGGTGATGAAGTGCCAAAATCTTGTGGGCCCCCTTGGGGTACGTTGGAATGTCAACTTCCTGAGGTCGTAACTTTGGCATACGATCTCCATTTGGCTATCATAATACCTCGTTTTGAAGATCTCAAAGAGACTCGAACAAAAGAGAAGGCAAAAATTAGAAATTAAATTGGTGTGGGACTTTTCTTGATCCGGATTTTATGCAGGAACGCAACAGAATAAACACATAACCATAAATACAGAGATGCAGCGGAAATAACACTTCATTTCATTAATATCAAATAACAGAAAGATGCTTACAGACATAATGGAAATAAAATAGCTGGGGTGCTGGTAGCGAATCTCTGAGAAGAGATGTGGTGGCTACAGACCTCTGAACTGTGTTACAATGAGGCTCGAGGGCCTATTTATTGTTGAGAAACAATGTAGAATTTGAAACGTCCAAAAACCTAACCGTACGAGATGAGGCGCCAAAACTGTGGGCGCCCGTTTGGGTAAATTGGTGGTTCAACTTCCCGGGGGCATAACTTTGGCACCCGATCTCCATTTGACGCGTTCAATAGCTCGTTAGAAAGATCTATCCGAGGACTACAGCTGTCGGGACGAATTTTATCAGAAAATTCGTTGGCGCTTTCATACCCAAAAAACGTCGCTTAGGGCCTCAAAACGGCTCCGGAAGTTCAGGACCCGAAAAACTGCTAAAAATAGTAAGTTATGCCGAAACTGAAAAACTGAAAGAGACAGTGGTGGGGGCCTAAGTGGAATAGGTGGGTGGCCACCAATATCCACCTAGATCATTAAGCCCCCAAAACGGCTCCGAGAGTGGAGGACCCGAAAACCTGCTAAAAATAGTAAGTTGTGCTGAATGTGAAAATCTGCAAGAATTGATGGTGCTGGTCCAAATGGAATAGGTGGGTGGCCACCGATATCCACCTGGATCATTTCTAGTTTCTCATTTTTCCCTAAAAACATCTTTTAGCCTCTCAAAATGGCTCCATAAGTTTAGGACCTGAAGAACTGCCAAAAATAGTAAGTTGTGCTACAATTAAGGAAACTGAAAAAATTAAAGAAACAATGGCGGGGGTCCATGGAATAGGTGGGTGGCCACCAATATCCACATGGATTAGTCATGCCCCCTTAGGAAGCAATGGTCCCCATTACATTGAGTGCCTTCATGAGATGGGGAAACTTTTGCTCAACTTGGTCCCTGGTGAGCCACTTGCCTTGGTGCAATTAGTTGGCCATATTTGACAACCCGATACAATTGGATATTTTGCTGGAAAGTTCTTTTAAGTTGTGTGTCCATGATTTGATCAGTTGCATCCTATTCCATGTAGTCTGGATTTAACTTTGCTGGTGTGAGTTGTACTGCAATGTCATATGTGTCGAGTAATGGTAGAAAGTATGGTTGAAGGAGATCAATGTTGAACACTGGGTTTGGGCCAAGGAATGGGGGAATGTTGAGCTCAAAAGCATTTTTTCCCACAAACTTGGTGATGGTTTGAGGCCCATATCAGAGTGGTCTGAGTGGTTCTTTCTGCAAATGCAGCCAAACTTTGTCACCCACTTGAAAGTTGTGTGGTACCTGATGTTGATCATGTCACTGCTTGTTCTTGGAATTGGACTTCTCCAAGGTGTTTTGAACTTGCTAGCAAGCTTGCTAGATGCGTTCATTAAATATGGTGGCTTTATCAGTCTCAGACAATACATGTTTGGATTATGTCTATGTAGTCGCATGTGGTATTGAAACATTAATCAGACACAATGGGTGAAATCTTAGACCACTTGAAAGAGACTGTGACTAGTTGAGCTATGGAGAGCTTTGTTATAAATGTGTTGCACATAGGGGAGGTTCTCATCCCAAGTTCGTGGATGCTTGGAGTTGTACATTTGGAGTGTGTGCACTATCATCTTATTGACAACCTTTGTTTAGCCATCAGTTTGGGGATGGAATGCAGTTGACTTGGTGAGCTTGTTGTCCATTAGTGTCCAGAGGCTTGACCATAATGTGCTTAGGAACCTGCTATCCTGATATGATATAATGGTCTGCAGGATCCCAAAATGTATCCAAACTTGTTCAAAGAAGAGTTTGGCAGTGTCCTATGTTGTGATACTCTTCTTGCAGGCCGCCAATATAGCCATGTTAGAAAATTTTTCCACGACCATAAATACACAGTCAATACCATGCTTGGTAGAAGGGAAGCCAAACATATAGTCCATGGAGATGGAATCCCAAGGTTGGATGGGAGTCGTTAGAGGAGTGTACATGCATTGCTTCTTGATGGTTGGCTTGGAGATGGTGTAGTCAGTGTAGGATTAGATATATTTCCCAACATCTTGACTAAGTTTTGGCCAATAGAAGTAATTTTGTAGTACAAAAACAATTTTCTCCAAACCAAAGCATCCTGTGACCCGACTGTAATGTGTCTCCAAAATTAGATTGGCATGCTCACTTGAAGGAACAAAAAATTGGCACAAGTAGCATAATAATACGTCCTGGAGGTGGAAATCAAGAACTTGCTTTCCATCTACTAGCATATGATATGTGGCAGCGAAATCTGGATCATCTCTGTATAGTTGTGGTCATCGAGAGGTATCGTCGCCACAAGAGTTGAGAGCAATAGTCAGTGCTTCAACTGGTGTTCAGCTGAGGCAGTCTGCAACATGATTGGTGTTGCCTTTTTTATATGTAATTTTCAAGAGGAATTGTTGCAGATATGTAGAACACTTCTGATGGTAGTTGTTCAAAAAATTCCCTTTTGTTTATATAAACTGAATAGGTCAGTGATCAGTGTGGATGAGCGTCTCCTTCCAAAAAATGTAATTCTTCCATTTCTAGCAAGCCTGCATGATGAAATACACCTTTTTATCATATGTGGGGTACTTCCTAATTGTATAAGAAAGTTTCTCACTATGATAGGCTACTAGATGCCCGTGTTGGGTGAGTACTACACCAATAGCATAACTAGAGGCGTTTGTGTCAATTTCAAATGGTTGTTGCAAGTCTGGCAATGTGAGTACAAATGCAGAGTAGAGGCAATGCTTCAACCCAATGAATGCCTTATGTTGGGAGTTAGACCAAGAAAAATTTTCTTTCGCTCTGCCTTTGGTAATCTGACTCAAAGGCCAAGTGATATGGGATAATCCCAACATGAACCTCTAATAAAAATTTGCAAGGTCTAAGAAGTTGTGAAGCTCTGTTAGAGTGATCGGGGCTGGCCAATCCTGAATGACTTGGATATTAGTCGGATCCACTTGCATGCCTCACTCATCTATGATATAACCTAGGTATTGGACTTGGCTCATGCCAAAGGTGCATTTCTCCAAGTTGGCACACAAATTTTTTTGCCGGAGGGTTTGAAGGAAATGTTGGATGTGTTGCAAGTTTTCCTCCCAACTCTTGTTGAAGACGAGGATGTCATCCAAATAAACAACAACAAAGGAGTTGGAGAAGGGCTGCAATATGTCATCCATTAGCCTCATAAAAGTAGTAGGGGAATTTGTCAACCCAAAGTGAATGATCAACCATTCAAAAAGGCCTTCCTTGGATTTGAAGGCAGTCTTCCATACATCTGTGGGATCTATTGGAACCTAGTGATAGCCAGAATTAAAATCGATATTGTTGAAATATTTGGCCCCCTTGAGTTGGTCCAGAAGGTCATCAATCCATGGGATTGGATACCTATTCCTAACAGTGATTTTGTTTAGTTCCCGATAATCAATATAGAGCCTCCAAGTCACATCCTTCTTCTATAAAAGTACGATCGAGCTCCCAAAAGTTGAGGAACTTCGTCAGATGTTCCCTTTTTGAAGAAACTCTTGGATTTTCTACTTGATCTCTTCATTTTCTAGAATGGATCAATGATATATTGGCTTGTTGGTTAGAGGTTCTCTAAGATTCAGATGGATTGAATGCTTGACCTGACAGTGCAAGGGTACCCCTGTGGATGAGGAGAAGATGTCGCTATATTATTCCATGACCTCATCCACCTGCTTCCACTATGTGGAGGAACTTTTCTTGGGGGCCATGGATGTGGCCACAATCTTCCCCTTACTTTGAGAGCGAATAAAAAAGAAAACAAATTTCCTGGTCTGGGAGATGATCTTACTACATTGATTAACAGAGGTCAAAGAGATGGCAATAGGTGGGGCTACCTCTGGTATCATGTATAACTTATTATCCAAATAAATAATAATAGTGTGAGGCCTAGACTCATACACAACATGATTCTTCCACAAGTATGGTTGGCTTAATAATACATCAGAAACTTCAAGAGGAGCTACATCACACAATACCTCATCTGTAAAGGGCTTGATGCTATAGGGAAGGTGGAACTGCTGGGTGACGTGGAGATCCCATCCTTGGTGAAGCTATCCGATGGTGTATGGATGCGGGTGTGGTGTGGTCGGTAGGTCCAACTACTTCAAGACCTCTACTGAAATGAGGTTCTTTTGGCTCCCTCTATCGACAATGAATTACAACGACGAGCCCTTCACCCACTTCTTTGAGTGGAAGAGGCACTCCCCCTCCTCTAGATCTTCGGGTTATGCCTTTTGGAGCTTAGTGGTGGCTACTTCCATAGAGGGTTCTATGTTAATGATCTGCTTACCTTTTTCGGTTCCCTTGTCAGGTTCCAAATCAGAATTAGAACATGCACCATCTCTGAGTCTCTCACCTCAGTCACTAGTGCTTGTTGGTGAGCTCCATCATTAGACATATTTGGAGGGATTAATAGTCACCTTTTTGCCTTCTTAGATCTCTTTTTCTTGCATTTATTATTATTATTTGGTTTTATGATGCTAGTATAGGTGGTGATTAAGGCTAACATACTCTGAGTGCCTAATATAAGATTGAGTGCAAAAAATCATGAATTATTAATCATTTTTATAAGGATTTTATCATAAAGACTTGGAGGAGACAAAAAAGAGGAATTATAGGAGGATTTTCCACCCTCAAAGGCAGTCGAAGGATCCCAAAGATGCTCTCTAGCAATTCAAATTCCAAAAGCAGCCAAAGGATCCCCAAGGATTCTCTCCAGCAATTCGAATTCCAGAGGCAACCAAGCAACTCAAAGAGGAGTGCACCCAATCCTTGTTCACTGGGAGTCAAGTGGACTTAATCACCATTTTGTAGGGAGCTATTGGTAGCTTCCCTGTAGAATAAATAGAATAGAGCTAGAGCTAGGAAGGGTTAGTCTATTCTAGTCAGTGAGACAATTCCATTCAGAACTATTGTTGTGAGCTATTGAGTTTTTTTTTTATTCAGGGATCAAACTTTCAGAGACATATGAAATTATATTTTTATGAAATGAGAAGACTGATTTCATTCGACTGATTTAAGTTTCAGAGGGATAGGCTCATGGGTTAGGACCCAATCCACATGCCTCAGCTTCTTTGATGTTGCTATCTTTTCTTTCTGTCATTTAGCTAGTTTTTCTTCTGCCATTTAAGCTATATCTACATCTGATAGTTTCATTGTTGTTTAGTTTTTGTGCTATTGTAGTTTTTTAAATTTCTTATGCATAGTAAAATAGAGGAAAAACTCCAAAAACTATGGTCAAGCCTCCCCCTCTCATCTCTGTCAGTAGAGTTTGAGCAAAGTAGACCTTCCCACATGCCAAAATTGCTTTCTGTTTGAGTTTCGAGAAGAAATTGCATTACCAAGTTCGAGTCACTCTTTCCCTGTTGTATCAAGAATTTTTGTCTGTTTCTCATGCATGAATCTGTAGGTGTGTTTCACTTCTGAGCACTACTCTTACGTCTCCATTCCCCTCCTCTCCTTCTACCCTTAACACTGTACTTACCCTTTTTCCTAACGCACTTAAGCCCTTCAAGCCTTATTCCTTTTCTTTTCTCCGTTCACGGTTGCCTTATCCTTTTTATGTAAAACACATGAAAAACCATTCAAAACCATCGAAAACCCGACCTCCTCCTTTGCTCCTTAATTCTCTCACCACCGTACATAGCACTTTCCAAATCACAACTTTGAGCTTTTACCTTTAATCACTTACCGCTTGTTCTTTCGATTGCAATATTGCGAAATCGCGCCCCGCCATCGGTCCCACCGCCACATCGCCCATCGCAAATCACACTTCGCACATTTTAGATTTTACCTTTAAACACTTAACACTTTTTCTTGCAATTGCGATATTGCAAAATCACAAATCGAAAATCGCACCGTTTACATTTTCGCATAACACTTACCGCTTATTCCACCGATGCGATAACTCTGCCACGTCACACATCGCACTTCGCACTTCTCTGAACTTACCACATCACAGATCATAGGCTGCAACTTTTACCGTGTCACAAATCACATTTTGCATCATTTAGCTTTTCACATAACACTTACCGCTATTATTCCAATGCAATAACTCATCCACGTCACCCGTCACACTTCGCACTTCACTAAACTTAGGACATCATATATCACAACCCGCAACTTTTACCGCATCACAAATCACACTTTTCACATTTTAGTTCATTCTTGTAAATGCTTACCACTATCCCTTTAAACTTACGATATTGCAATTGCAACATCGCATATTGCAACTTTTGTCCTCCATCGCACTCCGCCACGTCACGTGTCCCAAATCACACTTCGCACATTTTAGTTCATTCCGTTAACCTTTATCGCTATCCCTTTAAACTTGCGATATTGCAATTGTGACATCACACATCGAAACTTTGACCTCCATCAAATTCTGCAATCACACTTTTGAATTCTTTCCACTCCAAAGCCATTTCTCGTGCTATAATAAGGTTTCATAAGGGTTTAACCCCCTCTTTCCGCTTCCAAACCTCGTTTCATGTGTTAAACTCCCCATTAGCCTCTTTTAGCCCTTTTCTTCCCTCCAAGCTGAAAATTAACTCTTTTTAATTAGAATTAAGTCATGGATAGCTTAGTTGCATGGATAGAAGCATGGTAGATAGATCATAGGTTAAGTAGATTGCATTGTCGTTTTTCCAAGTTAAGTGTGGTTTAGAATTAGTTTTCTTTGTGTTATTTTTTTTCTGTGAATTAAATTAGCTTCATTCTTGTCATTTCTTTTCAGCAATTTAGTTTAGTTTCCTTTTTGTCATTTCCTTCAAGCAATTTACTTTCCAGTTGTTCTCATAGTTTAAGAAATATCACCCTTTTGTAAAGCAGAAGAGGATGGCATGAATAGAATGCATCTGCTATTTATATAACATTGTCACCTCAAAGTTTGTATGAACCCCGCATTGATAAAGTAAAGTAGGGCAGCCCTTGGGAGTTGCAACACTCTTGGTGCAATACCAGAGCTCACCACCTGCTTTGCGCGACATTCATTCGTGTTGTGAGTGGGGCTTTTATGGAAATATCACCACTTGTTAGTGTCCTTCTTTGCATTCCTGTTACCCTTGGCTTGTGGCTTCAAGGAGTTGCCCTGAGGATCCCAGACGGGTTCTATCCTTTGCTCTGTGGCTTTAGGGTGCCTTTTTTCTGCTTTAGGTTTGCAGATCCAAAGTCTCGCTTCTTCTTCTTGAATTTCTGCTCTGTTTTGGTAGCATATTGGCTTGTTGTATGAAACAAGGATATGTCCATGAACTCCATCTCCTCTTGAATGTATTTGTGAAAACACCTGTGATACTTGAGCACTAGATGTTTCTTAGAATATTTGATACCCAGCTTTTTGCGTAGGGTATGGAAATTTTTTGTCATCTCATACACATCTTGATCCCTCTACTGCCACAACGTAGTCTATTGTATGTACTTGTCCTCATAGCTCCTAAAAGGGTTATATTGTTTCTTGATAGCGTCTCTGAAATAATTCCATGTGGGTGCAACCAAGAACAGTGAGGATCCCCCCTCATCCTTCTGCTCACAATATGTTTCCCACCAGTCCTTGACGTGGGGGGTACCTTTCAAGGGTGAAAAAGTAAATTTTCCCCTATTGGAAAAATCACGAACAAAAAATATCCTTCCAAAAAATTTAACCATTTATCTACAGAATCTGCATCTAGCTGGCTTTCAAACGTGGGAATGTCAAATTTTACTTGTACCTTGAAGGGAGTGGTGCCCCCAAAGTGATTGTCAAATGAAGATGTGTTGTTTGTGGGTATTCGCCGAAGGATCTAGGAAAAATTATCCATAATTGCATTCCTCTGTCACTCGAGGGCTTCTTTGAGAAATATTTTGATATGACCTCCTATTCCCTCATATTTCTTTTCTTCCACCATGGGATGCCATCGGGGTTTGTGAGGCTGGTCTTGCAAAGGTTCAACTGGTTCAAGCCCTAACTCCTTATACCCTGACTGCGTTGGGGACATGCAAAGAAAAACATAGAAAGCACATACCACTCTGATACCACTGATTCGAATTTAAAAAGGAACGTAACAAAATAAAAATATAACTAGAAATTCATCAATGCAACAGAAATAATACTTCATTTCACTAATATCAAAGAACTGAAAAATGCTTACAGACAAAATGGAAATAAACTAGCTCAGGTGATGGTAGATTATCTCTGAGAAGAGATGTGGCATCTAAATGCCTTTTAACTGTGTTACAATGATGCTCCAAGGCCAATTTATTATTGAGAAACAATGGAAACCCTAAATGTCCAAAAACCTAACACTAGGAGATGAAGTGCCAAAATTTTGTGGGCCCCGTTGGGGTAAGTTGGAACGTCAACTTCCAGGGATCATAACTTTGGCATATGATATTTTTTTGGCTATCATAATAACTCATTTCGAAGAACTCAAAGAGAAGGCCGATGAAAAAAAATTGAATTGGTTTGAGACTTTTCCAATCTCTCTGTTTTCTCTTAAAACGTCTTTTAGTCCCTCAAAATGACTCTGAAAGTTTAGGACCCAAAAAACTACCAAAAATGGTAAGTTGTGCTACAATTAAGGAATTTGAAAAACTGAAAGAGAACCATCTTTCAAATTCATCTTTCTTGGGTTGCTTAAGGTCTCCTCCCCTGGTCTTCCACTCAAAGATGACGAAGAATCAATGATGATATAGGGGAGGGATAAACAAGACAAGGAAAATAGGGTTTCATGAGGTGAAATGTTTCAAAGCACGCAAGGAGACTCGATTGGATCATGGGATATTTTCTAGAGCTATGCTACTTATGAAAATAAATGGTTTTTTCATAGCCATGGCATCATTTTATACCACCAAATATTGGTTTCGGTGGTTAAGGTACAAACTAAAACATGTGGATTTTATTATAACCCATTAATCCCACCTTACTTTATGAGAAAATGTGTACATTTAATCATTTTTTATCCATATTAGATCGTTATATTTTTTCATCCACCTTAATACTTTTAGAGTGGAAAAAGTGAAGGAAACAACTCACATTACCAATTTTTCTAGTGGGACCTAGTTTGGAAAATTGGGTTTTGAAACCTTTTGGGAGTAGGTTGAGGTGTCAAAAGACATTTTTTGGGGGTAAAAATTTGTCGCTTAAGAGCCAAACCATTTTGAGTTATTTTACACATAGGGACCTTTCCAATGATGCAAGTATCACCTCAATTAAATTATGTATGCACAATTTATGCCACTGAGAAGTTGACCTTTCGATTTTAATCACCATAATTCAAGAGGATGACATGTCAACCCATAATATCCATGGAAAATAAGCTAGCCACATGATCATGATGAATATGACTCTATAACAGTCAATATTGTAACTCTAGTTAAATTTTGAAGTGATCTAGGTGGATATCGGTGGCCACCCATCTATTCCACTAGTTTAAATGATTCAGGTACATCAGCTACCAGAATTATCCATTATAGTTTAATTCAGTGATGTTAATAAAATTTAATTTAAAAGAGCATAAAGAACCACATGTGCATGCTTAAAAAAGAGGAAACATAATTCCAATCAGCAAATCAAGAACATGACACATTTGATAATAGAATTCACCTAACATGGCATACGTCTCTGGGCCCAGTGTCGAGTGGAGGCTGCTTCATATAATTGCTGCAAATGGCGATGATGTACGTGGAATATAATTTTTCATAACAAGGAAAAATAGTCTCAACAAGAGTGGCATGTCTCTCCACGAGACATTCTCCATACAGGAACTCTCACTCAACTAGGTTTTCCTTCTGCATGAAAAACTAAAAAAATCTCACATAATGTGGCGAAAAGTATCCCTCAACATAGTGTTACAAAGGGATTTCAACAAAAATACATAGCATTAAAATCTAATGACGTCTCACATAATGCGGCAAAAATTATCCCTCAACATAGTGTTACACATCGATCTCAACAACAATACATATAATGACAAGCTAATGACGTCTCACATAATATGGCAACAATTATCCCTCGACATAGTGTTACACAGGGATCTCAAAAATAATACATCATCTCAGCAATAGCAAAAGGAAACACAACATAATTTCATCATATACCTCCACTTTTGAAGATGGCTGGAAAATGTGAAGCTCAACTGCTGAAACTGACTTCACCACTGAATTTTTGGTGACGAGTAGTGTAAAATCGATTGTCAACTCGTCCAATTATGACACCATAAAAATATGGGCCTTTAGGAATCTTTTAGATTCCCCATTATTTCAAAAATATTCTTCATTATGGGGCTCCTACAATTCTATTGCTTAGATGGTGAATCTGACCTCACTATCGCGCTCCCTACAAATTTCCGTGAAAAATGACTATAAACTTGATAGAATTCTGGAAATGTGAAATTTTACCTCCCAAGGAATATTTTAGGCATCTGCGTCAGGGTTCCACACCCTCTCCTGGGAAAGGTGCTGCTAGGCAAGGTTCTGCCTCGGCCACTATGCATGGTTCTGCCGTGCTCTAATTCTACTGTCTTCATGTTTTGCTCCACTACCTTTTTTTCCCCCATTGAATGAATGGAAAAGGTTCTTAAATAAAATGTGTGGGTGAAGATAACAAGAAAGTCGTTTGGCTTGTTGGTGTGAGCTTCGATTTGGACCGAATAGGTCAGGGGTTCCAACCCCACCGGCTGCCCATACATAGTGCGTTTGGGCAGTAAAATTGTAAACTTCAGCATTTAATATATTTTTTTTTCGGTTTTTTTGGTTTGAAACGACATAACATAGATAGTCACATAATCGTTTGGTGCTATATTTGAATGTGGTTAGCTAATACAATGGGACCGTCGTGTTGGGCATGGTCAGTGGACCTACCGACTGTGGGTTCAACTCCCACTGGTTCCATATCATTTTTTGTTATGTGTTATATAAAACACGATACCACTGGTTTGTTCGGTAGTCAAGCCATGTGGTGGCGGGGTTTGAGCACCTACCACCATATTATATGTTGTGTTGAATGCCAGGGGTGGCAGAGTTTGGCCACCTACCACCCCATTTCACTATTTAATATTGATTCGATCATTCCGGTGGTGCAGTGGGGTGGCGGAGGTGGTGGCCCGCCACCTCTTTAATATATATATATATTTTTTGGTTAAAACAACTTATACATTTTTAAATTTTCCAAATTTAAGGGTCATTGGGAAAATTAAGTAGGCACCAATTTCGTATGTTTTTGGGAGCCATATTCAATACCTTGAAGGCGGTCAATTTTTAGGACCATAAATCCTAGCCCACATGCCCACTTTGACCAAAAAAATTTCCAGCCATATATTCTTCACACGATCTTGGATTGGAGTGTCATTCACACCGTTGGAATCAGGGCAATGAGTAGTTCGATCTAGACCTGGTTTAGGAGAAATATAAACACTTTGAATTTTGAATTATTTGTAAGCTCTCTTTGACCTCTGAGTGTCTAGAACCACCTGGATCATTCCTTCCCACTGAGGATATTTTCATCCTCCAAAATCATGAACATAATCTGCAATTGTCGTGTACATTGTCTGCACCACAAGTGTCCTAATAGGCCACCCTTCTTTCTCCTTCACTTTTTTCCTTTGGAGCCATAAGCGATGAGCTGACACCTGCATCCTCTACAAAGCTGTAGTATAATATTTTACAAATTACATTATCAATTATATGACAAACTATGACCCAAGCATCCCATACTTGCCACGAGTTTATAACACATACTCTGTGGTCAAGTTTACATCAAAATGGAAACAAAATCCCGTCTATCAATACAAGGCCAAAACATCATCGTTTCTTAACAAGAGATGGAAAACACATCATCAATTTTACAATTATGTTGCAACGCATGGTTTAAAAAATATGGCCATGACACACTACCACACCTAGAAAAATCATCTCTCGCTTATCAAATTGAATGGGTCATCTCCTTGTGGTGTATTTTCTTACCGAACAACTATTTCATCTGGTTCATGCATGGGCACTTTGTCCTTGAGATTATTCTCTGGATGGAGCCTCCAACACGTGGCCCTTTGATGACCACATATGTTGCAATGACTACAATAATTCTTCTTCCTCGAGACCTGCTTAACCTTCTTATTTCCCTGCCGTGGAGAAGGCATTTCACGTCTCATTCTCTTTCATGTTGCCATTCTCTTCCAACACTCAACAAACACATGGTTATGTAAACCACAAAAACTACATAGTTTTCGATGCCATGATTTATGTTCATCATTAAAAATATGTTTGTCATCATAATGAACACTAAACTAATGAGACTTTTTATACCTTTCTTGGTCGTCTTGAGTGAAATTATGGTGATGAGAGCTTGTCTTAACTCTTCCTTTGTAATATGCACTGCCAAGGGATGATGGTGAAGTGTTTCCATCATTCTCTTTCCTCAACACTTTCAACCATATATGGTTGTCTCTGGTGCAATTTTGGTGATGAGATCTTGCCTCAACTCTTCCTATGCAATGTGCACTACCATGGGATGATGGTGATGTGTTCCCATCATTCTCTTTCCTCGATGATTTCAACCATGTATTGGAAGCTTCTGACACCTTTGAGCATTCTCCTTCAGTGTATCCAAAACCCATGAATCGAGGTCTTTGCACGACCTCTTATGACTAAGTCATGCCTTGGCCATTAACACCAATTCCTCCTCCTTTTTACCCCATCTTGGTAAGGAGTATCATGCCACTTCTTGTAATGGGTACCTCCACATTTCCAAAAGAAATAACATCATGTGAAGATGAAACGAAAGAATGATAAACATTGTTTACATCAACTGTCGATTGTGAAACAGGTGATGAGGGATTCTCTAAGACTTCGTTGCACTTCAACTCCTCCAAGTCCTCTTTCGTGGCTCGTAGCTGAAGCTATAGTCTATGCTTCTCCTCTTTCTCTTCTTGTAGAAGCCTCCTTAATTCAACATCCTCTGCTTGAAGGCTCTGGTCGTTGCACTTCAATTATTCCAAGGCCTCTTCTACGGCTCAAAATTGGAGCTGCAATCTCTGGTTTTCTGCTTTCTCTTCTCATAGAAGCCTCTTCAACTAAGCATTCTCTTCTTTAAGGCTCTAGTTGGTCTCCTCATTCGAATGATGAGAAGACGATGGAGGCAATGAATTTTCACTGGAAGATATGGATGGAGCATTTTTTTTGTTCTTTCCTTCTCTCGTTCCTCTCTTGCCATCTTCTCCTCATAATCGGTATACATTATGTCCTCCTTGAGTGCCATCTTGAGGAGGTTCTCGTAGATCTCTTTTTCAGCCTCCATTGTTTCACTTTCAGTTGCTCACAGTCACAATTCACATCAACAAGAAGACAACTCTGATACCAAAATTGATTCGGGGTCGTTAGCTACCAAAATTATCCAATATATTTTACTTTTGTGATGTTAATAGAATTTCATTTAAAAGAGAATAAATAACCACATGTGCATGCTTAAATAAGAGGAAACATAATGGTGATCAACAAATAAAGAACATGACACATTTTATTATTGAGTTCACCCAGTGTGGGATATGTCTCTGGGCCTGGTGTCAAGAGAGTGGAGGCCGCTTCATATAAAATCTACAAATGGTGATGATGTACATAGCATATCATTTTTCAAAACAAGGAAAAATACCCTCAACAAGAGTGGCTTGTCTCTCCAGGAGATGTTCTCCCTATAGGAACTCTCACTCAACTGGGTTTTCCTTCAACATGAAAAAATAACAAGATCTCACATAATGTGGTGACAAGTATCCCTCAACATAGTGTTACACAGGGATCTCAACAACAATATATCGCATGACAAGCTAATGACGTCTCACATAATGTGGAAACAATTATCCCTCAACATAGTGTTACACAAGGATATCAACAATAATAAATAATCTTAGCAATAACAAAATGAAGTACAACATAATCACATCATATACCTCCACTTATGAAGATGGCTGAAAAATGTGAAGCTCATCTGTTGAAACTGACTGCAACACTGAATTTTTCGCGATGATTAGTGTAAAATCGACTATCAACTCTTGCAATTTTGACACTGTCAAAATATGGGCCTTTAGGAATATTTTTTATTCCACATGATTCCACAAATATTTTTCTCTACGGGGCTCCTACAATTCTTTTCCTCAGATGGCGAATCTAACCTCACCATCGCGATCCCTACAAAATTCTGTGAAAAATGAATATAAACTTGATAACATTTTGACAATGTGAAATTTTACCTCCCCAGGAATCTTTCAAGAATTTGAGTCAAGGTTCCACACCCTCTCTTAGGAAAGGTTCCTTCGGGCAAGGTTCTGCATCAACCATTGTGCATGGGTCTGCTGTTGTTGGCTTGAGGGGTCCTGACCTAGGTTCGGAGGTTAAGTTTTGCAAAAAAATCCCTATACTATTGGCCCTACGGCAATGACCTAATTTCGTAGGCCAAGGTCTCACCCGAAGTAGTATGGGAGGCTGCTGGAACCAGGTTTCCGCACCTTGGGAGAGAGTAGGTAATTAACACAGATTGGTGTTGCAACTAACAGGTTCGCACAAATCGCGTCTATTCGCAGGATTCTAACAATACAATCAGTAAGTAATCATAATAGAGCTACTAGCATTAACATGTATGATCAACACATTTGCATCCATGTGCGCATTAGCAAATACCATTACAAAACATCATAATCACAGCTAATTCCAGATTACAGATACATTCACATTTAAATAAATAACGCAGATGCACTTCGGTAATGAACACGATTAGTCCAGATACCATAAATATACTTCACATATATTCCACTTTCATTAGTATACAAAAAACCCAATTACAACCCAAAACACAGCCCAGGCACACAACCTAGAGGGGTTTGCACATAGCAGGACTGAGGTTCTCTGCGCACACAGCCATCAGGAGTCCTTACCCAAAACAACCCTAACAGATCTTAACAATTCACACGTAGCATCAATCTTATCTCTTACTTGTTCCTTTAGACTCAAACTATCCATCTATTTATATCATCATAGCCTTTGCTATCCTATGGTCTGCGAACCGTGGTTTGTGGACTCTAGGTCTACCCTTTGACCCATTTTACAAAACATTGGGGCTTTGACCCGCCCCAAAGCCCCGTTGATAGGATAATTGGTACAAAAATATATAAAAAATGAAGCTTAAAATATATATCAAAACGCAGCTAGGGGACCTCGTTCCAACAGGCCCCCAACACAATCTTGTGAATCATACCGAGTCACAGCTTGGGTGAGATCTTCATCCTTTCTTTGAGTTGTTCCATGGTGGTAGGAAGCGGAGGCAATGCTTGAAGGCTCTGCGCGGTGGTTGCTTGTGCGACCTCCACTAGTTTCTGAGATGGTGGTCCTTCCGAGGCAGCAGTGACACTGTCAAGAGCCTAGTTCAACTGACGAACCACCCCATCTATGTCCTGTGAGAGCTTGAGGGCGTCCTCCGACCAGGGTGTCAAATGGTTGCTGAGGATTTGATTTTTTCATTGGAGTGCAACAATGTTACTATGAAGTGCATGGCTTCTCTAAAGTCATGCAAAGCACTGAGCTGGAACAAGGGTGGACATCGTAGCTTCCAGTTGCTCAAAGTCCTGCTCCTTCTGGGTCAATATCTCATGGAGGAGAGGATCGTGCTACACCTAGGACCAAATTTCCATATCAATTTCAAGCAGAACAAAAACCTGACTGATTTTTGTAGTGATAGTAGTAGTGGCTTCGGTAACTAGTGCAGTTCAATGGGCACATTCCTCCGGGGGGGTTCCATGTTGGAGCTTGGCCTGCAATGGCGCAATTTGAAGTTTGAATTCGGTCCTGACAGTTTATACCTTAGCCTAGGATGGCTTCAAAGTAGCTATCAGACCTTCAATCTTGGCCTGGGGCCCAGCAGAAGCAGGAATCACCCAAGGCATATCTTCGCATAGTCGATCGATCAGCCGTTCCAAGGTAGCTTGTTGTGCGATAATGGCGACATGCGCGACCTGGATTTGGGCGGCTTCAACAACGTGGGTCGCAATAGTCTGTTAGGCCTCACTGAGGTGTTGTTGTGAACGGAGTTCCTGGTGCCGCAATTAACTGGTGATGGCAGTAAATATCTCACGTAGCTGCTCATTGGCCAGTCGACTGATATCAAGGTTAACCGGGCATTGCTGGATTTGGAGGCACTGGTCAGTAGGTTCCAATGTAAAGGCAACACCTAGAAGCTAGCAGGGTCGGCTGTCCACAGTGGTTGGGAGGGATGTAACAGGGCCCTGCTGGCCTAGATGCCCTGCTTGTTCCTTGCTCGCTTTATTCTACCTCACCTTTCCTATGCTCGCTTGATTCTACCTTGCCTGATCAACACTCGCTTGAAGGGTGTCTGCTTTGAGCCGAAGGGCCTGTAGTTCCATCTGCAATACTTCCATCACATCCTTGTTCTTATCTTTCTAGGTAGTCCATTGCTCAGCAGCCGCGGTAGTGACCACATCAGCAATTTTGTCTAGATCATCCTCTGTTAGGGTAACCTCCATGTTGGGGCTGGTTTAGTGGCTTTACGCTTCTTGTGAGGCCCATGGGATGATTCCCAAGGTCGTTTGAGACTATGTAGGACCGGTGTACCTGCGGTTGATTCATTGTCGATGTTCTGGTCAGGCGGGGAGTCTAGTTTAGGCGACATGGTAGGACTGCTGGGAGTCACCTGTGGTGTGATGGGAGGAATCTCTGGCGTCATTGCTGAGCTGAGTGGGGTGGTGGGATGGGTGGAGACCCTCCATTCTGCAGGTCAAGCATCTATGACCCACTCAATTTCATCCTCGGTAGTCATGTATGACAAATTATGCCAAGTGCGTTCCTTATAAGCCCGAATTTGCACATTGTGCATTGTGACCTGAAAGGCAGCAATGTGCTTGTACTTGTCATAGACCATTGGGGATAGGGGCAGTTGGGAATCAATGGTTGCCGAGATACTGCCCTCGTTGAGTAGCCAGAAGGTCTTATTTTCCTCAATATGTTGGGGGTCCTTGGAGTCCCAGAGGTTGGAAAACCACTCCCCTTCACACATCCCATGCTCCAAGTAATATTCCCATTTAGCCCAAGCTAATGGGAGTATCCTATTTTGCTTTGTTTTATTTTGCATTTCATATTAATGAATAAAATGTGAAGGATGAAATTTAAAACTCCAGAAAACCATGAATAAATCAATGCCTATGTAGATAGAGACATATCTAGGCCATGTAAATAAAATCTTGTAGGTGTGTTTGGGTTTAAATCACAAGATTGGGTCGACCTTGACCAAATCAACAACACAGTCTATGTGCAATGAACCTCATGGATACACAGCGCAGTTCTAGATGGAGGCTCCACATGTGAAAGGGGCTAACTCATTGGGGTGGTTTAGGGTTTGACAAGGCTTTTACCCTATAAAAGGAGGAGGAATACAACAGGAAAAGGTTGTTGAGGATATTATTTTCTGAAGGTATTATCCATTTAGACACTCCTCTTTGGGTTTTCCTGTTTAGGATTCCCACCTCCTTCCTTGAGCAACTCTTGGAGGAGTCTTGATTGTCTAGTCCACTATTCGGCATTTGGCCAAGCCACATATTGCATCTACAGTGTATTCTTGCTCAGGATTGGGTTGTCCATTTGAGTTGCAGCAAGTGGAACACTAGATCTGTTCAGATCTAGCTTGTACTGGTGCCTCTTCTCAGTGAGTGCATCTTTTAACCTCTTGGAAGAGTGCATTAGTGGGTTAAGCTTCAGATCCAAACATTGGTAGTAGGAAAAATCATTCTTAGGGCCTCCAGTGTAGTCTCTCTTCCATGACTGCGTTATTTGCAAGAGCAGAGTTGCAGGGTGACTTGGCATCATTTTAAAGGAGAGATCTCTAGTGATTGGATCCTTCCTTCCACTGCGGTGATCCATGGATTGGCCAACCAATCCATGTTAGTTCAGATCTGATCTGCTGCATATGTTATGATTCATAATTTTCTGAATACTTTTTCAAATCTGTGACTTAGATCTCAGATCTACTCATCGTTTTTCATGCTTTGCTGAGATCCCCAAGGGGAGTGTATAGAGGAGCCTATTGTACACAGATCTGAAATAGATCAATAATTTTATGTACAAATATGCTCTAGATCTAATTTTTAATCTACTGCATGCTTCAACAATGAAAATAACACTGTCAAGCTTATTCTGCCATTTCATGTTGTTGTAGCAGCTCATTTGGAGGCTTTTGTCTTGTACAATCTTTCCCTTTCTATTATACACTATATAAGATGCATTGTAGATCTAATTTTCTGATGTATAGTTGAAAGATGAACCTCCATGTTGGTCTCACACTTGTAAATTGATAAACTACATTATTTCTGAAGCAGTCCTTGCATATAGCTGCAACCCCTCTCTTTGGGTGTTTTTTAGCTAGACTAGGTTGTGGGAGATCTGTTTAACCCACCTAGTTTGATTTATTTTTTCTCTCCTTTTGGATTTAGATCTTAGATAAGCTGATCTAAGGGATACAAGAATTACAAACTCATTTCAGTGCATTGAATTCTCAAGAGTGCGTTATTTCAGTAGGCTTGCTGTGCAATCCCAATTTTGGGATATTACACTCCAGAGGGGAAAGACTACGTCTTCCGGGAGTTCCCAAGCAACTAATACAATCAGCAGGATCAACCATGAGTAGTATAATTCTTTGCCATGCTCCTGAGCCTTAAGAACATTGTCGAGGAATTCTTCTACCAAGTACTGGGACCAGTTAAAGCAAACGCACTTCTCACACTGGCCAACGACTTGAATGACATGGGAAGGGGTGGTTGTTGCCTGACATTTCCGCATCACCTTGCAGGCGAGGATCTGAGTACCCTGAAGGGTGCTGGGGTCATTGATTGTCTCAATCAGGAAGCCCTGTTTGTTACACTTGACCCCATACTTGTCCCGAACGGTTTTAGCGAGGTGATGTTCAAATTTCTTGCTTATGCCATCCCGCGGATTAGGCCCATGCATAGGGAGGCTAGTAATGCAGTGAATGAGAGAAACATCTATCGGTATGCGACCTTGGAGCCATATGCAGCCATCATGAACCAGTACCATCAATTAGCGAATGACTAGGCTAGTGATGTTGTAGCGACCGAAATGAGGAAGGCGCAGTAAGTTCAGAATTCCAATGCTAGCTAGTCCCTTGACCCAAACCATTGGCTCTACTTTGGGTACACAATCTTTGATGACCTGTTTTGAGTACAGGTATGGAGCTAGCGAAGGAAAATCATCTAGGTTACCCAAGTCATGATCATCAAACATGATGTGGGGGAGGTGGCCAACCATATCCCCCAGCTGAGGCACATCTTTAGGGACCAACGACGTCTGAAGGTACGAATGAACAACATCCACATTGGGCATACCTTACGCTGTTTTGCGTGGCCGAACATAAGGTGGTAACTAGGTCAGTGGGGCTGCTTATATACCTTCTGCTGTGAGCGCCATGGGGTTTAGAGGGGCAACCGATGATTTCTTTTTAGGAAATTTCTTAGGGGACTGCCGAATCCGAGGGGAAGTGTGAGGCTTCCCCCTTACCCACCGTGCCTGTTTAACTTTCTCTTTTCCTTTCCACGTGGCTAAGGTGGAAGCGAATTCTTCTGCTACAGGGTTTAATTCTTGGACTTCATCAGATTCCCCTTCTTCAGAGGTCATCTCAGGCGAGGGGCTAATGGGGTTGGTACCAGGCATCCTAGCCCAGAAGACAAACTCAGCAGAGCTACCGTTAGATGGTGTAGTTTCAGTAGTCATGTGGATAACTAGCAAATGATAGATATCAGGGTATTCGAAGGCCAATAAGCTAAACCAAGCCTTGAACCCCGTAGTCTGAAAAGTCCCCGTTTTATAGCCATCCCGAGGGAAAACCCACTCATATATCCTTAATTTCCTTTCATCATTATGGAAACCATAAACAGTCCTTGTAAGTCGCCATATTAATTGCCTTAAATAGTAAACAATCCTTGTAAGTTGCCATATTAATTTCCTGTAACCCACTCCCCCAAACATAAAGCCTGGTTTCCCAAGTGCCTGCCTCGTTCCAACGGCTAGTTTTTGCAGCTGTGTATGACCCCTGCACAGACCCTTGCATGCCCAACGCATCTCCCTTGGCTTCCAGACCTACGATCGACCCCTTTTTTCCCAGCACACCTCTTCAGACTTCTAGACCGGCGATCTTCTCTTGTGCGTACAACGGTCCTGCCTGCACGTATACCGCCCTATAGAGCTACTCTGGCCATATAGTCATTTGATTCGATACGGTTTGAGCCGGATTCCATTGACATATCTTGGTACCATATCACCATTTAGTGTAGCTAACCGAACATCTCCCTCGTCAGTGATTTCCTTTACCATATAGGGATCTAGCTAGTGATGTTGGAACTTCCCCAAGTGCTTTGCAAACTGGCTATTGTATAATAGGACCAATTCTCCCTCCAAAAAGGTATTTTTCCAGATATGTCTATCATGCCATGATTTTTCTCAGGCCTTCTGAACTTGCTGATGAAAGTTAGTAATGAATTGATCTTCTTCCAAGACGACTAGCTGCGTTAAGCATTTTTCCATGATATCGAACTCTGCCATGTTCGTAAAGGTTGCGATGTGTAGGATAGGAACAATGTAATCCATGGGCATAATGGCCTCCTTTCCATAAACCATCCAAAATGGCGTTTTCCCAGTCAATTTATTGCATGTGGTTCAATAGGCCCAGAGGACCGACGGGATGTGCTCATCCTAGTCACTTCGATTGACATTATAGACCTTGGTCAGCGCCTGTTCCAAGATTTTATTAAAATATCCTACTGCTCCATTTTCCTGTGGGTGATAAGGGGTAATTTTTGTGTGGTGGATCCAAAACTCTTCAGTTAAAGCTTGTATTGTTTCATTAACAAAATGCTACCTTTATCGCTCATTAAGATTTTCAGATAGCCAAACCTGGTTAGAATATGTTCAAAAATAAAGTGCGCAGTGGTGTCTGTAGTACAATACTTCATAGCTTGTGCCTTGGCCCACCTGGTTACATAATCAGTCACAATAATGATGTAGCGGGCACCTGTCTTCTTCCTTGGTGGGTTGATGGGCCCCACAAAGTCTATGGCCCATTTGTCAAACGCTTGTAGGGCCATCTGTGGTTGCAAGGGAATTTCATCCCTTCACGACGGTATTCCTATCCTTTGACATGTGTCATAGGATTTTCAATAGGCATGAGTGTCATTATGCAGTGTGGGCCACCATATCCCAGCTCTCAAGATCTTATGCGCTGTCGCTTTCCTTGCGTAGTGACCTCCTGCTATGCCTCCATGGGCTTCTGCTAAGATGGCTTGTCTTTCATGCTCCAGAATGTATCTTCGCAATACCTCATCAACTCCCAACTTATATAAGTGGCCCACTATGATGGTAAAGTCCGCTGCACATGTTACCAGCTATTTCTTCTATTGTACCGAATATTCTGCAAGATCCATCCCTGTAGTTAAGAAGTGAATGATGTCGGTGAAGTGCACATCAACCACCTTAATAGCAAACAGCTGCGCATCAGTTAGTCCTTCTTCTAGGTTAGTCGGTTCTTCCCCACTCTAGATTCAGGACAAGTGGTCTGGCCCAACATTTAGTTTCCTTGGCTTCACGATGATCTCGAAGTCATATTCTTGAAATAGCAGCAGCCATCGGCAAATCTTCCCCCCCAACACAGGCTTATTCACTAGGTACTTCAAAGCTGAGTGATCTGTGAACATCTTGAAGTGCCCTCCTAACATATAATGTTGGTATTTATACAGGGCATATACCATGGCCAGCCCCTCGCACTCAGTAGTGGAGTAGTTACGCTCCACACTCAAAATTTTTCTACTAGCAAATGAAATCGGGTGGTCAATGTCCCCTTCCTCGGGCTACGTAAGGAAATCTCCCAGGGCGATTCTTGAAGCATCTACATGGACATGGAAAAACTTTTCCCAGTCAAGAAATATGAGGATAGGTGCAGAAACCATCTTTTCCTTGAGTAGCTCAAAGCTCTTCTGACACTCCACGTCCCAAAAAAATGAAACGTCCTTCTTTAGCAACTTCTCCATGGGTGTTGTGATTAGTGCATACCCCTAGATGAACTTCCTATAGTAACCTATGTGCCTGAGGATGGAGCACAAATATTTCTTCGTGGTAGGTACTACAAAGTTTATGATAACTTCCACCTTGGTGGGGTCAACCATCAGTCCCTGTCGACAGACTATGTGGCCTAACAAGATCCCAAATGGTACGCAGAATATACACTTCCTAATATTTAGGGAAATCTGGTGCTTTCTACATGCATCCAACATCATGTGCAGGTTTGAGACATGCTTATTTACCAACCCAAATACTGCCCAATCATCAAAATATAACTCCAAAAACTTGTTGATGAACTCCTTGAATATTGTGACCACCACCCGCGAAAAGATGGAAGGGGCATTCTTGAGCCCAAATGGCATTAGCATGATGGTGTACTTGAAGGATCCCCATTTAGTGGAGAATGTATTTTTGCTGTGATCTTCAAGTGTGATCCTGATCTGATAGTAGCCCGAAAACCCATCAGTGAACGAGTACGCTTCCTGTCCTCCCACACTATCGAGAATTTCGTCAGAGTGGCATAGGGAAAGGATCATGAACACAAACATCATTCATTTTTCACAGATCAACACAGATTCTTATTTCTCCTTTAGTCTTCTTCTCCTGGACCACCATAGGGCTTACCCAATCTGACTGTTCTTCCAGTTCAATGATACCTGCGGTGATCATTTGGTCAATTTCTTCCCTGACTTTCTGTTTATACTTGGGGTTCAATCGGTACACTCGTTGCTTAGCAGGGAGCACATCTGGTTTTAAAGTGATGCGCATGACCCCTAGGTCCCCTGTAATACCCTTGACTTCTGAGAGTTTTGTAGGAAACAGGTCCTGGTACTCTGTGAGAAGCTCTGAAACTTTCCCAATAGTATCATCATCCTAGTAGTCCCTAATTTTAGCTAGCTTAGGTTGTTCTTCTGTTCCAATGTTGACTTCTTTTAGCTTAAGAGGCTTGGTCACATTGACGGTCTACAGTGGGGGTCCAAAAACTGCGCATTCTCCCTTCAATTCTAGGATAGTGACATTTCATGGGTCTTCATCACATTCCTTCATTGATAGATTGTGACAATTAAAAATATCCTGCATCTGCGTATCCCATGCTGGTGCCCCGTAGTCCACACCAGGGTGTGATTCATCAAATACTAGGGCATCTATATCCTCTAGGGCCTCGTCTAATGCCTCAGTTCTACCTATCAACCCAAACATCCCCACAAAATCATCCTTCATGGTCTCCCAGTGGCGAGTATGCTGATGTAGTTCTGCATCCAGATACCATGCAGTGGGAATTGGCCCCAAGGCATGAATAAACAGGTGGACCCATTCGTTCACAGTCCTCTCACACCATGCCTCCATCCATGCGGTCACATGGTTGCGTGGGTATCCTTGGCCAAGGAAAGCCTCTACGTGTAGGTGAACTGGAGGTTCGAACCATAGGATCATCATTTCACGGCATTCCTCCCAATATTGGAATGTCCCTTTATGAGTCTCCCACCATCATGAAGGAGTTGCGCACATGGCTAGGTTAAGTGCCCACATTCTTCGTTCCCTTGGGACTTCGCCTTAAAATGTTCATAAAAACTCCCTAATACTACCAGAACCATCAAATTAGGGTATTTTTCTTACCTCTGAGGAGATACACTGGAAGCTCTTCATGATCCTAAGACATCGCAACACAGATACATCATGTAACCGATTATGCCAATTTTCAATCTCCCCATCGGAGTTAGAGAGGAATTCACTGTCTTTCTCCCAGTAAAGCACACCATCAGCTGTAGGATTAATCTAATCTTTGTCCCATGTAGTGAGTTTATAAATATGGTCTACGTTGTCTTCTGCGAGCACAGGCTCTGTGTACCGCTCTCCTTCCGTAGGGTCTAGAGGGACTATCACTCTCGTACCATCATTCTCAAAAACCATGCTTCTTTTCTTGAAGTTGATAATGCCTCCCATGTCTATCACCTAATCTAGTCCCAATAGTGGAGGATAAGGGTCGGCATCTTCTAGAATCTATATTATTTCAAAATCTGCACACACCTTAACTCCTGCGATATCTACCATAATATTTTACAGCCTCCCCAATGGTATGATTTTCTGTTGGTTAGCCTGCCATGTTTGCTTGAGCAGGACGTTCACATTTGATCCCAGATCCAAGATAACTTGATCTATTTCATAGTCGTCGATCTGCGATGTTAGCCACATTTCCCGCCCAGTGCACTTCTTGTGCTTGTATAGTTTGTGAACATCTCTAACCTCTGTAGGAGGGTTAGTTCTTTCCGTGTAGTTGTCTATCAGTGTTTGAATATTTTCTACTACCTTCTGGTTGCATAACAACTTCATACATGATTGTAGGAATGGTTTAACTTCGTTGTCCGCTCTTAGGTTTGTTGCAGCCTTGGAAGTAGATGCCTAATCCTTGGTAAAGCCTTTGCGAGCTGCGATGTAGGTTTCTTTCTTCTTTTGTAGGTCCAAGATTTCCTGTTTGATATCAGCTTTTTGGATAAGGGGCTCAGTTGCAACTTTCTCCTATGTGTGTTATGAAATTAGCACTTGGTCCTTCATCACGTGGTTCCACCTTAACCCTCTGCAATTGTCGATCACATCAGGACTATTTCCTACAATTTTTCTATCAGGACTAGACAGTCTTCGATCACATGGTCCAATTGTCGATAATATCGGCAAGATTGTCATGCAGGGTTAGGGCAGTCCCTTGCGAAGTGCCCTATTTCTCCACAGTTATAATAGATCAGTTGCCCTCTCCCCCGACGTATGCCTCCACCCCTTCCCCCTCCCCCGCCCCTTGCTGGGGAGCCTCCTCTGCTCGAGGGAGATAGTGGTGAATAAGGGTCAACTTGTACCTTGTATAGGTTTCCTCGGTCTATCATTAAGTCATAAGTACGACAGTTATGTTCGTCATGCCCTACAGATGAGAAGAAGCGACACCATTGTTTTTTTAATTATGGAACATAAGCACCAAGACGGGGGTAGTGGTTGGTATTATGTAGTCCGGCAACACGACAGTCAACGCACCATAACGTCGGATCACTTGGTCGAACAGCCTCTTTAGGACATAGTGGGCTAGGTCCCCCAGCCTGCATGTAGTCCACCAACAGAGGGCACTGATCCTTGGTGTGGCCAGACACCCTGCATATAATGTACCGTACGTCTAGGCTAGCTTATTTTCCTCATTATTTCCGCAGATTCTAGATTTCAAGGTGCATGGCCTTCAGCTGTCCCTGGATTTGATGCACCCCAAACTGGGCATCGTCTCTTGGCACAACTTCGAGCTTCATAGAAATCTCCAAGGATTTTTCTTGCGTCTCAATTGCTTGCTGACCCATAGGTCTGCGCAGGTGAGGTAACAACATGGTGATGAATGTGATATTCCAAAATTTTCATGCAGCAAATTGGAATAATGATTTTTGCTAATTTCACCTAGGAGTTGAATAAATGGGTAAGGAGGCCCATGCAGAATAAAAACATGAATAAAATCCATCATAATGTGGAAGGGGATCATAATAGTAGATGGATTTTACACTTTCCATGTATGAACAGGAAGAGAATCATGTTGATTCAGTCAAGTTGACTAAGTCAACAACGCAGTATGGAGGAGTAGCCTTGATGGAGCTACAACGTAGTTTTTGAGGGAAAGTGATCATGTGATGTTGGAAACCCTAATGGGTGGGACCCAAGGTGAGGAGGCTCACAAAGCTTATAAGGAAAGAGATGGAAGCCATTTGGGGTTAGCTTATTGATTATTTATTTTGGTCTGCTTAGACTATTGAGCATTCTTCAGCTGTTGAGTTGAGTATGAAATGCTGTTTAGCACAAGGCATTCCTGCTTAGGGATTCATTCTCCTTCCTTGAGATGCCTCTTGGATGAGAATTATACTTCATTTTTCCACATTCAAGCTTGAGGCCAAGCATCCTCCTTCAACTACGACGTTATTCTTGTAGCAGGAAATGTTGTGTTGCAGGGTGTTGCAGTGGGAAGATCACAACACCACTTTTGAGCTTATCTTTCAGAGGAGGGAGCTTCCCTTTCTTTGCAAGATCTGTGAGGAAGGTCTTGGAACATATTTTACATCTTGGCATGTGTCCAAATCATTTCCCATCTTCTACAACATAGTCATTTGCAGAAACTGCGTCCTTTTTCAGAGTGTTGTAGTAGAAGGGTTTGAACCCTTGCTTGTGAGCTTATTCCTTGGAGGAAGGGCCAACCCTTCTCCCGGAAAGCTTTGTACATCATTCTTCTTCTGTTCTTTGTACATATCAGTTATATATATTCAAAGCTGTATTAAAACTACATTTTCCAGATCTAGATCTGCAGATCTGCATACTTTGTCATTTTATACATGTACTTTTAAGAAGCCCTTGCTGGGTTGTCTTTTGTTGTATAAAAAGGGTTGAATCCCCATTTTTCTTCACTCTTGCATAATATAAACTCCAGATATATTGAGTATCATGATTTTTTGTAGAAACCCTCACTGAATCACGTTTTCCCTTGCTTCAGCCATTTTGTATGCTAAAAGTCATGGGATTTGGGCCTTTTTGAGCCATATCAGGACCGGGAGATCTGTTTAACTTAGCTAGAGTGATTTGTTTTTGCTCCCATTTTGTATGTAAGTCCCATGTGACGTAATATAAGGGATCCCACCATTATTTTCCTCTTTTATTATGCAAATAGCCGGGAATAACGTTTTTGGGGCTTATTTTGCTACTTTTCCCCAACTTTTGGATCATAAAATGAAGTATAAGTTGCTGTTGTAGCTTTAATTGATGGCGATGTGATTTTAACACATCATATGAGTCTATTCATAATTTAACATCCATTATTGTGTTCATGTATTGATTAAGCTCCAACTTTGGAACATCTAAAGGTGTTCTTATTGTTGTAGCAATTTCCTCTTTTGGGATATTATAGTGGTATCAGAGCATAGTCTTGGCTCAACCGGTGAGTTCCAGCTATAAAAATAATAAGAGAAGAAGCAGAGATTAGAATGATGGAGAGGATGAGATTACTCTCATCAATTTTCAGATCTAAGAAGAGCCTCTCCAAGGACGTTAAACATATGGAAGAAGAAAGATGCAATGAAAGTCCAAGAGGGTTTCAAGAAGGAGAAAGCTACAGTGAGACGTCTAGAAGGTTTCAAGAGAAATAAGAAGACCCATGCACTTCCTATTCTCATAGAGGGAGTGAAGAGCAAGAATACCACTTAGAACATGAGATCATGAGTGGATATTTAGGAGAGTACAAGTCTCAACCTAGAGCTTTCAGAGAGACTCTAGATCTTCCTTATTTTATCCAACTGAAAGAAGAAAGGAGGCCATACAACAATAGGCTGATAAGGGGCAATAGGTTTCTATTATCTACCTTCAATGGATCACCCTTATGTTCAGCAAAATCTTGGGTGATGAAGCTAGAAGAATACTTCCTACTACATCCAGTAGTAGAAAGAGAGGCAGTGGAGATCTCAACACTGCACTTGGAGGGAAAGGCAAGCACTTGGTGGTTCAGCCATGTGAGTCATGCAAGAGTATTTACTTTTGTAGATTTCACTCACAGCATGATCAAAAGGTTTGACAGTAGAAGATCAAAGAAGGAGGAGTCCTCACCACCACTTGAGGAGTCTTGTACCAGCGTTGTCTCAATCATAGAGGAGCAACCATCTACATCAGCAGTTGGGGCAGCCAACACATTGGAGGGGGGAACTCTTGCAACCATACAAGATGTTCCCAAGACACACCGAGGTATGCATGAATTTCCATTTTCTATAATTTCATAAAATCTTATGGGAAGCCTTGGAAATTTGTCTTTACATGATCAAAGATGAAAACAAATTGCTGATATAGAGCAGCAGTCTTGCACTAAGCTGTACATCTTGGGTTTGATCAATGATGGGGTAAAAAATCATCTCAATGCACCCCTGCTAAGTTGCATGCAACACTCGGGGTTGGGTTGTGGAAATTTGGAAGGCATGATGAACATTGTGCTATTTTATGATGATGTTTACCTTTAGCACACTTGGGTCCTCATGGATTCAAAAGGATCATTGATAAGAGGTATTTTCCAAAATATCTCCAAGGATTTGGATCTCAACTTCCCATGAGGTGCAAGAAGAAAAATCTTCTTTGGGAGATTGGTGGTCTTCATTGTGAAGATACCAAGAGGAAGCATGAATGGAGACATCCACATTTGGATGAATGAGAGTGGATGGAGAGCAAGATGTTGGTGATCCACTTGTAGATCTATGACACAGGGCAGAAAGAGGCAAAGCTACGTTGGCTACTTTTTAGAGAGTTTGGCCAGCATATGACATACCCTTTTTCACAAGGTATGTTATGGAGGGAGGCATTGTAGGGCACCCATATGCTATGGAAATAGAAGATTTGTTTGTATGGGTCATCATACAAGATAACCATCATGATCTTACCTTATGGATTGTATGAGGGAGAGAAGAGGGAGCAGCAAGAGTTGTTGTTGCTATGGTTACACTTGGGAGAGTATGGGGAAAACTTTTCCCATGCTCATCATGATATTTTTGGAGGAAGGAAAGGGACATTCAAAGTGCAAAGAGGCTACCCTTCAGCATTGAAGGAAAAGGAGGAGCTTCCAC
This sequence comes from Pinus albicaulis, assembly GCA_034641835.2. Taxonomy (NCBI): domain Eukaryota; kingdom Viridiplantae; phylum Streptophyta; class Pinopsida; order Pinales; family Pinaceae; genus Pinus; species Pinus albicaulis. The sequence goes on along the minus strand of CM076572.1, from coordinate 1,413,162,839 downwards.
ATGGGAAGAAGATCTTCTCACATAGCAGCATGATGGTGGATGGCTTTAGTATGTGGAATGTCAAAGGAAGAAGTCATGGAGTGACTAGAGACTTATCACCAAGGCCTACAATGCTGTCACTTGGGAGTATGTTCTTATTGATGGAGTGTCCCAAGAAGAGTATGTATCCCTTCTTTTTGCAGATTTTTATGAGGAGATTCTCATGGGAGGACTCATTCATGGACCTCACTTTCAGCGTAATCACTATGTATGGTAAGAAATGCATTTATGTACTTGTTGATTGTTCCATTGAGTATTTGCATCTTTTTACCATCTATACACAGTGCATTGCTCCACAAAGGAGCAAGATTATTTTTGGGTTATATGGTCACTTTAGGGCCAACCTTTGTAATGATGATAACCCATTTCTACATGAATTTGGGAAAGTGTATTATTGTTTTGATCATGTACAAATGATATATATTGCTGCTTACTACCTTATAATAGATGAGAAAACATGCACAACTGGTAGTTAAGTGGAGAACAACTTGCCACATGATGTTCTAAATCAACAGTTGGAAAGATTGTGCTCTATCCACCAGAGAGACCATTTGTATCATCCACACTTGCACATTACCTTCAACAATTTTCTGATTTGGATGCCATATGGTAGTGATGTGCCATTCACTTTGAATGGAATGGTTTGGGCCAACACAAACCATAAATTTGGAGAGGGGATCTTTGAAGATCCAATATTTTTCTTGCCACTTGAGGGCAACTTGTTTGCAGCCCATGATCAACATGGAATCTACACTCATCATGAGTGGAGAGAAAGACAGCGTGGGGTAGGCCATATTTTCTACCATGTTCAGTTATTCAGCCCACCTACATTGCAAGAGCCAAAGGTGGAAGAGATTCTTCATTAGTTTCCATTCTGGAGGGAGACTCATTTTGTATGGTTGATAGCTTGGGGATGGGAGATTAAAATGGGGATGGTGAACCTAAATATATATCAGCCCACATGCCTTAAGAGGACCTTTATACAACCCATCGCTTCCTCCATGGACATTTCTTTGTTAGAGGATGATAGCTATTTGGGATGCTCACCAAAAGCTAGCTTACACATTCGGGAGGGGCAACTTGGAGATGCATTGATGATACAACATCTTGATCTTTGGAGGATCTTATCATATGAGGATGCTAGAAGGGAAGAAGAGGAGGTTCTTCAGTTCTATCGTTGCGGTTTCTTGAGGACAAGCAACATTTGGGAGGGGAGGACTATAATATTCCAAAATTTACATGCAGCAAATTGGAATATTTATTTTTGCTAATTTCACCTAGGAGTTTAATAAATGGGTAAGGAGGCCCATGCGGAATAAAAACATGAATAAAATCCATCATAATGTGGAAGGGGATCATTCTAGTAGCTAGATTTTACACTTTCCATGTATGAACAGGAAGAGAATCATGTTGATTCAGTCAATTTGACTAAGTCAACAATGCAGTATGGAGGAGTAGCCTTGATGGAGCTACAACGCAGTTTTTGAGGGAAAGTGATCATGTGATGTTGGAAACCCTAATGGGTGGGACTTGTTAGCCATCAGTAAATTTTTTTCATAGCAAATGATGGCTAAAACAGGTCTTTAGTCTTCAAGAAACAAATATCATGCAAAATTTGTGACTTCTTGAAGCCTATTGTTCCTTAAAAAGTGATGTTCCTTAACAATGCTGTTCCATAAGTGTTGTTCCCTCATTGCTATTCCCTAAGCTGATGTTTCTTAGTGCTGTTCCCTTCAAAAAATCCTTCAAAATCCTACTGTTCTCGAAGAAATAACTGTTTCCTAACAAAACCCCATTTCCATCATTTTCTAAACCCATTTCTACCCTCCATTTCATAAAAAATCACTTTTAAAATCATGAAAACCCTTTTTCTAGTTTAAAAACCCCTATTTTACCTGTCAGAACACTGAAAACCCACAAAAATGCATAAAAAACCTTTGAAAACCTCTTCTTCCCCTTTTTGGCCTTATGCTCCATTGGCTCAAGCTCCTTTTCCCTTATCCGCCATAAAACCAAGGCGTTACGACCAAGTGCCTTGCCACTAGCCCCTTTTTTCTCCCACCCCCGGTCCCTTTTTCTCTATAGAACCACACTATGACCAAGTGCCTAAACCCCCATAGCATTGACATTTCTTATATGAAACTGCATTTCCTTTGCAAAGTGTTCCTCGCCGATGCAGTTAACACCTTTTCCCTTAGCCCCTGGTCACATATTCCTCCACAAGACCGTGCCCCAACCCCTTTCCTTAAGCCCTCCTTCCTTTTTCTTTTCCCCGCGCCTATGTTATTCCTCAATGGATCTTAGCCATCCATCCCGACCATCCAATGACTATTCCACTCCCAACCGTTTCACTTCCCGACAAGTCCTATACATGTCATCACTGGCCCACCTCCCACTATTCAAATGCCTATCCAATCAATGCTTGACACCTAGCTCCCACTAAGACCCTCGCCCGTGTACCTTTCCCATCGCACTCTCTCCCCCACAGTTGGATCTGCCCCCCCCATCCAACGGCTTACGATCTGTTTTGCGCTCATTTCTCCAAAAAGGTGATAGACCGTTTAAAGCGCGAAACAAGTAGTATTGGGGAGGACGCGTGTCGCGGAATGGTTGGATTGCGTTCCCTCCGGGCTAAACCGCTTACCACCATTTATGAACGCGAAAACCATTCACGGGTTTCGCAAAACTGCCAATCCCTAACTTAGCACCAAATACAATTTTTGAACTAGTTTTCGTGTGTTTTCTCCACAAAACCTCCTATGCCTGCATTTCACTCCTCTGCATATGCTCCTCCACTTTTGCCAGCCTTTGCATGTAGTTCTTCCAACCCCGTAGGATTATTTAACATGTTTGTTGGTTTTTTAGAGGTTTAATGGCTTTTTTAAAGACAAAAACCCTGCCTACAGTATATGAAAGGACAGAGCCAGAAGGTGAGGACCCTCGTGGTCCAAATATAGGAAAAAATCGTGCAAAGGGAGTTGCCAAGGTCTATTTTCACGGTGTGACCAGTGCTCCATGAGCGCTAGTTATATGATCAAACCCTCCAACACACTAAAAGCCCCATGTACATAGCAAAAGAGAAAAAACAATGAAGATAAAGTTTGAAGATAAAGGTTAAAGTCAGAAATCGAAGATTTAAAGACTTAACCAATAAATTAAAGGTTAATACAGTGGATTAAGGGGAAAATCAGCAAATAATCTAAGTGAAAATGGTTAATTCATAAGATCGAAGGATTAAAAGTTTGATCCTATATTTCTAAGGTTAAAACATAGTTTAAAGGTAAATGCAGCTAGTAGGAAAAGTTTAAAGGCTCTGAAGATGATTATAAAGGCCCAAAAGCAATATCAAGGCCTAATACGGGTTTTAAAGTATTAAGATAGAAAAATCAGCAAAGGAAGCCTCCAAAAGACACATTAGTAAGGAAATTACTACTCAAAATGCCACCTGCCAACTAATTTGCCTCAAAAGAATACACAATTAATGCACAGTCAGAGATATTTTCCAAAAGATAGCTCATAATTAATTACCAGCCTACCAAGAGCCTCCAAAGTCAACAAAAGTTACTACAGTTGATAAAGTTAATGTAAAATTAATTAAAATAGAGTTAAAACATCTGATATCTTCTCCCTTTGGCCTCTCAAAGGCCGAGAAGCATTTACTCTGTGTTAATTAAACAAATAGACCTCCTTTCACTCCACCTCCTCAATTTCACCTATAAATATAATATGAGGAGTTCAGTATTAGGGGTGGGGTTTTGAATACTTCCTTGATGTAAATAGTTGTTGAGGCTATTGAAGCTCTATTTGTAATTTAAGAAAGATAGGTTGAGAAGAGAAGTTTGTAGTTGTAAAGACCCACAAGACTTGAAGATTGTCACTGGTTTGAACATCAAATATACAAGCTGATTTATGGGATCCTAGTCTATGTCAATGGTGATGTGTTTCTTACTGTAATTGTCATTTTACTTTTGTTTTCATATTGTCCACTATTCTCTGATAAAGAACAACAAATATAGATTAGGATTTACTGTAAAGTACCCTAAATCTCACTAATAAATCTTTATCTTTATGTTTTCTTCTAATTGTGTTTTTGAGGATAATTCAATAGAGTATAACCAGTGAAGTGTTGGTGAGCCCATGTTTCTTGAGTATAATTTGAGATATTGTCTTTGAAAGTTTCTCTAAGAGAGTGCCAAAAGCAGGCTAGATTAAAAGTTCTTACTTGATCTTAGGCTACTTTTTATGTTCATCTTGATTTTTTTTTTTTTAACGAATATGTTGACTAGGTTAAAAGTCCTTATTTGACCTTAAGCTATTCTGTGTTTTATGTTAAATGTTTTCCCTTGAAAATATGCTAAAAGCAGTTTCATTTAAAAGTCTTCACTTGATCTTAGGCTATTCTTTGTTTTCTCTTGAGAGTATGTTGCAAGCAGGGTAGATTCAAAGTTCTTACCTGATCTTAAGATGCTCTTTTTTCTTTCTTATATGTTTGCTTCTTTCATCGCACTCCTTGATGTCTCATACCATAATTAAATCTAAGAAGATCCTTTGATATAGATGACTTGCCCCATAGACCATTCTTGGAACTTGTTGTCCAATTAAAATCCTTTATGACTCCATAGCCCAATGGATTGATACTGTCTCATACCTATCCTATTAGCTGAACCATTCTCTCAACCTGCTCATAACTTCACCCTTCAAGGATTTCCCTCATTTTGATAAAATTATACCCTACCGAAACAAACAAAACCTTTGTACTTCATAACTAGCCTAATATCATATCACAAACCTTAAAGATATATCTTTTTAAAGCACTTATTTAGAGAGATCCCTCTTTGAATATAGGATGGATAGTTCCTTAGATTCCAAAGTGGTTCTGATGTAGGCTCTGCAACGTTTTTTCTTGCCAATCTTACAAACTACGGAGACCTAACATAGTGGCGACCATATCGGGGACATTATTGAGTAATAGATAATTTCACAACTCAATGAACCCCTATTCCAAATGATGACAAGTGTCACTAAGATTGGTTATTATTGATTGTTGATGGTGAACAACAACCAAACCTTGAAAACAAGTAAAAATCCTTCACCTGGCGACTCCATTGGTATTTAGTAGGCCTGCTGGCCCCACTGGTTTTCCTAAGTCTCCACTGGGAATTTATTTTATCCTTCAACATCATTTAGACCCAGTTAAGAAGAATAGGAGGATTGAGTTTTCTTTGAAATAGAATATTTAGCCTCTAAAACACTGTCATACTTGGCTGAAATGTTTTAGGTCTCAAAAAACCTCATAGTGGCTCCTAGAAGAATTCATACTAGAGCCTATCCTGACCCAAATCCTCCTGAGATAGTCGATAACCTAGAAAGTATCCTTAGGAAATATCCTAAAGCCAAGACTTCAACTATTGTCAGACCAATTCATAAACCTGATTCTGTACCTGAAAATCTCTCAGCTCTCCAAGATATACAAGTTGACTTACCTTTCATAAGGAACCCATCCAGAACTAGGTCACTTAGTGATATAGATCAGATAGACTTTGAGCCTTCACACTCACCCCATCATAGTGGTGAACATACTGATATTAGAGAAAGTACCCCACCCGATCTGCATTTAATTCATAACTTTGGTTTCTCTCATCCTAGATCTGCTCCACAGTCTCTTGTTGATCCTAATATTTCTGTTATCCATACACCCACTGTTCAAGCTACTCCATTCCATCCTTCCCCTCCAATCCTACATCCTCCACCTGCACACCCCCCACTTTTTCCACAACCTCCTATCATGGCAGCATGGTATGCTCCCCTAGTCCTTCCTTTATCTTTAGTAAATCTGCCACTGGACTACCAGTCCAAAATTCCCTATTTCACTGGAAGTGAAGCCACTACCACTCAACAGCATGTAGACAAGTTGAATGATGCTTTTGGTTACACGGAGATAGAAGACGAGACCATTAAGATGAGAATATTTACCCAAAGTTTAGGAGGAGAAGCCAAGAAATGGTTTAAGGATTTAACTCCTAATAGCATCAATGATATCCCTTCCTTACATCAGACATTCATAAACAAATGGGAAATTAGGAAGAAAACTCTCCAAATACTTTCTGATTACAACAACCTAACAAGAAATCCTGGGGAAAGTGTTCAAAACTATTGCACTAGATTCAATAGTGTTTATAATGCACTACCCCCAGATTTGAAACCTCCACAAGGCTCAGCCTTGGGCAAATTCCCTGAAGGATTTGATCTAGAAATGGCCTATCAGCTAAGAGAAAGGGATCCCTTAACTCTAGAAGACATGCAAAAGGGAGCTCTTAGTGTGGAAGCTAATCTGATTGAGAAAAGAGCAAGGATGAGGACTGAAAAGAAGGTATCTTTTAGGGATGAAACTGCACCTGTCCCATCTACTTCCAAGATGGAAAGGATGTTGGAAGCTATGATGGAAAGGATGAGAATATTGGAAAAATCTCAATCTAGAGAAAACCAAACAACTCCCCAAAATAGGAATCAAAATCATAACTTTAGGAGAAATCAACCTCAGAACAGACAAAGAGATCTTGATCAACAAATCAGACCCCCTTTTCAAGAGAATTTTATATATGAGGATGAAGAAAAAAATGAACAATCTGAGGAAGATAACATAAACATGTTGGGAGTAACCAATGAGGATTCTGATTTCCCCCAGGAAAGTACACAAGGTCTATATACACCCTATGATGATAAAAGACTAGCAGCTAAATACTATGAACAAAATTATGAAAATGCCATCATAGGAGAGCCCAAAAAATATGACCTAAGAAGTAAAAACAACCCAGAAACCCCCCGAAAGAAACCCTCTGATAATTCTGCCAAAAACAGCCCTGTAAACACTTCTAAAAGTACAACATAAAAGCATAACACAACGGCTGAAAGTTCTGATCCTGTCAAGGGAAAAAACACCCAAATCAATGAAAAACAGGGTAGTGACCTTAGCAGCACTAGCATTTCAGCAAGTGCTCCTGAAAAAACCATTTTGACTGCTGTAAAAAGTAGAAATCAGCAAGTGGATTTTGTAGGTGAAGGTGTGACTAACAAGGCTGAATCAAACATTTTAAAAACTCAGATTCCCTTTAGCATAGAGAATGAAGTTTCCAAAATCAAAATCTCTATCCCACTTACTGAGTTAATCACTCAAAATGTATATAGAGGTAAAGTTTTGAAAGATTTGAACATAGAAGATGTGCATGATACTGTTAATTTAAATGATGATACTCCAGAACTTCTGTTCGGTCCCAAAATTAAAGGGAAATTTCACGAAGGAACTACCCCTCCATTCTATGTCAGTTTGAATATCCATGATAAGATTTTACACAATGCTATGCATGATTCAGGGGCTTCTCATAATCTCATGCCCAAAGTAATCATGGAGAGATTAGGCCTTGAGGTAACTAGACCATATAAAGATTTGTATTCCTTTGACTCCAGTAAAGTAAAATGCTTAGGCATGATCAAAGATATTTGTGTAAACTTGACCCAAATCCCAGCCAAATGCATAGTGATGGATGTGGTAGTGGCTGATGTGCCCCCCAAATATGGCATGCTTCTTTCAAGATCATGGGGTGCTAAGTTACAAGGTACTATGCAGATGGATATGACTTATGCCACCATCCCTGTCTTCAATCAACCTAGAGGACTTTATAGGGAAACACACATGAAATACATGGTGAGTAGTCAAGAAAGACCAGAAAAATTCCCTCTCTATTCTATACATACTGACCTTGACTCATTCATTATTTATAATGATGAGATTTCTAATGAGCAAGAGCTGATCAATGAAACATATACCAAGATAGGAAATCATAGATGAAGAGGAAAACAAAGGGAAAAAAAAAACAATTTTCTAATGCAGAGAATCAGAGCAAACAGGTCACAGGTCTTGAGTATCAAAAACATCCTGAACATAGTACCAACCCTAGGAATCAAAGAATAAGCCCTCAAAACGTTGAAAACCTGAAGGAACTAAACGAGGATAAACATAGTGCAGACCCACAAGAACAACATAGTCACAGATCATGCCAACAAAACAGTGAGGACAACAATAAAATTAATAACAAAACATAAAACAGTCCCCTTTGGAGTATGAGCTTTGATGGGTCTTTCTCTAAAAATGGTGCAGGAGTAGGCATATGGTTACATAACACTGAAAACAATCATGCTGAGGGTCATTCCTATAGATTGAATTTTAAATGTACAAATAACATAGCAGAGTATGAAGCTCTCCTTTTAGGCTTGCGTTTGTTGAAAAAATTGGGGGTGTTATAGGTCAATTTGTGCACCATTCCCAATGACCTAGTTAACTTGGTAGCATCTCTAGGACCGATGATCAAAGGGTCTATCATTCCCTATCATCTCAGTTTCTATATGCTCTAAGACAGGAAACATTCATGAATCAAACAAGGTTTTCATCAAAGCAAGTATATTCCATGGTTTGAAGCTTATTATTAAACATGTGGGAGCTCACCAACGCAGGCTCTAAGGGGCATAAGTGCATTGCATATGCAGGTAGCTCCATTCTAGGCTGCTCTACAAAGAACTTCCCGACATTCAAAGGTGCGTTGGTCACATTGGGAGCGAAATTCTCATCGTTCCAGAATCTCCACTTGGCCAGTGTCTTCTAGAAGGGTTCACATGTGTCATGCTTAAGATCCAAGTGTCCATTTGAAATATAAATGAATGGAAACATGTCTTCACTATTTTTGGAATGTTATTGATTACAAAACTACCTATAGTTTATCTATAAATTCAACACAAAGCTAAGTGTTCAAGGAGGAAAAATTTGAGTAGAGAAATGCTGCAGAATTGTCAATAGAGAGTTTAATTTGTGGAGCTACTGGTGGAGAGACTTATATTGTGATGAGACTAAGGAAATTTGTTGGAAGGTCACAATGAATCAGTCACTTGGTTGTAACCTCTCCTTCTATCATCAATAAAGAGTACTTCTTGTTTTTCCCTACATGCATCCGTGTTTACTTTGATTTTCCATGTTGTAAAATCTTTGTTGATGAATGTAGTTTATGCTTAACTGATTTGGCTAATTAACTTGAATAGATATCTATATTATTGTATCTTTTTCTGTTTCAGTGCTCTTTCTTGCAGGAAGCATTTAGCTATTTGAAACTGCTTGAAGTTGAGGTTGTAGTGGAAGCAACAGAAAGGAGCCATTTGGAAGCGACTGAAACAAGTAAGCATCCAATCCTCTCTGTATATCTGTTCTGAGTTAGGAAAAAGGGTAGTGCAGTCTTTCACCTATTGTCCTAGACTAGACACCAGTCTAGGGAAGCGTAGTTTATCCATAGATTACCATTCTGGCCCAAAAAACTGGTGACTCCACTAGGGAAGAATTTCTCTTGAATCTTGGTGTTTTAGTCTCTGATTTGCTTTCTAAATCCACCCAATAGTTATTTCACATAAAGATTAGACATTTTTAGAGATCAATTTGTAAAGTTAGTGAGCCAAAAGGTAGCTTTTCTTTGTTTACTGCACCCAATGCACCCTTGGTCAGGGAACAGTGCTTTGCAGAGCACTGTCTCCCTTGTCAGCCTGCGTTGCAGAGCATTGTCTCCCTTGGAGACTGCGTTGGCTCCTAAAAGGAACAAATCCCCTTGAATCTGACTTTGTATTTTGCTCCAGTTTTCTTTGTTGACTTGTTCTGAAAAGTTTAATGCTCTATTTGACCAGTAGCTCTATATATTTATTCTCCTTTGACTGAAGATTTGTTCAATGTTATTTTAAAAAGTTTTTCATTATCATTGACAAGTTGATTTCAAAGTAATTTTGATGGTCGCATTAAGAATCGTTTGCTTTTGAAATAGGAAATTGTTGTAAAGTCTTCATTTCCTTGATAGGAGAAATACTGCCAACGATTTTAGAAATTGTAATTGGTTCATAAATATAATCTGCTACTTGACTTATTATTGGATAATCAGGATGAGTTATTAAAAATGGTTCTCTTGTTTCAGGTGATGAATTTGTACCAGCTGTATGTGGTACCAGTGCTCTTAGTCCTTCAAGTTGACTTGCAGTATATTTAGGGGGTTTCCCCTGAAGTCTACAGGATTGTCTCGGTAATTTTGCCACGATTGAATATTAATGAATCACACACAAATAAAGAGAATTTCAATAAAAAATCCTAAATTCACTAAAGAAACGAACAAATGAATCACACGCCTAAAAATCTAAGAGTTCAAACCACGCACAAACAGTAAATTTCCGTACTAAAAACTCTAGTTGGTGATGAAATCCAACATAGTAGAATTTTAATACAGAAATGGCAGTTGGAACCGTTACCCTGACAACTTGCTTAATGAAACAGAATAGCACAAGTTTCTTCATAATGTTAGCCCCCCTATGCAATTCTTGACAAGCAAGGTGGGGGCTATATCATTTTTGAGACCTTCAAGGAATGCATCTCCCCTGAAGACACATCATCCTTGAATGTCTTCTGCCAGCCTCTACTTTGCAGTGAAACCCCCTCTGCTGATTTCCCATCTAAAGCCTCACTGGTTATAAATGCTGCTCCTAAAAGACCAACATTGCCCCTCATCCTCCTGCAAAACACCACATTTTAACCTCCTTTCCCCTTTGACAAAGTCCCTCTTTTCCCCTTTTATTTTCCTGATTAACCCCCTAAATCCCCTCTAAAAATCCCTACACCCTTTGTTTTCCCAAATCCCCCCTCCATCTCCCTATCGTTACCCTTTGGGCCTCAAAATACATTAAAACAGGCTAAAAAACCCACTTCCGACCTTATAATAGGCCTAGGCCCCATTTCCGCTAGCTCCTTGGAACCATTCCTCCACACGACCTAGACTGGAAATCAAGCGCTTGCCCCTGCAGAGGCTCTTCTCTATCCGTAGGGTCAATCCCATGGTGCCCCCGCAGTTGACTCCTCGGGATGTGGGAAGACTCAATCGAGTGGCTGTTATTCACTGCGGGGGGTCGCTCCAAGTTCTCATGTCCATACACCTTGGTCCCCCGCATTACATATCCGCCGTCCATTTAATCCCGTAGATCAACGGTTCACGGTTCATTCATATCAGGGGCGTTCTTGACCGTCGATCTTTATAGATTGGACGGTCCTCGTTAATCCCGCAGGCGCCCGTGGTTCTCCATTCAAAACTTCGACTGCGCCATCACCATCCATTCACCATCAGATCAACGGCCCAGAGTGTACCTGCCGTTGTGGTCCCCGCCATAAAACTACCTGGTTTATTCCACATCGCTTATGCACGGTGGGTGATTTTTTCCTGACGGCCAGCGATTCCATACATCATGTGACACGCGTCCTCCTGTATGATTCCAAAACTACTTTTCCCATCCGTTAAAGTCATCCATCGCGCATTATTGTTCGAACACGGATGCCCAGCGAAATTGCCGAAGACCGTCCGATCTGGAGCAGCCCATCCGACGGCTATTGCTCGACAAAGATGCACAATGGATAATGAAGTTGCATGCACAATAGTCTATGTCCTGGCCCGCCGTCCGTCGTCCTCTGCTGTTGATATCCACCACGATCGATGGTCGAGATTTGCTCACCCACAGCTGACTTTTCCACTGTCCCAGGTCCCGCCACGTCATCTCCACGTGCATCCTTCGCATGTCATCTCCACGTGCATCCTCCGTACATACTCCCATTCCATTGCATATAATTGGTTCGTTTCGTGTTTTTTAATTTTTTTTCCTTCGTTTTTCGCTCTGCGGACCGCCACCTCCACTAGAGCAGATTTCCATTTTTCCTCTGCATTTTTCTCTGCCATGTCACCGTCTGCACTACCTTTCTCCTCCTCCACATCATCCGCCAACCCGTCCATGATTTTCTTTGCAGGTCTCATGTTTTCGCATGGTTATCAGAGGCAGAAAACTGCCATGATGCATACGTACTTCTTTAATGGCGTATGGCGCAGAAAAAGAGCTGAGATGGGAGCTGGTACTCCAGCGAAATGTCAATAAAGGTGGCGGAGTTAATTTTCATCAGAGGACAGGTTTTGAAAATCAGCAACCGCATCCGGTGCCATTAAAGCTCAGATCTTGCAGAATCGAGGCATTTATGGATCAGTAGTAAAACCAACCTATGATCATAGTTTTCAGTGCTCAGGACTGAAGATTTGGATCCATAATGCAGCAGTTTCAGAGGCAAAGTACCAGATTCAAAACCCCGAAGGTCAATCAGAAGTTTAATGCCCGAGATATCATACCACCAGGGTTTCTACAGCAGCAAAATGTTTTCCTCCATCAGAGGACAAAGTGCCCATGCAGTTTTTATTATACATCATGTTCCTGAAGTTTCTTACCCGACAGCAATCCTACGTGATCAAAAGCATTGGTGATTCAAGTAGGGCAGACCTCACTGTTTCTTATTTTATTTTTTTTATTGTACTAATAAGTACCACAGTACTACAGTCAGAACACCAAAGCCATACTAGAGATAAATGCAAAGATTCAAAACAGAATGAGGCTTTAGCCCTCTCTTCTTCCTGTGTTTAATATTACATTTAGTGTTCACCTACCCCATCAGTGGATTTTTTTGCTCATACTCTGCTATAAAACACAGAAGGAAAACATTGTAATGGTTGTTGATTGGATATCAATGAAATGCAAGCATTTTCCTCTTGAGACAAGCTCTCTGTGTAATATGGTAAGATAGGTTGAGATTTGATGTATTCAGAGTGAATGTTCAAGCTGTGGGCAATGATGTACCTGATTGGTGTTGTTTTTTTAATATGACAAGCACATTTCTTTGGATCCTGATCTAAAGCTGCTGGTGATGTTTCCCTATCTCTGTGTTTGTTTCATTTCATTCCATTTCTACTGGCTCGCATTAGAAATTTGGCATAAGATTCACACTTGTTAGGTGCCTTATGTTGCTGCTCTCCCAGCCCTTTATGTTTTCTGCTTAATGTGTATCTTAATATTGATTTCAATTGATTTAACCAGTGTAGTGGATGTTGTTGCCTGCTCTTTGATGTATGAATTAATGAAATCTATGTTTAGATGTTCTTGTTAGGATTTAGTTGGATGAGTTGAGAACACTGGGAGGTCTAGAACCCTATCTCTGCCTCACTAGGATCTTTCCATCTCAATTGGCCTTTCCAAGATCCCTCGTAATACCTCTGATTTTGTGCAAGCAGGTCTGGAGTTAAATGACCTTTGACTTGATCTATAGACAGAATTGGATGGTTCTCCTCCTTTCATTTTCAGTCCTTAATGTTCCATTTCACCAATCATCCTTAAAGATCCAAATGCTCTAGATGACTAGCCCAACTGAAAGCTTTCACATTGAACACAAGTAAATCCTTTCTTGACTCCATTGCCCAATGGCCTTGATGTTCTCTGAGTTATCTACCTTTGCCTAATTTTCCTCTTTGCTCATCCTTGCCTTATATTGGACCCTTCTTTCTTGATTCCCAACAACCAAAACATAAACAATTAAACAAACCCTGTGCCTATAACTAGCCTAAAACCTTAACATTTAAGCTTCAAAGATATAAAACCGTTGAAAATTATAGAGAGATCCCTCTCTGGGCCTAGGAGGGCTAGATCCTAAGGTCTGAAAGTGGTTCTGATGTTGTCTCATCTTTTGGTATTGCCAAATCTTCCAAAACATGGGAACACCAACACACAAAACCATCTCGAGTGAAGAGTACCCCCCAGAGAGTCCAAGTGAGTCTAGTTGATGTCTACTCTAGGTACAGTGAGATCTTTCCTCCACCATCACCTTAGGAAATAATCTTAAGTTTATGGACACTAAGGTTACCAAAAATAGAAAATACACCTAGGGGAACAGTCTACGATCCGATATACGCGCAAGGGCAGAGTAACAAAGCTCAATCCCCTTGAAGGCTCCTCGACATGGTCAATCTGAGGTTTACCGACAAGTGACCCCAAGCTCCTCAATAATGGTCAATCCGAGGTTTACCGTTTATATTACGCACACATCTTCTATCTTTCCCAATGAGACAGAATTGATTATCTCACTGGTTCAGACATGATCTTGTGCTTGAATTCTTTATGAGAAGCTTCCCAGAGTATACCAGTCACAATTGGATTTATTTCCTGCTACAAGATATAACTTCTTGTTTGTTTTAACTACCTTGAGAGTTAATTACTCCCTACTCCAAGATACTAGCCTAAGCTATATTGGTGAAAAGAACCCTAGAAATAGAAAAAAATACTAAGTCGATTTTAATTAAGCATTGTTTTTATGGGTTGTTTCTTAAGACAATAGGTATGGAAATGAAACTTTGATGATGTGAAGACTCGACTCCAAAAATTCACCTATTATGATAAGAAATTTGTTTTTTTCTTTCAATGAATTCTAGCTGAAAGAAAGAGTTCGAGAAATGCAATTTCTTAAAAGACAATTCTTTCTTTCAACATGAAGAACAAATGAAAATAAAAGTTTTATAAATAATAACTCAAAACGAGACAAATAATCAATTGCTCACAATAAATTCCTTTCACTTTGCAAAACTCGAAACTACAAAAACAACTGTCCTTCAAAAGAAATCTATAATTTCTAGAAAAGCATTCAAAACTACTAAAAACTAATTTTGAGATCTAAGAACTTCGAAAAACTAATCTGAATTAAAGCTTCAAATTTTTTGAGGATGTTTTGCTTAGCTTTTTAGATAAAATAAGGATTTGTTTGCACATAATAACAAATAAAAAAAAAAAAATCCATATATGTTTTCTTTTGTAAAAATGAAATTCAGAATTTATAATAAAAGTTTTTTCAAAGATTTGCAACGAGAAAACTAGATCTATTTCTCCTAAAGAATGGTTTTTGCAACTAAGTCAGACTCATCAAGAAGAAAAAAGACACCAATGTGATCTAAGGTATTTCTAGGCTTTTGATCTTTGAGTCACTACAAAGACAAAGTAAAAACCACTCTAGGCATGCAGATCTTCTAGAAAAACACTCAAAACAAAATGCTAAAGGAAATCACTCACAAAAGGTTTTTGACAGGAAAAATACAGAGGCTAGTCAAATACTAAGAATCCTAAATCAAATCTAAACTTAAGCTAACAAAGGAAATCTTAAGTTTTCTAAAATTTTCACAGGGTCCGCAGGCTCCAGAGCAAACAGGTGCAGTCCCGCACTGGTTACTCAAGGAAATTGTGGAGATGCCCGCACTGTGCATGAATGCAAAGAGCGGAGACCAGAAAACTTTACAGAAAACAAAAAGTTTTCAAAAACTCTTCCAAGTACAGAAAAATCAAAATAAAATACGCAAACCAATATATCAATCAAGAACCAGAAAAATCATTTTCCCAAGTCAAAACAAAAGGAAAACCAAGAATCAAATTCTTTCCCCAGCAAAGTCGCCAATTTGTTGGTCGGATTAATCATTCCTGCAGACAAGACCGATCTCCCTAGTATCCTAAGGATAGTGTAGCAACAAACAGAAAATTAAATCTATCTTTCTCTAGATATATTGTGATTCATAATTAAATGCTATAAAGGTTTTATGATCTTACCTTTGATCGAACGCTTGTTTGTAGTAGTCGTCCTTCAGTCGCCCGAAAGAGTTGCCTTCAAAGATGTACAATAAAAAACAAACAAACATCAAATAGCACCTGCATAACATATATTCACAAATCATATCTATTATGGTGATCAAGGAATCCATAAAATAAACCAATCAATTGAAAGCTTATTGAGAAAAACGGACTTATTCTGTATTAATTTTGAAAGTAAGAAAAACCTTACAGCCATGTCCGCCTTGATGTTGCACAGGTCTTCCTGGGGTCCGAAGTAGGAATCTCCTTTACTCTGACAAGCCTTGCACTCTTCTAACCGAGATACATACAGGTATGTAATATTTCCCACATAAAGTCTCAGCTAAAAGGGTCTAAGTTCCAACAATACTTCACCTCAAATAATACTAAAGCTTGAACTCCCTTTGAGGCTGCCCAATGCCTCTTTTTATAGTGAAAGAGAGGAGGTTGCAACTCCACCTAAGAAGGGATAGAATCCTCCTTCAAAGGGATTAGCTCCTTACATCAAGGTGTTAGCTCCTTAATGGATGGGATACATGAACCTGAAAAGAGCGGACTTCCCACCGCAAGATTCTTTCTAGAAGCTTCTAAAAATGACTCAAACTGAGCGTTTAGATTTTACTTCCGCCTTCTTTACCTTTTACAGAGATCCACACTTTTAATGAAGATAAAGTGCATTCAGGTACGCAGGAGATATGACAAACAGATGCGGCACCGCAGGTAAAACAAAGAGAAAGTGCGGTACAAGTGTTTTAAGGACTTTAATAAGCTTTTCTCTCATTTCCAAGGCTTGATATGAGGAACTGATGTTTTTAGACTTACAAAGGAGGAATGTATGAGTGATAATGAGCTCACATGGACAATCAAAATGTCAAGGTGACAACTTTTAGTGCAACATGTGGTACGTAGGACAACACCCAGATCCGTCTATTCAAGAAATTAAACAACCTTAAAACAACAGTTTCGGAAGCCTAATTCCTACTCTCAAATAGTGGTTGACTTGAAAGACTTTAAACAGGGACCCACTGAATTAGTATGGGAACCTGATTAGCGGTTAAAAAAGGTTATCAAAGATGGGGAATTTCAGTATGATGATAGGAAACACAAGGAATGGTTTATCTCTATGTTGCTGCCTCACCTGCGCGAACCTATGGGTCAGCAGGCGATTGCAATGCAAGAGAAATCCTTGGAGATTGCTATGAAACTAGAGGCTGCAAAAAGGGACGATGCTCAGTTTGGGGTACAATAGATCTAGGGAAAGCTGGAGGCAATGCACATTGAAATCCAGAATCTACGAAAAGAATGGGGAAAAGAGGCCAGCCCCAACGTATGGCGCATAAGGTGCAGGGTGTCCGAACATACCAAGGATCAGTCTCCCCTACTGATAGATTACATGCAAGCTGGGGGACCCAACCCATTGCGGCCTAAAGAAGCTGTGGGGCCGAGTGGCCCAACGTTATGGTGTGCTAACCATTGTCCCCATCTAGGTGCTTATGTTCCATAATTAAAGCAGGAATGGTGTCAATTCTGATCCTCAGTGGGACATGACAAGAATAAATGTTAGACCTACGACTTGATGATATATCGAGGAAACTTATACCGGGTAGAAGCTGACCCATCTTCACCACTATCTCCCTCAATCAAGGGAGGATCCCCAACAAGGGGTAGGGTAGAGGGAAGGAGTGGAGGCACAGGTTGGGGAAGAGGAAAATTGATCTGTTACAACTATGGATAAATAGGACACTTTGCAAGGGAATGTTTGAACCCGGTGAGACAATCTTGCTGGTCTTGTAGACAACTGGACCATGTGATTGAAGACTGTCCAATTCTAATAGAAAAAATGCAAGAAAAATAACAAACACCTCCGCAAAATGTATAGAGGGTTAAGGCTAGACCGCATGATGAAGGCCCAAGCATTAATGTCATAATGCGCAACGGCAGGGCTATTGGGGGAGCTGAGGAGAAAACTGCAGCTGAATATCTTATCCAGAAAGCAGCTGTCAAGAAGGAAGCTTAGACCCACAAAAGTAAAAGGAAACCTTCGTCGCAGCCTACAACGACTTTGCGAATGGTGAGGTACCTGCTTCCAAGGCTTTAGTAAACCTAAGAGCATATGAAGAAGTTAAAACATTCCTGCAAGCATGTATGAAGCTATTTCGTAACCAAAAGGTAGTAGAAAACCTTCAAACACTGATAGATAGTTGTGCAGAAAAAGCTGATTCTCCCACAGAAGTCAAAGATGTTCACAAATTATACAAGCATAAGAAATGCACTGGTCGAGAAATGCAGCTAACTGCACAGATTGGCGACTATGAGATGGATCAGGTCATCTTGGACCTGGGGTTAGATGTGATCGTCCTGCCTAAGCAGACATGGTAGTGGATGGGAGAACCTAAGCTAGAATGGTCTACTATACAGCTGCGCATGGATAACCAACATAAAATCATACCATTGGGAAGGAAGTTAAGGATTATGGTAGATATCGCAGGAGTTAAGGTACACACAGACTTTGAAGTAATTCAGAATGTGGAAGATGCAAACCCTTACCTTGTGCTCTTGGGACTAGATTGGGCAATAGACATGGGAGGCATTATCAAATTAAAGAAGAGGAGCATGGTTTTCGAGAATGAGGTTACAAGAGTGATAGTTCCTCTAGACCCTGCAGAAGGAGAACGGTATACAGAACCGATGTGTATAGAATATGATGCGGATCAAATTTATAAAATAACTGCCTGAGACGAAGATTGGATTAATCCGACAACTGATGGTGTGATTTGATGGAAAAAGATAGTGAATTCCTCTCTGACTTCGACGGGGAGATAGAAAATTGGCAGAATCAGTTACATGATGTATCTGCACTGTGATGCCTTAGGATCACAAAGAACTTCCGGTGTATCTCCTCAAAGGTAAGAGAATTGCCCTAATTTGATGGTTCCGGTAGTATTAGGGATTTTCTGTGAACATTTGAAGCTAAAATCCCAAGGGAGTGAAGAATGTGGGTGATCAACATAGCCATGCGTGCAACCTTTGGGCGGTGGTGGGAAACTCATAAGGGGTCATTCCAATATTGGGAGGAATGACGTGAGATAATGATCTTATGGTTTGAGCCTCTAGTTCACCTGTGCATAAAGAATTTCCTTGGACCAGGGGACCCGTGTGAGCACTTTTCTGCATAGATGGAGGAATGGCGCAGAAGAACTATGAATGAATGGGTCCACCTGTTCATTCATGCCTTGGGGCCAATCCCCACTGCATGGCATTTAGATGCATAACTACACCAACGCACCCGCCATTAAGACACCCTGAAGGATGAGTTTGTAGGGAAGTTCGGGTTGGTAGGTGGAACAGAGGCACTTGATGAGGCTCTATAGGATATAGATGCCTTGGTATTTGATGAATCACGCCCGTATGCAGCACATGGGGCACCAACATGGGAAATGCAGATGAAGGATATAGTCAACTTTCGCTATATGTCGATAGAGGAATGTGATGAAGACCCAAGGAATATATCTATCCTAGAGTCAGAGGGGGAGCGCGCAGTTGCTGGACCTCCACTGCAGACCTTCGATGTCACTAAGCCTTGAAAGCTACGTGAAGTAAACATTGGGACAAAAGAGAAACCTAAGCTGGCTAAGATAGGGGACTACTGGGATGATGATATTGTTGGAAGAGTCACAGAACTCCTCACCGAATACCAGGACCTATTCCCGACGAAATTTTCGGAACTCAAAGGCATTACAGGAGACCTAGGAGTCATGCACATCACTCTAAAACTAGATGCGCGCGCTGTGAAGCAACGCCATTATCGATTGAACCCAGAGTATAAGCAGAAAGTTAGGGAAGAACTTGACAAAATGATAGCCGCAGGTATCATTGAACCCGTCAAACAATAAAATTAGGTAATTCAAATGGTGGTTCACGAGAAAAATACTAAAGAAGAGATATAGATCTGTGTTGAACTACACAAATTGAACAATGCTTGCATACATGATCCCTTTCCTACACCATTCTCAGATGAAATCCTCGATAGTGTGGGGGGCAGGAAGCATACTCATTTACGGATGGGTTCTTGGGCTACCACCAAATCAGGATCGCACTTGAATATTGTAGCAAAACTACGTTCGCTATTGAATGTGGTTCCTTCCAGTACACTGTTATGTCATTTGGGCTCAAGAATGCCCCTACCATATTTTCGCGGGTGGTGGTCGCAGTCTTCAAGGAATTTATCCATAAGTTCTTGGAGCTATATTTTGATGATTGGATAGTATTTGTGTTAGTAAAGAATAACGTCTCAAACCTAGGAATGATGTTGAACGCCTATAGAAAGCACCATATTTCCCTAGATATCAAGAAGTGCATATTCTGCGTACCATTTGGGATCTTGTTAGGTCACATAGTCTGTCGGCAAGGGCTGATGGTTGACCATACCAATGTGGCAATTATCATCAACCTGGTAGTCCCTACAACTGAGAACAGTTGTGCTCTATCCTCAAACAGATAGGCTACTATAAGAATTTTATTCAGGGGTACTGGCACTGATCATGGCGCCCATGGACAAATTTCTGAAGAAGGATGTATCATTCTTTTGGGATGATGAGTGTAAGAAGAGATTTGAGTTACTCAAGGAAAATATGGTCTCTGCACCTATCCTCATTTTTCCTGATTGGGCAAAGGTTTTTCATGTTCATGTCAACGCTTTAGGGATTGCCCTAGGAGCTGTCCTTACGTAGCCGGGGGAAGGGGACATCGACCATCCAGTAGAATTTTCCAGTAGAAATCTCTGTAGTGCAGAGCATAACTACTCCACTACCGAGCACGAAGGGCTAGCCATGGCGTACGCCCTGCAGAAATACCGACATTACTTGTTGGGTGGGCACTTCAAGATGTTCACGGATCACTCAGCTTTGAAATACTTGGTGAACAAGCCTGTGTTGGGGGGGGGGGGGAATTTTCTGATTGCTACTGTTATTTCAAGAATATGACTTTGATATCATCGTGAAGTCGGGGAGACTAAATGATGGGCTAGACCACTTATCCCGCATCGAGAGTGGTGAGGAACCAGCCAACCCAGATGAGGAACTGCTCGATGTGCAACTGTTTGCTATTAAGGTAATCGATGTGAACTTTGCCAACATAATTCACTTCTTAACTACGGGGATGGCACCTACAGAGTATTCAGTACAACAGAATAAGGAACGAGTAACCCGCGCAGCAGACTTTACCATCATAGCGGGCCACCTGTATAAGCTAGGAGCTAATGAGGTACTGCGAAGATAGGTTTTGGAGCATGAAAGAACCGCCATCTTAGCAGAAGCACACGGGGGCGTAGCAGGAGGTCACTATGTAGGGAAGGCGATGGCCCAGAAGATACTGAGAGCTGGGCTATGGTGGCCCACACTACATAGTGACTCTCACGACTATTGCAAAGCCTGCGATACTTGCCAGCGGACAGGAAGACCATCGCGTAGAGATGAAATGCATTTGTAGCCGCAGATGGCCCTGCAAGCATTCGAAAAATGGGCCATAGAATTCATTGGGCCCATCAACTTGCCAGGAAAAAAGATAGGTGCATGCTACATCATCATTGCGGCTGACAGACATGGCATGATAGACATATTCAACAAAAAGTCTTTTTGGAGGGCGAATTGGTCCTACTCTACAATAGCTAGTTTGTGAAGCACCCAGGGAAGTTCCGTCAGTAGTTTGTAAAGGAAATCAATAATGGAGGTGCGGTATGGTTAGCCACCTTGCACAGCAATATGATACCAGGATATGTCAATGGCAGCCGACTCAAACCATACCGGATCAAATGACTCAATGGCCGGAGTAGCTGTATGGAGCAGAATATGCATAGGGTTCGGTCACAGGTCTGGAGGCCTAGAAAAGTGCGTTGGGAGCATAGGGGTGCGTTGGGAGCGCAGGAGGTACGATGGGAGCGCAGGGGTATGCTGGGAACACAGGAGGTGCAAAAACTAGCCATTGGAACATTAATACTAGGTAAAAAGAAAATTTTACCATTGAAAGGAGTGGGCGGTCGACAATTAATGAAGTAATTTCTGAAGATTTTTTACCGTTTACTTGATGGTAAGTTCCGGATAAGCTTCCTCCACCCATTGATTGATCTCCAAGGCTATAAAAGCAGCATGTTAGCTCAGAAGAGGGTTCGTATATCTTGAACAATTTGTGCTTTGCGAAATTCTATGACTATCGCACTTTTTTAATGTCTGGGCGTGCTACCCACTTTGATAGTAGCAACCTTGAGTTTATCTTTCGAGCGAGAAGGACGGTGACCAATCCTGCTGAATCCTCACAGACTGTGGCCTCGACGGAGCAAGAATCTGAGGAAGTACTAGAAGTCGACCCCGAAGTTGAGGAGGTTATGTCCATGCCAAGTAAGGCAAAATAGAAGGGGAAAGAAAAAGCGCAAAGGTCAGGGAAACCTACGAAATGGGCTAGGGTGAAGCCCCGCACCTCCCCTCGAAATTTGAAGTCCCTGCGAATGGTGCCCCAGGCATGTTGAGCTAACCCATTGAAGAAACCTCTATCTGCTCAGGAAGAGGCCTAGATTGCTGAACCAATCAACTGGCTACCGCCCTATGCTCGGCCTCGCAAGCCCTTAACACACACACCTAACAATCTTGATGGCCTGCACACCTATCTGCAAATGTCACTAACTTCGGGTGAGGTCCCCATCATTGGAGAAACCCTTGGAAAACTCCATGAGGTAAAATTAAATGATCACAACCTGGCCAATTTGGAAGCCTTCCCCGAATTGGCATCAACTCCATGAGGTAAAATTCAATGATCACGACCTGGCCAATTTGGAAGCCTTCCCCGAATTGGCACCGGAACTATATCTCGAAAGGGTATTGGAGGAGGATGGGTTGAAGATAGTCCCCATGCCATGGGAAAGTAGGTTGGTTGGTTTTGGGCTATTAAACATGTTGCAGATTCCTCACTTCCGCCACTACAATGTCACCGACTGACTTGTACGCCAACTTCTTGCCTTGGTCCATGATGAAAACTTATGGATCCAGGATCGCATTCCCATTGATGCCGCGCTTATTTACTATATCACTAGTCTCCCTATGTAGTGGCCGAACCCTATGGAGCATGTCGGCAAAAAGTACGAGCAAAATATCGCTGATAAGGTGCGCAATGACTACCATGTGGAGCGGAACACTAAGGGGTTCATGATCAACACCCATTAGGGGAGTTTTGAGGTCTAAAATGGGCCTCCTAAGGAAATTATAAAATAATAGTGGAAATAATAAAATAAAACGTGATTACATCATCAAATTTTGGAGGGAAAAACAAAACTATTTTTTCAACTCATATTTTCAACTTATATCCCTATGGGTGTACTCAAATTCCGAGCGGAAACACTCATTAGATGCAGAATTTGATTCCTCATCCAAGGAGTACCCATGTTGCATGATTTCGATCGATCCTGCTACACGAAAAATGATAAATACATGAAAAATGTGATTGCAATCACTTTTTTCATGTATTTCTCATTTTTCATGTAGTAGTGTGATATTCCCAATTAGCCATTGCTATTTGGAATATCATAATCACTCCATTTTTTGAATAAAAGAGTAAAAGGAGATAATAAAGCCATCCCAATATGAAAAAATGGGATAAGGAGGTC
This sequence comes from Pinus albicaulis, assembly GCA_034641835.2. Lineage (NCBI taxonomy): Eukaryota > Viridiplantae > Streptophyta > Pinopsida > Pinales > Pinaceae > Pinus > Pinus albicaulis. The sequence goes on along the minus strand of CM076572.1, from coordinate 1,413,139,612 downwards.
AAATAAAGCCACTTTAGTGGGGAAGAGGGGTAAATCTACGAGCTAAACCTAGTTACCTTAGCCAAACTGTGCAATTAGAAGAGGAGGGAGACTAAGGCAGTGCAGATTTAAAAATGGAATCTTCTCAAGGAAGGAACATCATTAATGAGTGGGGTTCAGGGTGATGAAACTCACCAAAGATAAGAAAGGGAAATATTAGCAAGGGAATTCATTCATACATTCATCTTGTCTTGGTCTATTGACTACTTGCAACCTTCAGCTGTTTAGCCGGAGTTGCAGCACTGTTCAGTGCAAGGAATTCTCAAGCGGGAGATCCACCCTCACCTTGGGGTTAGCTGATTGGGAGGTCTAAGGAGAGGTCCTGAGTTCAATTCCCATCACTGATCTTGAGGGGAAGTATCCTACAGCAGAGGCAGCGCAGTCACCTCTAGTAATTGCGTTATTCTAGCAGCAGCAACAACAACAAGGGTTTTCCTTCATATTTGGTGCTTGATCTAGAGAGGGAGATCTCCATTTATCTCCGGAGAGCATATTGAAGGGAATTTTTGGGCCATTTGCTGTATTGTTGATCTATTTCAGATTATGTATTGTATTTTCTCATAAAGAGTTGCTGGGTAGAGTGTTATTTCTTGCAGAGCTCCATTTTGTGTTGGTATTTTGCCGGAAACCCTATAAAAGGGGCTCCAATGTGCTTGTAAAAGAGGCCAAACCTCTCCTTTCAGATTATATGCTTAATAAAATCTCCATTTACATGTATTTTTCTCATTTTTTGTAAGTGCATTCACAAGAACCATGCTGTTGCAATCTTCTGCAGTTCCATTTTATGAAGTAGTGGGATTTGGGTGAAATTTTACATAAATGAGATGGGGAGATCTATTTAAGGTAGCTAAAATTATTTCTTTTTGATGCCATTCTATATTTAAGCTAAATTTAGCATATATAAGAGCACCCTAATATTTTACAGCATTATTTTTGCACAGAACCCTTTTATATAGTGTTCCCTTTGATATTATTGTTGATATTCCTAAAAGGGAATATTACAGTGGTAGCAGAGCTCTGCTCTTGGCTTATCTTGTGGGAGAGGTCTATCTTCAGCATGGAAAAGGAAGAAATTTTGAACCTCCTTCTTCAAACCCTACAGAACATTACAAGGGGACTCAAGGAAATGAGACATGGAGGGGACTCTATAGGAATTTGCCATGAGGCAAGCACCGGCGCTGAAAATGACATGGGGCTTCCAGCTGCCTCACAATACTCTACTATGCATTAATTTCTAAAAATGGGAAGTAAGGAGGAAACCTTGGAAGGATATTTTGAAGAATACGAGCTCCAATCTCAAAGGCTCAAGGAGCATTTGAACTTCCGGGAGTTTTGCTAGATTAAGGATGGAAGGAGGATTAATCCTCATTCAAGAGAGGATAAATTAATGCAGGGGTCAGCCCTACAGCGAAGTATGGAAGGGGTTTTATTACCCACATTTGATGGAACACCTAAGGGCACAACTAGGGCATTGGACACATACTTCCAGCTCAACAAGTTTCTGAGCTAGAAGCCATCAAGATAGTTGCACTGCACTTGGAAGGGGAAGCTCAAGAATGGTGGTTTCATGGGTTGAACACACTTGGGCATAACCACATCACTTCATATTCAGCTTTCACCAAGAAACTAGTGGAGATATTTGATCCTAGAGATCCAGAGGCCCACTTTTCCAAGATAACCAAGCTCAAGCAGGAGGGAGATCTTGAGGTTTACATTGATGAGTATTTACAACTTTCAGTGATGGTATCCAACCTCACTATGAGTAGGAAGGTATGCATGTTCATGAATGGGTTGGTTGAACCATAGCAGGGGTTGGTAAAAGTCACTAAACCAACCACACTCCTTGAAGTTGTGGAGAAAGTTAGAGATCTACAACACATCTTTCCTAGGGCAAGAACCCTTTTGCAGTAGGATACTTACTCCAAACCAAGGGAAAAAACCCATGTTTTGGGAGGGGAATGTGTTGCAGGAGAGACACATCATGCCAAGACCTTCTCTAAGAAGGATGCTAGCGCTGTACAAGCCATGGAAGACTTTGCTCCAAGAAGGGGAGCCATTACAGTGTTAGGAGGAGTCCCAAAGTATCTCACTTTGAGGGTGAGGGGGACTATCATGGGGCAAAGAGTCTCTGTGTTGATAGATAGTGGAGCCACACATAATTTTATTGATGCATAGCTGGTGCAAAGGAGAGGAATCCACATGGAGGATTTTGAGGGATTCTTAGTTCTAGTCCCAGGAGCTATGACCCTGCAGTGTGCTAAGTATGTTCCGGCACTAACCATTACCATGGGGACATATACTTTAACAGACCACTTCTTTGTGGTGGATATTCCGGACACCAATGTCATATTGGGAGTTCAGTGGTTAATCACCCTTGGGAGAGTCACCACTAACTGGAGGACTTCGGAGATGGAATGGACCAAAGGGAAGAATGGCCAACAGCAAAAGATTAAGGGTATAAACACATACCCCACTCAGGTTGTTTCAACACATAGGATGGAGGAATATCTGCACAGAGGGAATGTTGAATGGGTAGTAGAGCTTCATGTATAAGAGGTGAAGGGCAAAGATTCACCAGTGCATCTAGATATTCAATCTCTCTTGGACCGGTATTCTACAGTGTTTGGTGACATCCCACCTGGGAGACCTCTTGATCGAGGGTTTGAACACACTATTGAGTTGGAGCAAGGGATCCAAGCAGTCATCACCACACCTTATAGACATCCCAAGGCTTATAGGGATGAGATTGAGAGGGAAATCCAAGAGCTGCTAGCTCTAGGGAACATCAGGCCTAGTACTAGCCCTTTTTCCTCATTAGTGGTTCTAGTTAAGAAGAAAGATGGCACATTGAGAATGTGCATTGACTATAGGGCCTTGAATAAGAAAAATCTGAAGAACAGGTACTCTATACCCAGGATCGATGAACTCATCGATGAGTTGAGGGGATCTAAATACTTCTCCAAGATTGATTTGAGATCTGGGTATCATCAGATCAAGGCGAGGGAGCAAGATATCCCTAAGACAACGTTCAAATGTCACTATGGGAATTTTGAGTTCCTGGTAATGCCCTTTGGTTTGACCAATGCCCCAGAAAATTTCCAATCCTACATGAACCAGATCTTCTGTGGTCATTTGAGAAAGTTTGTGTTGGTTTTATTTGATAATATTCTTATATACAATCGCACTTGGGAGGAGCACTTGCAGCACCTTGAGACAGTTTTGCATATCCTCAAGGAACAACAGTTTTATGCCAAGCTCTCCAAACGTGAGTTTGGCCTCACTGAGATGTTGTATTTGGGACACATCATAGGAGTAGATGGAGTAAGGGTGCATGAGGAGAAGATCCAGGCTGTCAGATATTGGCCTGAACCTAAAAATGTAACAAAACTTAGAGGGTTTGTTGGTATATGCACTTATTACCGGAATTTTGTGAAATGGTTTTCACAACTAGCAGCACCATTGAAAGACTTGACAAAGAAAGGAGCCTTCCATTGGACACCTATAGCGCAGAGGGCTTTTGATAAGCTTAAAGAGGTAATGAGTATTTGCCCTATTTTGGTTTTGCCTGATTTTTCGCAACCTTTTGTTCTATAATGTGATGCATCAAGTGAAGGTATTGGGGCTATTTTTATGCAAGGGGGGAATCCTATAGCCTTTGAGAGCAGGAAGCTACTCCCTCATGAGAGGTTGTACCCCATCTATGATAAGGAAATGTTGGAAATTATGCATGCATTATCCAAGTTCCGGCAGTATTTGGTGGGGAATAAGTTCAAGGTGAAGACTGACCATAACAATCTTAGATTCTTCCTTGAACAAAAAAAACTCTAGGAGAGGCAGCAGAAGTGGGTCAGAAAAATCCAAGCCTATGATTTTGACATAGAATATGTCAAGGGGAAGAGCAATGTAGTAGCTGATGCACTATCCAGGAGGCCTACAATGTTGTCTTTAAGGAGCATGAATGTAGATTGGAAAGCTCAACTTTTAGTTGAGTATTCCAAGGATAACTTTGCATTTGAGATACTTGATGGGGTGGTACTAGATGAGAGGTTTAAATTAATGGATGAAGTCATCTATTATAAGAACTGGATCTTCTTGGCTAAGAGCTCCAAGCTCAAGGAGAAGATCCTGAAGGCATCACATGATTCCCCACTTGTAGGGCATCAAGGCTTCACAAAAACATACAGGGCCATAAGGGAGAGATTCTCATGGAAGGGTCTCAAGGAGGATGTTCTCCAACATATCAGAGAGTGCACCACCTATCAGCAAAATAAAGGGTAACACACCCACCTTGCTAGATTATTAAAGCCACTACCTATTCCAAATGGAAAGTGGGAAAGCATCTCTATGGACTTCATCACTGACTTACCAATAGTACAAGGTAAAGATTGTATCTTTGTTGTTGTTGATAGAAAAACAAAGTACTCTCATTTCTTTGCCATTTCTGCCCATTATACTGCTTCACAGGTAGCTGAGCTCTTCTTCAGAGATGTATTTAGACTCCATGGTCTCCCAAGGACCATAGTGAGTGATCGAGACAACTGCTTCATGGGTGGCTTTTGGCAGGAACTTTTTCGGTTAGTGGGGACTGAGTTGACTCCAAGCACTAGCTACCATCCCCAAACTGACAGAAAAACTAAGATAGTGAACAAGTGGGAAGAAGGGTACTTGAGGAATTATGTAGCAGGGCAGCAAAAAGCTTGGTTGCGTTGGCTCCACTTGGGGGAGTATTGTTACAACACCACTCACCATGTTTCCATTGGCATGACTCCATTCTGAGCTCTATATGGGTATGAGGCACTCTCATTTGCAGATGTGATGTTTGGGGCAAGTAAGGCTCCAAGGGAAAAAGAATGGATCCAGGAGAATTAGGACATACTCAGGGCACTCAAAGACAACATTGCCACTGCCCAGAACCAATAGAAGATGTATGCAGACCGGGGTCGGATAGAAAGGCAGTTTGAGGTGGGGGATCTTGTCTACCTGCACCTTCAGCCTTACAAATAGTCCACACTCAAGGAGAAGGGGGCTGAGAAACTCAAACCTAGATTTTATGGACCATATAAGGTGATCAAATGCATTGGTAAGGTAGCATATGAGATGGAGCTTCCTAAGGGGAGCAAGATTCATAATTTCTTCCGTGTATCCTGCCTCAAGAAAGCCATTGGGAGGAATGTGGTTGCCAACGTGGACCTTCCCCCTATTGATGATGAGTGTCGCTTGATTTTGCAGCCTGAAGTTATCATTGACACAAGGGAGAGGCAGCTAAGGAACATAGTCATCAAAGAGTACCTGATTAGATGGAGGAATCTACCAGATGAGGATGCCACTTGGGAGGGAGAGAAAATATTGCAGCATCCTTATTTAACTGTTGCTTATGGGCGAACAACTTTTGGGCGGGGATGACTGTGATATTCCCAATTAGCCATTGCTATTTGGAATATCATAATCACTCCATTTTTGGAATAAAAGAGTAAAAGGAGATAATAAAGCCATCTCAATATGAAAGAATGGGATAAGGAGGTCAAATAAAGCCACTTTAGTGGGGAAGAGGGGTAAATCTACGAGCTAAACCCAGTTACCTTAGCCAAACTGTGCAATTAGAAGAGGAGGGAGACTAAGGCAGCGCATATTTAAAAAGGGAATCTTCTCAAGGAAGGAACATCATCAATGAGTGGGGTCCAGGGTGAGGAAACTCACCAAAGATAAGAAAGGGAAATAGTAGCAAGGGAATTCATTCATAAATTCATCTTGTCTTGGTCTATTGACTACTTTCAACCTTCTGCAGTTTAGTCGGAGTTGCAGCACTGTTTAGTGCAAGGAATTCTCAAGCGGGAGTTCCACCCTCACCTTGGGGTTAGCTGATTGGGAGGTCTAAGGAGAGGTCCTAAGTTCAATTCCCATCACTAATCTTGAGGGGAAGTATCCTATAGCAGAGGCATCATAGTCAGCTCTAGTAATTGCGTTATTCCAGCAGCGACAGCAACAACAAGGGTTTTCCTTCATATTTGGTGCTTGATCTAGAGAGGGAGATCTCCATTTATCTCCGGAGAGCATATTGAAGGGAATTTTTGGGCCATTTTCTGTATTGTTGATATATTTCATATTATGTATTGTATTTTCTCATAAAGAGTAGCTAGGTATAACGTTATTTCTTGCAGAGCTCCATTTTGTGTTGGTATTTTGCCGAAAACCCTAGAAAAGGGGCTCCAATGTGCTTGTAAAAGAGGCCAAACCTCTCCTTTCAGATTATATGCTTAATGAAATCTCCATTTACATGTATATTTCTCATTTGCTGCAAGTGCATTCACAAGAACCACACTGTTGCAGTCTTCTGCAGTTCCATTTTATGAAGTAGTGGGATTTGGGTGAAATTTTGCATATATGAGATGGGGAGATCTGTTTAAGCTAGATAAACTTATTTCTTTTTTATGCCATTCTATATTGAAGCTAAATTCAGCATATATAAGAGCACCCCAGTATTTTACAACGTTATTTTTGCACAGAACCCTCTTATGCAACGTTCCCTTTGAGATTATTGTTGATATTCCTGAAAGGGAATATTACAAGTAGGCTCCATCAAAAGTATGCAACATGGGTACTCATTGGATGATGAATTAAATTTTTCATCAAATGAGTACTCCCACTTGAAATTTGAGTAAAAAATTAGGGAGATAAATTGAAAATACGATTTGAAAAAGTAGTTTTTAATATTTTATTATTTTTTAATATTTTTTCTTTTTTACTCCAAAAATGGTGAATCATCCTCCATGGTTGACATCATCATCTTGAATCCTATTGGTTCTTATAAATTTTATTTTGGTTGTACATTTTTCTTAGGAGGCCCATTTTAGACCTCAAAATTCCCCTAATGATCAGCGACCCCGGTGCACAGATGGGTACCTTGTTGCTGGCATGCAAGATGATGCAAAAATTCCAAGCTACCACTGTCCCTGCATATGTAATTCAGCTATATGGTCACTGCAAAAAGGGGGTCTGCTACAATTGGTCCCAATTCTTGTGCAATGAATTTCTGGAGAATGTGCGCAAGGCCCAGGATCATGGAAGGGCGTTCTGCTACTTTTGGCTACTGCTCCTCATCGCGTTGGTCGCATGGGAAGCCCCTGAAGACTCTATCCTCCCTGAGCTCACAGCAAATATGTGTGAGGGGGTGTGATACATGAATTTTTGGGACTCAAGGGACGCGCAACATATTGAGGATAATCAAGTCTTCCGAATCCTATTTCAGAGTGGGCTCACAGCAGCAATAAACACCTGGCCACACTTGTCGCCAACAATTTATGATAAGTACAAGAGCATCGCAGTGTTTCAAATAAAAATGCATAATTTATAGATCAGAGGCTGCAAGGATCCAACATGGGTCTCACTCCCATACATGGTTGCTGACGAGGATATTGACCACCTTATTGCCACCTGGCCCCCACACTCGAAGCTCGGCTTCAAATTAGGTACGAAGGACACTGCAAGTACGAGCACCACGAAGGTCACCCCGCCCGACACCACCAAAGAAACCAGAGTACAAGGTAAGGGTACTGGGAAGGACGTGGACCCAGAATCGCATAAGGGGTCACAACAGTGCAAGAGTACTGGGAAGGGTGCGGAACCAGAATCACAGAAGGATTCGCAGTAGGATCTAGGCGCATAAGTTCTGGATGTGGGAGGTGATGACTCCAAAGATGACTAAGTTGAAAATATCAGATTTCTAGAAACAATATTTCCAGAAACATTGTGAGTTCTAGAAATCTCACTACCTTCATCATCCTAAGTCTATCAGTTCACCAAAAATCTTCATCTATGCCTCCCAAAAAGATCACCCTTCTGTCTCAAAAAGAAGCTTATTTCAGGCTATTTATCCCTGTTTTTATCAGTCCATTTCCCTCTGAAAATAGCCCATTTTCCCTTTATCAACTCTTCATTTCCTCTGAAAAAACCCCTTAAACCATTATAAACACTCTTATTTGGTTAAAAAATACCTTTTCTAACCTATCGGAAGCCTCCAAAAGGTTCAAAAAACCCTCTTTTGGCCTATTTTTCCACCCATTTTAGAATTTAGGTTTTAAGCCATTTTTCGAGCTTTAACCCTCTGTTCTTTTTTTCCCATATGACATGAGAGCCCCGACCATCTGCTAAAAATCCCTTGGCCCCTTTTTCCTTACAAACTCTAGTCCTCCCTTTCCCCACAAGACCTTCTTCGCGCCTTATCCTTAGCCCCCTTCCCTTACCATTTACCTCACAACCTCACGGTTCATCGAAGTAATCCACACCGTCCATCGACCCAATCCAACGGTTGTCAGGGCTTTTTCCTTTTTTTATCCATATGCTCGTCCTCCACCTATGTTTCCCCCGTTGAAATTTGGACCATAGATCTTATAGATCTAATGGCGACCGTTCTCCCCTCTCACCCTCCATCCTCCCGACCACAACCTTTTTCATTCACCCTGCAAGCCTATCTCGACCGTTGATCTTATCAATCCAACGGCCCACGTTAATCCCAAGGTTTTAGGCCCTGCCCCCAGCCTTTCCGCTACCCGATAGAAAATGTACACGTCATCGCTGGACCCACCTTCCACCCACAAAAACATTGCCCAATCCTTACCCGCCACCTATCTTCCACTACCAACCTACGCCCCCATCGAACTTCTCCCACACCATCGATCTCACTCCATGAGATCTGACGGTGGAAATCACAAATCGCGCGAAATCTCTCACCAAGGTTTAACACCTCTTTTTCACGCGAAAAAATAAGTTTTTCCTGGGACACGTGGCAAACAATGTATGGAATTGCGTTCATTTGGGCTAAAACCGCTTACTGCCCATATGCAACGTGAAAACCACCCCCGGTTTCACAAAATTGCCATCCTCCATTTCCGCGCTAAATTCAATTTTTTCGTGGATTTTTGCCTATTTTAACCTATGGAACCCCTCCCTCTGCACACCGTTCCTCTCTCCGCAAATGCTCTGACACACAGAACCCTGAAACGTAGTTTCAAATCCACAAAAGTGCAAGTTTTAAAATTAATTTTTTTTGTTTGATTGCAGGTTTAATGGTGGAAAAAGGCCGAAATTCCCTCCCATAGTCAAATATCAATGGCAAAGACCTCAAGATGATGATCCGAGGGCCTAAAACAAAAAAGGGATAAGGTTTTTTGATTCAAAGGTCTTAATCAATGTTTCGCGAACACTGGTTGAAACATAAAACCCTCTAGAGCACCAAAGGAAACCCCTGCACGCAGCAAAACAGAAACAAAAGATCATTGAGTGAAGATAAAGCAAAGGCTTACAGACAAATATTAAGTTAAAATACTCAAATAAATTAAAAGTCAGCAAAGGATAATTATAAAGGCTTAAGGCAAAATCAAAGCCTTAAAAGCAAAGGATTAAAACCTAATCAAGGTTTTAAAGGATAAAGGATAAAACAAATAAATCAGTCATAAAGCAGTAAAATAGAATATCAAAGACAAATCAGAGTTAAAGGCTTATAGACACAATTTATTGGTTAAATCAAGGAAAATTAAACCAAAAGTAGCCTCAAATGAATCAAATAGAAGCAGTTATTTACCCAAAAGATCTAACTGCCACCTATGGCCTACTTTCTGTCCATAAAGGAAAATTGGCAGTTATTACCTCTTAGAATATATTTTACTCTGTCAAAAAATTTATTGTAAAAAATAAAGATGGGCCTCAAAGTCAAACTTTTCACCTATCTTTCTATCAGAAGTTAATACAGAGTTATTGGCATAGAGAAGTAGTTGAACATCTTCCTACCTTATGCCTTGCATGGTTTTCAAGGTTAGGAATGCATTTACTCTATAGTTAATGACTCTCAAACCATAGATGAGTTCCACCTCCTCATTTGCAGCATAAATACTGCATTGGAACTCATTGTAAGTGGTGGACATTTGATGACTCTTTGAAGTAATACATAGTTCTACTGAAGTTGAAAGAAAATTGATGTTCTGGAACCTGTGGATGTTTTGACCTATTTGTTGATGGAGAAAGCTCTGTCATTGGATCCCTGAGCTTGGCTGTTGGTGAAGTATTCTAATATGTTAATTTTTTTCCTTTTTACCATTCTGTTTCATCATTTCTTACTACAGTAGAGTAAAAATTTTAGGCTAAGAAATGTCTCCTAGAAGCACCTTAGACCTGTTTACTCTCCATTGTTTTATGTTTTCCTCTGCTGAGGCATTCTAGAGAATTCTTAATTGCTCTCTTGAACCCTTATGCTTTTTTACTTCTTAAATAGTTCAGTACAGTTGGTCTCAAGAATGATTTATGGTTTTCCCTGCTTACTTGCTGCCACTTACGAACTGTTTCTGAAGTCTCCCTTCAAAGTACCATTGTCCAAAGTCTGCCAAAGAGGTTTTGTTCTGATCATACCCTTTGTACTTGCTCAAATAATTGTTTTGAAGGTCTTTATAGCTGTAATAAAAGATGTTTAGGAGTTCCCTCTTCTATGAGTACAGTTATTTGTGAATCTTTTATGTTTTCTAAATTCCTCGAAAGTGAAATCTTTGGATGAAATATAGCGTTCCTCGACTCCTAGATTTCATTTGAAAATTTTGTCTTGAAATTGTTATTTTTTGAAGTGTGGTTTCTAGAATTTATGGTTAGCCCTATATCTGGAATGCCTCTTCATGTTCAGATAATGTTTAAAGTCCCTTTGTTGAGAAGTACATATAATTAAGGATTCTTAATTTCCCTTAGTTCTACTTTTCATTCTAAACCTTTAATGTTCATTTCATTTCACTTGAAAGACTTTGTAAATCCACTAGCCAAGTTAGATTTGCCCTTTGATATCCCTGATTCATCTACCAACTTGTTACAACTTCAATTTGACTCCATTTCCCAATGACTTAGATATTTCCCTTTTCTATCTATGCTGCCTAGATCATCATGTCCCACCAAACAATCAAACAAACTAATGCTTAATAACTAGCCTAAAATCAACCTTTTACAAGCAAACAAGTCATATATTTTCAAACAATTGAGAGATCCCTCTCTAAGACTAGGAAGGCTAGGTCCTAGAACTCTAAAGACTAGTTTTGATGTTGCCTTGTCACTTGGTATGCCAATCTGCCAAATCACAGGACCCCAACAGGAGGCATGTTTTAATTATTGGGAAGTATATCTTGCTACAGTAACAAGGAAATGGCCATCTCTAAACTTCACATCTAGTGGCTCAACACTATTACCATCACCAACTTATTTCCCATTGACCACCAAACTAGTGGACTTATTCAACTTTGGTGTTTTTATTAACCAACTGAAATTAGTTGTGCATTTTTCCTTTGAAATTTTGCAAAAGATAGTTGAGTCATGGAGTCTTTTACACCGTAATGGTAGCATAAGACTAATTTATATTTGTGTGATTTTTATATATAGTTGGTCTTTATATGAGATATTTCCATCACTTGAGTGTGTAACCATGCTATGCACTAGTACAAAGACATTCCATTCTTGATATGGTAAGATTCTTGGACATGTTAATTCCTTTGTGACTTGGCATTTCCATGGTGCTTTTGATGTTTATTTCACAAGGAAAGCTTCATGGATGGTAGATCATAATAGGAATGTCAATTATATGTACACTCGGATATGAGATTAAAATTATCATGTTATTGGATTTGTTCTATCATAATACCTCTCTTGTATGTACTACAAGAGTAATCACCCTATTTAATGGTTTATAATTGGGTATACATTTGATGACAATCCCCACATGCACCATATATTAAATGAATTCAATTATAGCAACATATAGAGGCCTCCCTTTGAGGCAAAAAAAATACTTCTTTAGAGGTAGCAGTATGAAATGATAGTTGTAGGTTTCATTTTCCTCTTTACAATCCTCTTGTGTTGACTCCCTAGGAGGAATTTCAAGCATAGCCTTGTAGTCTTGTAAATGAAACCGACGGGTTTCAAACCTATAGAACACATCTAATAGAACAATGATGTTAGGCCCAACCTCAGCAAAAGGGTGTTGGAAAAATAACATAATAATGGTCAAAACTAAGCCATTCAAGGAATAGTGGATCACCCAAACATAAACAGGAACAAAAAAAATTCACAATTACACATGGGGGTATGTTACAAGTGACATCATATCCCAAGTTCCAACACTTGACCTTGGGTTGAAAAATAAGTATAAGAAGGATTGGTCTTATTCATGCACGCATAAATCCTCGATCCTTATGTTATCGCAGAGTAGGGTGCCATTGTAGGTAGATCAAACTTGAGGTGAGAAACAAGATTTAGATCTAATAGTGGCACCATACTACCTCGATAGATCAACATAGAGATACAAATTGCAACATACTATCAATGGTCCTGAATTGTTCACAACTTGATTGAGAACAAGTCCCATCATTAGAATTTATAAAGGATACTATCATCAATAATTTTTCCAAAATGTCACAACTTCCTCGAACTAGAAGAGTGTCATTTCAATACTTCTTCTTATGATAACTATATGCATGAATATATGATGATTCCAATATTGATCTTCCTGCAAATATGTTTTCATACCAAATTTGCATAGGTGTTAAGTCCCTATATTAATAGCGTAGCCCCTTATTATTGTTAGTGTAAACCCCTTATTGTTATTATTGTACCCCTGTAACCCCCATTTTGTTATTATTGTGCCCTTAAGTTATTATTGTTAGGTCGGCTAGGATTACATTGTGGCCCACTAGGATTACATTATGGCCCCATGGACTCCTATATATAGAAAGGAGGTTTTGTGAATTGTATCATCCAAGAATTGTTCATTTATGTAATGTATTGGAGGTTGCCCCCTCGAAGTGGCTCATTTCTAAGGAGTTTATATCTCTTTTCTTCTCTTTTTGAGTTGGTTACACAACATTTGGTATCAGAGGTTTGGGATTCTAGGGTTTCGCTGCTCCAAACAGGTCATCGTGGCATTTTCGCTATAACTTTTTTTCTACGAAGTTTCAGAAGCTGAAATTTTTAGGGTGCGAAGAAAACATCCTGAGGAAGCTTGTATAAAAATTTCAGAGTTTGGTTCGCAATAATTTCGGAGATATGATCTGTGGAAGTCAGGTATTTTTTCCGACTCCTAAACAGGTCATCGTGGCATTTGCGCTATAAATTGTTTTATGCGAAGGTTCAGAATCTGAAATTAATATGGTACGAAGCTGAAATCCTAAGGAAATTCATCAAAAAATTTCAGAGTTTTTTTCGCAATATTTTTGGAGATATGATCTGTGGAAGGTAGTGCTTTTTCAGGCTCCTGAATTTCATCTCAAAGAGGTGATCGTGGGAAAAGTTCAATAAATCTCTCTCTGAAGATTGGATTGGAGTGCCGTCAAAATTAGTCACAAGTACACGGTCTGTAGTTTATTTTCTATCAATTTCAGAAACAAAGGACAAAACAGTGACACGTGGCAAGTCGTACAAGTTCGCTCTACTGAACCAGTCCAGAATTAGGTCATTGTGAGAGATTGGACACAACTTTGTCTTGGAGAATCAAAATCAGGTCAGACCTGTGGCATTTGAAAGAAGCTTCAGAGGGCTACTACAGGGCTGAATTTCAGATATCGAAGATTTTCAATTACAAATATAATTCAATTTCAATATCGATCTCCTAAAAGCTAGTAAAAGGTGTGTATTTTTTTTCCAAATTGCATAAGTCTTGTTTGAAGAATCAAGTTGAATTGATTCCAAGGGAATATTGAAGAATTTTTGTCAGTAATGGGTTCTATTATGCCTCCAAAAAATAATTCCATACCCATTAAGTGCTCAGAAAGCTATACTATGACGCATGAAGAGGAAGAGTTGCAGTATGAGATATCAAAATTACGGTACCAAGTGAAACAAGTTTCGATCTTACGAAGAGCAATTGAAGCTGAAATAGATGGTTTAAAAGAAGAAATGGAGGCTAAGTTGGATGGTTTGAAGGATAAAATAAAATCTATTATGGATGATAAAGTAGTGGAATATCACAATGAGCATCAACAACAAGTTCTCCAACTCTCAAAGGATAACCTAACTTTGGTGCAAAATAAAATGAAACAACCAGAAGATCAATATCACATCGAAAGAAGTTCTGAAGCAGTCACAGAAACAAGAAATCTACAAGTACAATCAATTTCAAAGTATCTCAGCAAGTGGAAGAACTTTCTTGTAGAAGATTCCACATGGGACGATGAGAATTTTATACAGAAGCATCAAGAAATAATCAAGCGTTGAGGACAACACTTGTTTGAAGGAGAGGGGCATGTTAAGTCCCTATATTAATAGTGTAGCCCCTTATTAGTGTTAGTGTAAACCCCTTATTGTTATTATTGTACCCTTGTAACCCCCATTTTGTTATTATTGTGCCCTTAAATTATTATTGTTAGGTCGGCTGGGATTACATTGTGGCCCACTAGGATTACATTATGGCCCCATGGACTCCTATATATAGAAAGGAGGTTTTGTAAATTGTATCATCCAAGAATTGTTCATTTATGTAATGTATTGGAGGTTGCCCCCTCGAAGTGGCTCATTTCTAAGGTGTTTATATCTCTTTTCTTCTCTTTTTGAGTTGGTTACACAACAATAGGTATCCATCCCTCTGGCTAGGGCTTCCATTTTCACTGGTGGACTAATATTTCCTTTTGATAATTCAACTTTCACATGAGTGAAATTTCAAAGTAGTTCAAGGACCTATTCAGGAATCAAGAACTTGACACTTTTTTGCATGAATTGCAATGAATGTCTCCTAGTATTATCCTTATGCTGATAAGACAACTGAATATTTTCTCCTTTCAAAGTTGGCCCACAAACTAGGGCATTCAGCAAGCGCAAGAAATGTTTTCTGCTTCTTTATTAGTACTCTAAAACTGTGTATTCTTTCTGGTTTTCCCAATGCTTGTCAGTTCGAAGATGAAACCTCGATCATTTGGAGGGTTCATGTACTCCTCTTCTACATCAAAAGCCTGGCTTATTGTTGATAGCTTATCCAACATTTTTTTTATAAAATGGTTTGTTTTCATTGGTACTCCGATGTTAAGTTTTTTTTTTTAAATCGTTTGTGTCGTCGGTATTCCCTTAGCACCGTTGCTCTAGCGACATTTAGTTTTTTTTTTTTCATCATTCTCCTGACAGCTTAGAAACATCACTCTAGCGACGTTTATTTTTATTTTCATTTTTTTTTGTTTCATCTCTCTTCCAACAGCTTAGAACCGTCGCTATAGCGACGTTTATTTTTTATTTTTTATTTTTTTTGTTTCGTCGCTCTTCCAACAACTTAGAACTATCGCTCTAGCGACGTTTACTTCTTTTTTTTGGTTTCGTTGGTCTTCCAACCACTTAGAACCATCGTTCTAGTGACGTTTACTTCTTCTTATTTTTTTTGTTTCGTCGGTCTTCCTACCTTTTAGTACCGTCGTTCTAGCGAAGTTTGGCGGCGTCAGACTAATGACGCTTGTGCCCGTTGTTCTAGTGACATTTGGAGGTGTCGGACTAGTGACGCTTGTGATCGTCGGAAATGAGACGGTTGATTAAATGTCAAAAGTGTGATAGAAATATAAAACGTCAGAGATATCATCGCTATAACGACGTTTAAGTCAAGTGTCGGAAGTTCGATGTGAGGAGAAACCACGTTTTTGTGCACCGAAAAACGTCCTTCTTGGGCCACTTATGTCTCGCAAGAGCGACATTTTGGCCATCGTAACTTAGGGAAAATGTGCTAGTGAGTCACTTCATTGGTTGTGAGATTGTAGAGAGAGACCTATATGATTTTGTAGGGCTAGATACCAAATCCAAATTTGGCCTGAGGTTACCACCTTCGGTCTCCTTTATCATCCTTGGGAAATTGAGGAGTGATAACAAGCTTCGTAGTGAAACTAGGCATTGGTCCATTCCCAAAACACCTTGGGATGAAAGAATATGTCACATTTGTGATACTGACAATGAAAATCATGTCCTCTTGGATTGTTCATCTCTTACTCATATCCATTCACATTTGCAAAACATTTGCCACATTACCAACCTTATTGACTTGTTAAGTCAACGAAACTATAGTGATTTAGGAATGCTCCTTTCTATTATTTTTTATCACCTAAATAAAATACTAAAGAGTCTCAATTAATATTTTTCTTTCTTAAGGTCAAATATACCACATTGATAATATTGGACGTTAATAAAGTCTGATAATATTTGTTTTTTCATTATTTAATTATTTTAATTATTTAAAAATAAAATATTGGTTAAATATTTATTTTTTTAAATGATACTTTTTAGTGAGATAATTTTTATTTTTCATTTTTTTCTCTTTTAAGAATTATTTATTGTTATTTAAAAAAATTGGAATTTTGACCCGATAATAAATAAATAAATGTTGATGCAGCATCAATACTTTTCATTTTCAAGGTGTTTTTTCATGTTTGTTGCAAAAAAAATTTGGTTTTCAATGTTGTTGCTAAAAAATGTGGAATTTTAACCCAAAAAACATCGATGCAGCATCAACACTTTTCGTTTTCAGGGTGTTTTCCATGTTTTTTTCCCAAAAAAAGTTTTTTGGGGCTAGAGTTCTCATTTTGAGGTTGCAATTCTCGTTAATTTGGTAACTATGTTTTATACATGATTCTAGATGTAGCTCCAATTATTTCCATTTATTTGATATCCACTAAGAAATGAAAAATCTTCATCTCCTAGACCAACAAATTTTTCTTCTTTCTGATTCGCTCTCAAGATGAGGAGAAATTCACGGACACATCCATGCTCTCCACATAAGGCCTCTACAATATCAAAATAAAGTGAAAAAGGTGGTGGAAGAAAAAAAATAAATCTTCTCCTCACCCATTGGGGTACCTCTCATCTATCAGGTTAAGCATTCAATCAATTTCCCTTGATGTACCTCTCCGTAATGGGCCAATATTTTGTCACTCTCTTTTTTTAAATGAGGAAATTAGGTGCTAGTTCCAAGATATAGCTTAAAAAGGGGACATTTTACTTAGCTCCTCACCCTGCAAAAACCCAATTATATACATTTATATGAAACTTGAGACCCGACGACTCTACATTGATTATAGAGCCCTGAACAAAATCAATGTCAGGAACTAGTACCCAATTCCTCATTTTGACAACCTTCTTGACTAAATCAAGGAGTACTTTAGTAATATCGATGTGAATTTTTGATAGCACAAGGTCCTAATAGAACAAACTGATGTATGGAAGACTACTTTCAAGTCCAAAGAAGATTATTTTGAATGACTAATCATGCCCTTCGGTTTGAAAAATTCCCCTACAACTTTCATGAGGTTGATGAATAATATTTTGTGGCCTTTCAATAATTATTTTTTGGTGCTATGTTTGCATGATATTCCCATATTCAATAAGAGTTGGGAAAAAAAATTGCAACATATTTAATAGGTCCTTAACAATTTGCAATATCACAAGATATACGAAAACTTAGAAAGATGTTCCTTTGGCATGAACAAGATTCAATATCTAGGCTATATTGGTGATGAACGTGTTGTGCATGTGGATCCATCCAAGATTCAAGTAATTCATGAGTAGCTAGCCCTAACCACTCTAACTAAGATTTAGAGTTTGTTAGGCCTTACCAACTAATATCACAAGTTCTATTAGAATTCTCCTATATTGAATTGGCCCTTTAGTAAAGTGTGGTGGCAAAAAAAATTTCTTGTGGGGAAAGTCACAACAAAAATCTTTTGATGATATGAAATACCTCTTGTGCTCATGCCTAGTGCTCTCATTACCTAATATGCAACAATGTTTTGAGAATGAGATAAATTCCCTAATATGTATTTCTAGCTCCTAAAGCGACCACCTTGATTCCCTTACTTTTGAAATTTACTCTTCTATATAGGTTTTCTCCTTTATTTATCCCAAAATATTAACTTATTATATATACAAGCTAAGAAAATAGAAATATGAGATTAACTATTTTACTTCAGACATATTTATATCTTCCTGTAAACAAAATTTGGTGTTGTTGTCACCCCATTCTGTAATTTGTTAGCTTTTATGAATGGTAGCCTTGAGTATTAGATATTTTTTTCTACCAATGTCATTATTTCATTCCTTCAAAGCTACACTCACAACCACATGCCTCTTTTCCTATTTCATTACATAGGTTTCTTATCTTTTTCATCATCCTCATTAGCATGAACCTTGTGACTAAGTAGATAAGATGAAGAGTAAGTTAAATGCTCTTGTCATAAAGAGTATATATGTGATGAGTTTCTCAAAAACACAAATTGAACTTTCTATTTCATACCATTTTATGTGTCAAACTTGGGCCTTTGGTGTCATGGTCAATCTAGGATTATTCAATATTATAGGTTTCCCAGTGATTCTTCTTAGAGCATTGAAACAAGAATACTTAGGCTTCACCTTCCATATCTCTTTTGGATTATGAATGAGATTACATGTTTCCTTGCCTTGCATTCTCTCATCCATTTTTACTCGATGAGCATTTAGACAAGAGGAATCCATTACAATTTCTTATTCATATACGCTTAACCAAGAAAATCTTCCAAAAGTTGCCTTCAATACAAGAGTAATAGTAAAACGAATTTCATTGGGATTCTTGCTTCATGTATTTTGTGTAACTTTAAGCTTATTTAGCCTATATTTCCATGTTTTTGGCATAAACAATGTAACAATGTGAGAACTCTATAGTATGAACAAAGAATAACCAGTAAATACACAATCATTTCAGAATTTCTCTCATACATATGCTTAGGATTTCAATAGTACTTATTATTAAGAGATGAAAAGATGGTTGATAGTCAAATATTTGTTGAAAAAATATGACATTTAATTTCATTTAAATGTGAACTGACCCCTAATGTAGATGTTAAATACACTAAAGTTGATTACTCTTAATTACATGTGTTAATGGCTGACACTATTGTTGCACATGTGCCATCTTGCTGAGTTTATATGTGAAGCTCATTTAAAATGGTGTGTGCTTATGACGAGTTGTTATAGCCCATGCCACAGTTACATGTGTCAATCGAAAAGGACCCACATTGATTGTTCTTGCCTCACACTTCCAATAAAATTCATCTTACCATAGTTTTGACAACCAGGGTAGAAATTTAGCTGGTGCTTTGTAGAACTAGAACAACAGTTGAATTTTGGTAACAAAGCTTCTAAAAACACATAGACTAGGAAATTCAAAAAACTAAGTATTACAGAAATTGTTTGTATTTTGTGTTCATTCACAAAATCAAATTGCCAACAATTCGCAATTGATTTCTCATCAAAGAGGAAAGTTTTGGGGAGAGAGTTTAATCGTGACTTCTAAACGATACACTATGCATACACGACTTGAGCATGACATGGTTTTTGTACTCCATGTCACACCTCATGGTCTATACTGCCACATGTCACCTATTTTCCAAAAATCAGTGTGCATAAATCATGTATTGCAACTGGAATGTGTCATCATTTTTTAGTGTCATGTCATCATTTTGCACACTCTGCTTGCCACAGTGGATATTTCCAACTTAGCATAATTAAAAGGTTTAAATGGATACATCGTTCACTTGTTTAACGACATGTACTCTTAATAATTGAATAAATAGTAAACAAATAAAGAAGGTGCAAAGGGCTCGATAACCAATATATGTCATAGCCGATTACGAATAATGATGAAACATATGTTCCGATAACTTCCAAAAGAGGGAGGGACTATGCTGCTATGAAAATATCACACCTGTTAAATAAATAAGTGACTTTTAATAATGTTTTGACTATAATTTTCTCTACAAGAACTTTCTCCATAACACCTTATCCAAACTTGTTTATCACACACATTTGTGCATAGTGGCTCAATTCCTTTGTCAACAAACTAGCTTTATAGAGGAGAGTTGTATTATTAGTGTGAATTCTAATTACAAGCGTACGAAAAAATCCCACTTTAGTTGTGCATAACAAACAGCCCTAACATCAAAGATGGCTGCTAATTTCTTTAGATCTATAGTTAGTTGACCAAGATAAATGCTACAAAATCTAGATCTATGCAGTAAAAGACATTAAACAACAAATAAAAGCAAGATTTGCTCCATGCATCCAATAGACAAGACAAGAATGTTTTAAATAATTTTTTTATTTATGACACCTGGGAAGGAAACATAGAAAGATGCCACCAGTCCCACTCAATGGGATGGGTTCTTGTATGTCCTCAGCGCTTCAAATCTAAGATCCTTCTCTCTTGATGGTGTAGAAAACCCAGACAAAAATGGAACTCAAGGGGAGTTCACAAGCAAAAAGATAAAAAATATGATGGAGGATCAAAGTCAAACCAAGATTATAGATCCAGAACGATCTTTAGGCAACAAAAGGTGGTGAATGAATGGAAAAACCCTTCTATTTATAACAAAATATTGAGTTAGTCTAGATATTGGTGCATAATTAAAATATTATTAACCAAATATAGATCCAACTTTTATGGAATATTTTATTATATTTTTTGGAGGGAAAAAGAATTTGAATTTGGTAAAATCCCTTTATTTGTAAATAATAAATAAATAAATTATTCATTTATTATTTTAAGAGTATGGTTGATTAATAATTAAATAAATAGTTATTTATTCAATTATTTATAAATGATTTAGTCAAATTTAACAAGGAATATTATTTAAATAAGGTTTAAATAATTATTCCTAGAAAATAATAAGATAAATAGTGATTTATCTAATTAATTTTCCATTTTTGGGTTAAATATGACCAGGAATATTAATTAAATTGTTGTTTAACTAATTATCCCTTGAGGAAAATCAAACAAATAAGGATTTATTCAATTATTCCTCATGGGGTTTCTTGTTTAGACCATAAACAACTTAATAAATAATGGATTACTAAGTTATTTTCATAGTGAAAGCAATTTTACTTAGGGTAAAATTGGTCTTACATGGTGTACTTTGGGCCATCTAATAGTAACAGGTTAGTTGACCAAAAATTGGTGTAACATGTTTTCCCCCAGCGTGCGAGCATTAGGAGCTAATCATATAACCGAAGTACGTTGTAAGAACTCAATCACTAGACACCGAAAGGGGAATCAGAGGGAGAGAAATATAAGGTAGACCAAAGCACTAGAGGACAAGACCCTGAGGAGGTGAGACTTACAAGTGCGACAAGTCTCTTTTGAGTACCTATTCTACAAGAGGCGATGGAGTCATACCTATATCCACCGAGATAACAAAGTACAAAGACTAATGTGTCCAGTAAACAAGGGACTAAACTATATAGTACATGCTGGCATAAACATGGGTTAGATAAAAACATGATAATGGATCCCACATACATACTATGCCTAGGATAACAGCCAGGACTTATACAATAATATCTGAGTACATGAGATATAAGTACAACCAAATAGGCCCTGTAAACAGGAGAGGGCTCTGAAAATTTGAATGATACATGCAAACTAAAAGGCGCTACAAGTGGCTGAGGCCAAAACCATCAAATATATGGAGCTCCATCAAAGGCTGTAATGAAGAGGTCATCCGGGCATGTGGGGGGCTACTTGAAGGGCCACCCCCTCATGAGGTTTGAAACATCTCACATACACTCAGGAATCACTGGTACAATCCACTGCATCATTGAACCATCAAGTATATGGATCTTGATCATGCCATAAGCAGTTGGAGTTGAGAAACAATCAAGTCAAAGGGAAATAAGGAATCCCTTTTCCTGATCTGAGGCATCGAACAAGAGTGGAAGCTGGAACCAATGTATAACGCCCTCTAGATCTGTCTTCTGGAATGAATGATATGATGTGGACAGAAGGAGGTCCACCATAGGTGAGGTAATAATGGATCCTCAACTAAGGCATGAGAGATAACACTAGTACATTTGGGGGAAATTCCGACACTTGGTTCCGACGCTTTTGACCAAATGTCGGAAATTTCCCCAAATTTTTTCAATCCCGCCCAAAACTGTCGCTATACCGATGTTTAGAGAAAAGTGTCGCAATACCGACACTTAGACAAAGTGTTGCAATTGCGACATTTGGAGGAAGACGTCACAATTGCAACATTATGCCCCAAAGCGTCGTTATTGCGACGGCTGCCTACAAACGTTGCAAGTGCGACACAATGTCTAAGTGTCACAATTGTGACGTTTGGAGGCATCCGTCGCAATAGCGACGCTTTGTCCGCCGTCGGTATAACGACACTTGCGCGCTACATAAAACTATGACACTTATATGTGCACTACATAAAAATGATTTTATTAAAAACTACATTAACGTATGATATCACACGTGCATTCGCCCTCCTCTCTTGCAGAACAACATTCACCCTTAGCATTGGCCCTTAGCTCTTGCAGAATAGCATTTTCCCTCAGCATTTTCCCTCAGCTCTTGCAGAATAGCATTCGCCCTCAGCTCTTGCAGAACAGCATTCGCCCTCAGCTCTTGTAGAACAGCATTCGCCCTCAGCATTCGCCCTCAACTCTTGCGGAACATCATTCACCCTCAGCATTCGCCCTCAGCATTCGCCGTCATCTCTTGCAGAACAAGATTCTCCCTCAAAATTCACCCTGAGCTCTTGCAAAATAGCATTCGCCCTCGGCATTCGCCTTGGGCTCTTGCAGAACTGCATTCGCCCTCAGCTCTTGCAAAATAGCATTCGCCCTCAGCTCTTGCAGAACAGCATTCGCCCTCATCTCTTGCAAAATGGTAAGTTCTTACTGCAGGCCCTTGCTCCTATAGTAGGGTTGACTCTATTTGGGTTTTTTTGGTCAATTACATTGGATTGTGTTAGGCTATAGGGTTCTCTCTAGATGTCTTCCAATGTTCTTTCGGATGAGTTTCAAAGAGGATGTGTAAGATGTGTTTTTGCTTGCATGAATTTGACTCCACCAGTTTCATGAAGTTTAAGCTATGGATTTTAGTTCGAAAAACTCATCCATCTCAACACCCAGTAACAAACTGCCCTTGGTCTGATCTATATTGAAGGTGAAGTGCAAAGTGGTAGAGAATGGGAGATCGAAAGTCATCAACTTTATCACAAGGGTAGTACTCCAGATCGAAAGTGATGAGCTTTAGTTCTCCAGATTTGGGGATTTTCTGATATTTGGGGATTTTCTGATGACATACCAAAGGTCACATCCATACAGCCATATCAAGGTCAATGTTGAGATCATTCTCATATAGATATAGGTCACTGATATATAGGGTTAATATCATCATCACTATCCATGGAAACCGAATGGTTACAAAATCTGTGATTGTGGTTGGCTCATTTATAATTATTACCCATTTACAGTAGAGCACAGAAACACTAAATATGGCCTGAGCAGAGCCTTTACAACAGGCAATGGAATTGCAGCTGCTTCATCAATAACCAATAGCTCCACTTGAGAAAATTTTTCATAATCTTGGGGCTGGATATACTGCAGAGCAAACAATTGTAGTTATCATTCGTGCTCCAATATATTAATATACTTTTTACATTGAACTAAAGAAAGGGAAACAAGCAAATGCTAGCCATCATACAATGCTTTGACATAAGAGTTTTGAGTGACATACTTGAAAAAAAAAACTCATCCACTGATATTTATAATCATTTGAGTTATTCAAGTTAAACACAATGTCAAGAATCAAGATTCAATACCCTCTATTATCTTCATCACCCAATACAAGTTTTAAATTTTTCCCAAAGATATGCTTATTAATTTGGCAGCCATTATTTCTCCCTACTTTAAAAACCCTACATTTAAATAAAAACAAGCATTGCATTTCAACTACAAAAATCTATTAGTGTTCAAATGTACATGTGTGCATCACTTATGTAGGGTATTCCTTTTCCACTTTCACATTATCCAAGAATGTGTGTAGTATAGTTCATATTTTTTGTGATTTAGATTATCTTGAAAAAGGAAAGGTAAATTATTTCCCATGGGAAAAGAAGGTTTTCCCTTTTTACTACTGGAAATGGTACAACAAAGTTCCATTTCTACCCGAAACTCCTATGAAACAGGAACCAAATAAAGGCCATGTCCTCAATGGACATCATTTGGCTTTGAAAATGGCCATTGCACCATGTTGTTTCTTATATTACATCACGACAGTTTCTTAGGTCATTTCTTGTTTCTTGAGATGAAAAACAACCAAAGAAATTCTGAAGATCCTTTCAAGAAACAAATGACCATTTCTCAATCATATCTCAACTATTTTTTATTTTATTCAGTGGTTTCTTACTTTGAGATAAATTTGACATTTTTATAAGGAATATAACATAAAAAAACAAAATGGGAAGGAATTGATGAGGTTTATGACCTTTAGTTGTTGTCAATTAAGAATTGATAATACACGATGCATGTTCTGTACTACAAACTAGATTCCTTCCTGGAGTTAGGACACAGAGTATTGAATCAAAGTTATAGTTTCTAACTTCTTGTATTGGTTCATCAATCTTGAAATTCAGACATTGCATGTCTTCATTGCTTCATGTTTGAATAATTTGCATCATATCATACAATAGGAAATTAGGAATTATGATTATTATTACTTTATGGATCTGTTAATTTACTTTTAAGTTTGCATGGTTTAGTGTGAAATTATTCTAGTGTGCCCCTAGGCCCAGGTGAAGGAATGCCAAGGACTGAAAACCCTATTTTTTAAATGGTATTGTTTCTTATACCCAAAAACCCCTCAACATCACTTCTTATTAGTTCTTAACAATATTGTTGTAAACAATTTGAGAATTGATATAGCAAAATCTCGCACTTCTCAAGATAAATTCCTAAAGCTAAAGTGTGATACCATGTGTAATTCAATAGCCCCATTGTCACCTCACCAACCTCTTTTCACTTCGGGCTAGCTCTCCTCCAACTCAAGGGGGGTTCTCCCTAGTAGATGTTAGGGATCTAATGGCCCAAACAAACCAAGTAAAGAGCCCCCTAACTCTCTATGTTTACTACTATCAATCAAAATATTGAACAATAGGGTCAGACATGCATCCTGAAGATAAAATTTCCAGGGTATTTTTGGGTAATTTCAAAGGGAAAGTCCCCAAACACATATAATCAAGAAATTATAACGTGATTTCAAACATTAAATATCAACAAAATCGTTTAAAGGATATTTAAAGGAAAAAGGTGATGGAAGATAGAAAGTGCCTTACTTAAATGCTCTAAGGATTTTTCAATAGTTGCTCCAAAAGCTTCACTTCAAGGCCCTTCAAGATCGTCTCCAACAATGCTATACCATCAGCTTCAACAATGTTTCTCCAAAAATGTCCTCAAGGTCTTAAGTTTACTAGAAGTTTCTCCAACAATATATTCAATAAGGTCTTCATTTTCAACTCGTCTCTTGTTTGTGTGCCTTAATGTGCAATGACATGTTTCCAGGATTGAATTCAATGCAAGGCATATTTGAAACTCTAACTCTGTCTTCTGGTGTCTTATTAGAAATTATTTCAGTTTTCATTTTGTGTTTTCAAGTTAGATATTGTTTTCAAGTTTTTACATTTATAATTTTATTGCAATGTGGCAGACTGATCAGATCAGTGCAGGAACAACCCCGAGACGGGATGATCGCGGAAAGAGGCCAGCAGAAGAACATGTAAAGTGCCAGCATTGCTCTATCTTCGGGTATTTTAGTTATTTACATAATTGA
This sequence comes from Pinus albicaulis, assembly GCA_034641835.2. Classification (NCBI taxonomy): domain Eukaryota; kingdom Viridiplantae; phylum Streptophyta; class Pinopsida; order Pinales; family Pinaceae; genus Pinus; species Pinus albicaulis. The sequence continues at coordinate 1,413,113,949 of CM076572.1, read as the reverse complement.
AATAATATTAATTTTGTTCAAATATGCAGACACCTAGCCATGGTACGCCTGATGATTCCCTCTTTGAGGAAGAGCTTTCTTCATCCCTATCTCTAGCGCTCTTGTTGCGAAAAAAGGCACGCGATGCAAGGTCAAAATTTAATACTTTGATAGACGCACCTCAAACACCTGAAATAGAAGAGAGGATAAAACAACTTATGAGCCAGCTAGAAACATATCAGGTAATAATAAAAAGTCAAAAGGATATTTTTTTTGTTCTGCATGAGATGAATTGTGATAGTTTGATTTTTAATTTTTACATTGACTCAACTAAAAAAAAGTTCTTTTGTATGTAGTCTTTTCTGGCACTTGCTGAACTCAGTGTTGGTGGTAGTGGGACACAAGGGCAAGAGATTTCCCAGCAACCCTCTCGTACACCTTCTACTCCTTTAGGTGCCAGCTAAGAAACACACCTTGCCCAAGCAGACACCCAGCCAACCGCTTAACGTGTTGGTAGTGATGATGCTGATATGGCCAACTACATTATTGCGTTTCCTGGAGCTACACGTGTCAGCTCCACAGGGACCATTAATGGAACGTTGTTGGTGAACGATGAAGGTGTCCCTATAAAGCACGTACAACTCCCAGGTAAATTTTAATATTTTAACTATTTCGTGTACTCTATCTAAAACATATTTATCATGATTTTTATTTTTAAATTAATGATAATATATTTTTTTTCTGTGTAGGAAACAATGAGTTCTATAGGTTTTTGGAGAGCCATGCGTTGGTAATTTTTAGCCCAACCATACGCACAGGGTGGAATTCCCAGAATTCCAACCTGAAAAAGGAACTTCTAGATTATCTAGAATCCCTTTTTGGGGTCGGCACATTTGACAGAACAGTGGTGGCTCGGGTAGCCGGCAAATATTTGAAATATACCAGGGACACCTATAGGACGCAATTGCAATTTAACCCTAGATACGAGCATCCTCTCACAGTTCCAGAGTGTGAGTGGAGAGCACTCATCCATGACGGAAAAGAGAAAAGGGCAAAGAAAGAAGGAAAAATGCCAACTAGACCCGCAAGGTAAATTACAATTTTAATTCAATAGCTTTAATTTTCTCTATGTCTAAAATAAAAGTGTGCTACGTCATATATAAATTCAATATTTTGATGCTAGGTTGCCTAACACCTCAAAGGAAACCAAAGCTAGGATTGAAAAAAAGGGCCATCACAAGCTAGGCCAGGGCGACTACTTGAAATTAGCTGCAAGAATTGTAATTAAGTAGCTAAACATCTTATAATTAATTGTATTGCCTTCCAAAATTTTTGTAATCCTATCAAATATGATTAAAAATACACAATCATATGTAATGTAGGGTGATGACTTCGGAACATAAACTACAAAGGAAGATAAAAATATCGCTTTCCATTTCGGCTATCAAGCCGTAGTTGAATGTCACAGAAGCTTGGGGCAGGTCCCAAGATCCAGAATGCCTGATAAGGTAAAACATTAACCTTTCAATATGTTTGTTTTCGTCCATAAATTTAATGTCTAACAACTTTGTTTAAATCAGGGGAGCAGCACTACCGACGAGGAAAATAACCCAGTTTTAGAGCCAGATGTAGATGATCCTCACGTGCAACCTGATTATTGTAGTGGGGACCAAGCCGACAATGCTACTATCAGTGAGGGTCGTGATAGTAATTAATTTCCACTTATAATTTTTTCTAAGTATACCTTGATGGTTGTCCTTATAACGTTTTTTTTTAAAATGACATAGAATGTTTCCCTTGAGGATCTTACCACCAGAGAGGAAGACAGGGCAACAGTCCCAACGACGACAACTGGTGCACCAGGTAAATAATCTCATTGCAATTTTTTTTATTAATATTACCGAACTAGTTCAATGATATTTAAAAGCTGACAATTAAAATTTAATATTATCTGTTTTTGTAGGCGATGCCCCGTCACTGGATGAGACCAGACATCGTGACTACGCAACTAGGTCAGCAGTGCGGGTCAAAAGGCACGAAACAGGAGCAGAGCACGATGATATTGATGATGTAATTAGGAGCTTTAGAAATAGGAAGAAGAAAAATAAAATTTGATAATGTAAAATATTGTATTATTATAAGACAAAAGTTACCATACTTGGAACGTTTTTTGCGTTATATATAAAACTCATTTATCATACTATTTTTATGTCAAGCATTAATTTCAATGTTTCCTTGCATACTTTTTGTTGAATTGTTTTTTTATTAGTTATTGAATATTTTTTTTTATGCTCATGAAAGTAAAAAATGAAATATAGATTGGGTATTGGAGAATTGAGAGTGATGTGAGGGGGGTGGGGGGGATGGGCCATAAGAGCTTCCACCTTCACGTGGTTGGCCCTGTTTAGTAGAGAATAATTTATTGGAGCGATTTAATCTTGGAGCAAACCTCCCTCGATCCAGCGTAGCAACAAAAAAGTCAATGTTGACTTAGTTGCTATTCTTTCAGATCATGGGAGGCTTGTTCCAAGTTCATGAGACTCCAATAAATTTTTCTTGAAACGAAGAGGATCTTATTCAGGTATGTTTTGACATTTTCAACATATGTTCCAACATTATCATAAGAATGCATCTTAGAGTAAAAAATACTACATCAATCACTTGTATTTATTGTATAGATAATTATGGATTTTGATTGACTTGGCAGTGCAGGTACAAATCCTCTTGCATCATGAGCAATACAACTTGTCAACCAGAGTCATGTCCAGGATATTTTGACTTGTGCACTTGACCAGGTTCATAATGTCACATTTTGTAAGTTCCTTTACAGTTCATAATTCAATATTAAGCTTGTTCATGATTATTATCTAGGTTTTTTGTATGTGTTTATTCATCTATTTGATTGTAAGCAACTCTGCATGTTTCCTGTTGTTCACTATGATTTCTCCCATTACCACTCCCAGGATGAATCTGACTTTATTGTTACATAGGTTACTTTATTGTTACTATGATTTCTCCATTTACGATTTCATAGGTTACATCATGTAAAGTTGTCAATCTCAAGTTGGTGATGAGCTTTAGTTCTCCAGATTTGGGGCTTTTCTGATATTTTCTCCCTCATGTCATTCCTGCATCACCTCGTTGTTTGAGCATGCTAATTTTCTACCACTTGTACCAATTGGCACATGTCAATCTCTGAGTGGTGCCACATTTCACCTATTTTCGGCCCACTTGAACACCTGAAAAACTCAAATCCACACACCATGTGTCTTTAACCATGTGTCTTTATCATGGAGTGCCACATGTCCTAGATATTTAGGCCGATAGGCCTTTTGTTATGAAAGAGATCAATTTTTTTTCGTCAACACTTCTTATCTAGGCACGACACCTGTTACTTGTTTAATCTGACGGTCACAGTCTCTCGGGTTACCTTCTAGGTTTGACATACCACTGGTTTTTTGTATATTTCCATGGAATCGATCTGAAAATACTAGCAACAATCCACACACCTGCAACCTTCGACAGACCTGCCATTTTAGTAGCTGCATTTCTGCAACTGCCAATACACCTGCCATTTTAGTTGCTTCATTTCGGCAACTGCCAATACACCTGCCGTTTCATTCTCCTGGACTCTGTGTATGCATATTTTTCATATAATTTTATCACGAAGTTGGCTGCAGTGCTTTGACATGCCTTTGAATATTTTTGCGGGTTAGAAGACATTTCAGGCCAGAGCTATTGAATATACTTGATGAGATAGTTGTATTTGATCCTCTTTCTCATGATGAGCTCAGAAAATTTGCTAGACTACATATGAAAGATGTAGCGATTCGTCTTGCAGAGAGAGGTGTTTCTTTAGGGGTTACAGATGCTGCTCGATCTGGATCTTGTTCTTCAGGAAGCCTATGATCCTGTAAGTAATCACTTTGTTTTTCTTTCTTTCTTATTCAGATTCTATCTTGCCAAGGGATGTGCCCGTTATGGTTTTTTATGAGACCGTTGTCAATTTCATCATCGTCCCTCATAATATGTTTGATTGTGTTTATAAATAATAAACAATTGTTACACCAAAAAATAAACAATTAACTGTACTATGAGTAATATGATATCTTGAAATAATTCTCATTATAATTTCATAACCTCTTCTCTCACTTGGTGTTGTCTATATCACTAAGTGTCTCTTCTTTAAAATTATAGTTACAGCATACAATGAACAATCAACTGCACTGTGAGTGATATCTTGTAATAACTCTTATTATAATTTCCTAACCTCTACTCTCACTAGGTGTCTATATCACTAGGTGTATCTATTTTAAAATTATAGTTTCAATGGTAGATAAATTGTTATCTTAAAATTATAGCTTTGATGGTGATACCTTGTGATTGATAATGCAGTTTGAAGCAGCTTTGGCTTTGACTAATATAGTCTCGGGAACCTCTGAGAATACAAAGGTTGTGATTGATTACGGGGCACTACCTATATTTGTGGAACTTCTTACCTCTGGGAATGATAATGTTCGAGAACAGGTAGCACGTTTATTTTAGAGGCATAAAATTATTCTTCCCAACTATCTTTATATGTTTGTAATTTTGGAATTTGATTTAAAAAACTAGTACCCAACTTTGAGTTCAACTGGTGTTCATGTAAGGTTGTTTGGGCTTTGGGAAATATTGCTGGAGACTCTGCAACATTTATGGATCTTGCCCTCAGTCATGGAGCTCTGAGGCAGGTGCTTGCCCAGTTGAATGATACTGCCAAAATTTCAATGATAAGAAATGTTACATGGGCTCTGTCAAATTTTTTCTGTGACTTAAACCCCAACCACTATTCGAACAGGTAAGCAGAATACATTTTCTGCCTCTTCTTCTTAGTTCACAGATACTATGGATTTTTTTTATAGATCTTGGTGCTAGGTAGATTTGGACGTAATATGGAGGTAGGCGCTTGTTCATTACAATGACTCTGTCATCAGGTTTTAGAAAATGCTCAGAAATTTGGGTTTCACAAGGGGATTACCCTTGCTTGCAATTATCAATTATCAATCACATTCAAAAAAATTCTTTCGTAGCATTGCTGAGCTCTTTGTAGGTGAATTTCCGAGGCAATTTAACAATATCTGAACTAAATTTGTCTGTCCTTTTCAATACTCTACGCTTGTAACAAAACCAGAAAAACAATCTAGTGGCCAATGCAACAACAACAACAACACCTCCTGTTGCAATGCCTGCAATTCACCCTCTCTGCACGCATGAATGACTATGGCACCCTCTTTTGTGAACAGGTACTGGAGTTGAAGGTACTGGTTTCAATTAAGATCGTGGAATTCAACATCCAAAATAGTATCAAATTCCACTGCAATAGTATTCCCCGGCGAGGGCAACAGTTCATTGAGATATATTGGACTCATCACCCCCAAATAGCCTCCAAGGCTACCCAGAGTGTGATCATCTTTGTTTCTGAGTATATTTTTATTTTTTCAGTGAGAGTTTAGGGTTTCTCTAACATAGCTTCAGAAATTCGATTCAGTGCCTGCTTGAATATCGTCACATAATACTCATGGTTTGGATTGATGAGCATGCTCTAAATGGTTGGTTGATTCATAAGAACCACCCATATAGTCATCTTCAGATATTTCAGAATTTTTCTCGGGTTTCCTTTTTCACCGTTTCTAGTGGGTGGGATGGTGTGGGGTGATCCATCAATACTAGTGCTCTTGTAGTAGGGAATTTTGTTTTGGGGATATAAAGGAGCATTTGATGTAGATATCTGATTGGATGCATTCATAGATGGGCACGAGAGGTCAAGAACTTAAATTAAAATTATGCAACCTCTAGCATGGCAACCTGAAGGCCGCGAGAGACACTGGTTAAAGATTTTTTTGTGCTAGCCTTAATACAGTCGTGATTTCTTTCTATTATCTTAATGCAAATATATAGTTCAGTCTCATTAAAATGAGGATTGTGGTTGTATTTCTCTTTGGTTGTTTCTCTCTTAATGCTCCAGAAGTTTCCAAAAGTTGCGATAGTTGTTTAGTTTTCCTGTTACAACTTAGAAGTGGTTTTTAGCAATGGGAGTCATGTTTTTTAAGGTTCATACTAATACGAAGATCTTGCAATTCTATATTCAGGATAAGAGAAGATGGCCTCTGCTTTAGGCAGTATGACAACAATTGCCACATCTACCTCATTGGGTAACAATGGAAAGGGGAAGAAGATGGGTGCAATGTTTGATAATTATGGTAGACAATTGTCTTCTCTTTCAGTTTTTTCACCCATTTCCTTCAATCACTCAAGAAGAAGAGGGACTCTGAGATTACACGACAGAGAGAAGGTAGTTAATACAAGAGCAATGGAAAAGGAGTTGTACTTCAACAAGGATGGCTCAGTGACAAAAAAATTGCAGGTCAGAGAAAAAAATATGTTTAAAGGAAGGTCACCTGCACGTAAAACTTCACTGTGGTGGATCTTTCCTTGTCCACTTATATTCGATTTTAATGTGTTATTTTAATTTTTCATGGAGGGTTGTTTTGGCATATGGTCTGGCATTCAATTGCACACTTACTGAAAGCATTGTCAATTTGTCTTGCAGGCGGTGTGAAAAAACTTGTTGATCTTGTTGGAGTCACCCTTGGGGCGAAGGGAAAAATGTTGTCTTGGAGAGCAAGCATGGTTCTCTGAAAATAGTTAATGATGGTGTGACAGTAGCTAAGGAGGTAATTTGTAGATGTGTGCTCTGGTTTTCTTTTTAACGTTGTATTAGTTCCCCCTCTTAAATTTCCTAGATTTGGTAGGCATAATTTGAAAACTCAAAGGTGAAAGGAAACATATTTGTTACCCAGTGATCTACTTGGCCTATGGACTAGCCACATTAGAGTAATGCATAAATCTTTTTTCACAACAATAAAAGGAAAGGGTTATGGCTGAGTCAAATTTTATTGTTATTGACAGTGTAATGAAATGTATCTCAATGCTATGGTTTTGGCCTTTTTATTGGTTGAATTAGAGGACCCAGTTGAAAATATTGGAGCCAAGTTGGTAAGGCAAGCTGCGGCAAAGACAAATGATATAGATGGGGATGGAACCACAACATATGTTGTTCTTGCACATGTTGGAATATTGAAAAATTCCAGAACAATGAATGGAGAATAAATCTCCCTTCCTCTAACACAGAGAAAATAAAAATTTCTTTGACAGGAGACAGAGTTTCAATACTTTGAAAACAAACTTCTATTCCCTTCAATAACTCAAAAAAAAACTATTACACTACTTCCTCACTGAGAGGGATTACAAAATTATGACTGCTACAAAACGCAGTGCATAAAACCAACTCACTGTCTGTTCAAAACAAACATACTCTGTCTCTAAAACACTCTGCTGTGTTTTTCACTTTCGCACTATTGTGCATACACACTTAAAAATTTACACTCAGTCTTTCACTTTTTACACACTGCTATGTAATAAAAAATTTACGTAGTGTCTATAAAAAAAACTACCAAGTTTTTTTGTCCTTTTTATTTTTATATGCCGTAACATATAAAACATATTATAATAAACCCTCTTTAAAAAAAAAAAAATTTAAAACTAAATTCTATGGCCCACCTTTCATTTCGCATATGATATATATATATATCTATATATATATATATATATAACATATGCTTAAAACATATGTATATATTAAATCATACATAAAATTAAACTAGAAAAACATTAAAGAACCCTTTCCGTCGGACTTCAAAAGTCTGAATAGATTGAATTTCAAACCAAATTCGCGTTCCAAAATGGGATGCTGACGTCTGCCTAATTTGTAACGCGAATTCTCAATCCAATGTGCCTAAAAAAAAATTCGGGTCCGGTTTTCAGGTTTTCAGATTCCCTTCAATTTCATGCGATCCAATATTAATGCTCCACGTGTCCTCCTTTTTAATTTACAAAACTGGCGGGTAAATTTCTGTGTGTTTAATTTCTGGTTGGTGAATTGCATTAATGCTGGTTGTTGTGTTTAAATACAATCCTGTACAGAAATATGGCTGCGGCCGTCTACAAAAAAAACTTGCAGGAATTTTAAATGCTGAAATAAATTTATGGATGGCGTGCAAGCAACCTCCAAAAAAAAATGTTGCTGCTGCATCCGTCCTTCTGCTGCAGTAGTTGAAATTAAAATTCAATAGCACAGGGTTTAATAAGTGAGGGTGTAAAGGTAAATTTTTGTCGATAGTATTGGATTAAGATCATCTATTCATTTTTGTAGGGTCTTATGGTGTTTGGTTTTTTAGTTTTGGGTTGGGCTTATTGAGTCTAAGATAGTTTTTGAGTGAACAAATTGCTATCAGGTATTAAAAAATTTTGGTTCTTTTGTCAAAATTTATGAGTTTGTTAGGAAATACAAAACTGACAATGGTTGTATCTTAAATTTGTGGAAAATAATTTGAAATGAAACCTTTTTGTTTAGGTTGTTGCAGCAGGTGCAAACCCCGTTCAAATTACTAGGGCATTGACAAGACAATAAAGGCCCTTGTTTCGGAACTCAAAATTTTGTCAAAGGAGGTAAACGCTTTCCTTTTGAGTAGGCTGGTTTTCCTTTTTGCTGATGGTTTGGTGTATCTAATTGAATTAGTTGCCTAAGGTATTTTTGGTTGCAAAATCCTTTTCATTTTTCATACAGTATTGGCCTTTTGGAATACATTTGATTGTGTGGTCTTGTTAGATCTACAACATTTGTAGTTGTTTAGTCTTATGGCCGAGGTGCACTTTTATTATGGAAATAGTTGATGCAATATTGTCATTTAATCCTTACTGCAGGGTAGCATGTTGAGAAGTTTCTCGTGAAACATTTGGTATTCAAAATGAAACTTGATCCTATACAACATCATGCACTTGACTTCAAAATTCATATTCAAAGTGTGCCAGACAATTCTTGCAAAATTTCAAATATTTATGTTGTTTTAAACCATTATATTTTTCATGTATTGGATGTTGAAAATGAGAAAAAGACTTTGGTATGAAACCAACTGGTGAATAATTTCCAGCAAAACAACCACTTCCAAGACATGATTTAGAAGTAGAACATATGTACTTATGAAGCATAGAAAGATATCGTTGATGCATTGTCAATGTTTGGCTAGGGTTATTTTTGGAGAAAATAACTCCTTATTCCTAGAATAGTGATCTTCAATACAAGTAAATTCCAGAGAAGAGAGATCATTGTGTGACATAAACCTATTAAAAAAAGTGAATAGGGAATGGTTATTAATTATTGCATACTAAGTTGTCAGTGATTTTAACTATTTGTCTTTAACATGTAAAAATGTTAAATTCCAAACTTACATCATCATGGTTTGGCATCATGAGCTTGACTAATTGTCCACCATGCTCATAATTTCATTGTTGTATTCATATCTATAAACAACATTTCAAATAATAATAAAAAATTTCTATAAGAAAAATCCAGACCTCCATGTTGCTGCTCCTTGTGAGACAAAGTCAAAATTGCATTACACAATCTGACACATAAGAATCTCCTATATCCCGGTGGTATGTATCCAAAATCTTATAATAGTGTCTTCAAGACTTATGTTGACATTGCCAATGAGATATTTAAGAAATGAAAGATGGAGCCTTCTTCATTGTTGTATATGTAACAGTCTTTTATTAATATAAAGATCGATGGTTTTGTCTTTCTGAAAATGAAATGTAAAAATAATTTATTGTGGTCAATTGAAAAGTTTTTTTTTTAAAGCTTTTCATTATGGAAGGGCGACATAGATATATGCACTTCTAATTGAAATTCGGACCTGCCCTTCAAATTTGATCACTGTGTGGGACCTTAACAAACAATAAAACTATTCCGCCACACGTTATATAAAACATATAACAAAACCTTTGTCAAAACTTCAAACGAACCCTTTAGCCATGGGTATTTCATCACGAATTGATCATTTTACCATGTACCTTCTTCTAGAGGAATATTCTTCCACTTGATTAGGTACTTCATAATGGTCATATGTCAAAGAGATACAGAATTTTTATCTATAACTTTTTGTGGTTCAAGAATCAACTTTCATTCTTCATCTAATTTTGGAAGTTCTATTTACATTGGCATATTTTTTCCCAAAACCTTTTTTAGGCAAGATACATGAAAAACCTTATGAATGCAAGAACAAGGAAAATATAACTTCTATACCAATTGTGCAATCCTATGAATAATTATTTAGGGCCATAACATTTTTGAGCCAATTCTTTATTCTTCTTTTTCTTGAATGAAGATTGCTTATAATGCTATAATCTAAAAAATACCCAATTACCCTCCTCAAATTATCTTTCACTTCAATGTTGTTCCCCTTGTTGTTTTATCATGTTTCATGTGATTTGAAGGTTTTCCATAATAATTTTCAAAGTTTCTTTAGTATTTTCCATATGTGACTCTGTTTCCTATACTTTGGACTTATCTTGCAAAAAGTATGAGATACTAGGAGTTGGATATCCATAAAGGGCCTTAAATGGGAAAATTTTAGTAGATGTGTGATAGGTAGTATCATATTACCATTATTCCTTGACGAACCCACTTCATCCATTAAGATTTCCTTTCTAAAGAGTAACATTGTAGATAACCCTAAAAACATTTGTTAACTATTTTTGTTTGATCATTTGATTGTGTTTGATATGTAGAACTCAGGGCAGCTAGTGTTTCTCCACTCATATTAAATAATTATTTCCAAAAGTTTCTTGTTACTATTACTTTATGAAAACCATGAAAACTATGAATTTCTTTCACGGACACTTCTGCCACTTGGCTTGTTGTTTATGTACTTTGAGCTCTACAAAAAAAATCTACAAAATTTGTCTATATAAATGACCACAAAAATGTAATACTTACCTTTATATTTCAGTAACCCTGTAATAAAGTCTATTGATGTATCTTCTAGTCTTTGAATATGTATGTGGAATGGTTGAAGTAACCCTAGAGATTTGACTATCTCTCTTTTATTTATTATGCAAACCTGACCTTCTCTTACAAAATTTTGAATATCTTTCTTCATTCCTTCCAAAAATATATTTTTTGATCCTTTGAGATGTTTTAAGGAACCCTGTGTCCTACCATCAGAGAGACATGAGACTCCCTTAATATTTGTTTATTCAAATATGCTTGTGTGCATAAAAATATTCTACATTTGCACCAAAGTATATCTCTCTTTCACTCCCAATGCTCCATTGAGTTCATCCCATCCTTTATAAATTTTAGTTTTTGTTTGGTACTATTGTCATTTTTCCATTATGGCAAGCTTCTTCTAGCCACCTAGGAAAAGAAAATGTAATTGGATATAAATTTGAGGCCTCTTCTATTTTAGAAAGAGCATCATGTACTAATTTTTCCTTACCCTTTTTGCAGATTATCTCAAAATTAAAACTTTGCATTTTTTCTCCTCATTTTTGTTAATCTTCTAATGAAAATCATAGCTTCAAAAAATAATTTATGCTATCATGGTATATCTTGACTTTAAAGTACCTCCCAATGATATACTATCCCCATTTTTTATTGCATGTAATATTGCTTCCATTTATTTTTCATACGTAGATTTCACCAAAATATTTTCTTTGAATTCCTTGCTTTTAAAAGCCAATGATATCCCTTATTGTGTTAATGTTATGTAAATTCCTTGTCCTAGTGCCTCACACTCTACTATGAATGTTTTACCAAAAGTAGGTGCAACCGATGTTGGTGTAGAAGACATGGTATCCATTAAAAGAGAGAATGCCAAAGTAGCCTCATCATTCCATATAAATGATATTTTCTTCAAGAGATATGTGAGTGGACTTGAAATGCATGCATAATTCTTAACAAATGATCAATAATATCATGTAAGTCTAAAAAATCTTCTATGAACCTTGATTTTCTTAGGAATAGGTCATTTTGTAATAGCTTGCATCTTTTGAGGCTCCAACTTCACTCCTTCCTTTAAAACAATATGAACCAAATACTCGAATTCTTATTTCCCAAAAGAACATTTAGATATTTTTACATAAAAATGATTGTTCTCAATAATTTATATAACTTTTCCACATGTTTAGTGTGGTATTCCCATGATTTATTATAAATATGTTTATTATCAAAGAAAACCAACACAAATTTTATAAGATGGGATCAAACAAAATTGTTCTTAAGTCGAGCCCGCCAGACTTCAAATGGCGATAAACCATAATTCAAACCAAATTTGCATTCCAAAATAGCCTGCTGACGTCAGCCAATTTTGTGACGCGAAAACCAAATGAATTCCACCCTAATCTTTTTCAGGTCCGAAGTTGGGCTGGTGTACGGAGGGAGAGTTGTGACGCGAATTTCTTATCAAATTCACCCTAATATTTTTCGGGTCCGGATTTCCACAGCACAAGCAACCCAAACAAATATCCACTCCAATCAATTTCTGCCACGTGTCCTCAATCAAAATTTTCCCTGTTCCCGGATGCGGGTGTATTTGATGGCGTTTAAGGCAATGGGACATGGATGTGGTGATTTCATATCAATCGCATTAAGTTTTAACGTTGTTCAATTAGCCGATATTTAAGTTCTAAGGTTTTCACATCAATCGCATTAAATTTTAACACTGTTCAAGATCAGACCTCCACTCCTGTTAGCGATTCCGCATGCTCCAATATGATCTGGCCTTCGGCTCTCATTAATGAGAGAGAGATTAATTATGACGGGCGTTCTTCAATTGCATTGTAGTCGGGTTGATAAAATGGCGTTTTGCTATGGTTTTTCAGACGAGCTGGTTGTTGGGTTACACTGCTTGCTCACTGTGATGAGAAGGAGAAGTGGCCAGCTGAACTGCTGCTTAGACCTTGGTGCATATCTACATTTCTCTCGGTCTAGTCTGTGTTTGTCTTCCTCTGTTTCTTGGAATTCTGCTTCTCCGTCTCGTCTTGTGCTCACTGTTGAGACTGCACCCATGCCTCGCCTACGTCAAAGGATGTGTTGCCGCAGGGGGATCACTAGAGGTCAACTCTTGCGCGCTCCCACCAACCCCTCAACCGAGTCGTCTTCCCAGTCTAGTGATTATTACACAGGTCGCTATCAAAACACTAGGAGTGGGCGGGGTCGGGTTCTAGGATCTGGCCACCGTATGGGCTCCCCTGCTCCTCCTTTCCCCACCGCTTCACCTTCTCCCACAATGCACACTGCGCTTTTTTCCTTTATTTTCTCTCTGAACCAAGCACAAATCACAGCTTCAATAACCGTGGTTTTCCGTGAGGAGGCCCAAATGGAGGAACAATGCACCCATCCGGCAGGTCTGAGCTCAGAAAAATCCAGCCAGCATTCGGGCCTTTAGGAGGGGAGCGGTGGCACGAATGTGGAGATAGCACCTGGCGATCCTAGACCTTCCGAAGGATGGTGCCGAATCGTCGAGGAACCACCAGAGGAGTAGTTTGGTTAATTTGGTTTTCTTGCTTCGCGGCCCACTTAATTGGGCATGTTTTAGATTATATTACTGTGCTGGACCTCTGTAATATTTTTGAATTCTGTAAACGTTCAAGACTGGTTTCCCCGTATGAGGGCAGTCTTCTTTTTTGATTTTTTGATGACAAATTTGCCATAAGTCTGGGAAATGTTTTTGACTTCGGTCATGCTGTAATTTTATTCCCACCGTTAATAGATTAACTTTACTTAGAAAAAAAAAATGTTGCCCTGTTTCTATTTTAAACCTGTTTTTTGAAATACAGAGCCATGTTTATATGATTGTTTATAGTCGAAGCGCTATGGGGTGGTTTATTATATTAATATTTCACGGTCAAATTATGTTCATAACAATTGGAAAAAAAAAATGTTGCCCTGTTTCTATTTTAAACCTGTTTTTTGAAATACAGAGCCATGTTTATATGATTGTTTATAGTCAAAGCACTACGGGGTGGTTTATTATATTAATATTTCACGATCGAATTATGTTCATAACAATTGGAAAAAAAAAATGTTGCCCTGTTTCTATTTTAAACTTGTTTTTTGAAATACAGAGCCATGTTTATATGATTGTTTATAGTCGAAGCGCTGTGGGGTGGTTTATTATATTAATATTTCACGGTCGAATTATGTTCATAACAATTGAAAAAAAAAAATGTTGCCCTGTTTCTATTTTAAACCTGTTTTTTGAAATACAGAGCCATGTTTATATGGTCTACGTATTATACTCTTTCTCTGTATATCTACAGGAACCTTTTTGCTATGAATAGGGTGGATGCTGTAGCGGGCTACTAATGGAAACAAGCAAGCCTGAACCTTACATCTCGGATGCAACAGATGGTTACCAATTTTGGAATCAAGCGAGCCTGATCTTACAAGCGAGCCTGGGTTTCTGCAAATGGTTTTTATTTCCGGGAACAAGCGAGCCAGAACATACAATCGACCCTGGGTTTATACATATTTTTGCTCTATCATGGATGCTTTTTGTGTGAGGCGTATATCAACAGTACATGTCTCTACACATTTCCTGTATTCGCTTTATGATACTATTTTATGTGTTGACAGGTTATCACTTTGCCTTCAAAACTAGCGATGTTGGTCTATGTTGCTAGTTTGTTGATATGGTCTGACGGTCTTTTTATATTTTGGACATATCATACTCCTCACATGATTAGTGTTTTTCTCTGTTCAAGGATGTTGGGTACTTTAATTTGTATTTGGAACAATGGATGTCAGTACTCTATTTGTTGCTTTACTATTCTACGTACATACTGCTATTTCACTTTCTTATAGATGCCTTGGGCATATTTTGATGCTTTCTCAGATTGTCGATAATCTCCATGTGGATCGTTACTGGGTTTTATATCATGTCCCTGTATGTGACATGGGGTATTTTTCTATCATTGTCTTGGGTGGGACTTCCACTTTTCTGGAAGGATATTTGGGTTCCAATCTTCAGATGTGAAAATGTAATGACTTCATGGACTGTTTTACTTCATATAATATATTCAAAACAACGTTTTTTCTCTTGTGAAAAAAAAATGATTGTTTATAGTCGAAGCACTACGGGGTGGTTTATTATATTAATTAATATTTCATGGTCGAATTATGTTCATAACAATTGGAAAAAAAAAATGTTGCCCTGTTTCTATTTTAAACCTATTTTTTGAAATACAGAGCCATGTTTATATGATTGTTTATAGTCGAAGCGCTGCGGGGTGGTTTATTATATTAATATTTCACGGTCATTGGAACACCCATAATTCATAACAAATATTGGAGATTCACTGCCTGTTTTAAAGTTTCGTTTTTTTTTTTTTTTTTTTTTTTTTTTTTTTTAAATTGAGCCCGCCATCAGTATACCGACGCTTTGTAAGGGTCGGTCTTCCGACGTCTTGAACGATTTCCGTTGGTCTTCCTAGGGTTGGTATTGCGATGCTTTTGGAATGCGTCAGTATTGCGACACTTCTGGGACGCGTTGGTCTTGCGACAGCATAAAAACGTCGGAAGAGCGACAGTATAAAAACGTCGAAAGAGCGACGTTCAAAACGTCGGACCACATTTCATCGGAATTGCGACAGTTTACAAAGGTCGGAAGAGCGACGCTCAAAACGTCGGACCACATTTTGTCGGAATTGCGACAGTTTACAAACATTGGAAGAGCGACGTTCAAAACGTCGGACCACATTTCATCAGAATTGCAACAGTTTACAAATGTCGGAAGTGCGACGGTTTGGGAAACGTCAGAAGAGCGACGCTTGTTTGGAAGCGACGGAAAAAGTGTCAATAGTGCGACACTTTGTCAGTGCGTAGGAATTGCGACGTAATGACAAACCACATTTTTCCCATCCTCGAACTGTCACTCTTGCGACGACTATGTGTCGGAATAGCGATGAAGTGGCCGTCGGAAATTGGGCAAAAATTTCTAGTGTAATAGTAAAGCGACAGACAAACTGACACCAGGGATGATGATGGAATGGGGGGTACTGAGTAGCAGGATGATGCCTTCCATTGTTAGAGCATGAAGGGCATGGATGACCTGGCAGCAACTGACACAATATCAAAGGGGATAGGGGACAGTATGACTAGAGGTCACAATCTGTGACACGAGAGAGTAACCAAGAAATGAAGGATGGAGGAATATAGTGGGATACAAGGGGACTCGGGATAGAATCCATGGATGTGATGATGACTCAACTCGGATGATCTAAACAAGGACGACTCGATGATGTTGCCACACAGAAAAGGTCTGGTGGGGACTATAAAAACATGAGTACAAAATGGTTACTCATGATGAAAATCGACACGAGCGTGGAAAAGTATGGAGGCGAAGTGGTGCCCCAAGTACAAGTGTTGCAAGTGAAGAAATTCGGTTTTGAGGAGGGGTGAAGTGACCCTTCTTGGAAGGACGGTTTTCAAGTTAAGTATCAAATCACAAAAAATGAAAGGATACCCGTTTGAGAGCTCAGTGAGAGTTTTCCGACAGTGTTGGCGGTTTGTCAAACCGAGCTATGATTTGGGCGTAGCTGGCGAAAGAAAAATCAGGGGTTTCTCTTTTAATAAGGCATTTTCCCTCCAATTTGATTCATTTTCAAGTGTAGCTGTTGTGAATGTAGAGAGGAGAAAAAGGCCCTAAATATTGCTTCGATCGTAGCAGAAAAACTGACCTTTGGAATCAAGATACCATACCCTTTCAATTCATGGGATTAAAGTTTTAGATTAGGTACCCAGAGCCTAGGAACAGGTTAGGTTGCACTTTTTGGGGTTTGTTCTATGACTTGGGTAGTAGGTACTGGGTAGAAAAGTGCGATATGTCCCAAGAAATGACCTTAAAAGTGCGACCTGTCAGAAAAAGGGGGTTTTAGTGCTATTTTTGGCTGAGAGCTGGGATTTTTATGGTTGAGGGGCATAGGTGCCCAGAAGCATGTTATGGTCATGCCAAAATGTATTTAGAAAAGGGGAATGTAAACACATTTTTAAGATGTGGTGCACCATTTGTTTTCGTTATGGTTATGCAGTTCAAGAAAGGGAATGGAGGATTACCAAGCTCTTTTGGTACTACATATATGAAGAAAATGGACTAAGTTTCTAGGTTGGAATACATGGTGTCACTATCCCAAAGAGGGGATTTGGAGATAATGAACTGGTGCATGACCAACAACATCACACAAAGCACACAGAGGTGTATGCTTTGGAGGCTTATGAGGAGCAGGTGTTGTTTGGGCAGTCGTGTCCTTAGATGCCTTCTTGCTAGGTTTTTTTCCCTCACTCGAAGCTTTCGCAACATGAGTAGGTTCCTATTGAGGTGGATGAGGCACAGAAGCAAAGGGAGAGGTCATGGGGACCGGTTGAACCGCGGTCAAAGTAAGATAAGGTTTGGGCTGACCAGGTGGGATAGTGGATGGAGGATCAATGTACCATACTAGGATCCCCAGAGTCATGTTAGGAAGGGATAAGGTAGCCATCACAGGTACCCAAAATACTCCAGGAGGGGGATCTAGAAATGGTATCTGACCAGAGGGGTAATGGCCAGGTGGGACAACTCCGAGATGGTTGAGGCCAGGAGGAACTATGTCGGGAGGGTGGATAGGCTCATGGATACCAAATTTGGATGAGGGGCCTGGAGGAGTGGGTCACGAAGGTTGAGTTGAGGTGCTAGGAGCAGGTTGCGGAGGGCGGGGCTGCTGACTAGTCGAACCAGTCCATTTGAGGTCGGACCAAGACGATTGCATCATGCAAATGTTCGATGCGCTAGGATCAGAGTCAGGAGGAGAACGACTAGGGAATGAACCAAGCAAAGAGGATTATTTGTAGACTCTGGGTGAAACAATGGTCAAAGGTTCGACTATTTTTTTATTGGCCACCGAAGAGATGATGGACTCAGGGGAGGTCTGAGATTTTGGCTCATAATATGTCAACTGATCGATGGTGAAAATATTTCCATTATGAGGAAAGAACATCTTATGGTGAATCGCGGATGGGATAGCAGACACTACATAAGTGTAGCTATGATCCAACAGAATGATGTAATCTAAGGGGGCATCTATGAATTATACGTCGACACAAACAGTCTTGCCCGCAAGAGTAATGGGACAATTGCGGAACAAGCCTATGGGCTGGGAAGAGTAGCCATCCCACACTTGGAGGGTGATAGTGGAAGGGGCCAACTTAGGAGATCTAAGTTGCTTCCAAACCGAAGCAGACCTCACATAGGTGGATGCCCCCTCATCAATGATACAACGAGAGACATTGGCATTCCGGATCTTGACGAGGATTTGGAAGGCAACGAAAGTAGGAAGGGGAGGAAGTTCTGACCAGTCAACATCAAAGATGATCAAGCGATCATCTGAAGGACCCACAACACCCATGGAAGTTAGTAGATATTTTCATTGTGAAGGGCATGACTGGAGGAGTTCCAACGTTGAGATGGCAGTAGAGGATTGCACCAAATCATCTACTATACTATACGAATGGGAAACTTTACCAAAAGTAGTGTTTCGGTGTAATGGTCCCTTAGGGATCTTAGTATGAACCTCTGCCTTAGGCTGAGGGATCAGTAAAGGACCATTAATTGTCAAAAGAGGCTTAGTGGAACCTAAAGAAGGGGGCTCGGAGGTAGACATAGCAGGAGGCTTGTTGTACTAACGATACCGAGCCTGAAGGTTGAGGTCAATGGTAATGAGTTGGTCAGAGTTCATCATGAGAATTTGGTAATCAGAGGTACTAGATGGAGGAAGCTGAGTGGCCGCTTGACCTTCAGGTGGTTGGGTAGCCACGAATCCTTTTTGGGGGAAAGGATTGATAAACACAACCGACTGGATAGGTGCAACATGGGGAGGAACCAAAGGAGAGGCTTGCTGTCACTGGGATGCTGCTTGAGCTTCCCACATCTATCGCATCTAAGGTAAAGGAGGACAATCATGGGTACAATGACCATATACACCGCAACAAGAACAAGGTTTTTTCGTGCGAACAAGCCTGTCCTTCTTGGGCTGAGTGCCTTATTGCTTGTTAGCAGTGTTAGGTGTACTCCCTTGGGGATTGGGTCCTAGATTACCTGGGGCAGATTGGTTTTGGTTGCCTTTCCTCTTCTTTTTGGAAGTATGAGGATTATTCGCGCCCTGCTATACATACAATTTCCCCTAGGGGCATGGTGGCTACTGTTGCGGGGATTGAGAAGGCAAGGGAGGCTGAGGTGCTAATTTTGGAGGAGCTAGAGCACCAGGCTGCGGATACAGAAAATAACGAGGTTGGGAAACATTGTGGTAAACAGGGTGGGAAAAAGGAGGAGGCATGTCATATCCTAGATACATGCTACCAGGAGGGGGGAGAGTGTTGGATGAGAAAGGGCTCCAACGATACCGTTGGTGATGTGGGATGCCTCCAGTGCGTTGGCACCACTGGGTCTAGGGAGATCAGGTAAGATGGTATAAACATAACCAGACTGAGCCTAGATCAGGTCATATTTCAACGCAATATGGAGAGCGACTTCTTCGGTCTGAGGGAAATGAGATGTGACATCTTTGCCAATAGCAGGAAAAAGGGATCTAAGGAACCAATCCATGTAGACACGGTCTTCGAAGGTAGTGGATCAACATAGGCTCTTTCTTCTCCGTCATTCCTAGACATGATCGAATAGGCGAATCGTAGAAGATTTAAGGAAAGAGGTCAAAAGTTCGGTACCAGTGTCATAATGAAGGGGAAGCTAGAAATAAGATAGAAAATCCCTGGCAAGAGTCGCAAATGTCGTATGAGAGGAGGAGGTCTGGTCAACATACCACTTAGAAGCTTCTCTAGTAAGCATACGTTGGAACAACTAAAGACAGATAGAGTCATTGGTGATGGAGTTAGACGAACACCACATGTGGAAATATCTAACATGGTTTGTAGGATCTTCTCCAGCAAGACCTTCAAACTTGGGTATGTCGGAAGGGAGCTTGCTTGGCATAACAAACCAACCAGGATCATGGTGTATGGGGTCATTGATCAACTGGTTAAAATCAGGAAGATTGAGGCCTGCCATATAAGGGAGCAAGGGAGTATCCGGGATAGCTCTTGTTGCGGTCCCACTAGTATTATTCCCAACATTAGGGCCAGGTTTACCACTAGCGTTAGGTCCTAAACCAGAAATGGTGAAGGTGACAGGAGGAGAACCAGGGATAGAACCAGAAGGGGAACCCAATGAGCCAGAAGCGGAGTCAGAATGGGGACTCGGTGGGGGACTAACTCGAATCCTATGCGGAGGAGTAAGTTTTCCTAATGGAAACTGAGGATGAAGGCCAAGAATTCTTTGGGATAAATGCCTTTAGGGCACAATGATGGAAGAACAAGTGTGGATCACAAAAGGAAAAGATACCAAAAAGGGCAAGGAGGTGCAAGATCAAATGATTACAATGTCAAAACAAGGGTAGAGAGGTGCGGTATCAAATGATTAAAATGTTATAGTCTTGGCCTGGCGATGTAAACTAGGCTCTCTTCACTTAGGTTGTGCATGTTAAGTGTGTTAATTTTAATTTTTAAACCCAGTTGTGTGTAGAGAAAAAGAAAAAATGTGTTGTATAACTGTAAATAAATATGCAAGTAACAGTAAAGTAAACTGAATATAACAGAAAATAAACAGTTAAAGATGCATCAATCTAAACCTAAGGAGGTGGGCTTCCCAACAACTAGTCGGTGGATGGGAAAAAAATCTAGTCAAAACACACAAAAATAGCCAATGGATCTAAAGTCAGGAGGGACAATGATCTAAAGGTCAGATTTTCTGGAAATAGGTGCATAAAACAACAAAAAAACCAGAGGGAAAAATGTTGCAAATGACGTGGCGAAAGGCTACAACTTGAAGGGAAACGAAGGGGACCCTAGAGGAGGACCAAAAAAAATTGAAAAGAGGTGTTTTGGATGGATGAATAACCAATTTGAAATGGATCTGAAGGTACAGGATCAGATCTAAAAAAATGGTTGAACACACTGAGATTGCAGACGACCTGATTCAGCTAAACTCCTCCTAAAAAGGTGAAAGCGTACTGAAGCCCTAGGGGGATTGGTTCCTACCTCGACGAGTAAAATGGAGCAAGTACAGGTACAAAATGGGTGGAGACGGAGGTCAGACAACCCTAAATAGTAGCCCAGACAAACCCAGAAAAATCACAGAAAAATTCCCGCAAAAAGTACAGGTCGCAGTTTCTGACTTGTTTTCTGCAAAGGTCGCAAGTTTGAGGTTGTTTTCTACGTCTTGAAAGTTGAGGTCGCAGGTTTTGGCCCAAAATGTGCGACCTACACTTCTGACACTCTCAGGAGCTAGTTTCAGAAAAAAGTGTCGTCTTAGCTGCGGTTGATACCTGTCACCTACTCAATAGGCTCAGAAACACATGGAAGTTAGAATTTTTATTGTTTTACACTTTTAAAGGTTAAAATCAACATCAAGAAAACAAAAACAAGAAGTTGAAGAAAAACCCTAGGGGTTGAAGCAGCTGGTCATGCAGGGATCTGAAAAACGACAACGGTCATAATTATAAACCCGAGTGGAGTTGCCAGTTGTTAGTGTGAATTCTATTTGCAAGCGTACGAAAAAAGCCCATTTTAGCTTTGCATAACAAACAACCATAACATCAAATATGGTTGCTAATTTCTTTAGATCTAGAGTTAGTTGACGAAGATAAATGCTAAAAAATCCAGATCTATGCAATAAAAGACATTAAACAACAAATAAAAGTAAGATTTGCTCCATGCATCCAATAGAGAAGACAAGAATATTTGTAAAGAATTTCTGTATTTATGACACCTGGGAAGGGAACATGCAAAGATGTTACCAGTCCCCCTCAATGGGATGGGTTCTTGTATGTCCTCAGCACTTCTGATCTAAGATCCTTCTCTCTTGATGGTGTAGAAAACCCAGACAAAAATGGAACTCAAAGGGAGTTCACAAGTAAAAAGATAGAAAATATGACAATGGTGGAGGATCAAAGTCAGACCAAGAGTGTTAGGGTCCCGTGATTTGGCTGATTGGCAAGCCAAATGACAGTGTAACATCAAACCAAGCTTTGGAGCCCAAGGACCTAGCCTTCCTAGACTCAGAGAGGGCTCTCTCTATATGTGTAAGGGATATCTGTGTGTTTGCTTATTTGTGTTCTGATTTTAGACTAGTTATGAAGTAAGTTTTTTGGGTTTTAGTTTTTAAGTTGTGAGGGATGAAACTGATCAAAGATCTAAAATAGGTAACAAGATGTTAGATTAACTGGGCTATGGGGTCAAAAGGTCAAAGAAGCTATTAGATGACGATACAAGGCTGTTGAAGGGCCGATTTGATTCAAGGTAGAAAGGATCTTTGGGCAAAATGGATTAAATGGACATCAATTTTGTGAACAACAAAGGGTTTCATGCATAACTAGTTTAATAGCAGACATAAACATGGTAGGGCAACCTATTAATCATGCAAAATGTAACTATAAGCTAATCAATACATTGAAATAAACATTCAAGTCATGCATAGAAGTATATGACCCTCTAACTTTGGGAAATGGCTATCAGACTTTGGGGAAAACATTTAAGGAAGACAAACAACTTAACTTACTATGCCAGAATGCCTAAAAACAGTACTTCAAGTCATTGGGCACTTTGAACAACAAGATTCGCATAGTTTTAGGCAAAGGGCTAGATCGGAACTAGGCCTCCTTGGTTCAACAAGATGATAATCTAATCAGTCAAAGAGAAATTTCATGGATGGAACTATAGCTAGCCATAGGTAAGCAGGGCATACCGTAAGTCATACTTAGCATGTATAGAACTATGAATGAAACAAGCAACAATATCCTCAAGCTGTTAAATAGCAGTTAAGAATTCTTTAATGCAACTAAGGAAGAAGAAAACATGAAAGCTATGAAGATTCGCGAAATTTGAGGTGCCTCCATGGGCATATATCAAATTTGTTCTCTACTGATCTATAGCAAGCAAGAAACATGTATTCATGATTGAAAACTAGAAGACAAAACATAGAAAGAAACACTATACCATTCTACCAAGTCATGGAATCCATCAACAATCCTTCATCATTCATCCAAGAACATCCAAGAGGCAATCCAAAAGCATAACACAAGTATTTTCTTCCAAAGCTCATATGACCATATATTGCTTCTCTTCTCAATTTCAGCCTTGTTTACAATGAAAGCCTTGTGGAATAAATAGGCCAAAGTGAGGAAAACCTCATGGTTCAACTTGCCATCCTATTGGCCTAATCAAAATATCTAATCTTGTCCTTGAGGCTTTGCAAAGCCCAAGGCACAAAATATCTCATAAAATATCTAAAAAATGCTAAAAAAGGGAATTAAATTGACTTTACACAACTTCTCATGTGCAAAAATAGCTAAACGCACATTTGGAAAAAGCAGATTTTAGAGGTTCAAAAATTACAAAAATATCCAAAATTTATATCAGCAAAAGGTCCCCTAAATTGCTGGAAACATTTGGCAGCCTTCCCGGTGTCGAAACGAGGTTCATGATAGCTCGTTGGAAAGATATGAGTATCTACTTTCCGGAACAATTAAAATTATATATATCTGATACGTAGAAGTCTTCCAAATCTGCACCTGTGTGTAAAAAACCAGAAAATTACAGTCTGCTGATAGACCGGGCAAAGTGTGCAAAAAGTGAGCATTTTTCGCCGTTTTGACGGGGCAAAAGATCTCCAAATGACCTGAAAATCACTGAGGGTGTGCTCATGAAATTATGGCATCCAATGATACCATTCTCCTCTCTTGACGAATCCTCAAAATGAAATGGAAAATTTATGAGTTTTTGACCAAAAACTCAAAAATGCCAAAAAACCAAAAATTGTCAAAATGTACCCAAAATTGGTGTGCATGACCCTCAAGGGTCCTCGGCAACATGCTTCGAAACTGAGGCCAAAATTTCAAGTGCTGATGTGTCCTTCTTCTCTTTCCGTGCCGGGGGCTTCCCCTTTGCTTCCTTTAGTTTCTCTTGAGTGGCCTTCAACTTGCGCCGGGCAAACTGATTTAGCTTCTGATAATGTTTTGTCATCTTCCTTTGCAGCTCCAAGTCCCTGTTTGCTTTCTCAAGCTTCATCTCCAAATGTTTATTGGCTCTTTCTAGCCATGCGTCCTTATTACTTTCAATCTCTTGCTCAAGTAGTGCAGTAAGGGGAGTGAATTGAAGAAGGGCTTGTTCTTCTTCCTTTTGCTTTTCAAGGGCTCTTCTAAGCCCTATGGTTCTAGGCCTTTTCCGCCTAGGCTGGTCTTCTTCTTCATCCTCGTCAAAATCACCTATGAGCTCCTCTATTCTTGCTTGTGCTTTAGCTATCTCTTTCTTGTATTTAATTGCTCGTGTCTCATAAACAGCCATATGGACACTCATTTGTCTATTTTGGATCTCCAAGAAATTATTGAAGTTCTTTGCCCGATGAAGGTCATTCTCCAATGCTTCAATTTGGCCCTCTCTATGGATTAAGAGATTTTCAAGAATCTGGGCCTCGTTGTCACTGTCATCACTTTGAATTGAAATGGCATCCAAAGCACTCTTGTGCTTGTGTCTTTCTCCTACTTTTCCCTTTCCTCTGCCCTTGAAGGCTAGTCTTGCGCTCTTCCTTCTAGGCAAGTTAGTGAGAGGCTTCTTTGGCGATTTTCATTTGCTCCAGATAGTTCTTGTTACTTTCGAAGTGACCACCTTGGGCACTTGCCTTCTTGATGTCTTGGGCTTAGCCTTTTTAGGAGAGGGAGCCTTTCTCATCTTTTTTATCACTTTCTTGAAGTTGCCTCTCTTCTTGAAGCTGTTGTGAAACTTGAGGAGACTGTGCATCATGATGAAAGTATTGTTTGTCTTCTTTATGCTGCCTATGTTCTTCAACATCATACTGCTCAAACTGCTGCCCTTGATCATCAATACCATGTTGTTGTTCTTCCTCAATCTCTTGTTCAATTTGTGGCTCAAACTGCTGCCTTTGAGCATCAAGATCAAACTGCTGCTGTGTTTCAATTTCATGCTCACTTTGTGGCTCAAACTGTTGCTCAAACTACTGTCCAAAATGTTGTCCTTCCCCACTGTCCTGTTGCTGCTCCTCATCTTCAGTTTGTTGCTCTTCATCCCATCCTTCATGCTCATGCCCTTCCTTTTTTTTCCGTCCACTTCCTTCTCCTTCTCCATGCTCTCTTGGCTGTTCAGTGGTGAATTTGAGCCTTCTAGGAGCAGGTTTGCTGGAAGAAGGTAAAGGGCGATGAGCAGGTGATGTGGGAGATGTATGGATGGGAGGAATAGTGTAGAAATCCAGGTGACTAATGAAGATATCCCAGGAAACCTCTTTCTTCTCCAGCTGGTGAAAGATGATGATTTTAATCAGAGAATGATGGAAAAGAGAAACCACTTACTGTGATGGAGGCTTCTTCTGGACTAAGGAGGCCATTTTCTCAATGCTTTTGCATAAGTAGTAAGGGAGATTGAGCTGCTTTCTTCTAGTGAAGTGCATCAACAACCGGATATGGTAGGCATAAACTTGGGTAAATCTCCCTTCACAAGTAAAATACTTCATTATGATCTTCATAAGAGGAGAATAGCTGGCAAGAAGATGAGAGAAAGGAAAAATAGCAGTGCATGTTTCTCTGTGCTTGGGCTTGATGAAAGGCTTGTAGTCATCCAAGTCTAGATAGGCCTGCTTGAACCATTTTTCGCCAAGGTATGGGATTTTAGTGGCTTTGGATATAGACCTCGGGGAGAACTTGAAATCAAGGCCTGCCACTTGGAAATGTTTAATTTTGAACCTTAAGGTGCATAAGTGTGTCAAGGGCGAGAAACTTTTGACCTCCTGTACTCTCTGGAAGAAATCCAAACAACCCACCTCATGAAAATTGAAGAGGATGGATGGATGTGCATTGACCTCCTCAGTAGAAATTTGCTTATTTCTCTTGTGTAAACCACTTCTGTTGTCTTGCTTGGGCGGAATTTTGGGCTAAATATGCTCTTGAAGCACCAAACTGCCTTACTGTCTTTAAAATGCCTTCTTTAAGCTAAACTCTGTCAACCCACTGTTTTTATAAGGAAACAATGTCTTTGGATACTTGTGCAAAATGTCCCTTTCAGTATAAAACCTCTGCTCCTTTAAAAAGTGGCCTTCTCATCCTTTGATATGTAATTCAACAAGCAGACCTTGTTAGAAGAAAAAACACAGTGAAATGAAGATAGGCAGTCAATTGAATTTGCTGTGTATAGTGACAAGGTCACCCTGCTCTGTGATGTTTGGAGGTCAACAACCTATTTTTGTATATTTGACCAAGGTAAACTTCTCAACTTCACAAT
Organism: Pinus albicaulis; assembly: GCA_034641835.2. NCBI lineage: Eukaryota > Viridiplantae > Streptophyta > Pinopsida > Pinales > Pinaceae > Pinus > Pinus albicaulis. The sequence goes on along the minus strand of CM076572.1, from coordinate 1,413,087,719 downwards.
CCTGCCCTTGTCTAGTATGCAAATCAACCAACAAAGCTCACACCATATACACAGTCACCTTTAGTGCAGAAACACAGTCAATTTCATTGTTTATAGAACAAAGGTGACAGATCTTGGAAACGTTTCAAAAGTTTTAACAAAGCCTGTGGGAGTTTTATCTTTCAAATAATCAAGGCTCCTTTTCAATATAAAACCCCTGTCTTTCTAGAAAACTGCCTTTGCACCCTCTGAATATCAACTTTACAAATGAGCTTGAAGAAAAAAAAGATAATTAAGTAGTATACACAGTCAACAACTATATTTTTCTATGGTTGGTAAGGGTACCTCCTGTAGCAGTCTAATGCCGAGAAAAATCCTCTTTGATTAAAACATTAACCCCCTCATACACAGCTCAACAAACATATAATGATATATAAACTCAGTCAAATTCAACAAGTGGTAATGCACAGTCCAAGGTTCTCTGTTTCAATCAGGGACAAAGTTTAATTGGTTTTTTGACTGGTAAAATAGGACTCTGCAGCATGAGACCATATAGACCCTTTCAACAAAAATCTACCCTACTTAACTCCTTCAGTCTTTGCACCCATTTGACTCATACACCCTCGAACTGTACATATCAACTCTTTTCATAGTTTCAAAAACAAGGTTTATGGCTGACAGAGTTCAACTTATTTCACCATGGTAGTGAGGACTATTTGATGGTCTTGTTATAGAAATAGGACTCACAAGCCTTTGATGCTTAAACAATCACAACCAATCTTGTTTTCACACAATTTTGAACCGGTGATCTTTGTATGCGATGACTAGCCCTTCTCACCACTTCAACAATTTGAAAAACTCAAAGGGGGTTTCATAAATACCTCTACAAATTGATGAGAAACTCTTGAATGGCTTGAGCAACCTTGAGGAGCGATTTGGAGGCATGATGGAGGCTGAAATTATGCGCGGCACTCTTAGGAAGAAGAACGCCACGCAGGTTCTTAGTTTTCGGGTCGACGTCGGGCGCTTGTGACCCGTGGCTACAGGAGTGCCGCGCGCGGCTATAGGAGAGCCACGTGCCTTTGTTGCGCAGTGTAAAATCTTCGCCCAGGAGCGCCGCGCGCCTGTACAGGAGTGCCGCGCGGTGCAAATACCCTGAAAATTTTTAAAATTGATTTGAAAACTACATAGGGATGTCTAATTTTGCTTGGGAATTTGAAAATGAGTTTGCCACGGCTCTTATCCCTTTGAAAACATGAAAACCAACAGTTACTTGCAAAATGAAATCAAATTCCTTGGTTAGTCTTCGTAAGGGTTTCGAAGGTTATGCTTTTTGAAACAATGCTTGGACTTGTTTTTTTTTTTTAAACCTGAATGATATCGACTGCATTTGAGAGGGGCCTACCCTTTCGAAATGATGTTGGCAGCAGGGCTTTCATGCTCTTAAACCATGTTAATGTATCAACGTCTTTATAGAAAGTAAACATAGTTTGAAGAGGTCAAAACTCTGTTCATTCATGCATATAGATTCGAAAGGTGATTCCTGTTAATTTTGTCCCTTTGGTGACAATTTAACACAGAAGCTCTAACTTTGGATAATACCCAATAACCTATAGACCATACTTTGCCACTTGCTAACACTTTTGGTGACATTTTAACACGGAAAATCCACTCAAGATCTACAGAAATCATTGAAAACTTCTTTGTCATTTTGCAAGGAGATGGCTTGTCTTTTCAATTTGGTTGACAGCTTCTGCCTCCAGGTGTATCATCAGCTCTTCTTCCAATTGTCGGTGCCAAAATTTGGTTGCATTCATTTTGACTTTGTTATCTTTTGTTTATCAAGAAGGGCGCTTCCTCTAACGCCTTTCCTCTGCTTCAACAAGTACCAAAGTGGTGTTCCTGACCTTTAAATAATGAAGACCTCTATTTGTCTCAAGATTTCACCAGGATCTGAAAAATATGTCAAAATATTCTTTTGCATATCATGAACAATTGTTTTCAGTGGTGATGCCTCTTGAGGAGATCAAACCAGATTCTCTGTGTCAACTATGATAAGCATATTTGAGAAACACTTTTTATTAATGGAACAGACCAGTACTTTGAAGCATAATTATCATTATGTCCTTCTTACCTGTGCACTGACTCATCCTATCACCACTGTCCGGAATCTATTTGGTTGGAGTTGTGGACTATCCTTTGTTAAAACTTTGTTAAGAGATAAGTTTGACCCATTGGATTGCATTGGTACCCTTGCCTTCCATTTGGTCTCTCACCTTGCTTCTCTGATCAAACAGGCCTTGAGATCAACTAATGCCCTGGCCATCTTCTTATGAATGAAGGAGGCCTTTTTCTCTTGGCACAATATCTGTGCTTTTTCAACCTTGTGTCCCAACTACATGTAGGCTGTCTGATGAGCATATTGACAAGGGTTTTCTTACATATGATGGCTGGAAATCAACAATGAAAACATTGATGCTTTTACCTCAGTCTCCAATCACCACTATTCTCCAGAAAATTTGTGTCACTGTCTCACTGTTTATTTACACACCTTGATTACAGTCAGTAGCAATTCTTTAAGTCAAACATTGGCCATCGCCCTCTGCTTATGGATGAAGGAGGCGCCTTAAACCTCTGCTTATAAATGAAGGAGGTTCTTGACCATGACTTATCAACAGCCATTTTGACAGTGTTGTTTTTCCTTTGCTGTGTTTTCACGCTGAATGAAACTGCAAGATCTTGATGAGTAACTCTTTTCCCTGCAGATACATCTCAGGCTCATGTTCACATTGAGAAGCAGATGTTCTTCTAATGTGGAGTCAAGAATTTTCTTCTGAGATGATGACATGTTTCCTGTGCTTGTAAAATCCATAAATAGTATAAAACACCTAAAATCAGCTTGAAATTTATGGTCTATGCATTGCTGAGACTTAAGGGTGTATAAGTAGTGCGACTTAGGGCTGTGACTAACTTCATTAGTAGAGTGAGAGGTCTGTTTGGGACTGGTCTGTAGCAGATGGAGGTTTTTTGGCCTTTGATGGTTGCCAAGGGTGAAATGCCTTAAAACGCCACTTCCTAACTTAGGGGAGGCTTTTTGAACAGATTTGGATTTTCCTTTAAGAGCTGATGGGCAGACTAGTATGGCTGAGGCTAGGTAGGATTTGATAATGGGGTTTCATCTTGTCATGAGTGAACTGAAAAGGTAAGAAGGCAAAAAAGTCTATGGGGGTTTTCTAGGTGACAAATTGACATATGGAGATCAGCTTCTAGAAAACTCAGCTAGGAATTTAGTCATCAACAACAGATGCAAAATACTGATGACTAACAGTGGCTCCATTTGGGGAGGACAACTCCTTTTCAGGAGGTGTCCAGAATCTCAGATCTTTGGCTTATGAAGACCAGTGCCTTACCCATTGGCGCAAATTTTCACTTTTTCTTGATGCTACTTCTGAAAAGAGACAACATGATCAGCATCAATGATATTTCTACCTACCCCACTATCTTTCCTAACATTTTTTCTTCTGTTTGGTGCATTTGAACTAGCAGCCTTTTGACAATATATTTTTCTTTTTGTAAAATGAACCTTTCTATTTCTACACTTATATCTACCAGGATTTCAGATTAAACTGATGAACTCTTTCATTACTCTACCTAAACTAGATCAACTGTCAAGATTAAACTGTTTGACAAGATTTTGTTCTCTAATCTAAAACATGAAATTTAAAATGATCAAATCAGGGTTAAACAATCTGATTTATCATGTATTTGCGGCATGGAAGGACAAACTGCACACAAATATTATTTTGCAAAAAGGAAATCTAGAAAAGCGGGGCTAAAATGTACAATATGTTTTTCATCCCTCGCCTCTCTCTTTGGTTCTGTTTTAGGCATGTGGAACCAGAATCTCTCCCTAATCTACTCTTTGTGATAAGTCAATCTTACACAATGTTGACCATCTTTTTCACTCACTAACTTATCGGCAAATAAATTTAGACATGCTCAGCTATGATTAGGCTAGATAGCTAAACAAGACGTTGAATTACCAATAGCGGCATTTAGACTTGCTCGCTTTCTGAAAAACTATTTTTTGGAACATGAGGCCCCTTTCTATTTTTCAACCGCCCTCTTTTCTATTTTTTACTGTTTTTTACTTTTCTGTTTTATCTATTTTTCAAACAGTGGTATGTACAATGAATGAAAGTGTTTCAAACTCAGAAGTCTTGGAAATGACGAAATTTAAGCATCTTGTCCTCGTAAGGATCTCCTCTCACTCTCGGCCCACTCAACTCCTGGAAAGAGAAATTTGGAAAGTTTTCTCTCTCTAACATGACATAGGGATTTATGCAAGAATCTCTAAACAGACCGGTATCATCCCGCTGTACCTCTTTGTATATCTGATTTCCACTCCTTTCCTTACTGTACATCTTCTTTAAGTAATGCATGTACTCTTGGTCATTCTTGAAATAGATAATGACATCATCAAGGTATGCAAAAATGTAGAAATTTGGGACTAGAAACATGGCTTTCATGAACAGATTTCTGATATCTGGTGGTTTTGCAATTTGGAGACTGAAACTAGAACTACCTCCAGCATACTGAAAAAAATATTTAAGCTATCTACTTTGTAAGGGAATCTTTTGATTGTAACCTGAAATATCATCTTGCAAAAACACATGATTAAAAGCATTTTTTATTGGTATATGATGGTCTTGGGTAGAAAGAACAAGATTGATGTTACAGGGATATGCAGTATTGTTTCTAAAGTCAAAACAGACTCTATGATCAGCTTTTTTATCTCTGATTATTAAAGGTTGTTTCAGATTGTTATATTTTCTCTTGTCGAAGTGGTTTCTTGAAGGAATGTTAGTGACACAATGTTTTCCCCTGTTTTCCCTGTATGGATTGGTATTCTGCATGAGATTGTGGATTCTAGCATTTCTGAATTTTTGGTGAAAAGACAGAATACGAGTTGATTCAAGAAACTCAGGAATGCTTGGACAACAGTTATCATCTTTGCTCATAAGATGTTTATCAGGCATTTTTTCTAGATTTTGAGCTGTTGTGGCTAAGGTCAAAGTTTCATTTGCAGTGGAAGAGTTAGGTGATGGCAAGTCTTTAAGGTATGGTAGAAACATTAAACTTCCCTACTCTTGAGTTCCAAACAGGTTTATGATATGTAAATCTTCTAATGCCTTTACCCTGAAAAAGTTTCCGAAGGTTTCTGCTGATGTTTGACTGAATTGTGAGCAATTTTCCTGATAGTACATGAGGGTTTGTGCTTCTTGCTCTAATCCCACTTCAGAAGGGACATAACTACTTTCTTCAAGACACAATTGTTCATTATCATGGTAGTTTTGATTGTGTAGTTCATCGTAGAGAACTAGGGGCAGCTGATGTGGTGGGCCTAAGTCTGTTTCGGTTTCTTCTGACTGTTCTTCAATGTCCTCGTCAGTACAGAGAATAAAAGAGTTTAGGTCGGAATGCACGGAATACATTGGAATGTTATCTGGTCTCTCTTGACTACTAATCATGTAATTCATGTGCGACTCTCGGTAGAGTATTCTTGTTTGGTCAAACACAGGAATGGTGGCAAAGGACATATCCAGTTGAATATTCCCTTGGAGTTTGGCTCCCCAAGATCTGGATAGAAGCATCCCGTATTTGGGTGGGATGTTTGCCACTACTATGTCCATGATTAGATGTTTTGCAGGTATTTGGGCCAGACTAAAGCAAAGGTCTTTGATCAAACCTAGGCATTTGACTCTACTCGAATCAAATGAATAGAAGTCTTTGTATGGTCTTGTGATTTCCAGGCCTAGTCTTTCCATTACAACCTTCGGCATAAGATTATGCGAGGCGCCGGAATCTATCATGGCATTGTGAAGGATTTGGTCGTGGATATTTAAACTGATGTAAAAGGGAAGAGTGGCTCCCTCTTGGAATTTCCCTTCCACTTTCGGACCAAACAACACTTCAGGAGTGTCATCAGCTAGGTTAAGGGTATTGGCATCACTTCCTATGTTCAAGACTTTCAACACTTGGGATTTATAAGGGCCTTGGGTGATGAGCTCGGTAAGGGGCATGGTAATCCTTATCTTGGAAATTTCCCCTTCGAAACTAAAAGGAGTATGTAGTTTGGGAAGATTTGTTTCAGCTTTTTCGGACATAACTTTTTCTATGCTCTTAATTTGCTGACTTTGGCTCGGGACTTTGTTTGATACAGTCAACTCGGGGGTTTTTGTAGAGCTACTAGGAGTATCCGAGCCAAGACTTTTCTAAATAGCTTTATCTTTGGTTTGGTCAATCTTTTTGGCTACAATTTTGTTGCTATCCATGGCTTTTTTAAGGATGGTGTCAGAGGTTTTAACAGTGTCAGGGCTACCCTTCTTGGAGTGGTCTTGGTTTTTTCTGCTTCTAAGGTTATACTGCCTATGAGCTTCTATAATGGCATTCTAAAAATCTATGGCAGGATCTTCGAGATCTTCATATTCGGTTTCGTCCTGACTTGGGGGGCTTAATTCTTGCTCTTCAGCTGTGAGGTAAACCTCACTCTCGTTATCAGAACCTAGGAGGTTTAAATGACTTTCATCAATAGGTTCTGAATCCCTATCATCTTCTTCCACATAATTTTCATTAAATGGTGGCCTAATTTGTTGGTCATTTTCCCTTGGTCTGTTTTGAGGCTGTTCCCTCCTAAAATTTTGGTTTTGGTTTCTATTTGGAGGGTTTGGCTGATTGTCCCTAACAGGGGCCTGTTCATTTATCCTTTCCCACATTTTGGCCATGGTCTTGACTAGGTCATCTATTCTAGGATCTAGGGAAGGGGATGAAGTGGAGACCTCGTCTCTATATGTGACCTTTCTTTCTGATCTAGTCCTAGCTCTTTTTTCTGCTAAGTTGGCATCTACTTTTATGGCCATTTGTTGCATTTCCTCTAAGGAAGGGGGATCTTTTTCTCTCAGATGATATGTCATGTCCGGATCAAAACCCTCAGGGAATTTCGCTAAGGCTAAACCAAGTGGGGGTTTGAAATGAGGTGGGAGGAAGTTATACACACTGTTGAACCTAGTGCAATAAGCCTGGACACTTTCCCCATTTTCCCGCTTTAGGTTGTTATATTCTGACAGGATTTGAATAGGGTTATTTCGGACTTCCCACCTATTTCTGAAGACTTGACACAGTTCTGGCATGTTGTGGATGCTGTTGGGAGTTAAGCTTTTGAACCATGCTTTGGGTTCTCCACCCAGGCTTTGGGCGAATATCCTCATTCTGACGGTCTCGTCTTGTACTTCTAGGTATTCAAAAGCATCGCTAATCCTACTTATGTGCTGTTGAGCTGTGGCAGTGTCTTCTCCGGTAAAGTGTGGGATTTTGTCTTGATATTTATTTGGGAGAGGAGCCAAAGGTAGTGGCAACACCAAAGGTGTGTACCAGGCTGCCATGATGGGAGCTAATGTATGATGTACAAGATGAGTACTAGTGGGCTGAGCTGAGGTGGTTTGAATAGTAGTGGTTTGGACAGGTGTGGCAGATGTACTTGGACTAGTGATCTGGTTTTGAGTAGATCTGGGATGGTATGAGCCAAATTGATAGAGAAGCTGAAAGTCGGGAGGTGTGGTAGGTGAGGCTTCTTTACTAGGGCTCTGTGGCGGATCTAGGGGCTCAAGATCGTCAAAGTTTATCTTACTATGTGACTCGCTTCTAACAAGAGTTTTTGCTGATTCTAAGTCAAAAGAAGAATCTGGTAAGGTAGTAAGATGTTCAGGTACCGATCTTGTTTTATGGATGGACCTATTAGTAGCTAGATTGTCAGTCTCGGAAACTTGCCACAAAATCTTCTCTGGGTCGTCTACTATGATAGGGGGATTTGGGTATGGATGAGATCTGGTGTGGATTCTTCATGAAGCCAGATTTCGGGTCAAGGGTTTAGAGAGTTGGATATTGGTGAATGTTTTGGATGGATGGCCTCTCTAAAGTTTTACTAAGGTGAAGGATGGTCAAAAAGGATGGACTAGTGGAGTCGCCAGGTGGGTTTTTATGAAAACTATGGTCCACCACCAAAAACTATCAAAGCTGCTTTATGGAAAAAGTTTCAAAAGCAAGCTTTGAGACGCAAAACTTGCAAAGAAGGGTGTTTCACTTGGTCTCTACAGTTTGCTAGGCTGCATGAACTAGCTAATGGTTCTCTTGGCAAGAAGGTTTCTGCTTATCTCTTATGTTTAGGCGAGGCTTTTCTGAATCGCTAAGTTATACTTAGATTGTCACAGATTACAGAATTTCCACCCTAAGTTTGAGTCTGGAAGGATGAATGAGCAAAAAGGTATAGTTTATGAACTTTGGTTTGAATGGATTTTTAGGCCTACTGGAGGCTAGTGGAGTCGCCAGGTGGAACTTGGTTGTTTTGAAGCTATGGTCCACCACCAGTAACTAAGGAAAAGACAATCTGGGAAAATTTTTGGGGTTTTTCTGAGTTTTTATATGCAGCCTATGGTTTATCTAAAGTATTCTAAACTTGTTTCGACACTTTTCTAGGGTGGTGAAAAAGAGAGTTTACTCTAAATGATTCTAAAGGTTGAGGGTCTAAGTTTAAAAGTTGAAGGACTAAGGAGTCTACAAAAGTTTTCTAGACTGTCATGTACTCAAAGTCCCACCATCTCCTGCTATGTTAGTGAGCGACGGGATAGGTCAATAGGATAGAATCCTCAAAAGTCTCTAAAGATTAAGGAAACCAAGTTTGTTTATTACTCATTGTCCCACCGTGATCGCCATTATGTTAGTGTGGCGATGAGGTGGCTCACTGGTAGGTATTCTTGAAAATAAGGGACTTATAGAGTTCTAAGGTGTCCTTAGATTGTTACTAACTCAAAGTCCCACCGTGATCGCCATTATGTTAGTGAGCGGTGGGATAAGTCAATCAGATAGTATTCTTGAAGGTCTCTTAAGGTCTAGGAAATATAAGTTTGTTTAATACTCAGAGTCCCACCGTGATCGCCATTATGTTAGTGGTGATGAGGTGGCTCACTGGTAGGTATACTTGAAAATAAGGGACTTTTGGAGTTCTAAGATGTCCTTAGATTGTCACTAACTCAAAGTCCCACCATGATCGCCATTATGTTAGGGTCCCGTGATTTGGCTGATTGGCAAGCCAAATGACAGTGTAACATCAAACCAAGCTTTGGAGCCCAAGTACCTAGCCTTCCTGGACTCAGAGAGGGCTCTCTCTATATGTGTAAGGGATATCTGTGTGTTTGCTTATTTGTGTTCTGATTTTAGGCTAGTTATGAAGTAAGTTTTTTGGGTTTTAGTTTTTAAGTTGTGAGGGATGAAACTGATCAAAGATATAAAATAGGTAACAAGATGTTAGATTAACTGGGCTATGGGGTCAAAAGGTCAAAGAAGCTATTAGATGATGATACAAGGCTGTTGAAGGGCCGATTTGATTCAAGGTAGAAAGGATCTTTGGGAAAAATGGATTAAATGGACATCAAGTTTGTGAACAACAAAGGGTTTCAGGCATAACTAGTTTAATAGCAAACATAAACATGGTAGGGCAAACCATTAATCATGAAAAATGTAACTATAAGCTAATCAATACATTGAAATAAACATTCAAGCCATGCATAGAAGTATATGACCCTCTAACTTCGGGAAATGGCTATCAGACTTTGGGGAAAACATTTAAGGAAAACAAACAACTTAACTTACTATGCCGAAACGCCTAAACACGGTACTTCAAGTCATTGGGCACTTTGAACAACAAGATTCGCATATTTTTAGGCAAAGGGCTAGATCGGAACTAGGCCTCCTTGGTTCAACAAGATGATAATCTAATCAGTCAAAGAGAAATTTCATGGATGGAACTATAGCTAGCCATAGGTAAGCAGGGCATACCGTAAGTCATACTTAGCATGTATAGAACTATGAATGAAACAAGCAACAATATCCTCAAGTTGTTAAAGAGAAATTAAGAATTCTTTAATGCAACTAAGGAAGAAGAAAACATGAAAGCTATGAAGATTCAGGAAATTTGAGGTGCCTCCATGGGCATATCTCAAATTTGTTCTCTATTGATCTATAGCAAGCAAGAAACATGTATCATGAATGAAAACTAGAAGACAACAACAAAGCAAGAGACACTATACCATTCTACCATGTCATGGAATCCATCAACAATCCTTCATCATCCATCCAAGAACATTCAAGAGGCAATCCAAAAGCATAACACAAGTATTTTCTTCCAAAGCTCATATGACCATATATTGCTTCTCTTCTCAAGTTCAGCCTTGTTTACAAATGAGAGCTTGTGGAATAAATAGGCTCAAGTGAGGAAAACCTCATGGTTCAACTTGCATCCTCATTGGCCTAATCAAAATATCTAAACTTGTCCTTGAGGCTTTGCAAAGCCCAAGGCACAAAATATCTCATAAAATATCTAAAAAATGCTAAAAAAGGGAATTAAATTGACTTTACACAACTTCTCATGTGCAAAAATAGCTAAACGCACTTTTGGAAAAAGCAGATTTTAGAGGTTCAAAAATTACAAAAATATCCAAAATTTATATCAGCAAAAGGTCCGCTGACTTGCTAGAAACATTTGGCAGCCTTCCCAGTGTCGAAACGAGGCTCATGATAGCTCGTTGGAAATCTCTGAGTGTCTACCTTCTGGAAAAACTGAAATTATCTAGATCTGATACCTGGAAGTCCTCTAAAGCTACACCTGTGTGTAAAAAACCAGAAAATTACAGTCTGCTGATAGACCGGGCAGAGTGTGCAAAAAGTGAGCATTTTTCACCGTTTTGAGGGGGAAAAAGATCTCAAAATGACCTGAAAATCACTAAGGGTGTGCTCATGAAATTATGGAATCCAATGATACCATTATCCTCTCTTGACGAATCCTCAAAATGAAATGGCGAATTTATGAGTTTTTGACCAAAAACTCAAAAATGCCAAAAAACCAAAAATTGTCAAAATGTACCCAAAATTGGTGTGCGTGACCCTCAAGGGTCCTCGGAAACATGCTCCGAAACTGAGGCCAAAATGTCAAGTTCTGATGTGTGCTTCTTCTCTTTCCGTGTCCGGTGCTTCCCCTTTGCTTCCTTTAGTTTCTCTTGAGTGGCCTTCAACTTGCGCCGGGCAAACTGATTTAGCTTTTGATAATGTTTTTTCATCTTCCTTTGTAGCTCCAAGTCCCTGTTTTCTTTCTCAAGCTTCATCTCCAAATGTTTATTGGCTCTTTCTAGCCATGCCTCCTTATTGCTTTCAATCTCTTGCTCAAGTAGTGCAGTAAGGGGAGTGAATTGAAGAAGGGCTTGTTCTTCTTCCTTTTGCTTTTCAAGGGCTCTTCTAAGCCCTATGGTTCTAGGCCTTTTCCGCCTAGGCTGGTCTTCTTCTTCATCCTCATCAAAATCACCTATGAGCTCCTCTATTCTTGCTTGTGCTTTGGCAGCCTCATTCTTGTATTTAATTGCTCGTGTCTCATAAACAGCCATATGGACACTCATTTGTCTATTTTGGATCTCCAAGAAATGATTGAAGTTCTTTGCCCGATGAAGGTCATTCTCCAATGCTTCAATTTGGCCCTCTCTATGGATTAAGATATTTTCAAGAATCTGGGCCTCTTGTCACTGTCATCACTTTGAGTTGAAATGGCATCCAAAGCACTCCCGTGCTTGTGCCTTTCTCCTACTTTGCCCTTTCCTCTGCCCTTGAAGGCTAGTCTTGCGCTCTTCCTTCTAGGCAAGTTAGTGAGAGGCTTCTTTGGCGATTTTCGTTTGCTCCGGATAGTTCTTGTTACTTTCGAAGTGACCACCTTGGGCACTTTCCTTCTTGATGTCTTGGGCTTAGCCTTTTCAGGAGAGGGAGGCATAATGGCTTTGCCTTTGTCATCTTGTTTATCACTTTCTTGAAGTTGCCTCTCTTCTTGAAGTTGTTGTGAAACTTGAGGAGACTGTGCATCATGATGAAAGTGTTGTTTGTCTTCTTTATGCTGCCTATGTTCCTCAACATCATACTGCTCAAACTTCTGCCCTTGATCATCAATACCATGTTGTTGTTCTGCCTCAATCCCTTGTTCAATTTGTGGCTCAAACTGCTGCCTTTGAGCATCAAGATCAAATTGATGCTATGTTTCAATTATGCTCACTTTGTGGCTCAAAATGTTGCTCAAACTGCTGTCCAAAATGCTGTCCTTCCCCACTGTCCTGCTGCTACTCCTCATCTTCAATTCGCTGGTCTTCATCCCATCCTTCATGCTCATGCCCTTCCTCTTTTTGCTGTCCAATTCCTTCTCCTTCTCCATGCTCTCTTGACTGTTCAGTGGTGAATTTGAGCCTTCTATGAGTAGGTTTGCTGGAGGAAGGTAAGGGGCGATGAGTAGGTGATGTGGGAGATGTATGGATCGGAGGAATAGTGTAGAAATCCGGGTGACTAATGAAGATATCCCAGGAAACCTCTTTCTTCTCCAACGGGTGAAGGATGATGATTTTAATCAGAGAATGATGGAAAAGAGAAACCACTTGTTGTGATGGAGGCTTCTTCTGGACTAAGGAGGCCATTTTCTCAATTCTTTTGCATAAGTAGTAAGGGATATTGAGCTGCTTTGTTCTAGTGAAGTGCATCAACAACCGGATATGGTAAGCATAAACTCGGGTAAATCTCCCTTCACAAGTAAAATACTTCATTATGATCTTCATAAGAGGAGCATAGCTGGCAAGAAGATGAGAGAAAGGAAAAATAGCAGTGCATGTTTCTCTGTGCTCGGGCTTGATGAAAGGCTTGTAGTCATCCAAGTCTAGATAGGCCTGCTTGAACCATTTTTCGCCAAGGTATGGGATTTTAGTGGCTTTGGATATAGACCTCGGGGAGAACTTGAAATCAAGGCCTGCCACTTGGAAATGTTTACTTTTGAACCTTAAGGCACATAAGTGTGTCAAGGGCGAGAAACTTTTGACCTCCTGTACTCTCTGGCAGAAATCCAAACAACCCACCTCATGAAAATTGAAGAGGATGGATGGATGTGCATTGACCTCCTCAGTAGAAATTTGCTCATATCTCTTGTGTAAACCACTTCTGATGTCTTGCCTGGGCGGCATTTTGGGCTAAATATGCTCTTGAAGCACCAAACTGCCTTACTGTCTTTAAAATGCCTTCTTTAAGCTAAACTCTGTCAACCCACTGTTTTTATAATTAAACAATGTCTTTGGATGCTTGTGCAAAATGTCACTTTCAGTATAAAACCTCTGCTCCTTTAAAAAGTGGCCTTCTCATCCTTTGATATGTAATTCAACAAGCAGACCTTGTTAGAAGAAAAAACACAGTGAAATGAAGATAGGTAGTCAATTGAATTTGTTGTGTATAGTGACAAGGTCACCCTGCTCTGTGATGTTTGGAGGTCAACAACCTATTTTTGTATCTTTGAACAAGGTAAACTTCTCAACTTCACAATCCTGCCCTTGTCTAGTATGCAAATCAACCAACAAAGCTCACACCATATACACAGTCACCTTTAGTGCAGACACACAGTCAATTTCACTGTTTATAGAACAAAGGTGACAGATCTTGGAAACGTTTCAAACGTTTTAACAAAGCCTGTGGGAGTTTTATCTTTCAAATAATCAAGGCTTCTTTTCAATATAAAACCACTGTCTTTCTAGAAAACTGCCTGTTGTAGCTCCTACAACACCCTCCAAAAATTACATAAAATCATAACACACACTTCAAAATTTTTTGGAGCCCCCCCTTAAAAACTAAAGAAGGAAAAAATCCAAGTAAAGTTCTAAAGGCAAGTCGCTAAGTCGCATACACATTATTTGCGACCCATGCGACCTATGCGACTCTGCGACCTTAAGGTCGCACAGGTCGCCAGGTCGCAAGAGTCAGAATTTTATCAACTTGCGACCTTGCGACCTAGCGACCTTGAGGTCGCAAGGTCGCAAGGTCGCAAGGTCGCAAAATGAAGTTTTAGAGAAATTAGCGACTCAGCGACCTTTGCGACCTAGCGACCTGAAGGTCGCAAGGTCGCAAACTTGAAACTTGCGACCTCATTTAATGTCCGCACGTGCGACCTTTTTATATAAGGTCGGGTCGCTAGGTTGCATTTGTGGCTCTCAGCGAAAACCGCGAAATTGCTCTGACAGGTCGACTGGCGCGTTTTCTTCCGGGTAAGTTGCCTTTTCTCCCTTATGTTTCCCTCTTAAGCATTTCTTGCCATTATTAAGCCTCCCCACGGTCTTATTTATTTACCGGCAAGGATGTGGGTTTTTCTTTAAGATTTTCATCGTCGTGTTGTTTCCCCCAAGCCCCAAGGTCACCCGCCTCTTGCCTAAATCCTCATGGCTGTGCCTTATGGTAAATTCTGGACCTTTCAGACCGTGGATTTTTCCCATTAGTAAACACTTAGTCGCAAGGTCGCGCGTGCGCAAAACGCAAATGCGACCTGCGACCTAGCGACCAGGTCGCAAGGTCGCAAGGTCGCAAAAGTCCCACTCATCGACTCTGCGACCCTGCGACCTAGTCGCAAGGTCGCGAGGTCGCGGGTGAGTCCTTTTGCAGAGCAGCGACCCAGCGACTCCCAGAGAACAGTAAATTATCTTTGCATGTTCAGACTCTGTTTAGCCATTATCATCATGTCTTTCTTATCCTGTGATTTTGTTCTAAATGCAGCAGGTGAATTCAGAGCAGACACAGTACCGGTCCCCTCCGACTCTAGCAATATGGCACCCCGGGTATCCCGAAGGAGAAGCAGGCAGGTGGTGGAGGAAGAATCAGATGCATACATACAAATATCTCCGCCGCCAATATACAGAGACACCCTTTGCACCTTCGCAAAGGAGGATAGCCTTAGGTGGTATGAAGTATACCGTGAGTTCGCCATGCTAGAAGAAGATTTCCCAGAAGATCTCCCGGACCGTGAAATATACCTGAAAGTAAAAAGGTCCAGATTACACCTAGTCGGGTCGCATCCTGCCATCTTTCCATGCCCAGAGATGTTGGACTGGATCATACAGAAGACTGATCCGAAAAGCTTCACAATCCGAGATAGTGCAGGGAAAGCTTTCGCAACATTGGAAAGTTCAAGAGCACAGGTCTACTACTCGCTACCCAAAGCAGAGGTGAATTTCACCCCAAGATGGTTTGCTGCAAATGAAGTGTCGATGGTTGACACGATCAGAAGATGGTGGGCAGAACCAGACAAATTTAAGATCAAAAAGGACCAGGAGTACCCGGTGGCCAGTCTGAGGAAGGTCTATAAGCTAGTGGCCGCCATGCTGTGCAGGATATACGGGCGTTCGGACGCCACCACCTTCAACGAAACATGGGCGACCATCATAGAACACGTAACAGTCCACGGCACTCGGTTCAATTGGGCTGGTATATTAATGGGCTCCATGCACACAAATTTGGCTTCAGCTTTAGCCCCAGATGAGGGAGCGCCATCAGAATTCTACATGGCTTCGTATCTATTAGATGCTGTCTGTGCCCAGATGCATGTCGAGGGATGGCCACATAATTGGGACCCCGAACAGACCCAGGCAATACACTTGCAGACCAGGGTATTCTGGGAATCTAGGTACAAGTCGGACATCGAACAAATCTCTCACATATTCATTCCCGCCCTCTACGGGAAACTATTTGGTCAGGACACCCCCTGTATGTCTTGGCGAGCAATGGAAACACTGGGTCAGGTGGCACACTGGTTCCCATTCGCCGAATTCACAATCATCCGAGTATTTGGCTCGTTTAAAGCACCACACGCTCTACCTAAGTTTGTTACTGACAAGGTGCTCATACAGGAGGTGTGCTTCCAAATGACCTTGGGCTTCTCTAACGTCCTTACCAAAGGGAAGAAGAAACCTTGGCCTGCTCTACCTCTCACCATTAGTGCCTATACGGTCAAAGATTCCAGAGAAGTAGCGCGTGAAGGGGAAGAGGTGAAAAGCTATCACTTCAGAAATCTGGACTCCCGAACTTACGATCCAGTCAGGATAGTTCCTGAACATTGTAAAAGGGCCAATTTCAGATGGAGTTATCAACACGTCGAGCGCCCAGATGAGGATGAGAGAAGAAATTGGTATAATGCAAACCGGCATCTCGCACCAGGAATCGACCCTGACCGAGAAGGAGAAGAGCATCAGAACATTGGAGGTTCTTCCTCCTCCAAAGATAAAAGAACACAGACCGGTACGGGACCTTACACTGCAGATCAGTAAAGGGAAACAGAAGCCCAGGCCCAATTTGAAGAGGAGAAGAAGAAAAAGGAAGAGGAAGAGAAACGCAAGAAAGAGTCCAGAACGGAACGAAAAAAGAAAAAGGAAGAGGAGAAAGAAAGACAGGAAAAGGAGGCACAGGCGGCAGCAGAAAAGGCACTGAAAGAGGAACTCGATAAGGTCGAGCGTCAGAAAAAGGCAGAACAGGCCGCCGCGGCAGAGAGGAAGAGGAAACAGGAAAAGGAAGCAGAGGCAGAGGCCGAACGCCGGAAGAAAGAAGAATATGACAAGGCGGAGGCGGAACGCCGGCAAAAGGAGAAAGAAAAAGGTCAAACACAGGATGTAGAGGACGAGCTCATAGATGACATTGATCTATCTCCCCTGAATATTCCTGCAGGTGGCGCGGGAAGTACCCTCAGTGTTGATGACTTTCTGGGGGAGCAAGAAGAAGAAGTCTTCGACTTGACCAGATTAACCTTTGACCAATTCTCTTTCAAGATACGGCAAGAGAAGAGGAAATCCTTGACGTCAGGCTACCCTGCCATCTCCACAGTCTCCACCGGAAAGGACATTGTCCCAGACACAAGGACAAATCTGGTTATGATAGCGTCAGCAGGCACCGCTTTTGCCGCAGCCACAGAAGAAAATGTCACAAGGATGAGCAGAGAAATTATTTCCTTACAGAACCGGCTAAAAGCGGCAGAGCAGGAAAAATCAAGGCTAGAAAATGAGATGCTCCAGCTCCATGGTAGGCCCGCTCAAGTGAATGAAGTCCCACTGGCGGTCAGGAAGGAATGTGATGTGTTGGAGATGACAATGAGGCAAGTATACCAGGAAATGTTCACCCTGAAACAAACAGTGGCCCCGTTGGCAGAGGCACGGGAAGAAACCAAGCAGAAACAAGAACATCTCAAGGAAGCCTCGGCAGCCTTGGATAAAATGATGAATTGGACAACCCAGTATCAGCAAGCTCCCGAACACGTGCCTCGGAAGGATTGGAGTCATACGCAAGAAACCAAAGTACAGATTCGGATGAGTATGCAATTCAAAGACAAGCTGTCCAAAGATCTGGACAAAGTAGTGTCTGCGTATAACCACCTAATCAGTGGTATCGACTCCATGAACGCCCTTCATCACATTCCATCATTAGGGGCACTAAATGAAACTAAAGGCTGGGAGTAGGTAGAGCAAGAAATTCAGTCTTTTCTGCAGCCCGTAAGACAAGCTGCTGCCGCACCGGAATTCGAGGCATCACAAGAAAATCTGAACCGGTTGCTTGTCACTCCAGTGAAAATCTACACCAAGCTTGCTTCTCTCTCAATGCTGATCTCCCAGAAGAAGGAGACTCTGGTGCCGAATGCTCTAGAATGTATGCATCAGATAAAAGAGGAAAGCCCTCTGGTCGCTCCTATAACGGCAGATTACCAGGCTTGGAAAGACTTCATCAAAGGCAAGAAAGCCGACGCTCCAGAAGCTTCAAGTGCGCGACCACCTTCATAGTTCCAAACACTGGGTCGCAGGTCGCATCTGCGACCAAGTCGCAGGTCGCATCTGCGACCAAGTCACAGGTCGCATTTGCAACCAGGTCGCAAGTCGCATTCGCGACCAGGTCGCAGGTCGCAATTTTGTCAAACAGGAAGTTGAACCGTCGGGAAGTTGAACCGTCGGAAGGCCATAAGTGCGGCTGTTGAATCTATAAATACCCCTGTGGGGAGCATTGTAAAGGGCTGCTCTTTTTTGGACTGAAAGGCATTATTGCATTGTAGCTGAAGAAGCATACTCTTGATATATGAAATACAATACATGTTAAAACCCCTTTGATTGGATGATGTGTTTAGCCATGACGACATTGTGTGTATTCTGCGTACAGTTTCAGAATATCTTTTGATTAATGAATCTGTGTTATTAATAGTGTCATTCATGCACCATAGTTATCTGTGATTGTGTTGATGATGCTCAAGTTTATTATTTACTTTATGATGAATGTTAATGAACTGTTTTATTAGCATCTCGTAATATCCTTCGGAAAGTTAAGGGATATTCTTACCACAAAGGATTGTTTCTTTGGCGGTCAGATTATCTTACATGCATACCTCATAGATGTGTTGCTAACGACATTTCCTGAGTTTATGCATTCTGTCTATTACCTTGCTATGCACAGTGTCATATATCGGTTTTATTCATCAGTCATGTATTCTGTATCGTGTTAATAAGTGTATGTTTGCAGTTCCAATCAGGTTGCTCGAAACCGAAGAGATAGTCGTTTAAGTGGTAGCCGGACCCACACCCCGGACGGGATCCCTACTCCAAACGGTTCAAAGTCTAGTTGGGACTTTCTACCGGGGAGATCCCCTACTGTTGGCCGGACATATTTTCTCGTAAACAGATTTGGCGCTAGAAGGAGGGCCATGGCATCCTCCCAGCATACAACAGACATTCCATCCCAAACTCCCCGTCGGGAGGTCATAAATAACGAAGTTGCCCTTCCCCCCTTAGAAGATATTCCAACAGTGGAAGCCCGATACTTCGAAATCACTAACGAACAGCTGAGAGCCTTGCGCCCAGTTGCCCGTAATCTCATCAGGGATTTATGGTATACCCCTATCATGGAATTCCTAGCCCACACTAGGACCCCTGCCGATAACATCACTCGCAATGGCGTGCTAGTCCGTACCGTACCTGAACTTGTGAATACCATGATTGAGGACCTCGCACGGGCTGTCCAGGAAAATGACCCCGTTACCCACGATAGTGAAGGTTTCCCTGATACTGAACCTTTCTCTGAACCACAACCTGACTTACATCAGTGGACCAACAACCAAGTTTATTCCCCACGAGAAGGAGAAGGGGAAAGAAGAAACGAAAGAGAAGGTAACACAGCCCGAAGGAATGCAGAGGAAGTTAATAGGCCCCGAAGAAATGAAGGTGGAGTTACCAGGGGTCACGGTCGTGGGGGTAGAGGAGATATCATCCGTGGCCCGAGACACCAGGCCAACCATAATCACCACCAAAACCAAAATAGACCCCCTCCTTACAACTGGGAGCTTTTTAGGAACGTAAATAACCGGGAAAGACACCGCAATTAACACTCTCGTCATCATGAAGGAACATCGGTGTCCGGGACGAGAAGTGAGTCTGAAGCAGAAACCCGACATCATCAGCGCCCCAGGAGGGTGCAGCCTCTGGCCTGGATGGCTCAATCCCCATTGGCTCTTTTAGGTCCCCTTCATGACATGCCTAGACACCCAGAGAAACATCTTCCTAAATTCGATCCTGAAAAGGGCACATCAGTGGAAGATCATATTAGTAGTTTCTATCTGTCACTACAGATCATGAGAGTTCAGTCTGATGATGTCGCATGTCGACTTTTCCCGCACACTCTTGTAAGCCAAGCAGCCACCTGGTACCGTTCCCTGCCCAGTGCTTCTATCACTTCATGGGACCAGTTCCGTTGTGTGTTCCTGCAAAAGTTTGCAGAGGATAAAACACCCTCTATGCTCCTCACAGAACTAAGCACCATTAAATGTCAAAGAAAAGAGAAAGTTAAAGATTTTAACCAACGATTCGCCACCATATTGCAAAAATTTCCTCCAAACTTAGCATTGGACGATTCTATCACCATCGACTACTATACTAAAGCCCTCCCTAGGGATATTGCCGTTTTTGTCAAACGTGAGGCCCGCGCTACTCTTACAGCAAATTACGCCGCTGCCCTCGTGGTAGAAAAGGACATGTTGTCAATAGGAGTCATGGATTATGACGGGAAGGACGATCTCAAACCAACCACTAAAAGGGGTCAGTCTTCCACCCCAAATAGGGAGAGAGAAGATTTCGATTTTGAAAGTATGGCCAAAACCCTCAAACTGTTAACGAATGAGGTCTCTGACTTAAAGAGAAAAGGCGTTGAAACCTCAACTACAAATAAACCCCCGAAACCCTTTTTCAAGAAAAGCAATCCCAACACCAGCAGGCCTCCCTCAAATACCAGTGCCGCTCTCAACGTGGAGGAGATAGGGAAAGAAAATTTTTGCTCTTTTCACCAAGCTGCTCATTCTGAAAAAACGTGCCCGCAATGGATTGGCAGCATGACCGCAGTGGTTAACCAACTTTTGGATGATCAGACTCCAGGAAGCCCGGTAGAGGATGAAGTCTCTGATCGAGATGAGGGTTCGCTCCTTGATGGGGAATCAGGGGCCTCGGTCTTAACTTTCGATGTAATCCGCGGGGAAGGGAGTCTTGCTCCTATTGATATTAACATGGCAGGCAGCCCCAAAGCTCAGCCCACTCGAAACTACAGTCTTAGAAGCAAAGGCTCTGTTCCTGAACAATCATATGAGGACAAGAAAAGGGCTTTCCTGAGGAAAATTCTTCCTCCCGGAAATGAAGGACAAACTACACCAGAAAAGCTCGTGAATAGTAATATCAAAGCGAGTCAAAAGACCAAGCTCCCGGTGGAACCCTCGAAAACCACCACCGAACCCAGTCCCCACAACGACACTAGCTACAACATAGTGGAGGACATGAAAAAGACCAGGGCCAATATCTCACTCTACGAGTTGGCCCGCATCACGAACCAAAAGGAACTTATCCTAAAAGCTTTCGCCAACAACCAAAATACGAAGAACGTTAGCAACACGTCTGCACAAACCAGTCCAGATATCCAATCTATAGTGAACGCTGTCAACACGAATTCGAGAGGATCCACCCCTCCTTTTCTCTTATCTTTTGAGATGTTTAACTTCAACGTTCACAATTGCCTCGTTGACTCTGGTGCATCCACGAATGTCATGCCTCTCTCTGTGTGTAAGAAACTCAACATCCTCCCAGAGAAAACTGATGCGAAAATCATTCAACTGGATAGGACACAAGTACCAGCGGTCGGAGAATTGAACAATGTTATCATCCGCCTCTCATCCGACTCTAGGGTTCATCAATGTATTGATATTGTGGTTGTTGACATCCCAGAAGCCTATGGTGTACTGCTTAGTAGAGACTGGTCTAGAAAATTGCAAGGATACTTCGCCACAGATTGGTCTCACTTATGGCTACCTTACAAAGGGAGGAACAACCAAATCAGAGTCGAAAGTGAACCATACATGAAACACACTGTAACTGATTTGGATGCCACAAATGAACCCATCAGCTTCGCCCAGGAGGAGCTTGGTATGTGTTTTCTAGATTCCATTTTTGGATGCTACCAACCTCCCCGGTCCGCAGTAGGCCCCGAGGTCCTTTCTGAAATGACACTCGTCGCTGAGGAAGAAACTCCAACTGTATCACACCCAGCCGAAGTCCCTCCGCAAGCCACTGCCCCCAAGGACCCGGAAAATGATGTATGGACATTGTATTACGACGGTTCCAAGAATCTCGATGGTTCTGGCGCTGGTTGCGTTTTGCTTGATCCGCATAAAAAAAATTCTTAGTCTCCTGCCGACTTGAGTTCCAATGCACTAACAACACCGCTGAGTATGAAGCTTTGATCCTTGGGCTTAAAAAGGCGCTGGATTTGAAGGTAAAATGCTTGCGGGTCATTGGAGACTCCGAAATCATCACTCGGCAGGTACGCAATACTATTCACTGTTTATCTCCACATTTGAAGGCGTATCAGCAAGAGGTATGGCGATTAATTTCCACTTTTGACGCTTTTGGAATTAAATCTGTTCTAATAATGCATAACGCAGCGGCAGACACTCTAGCTAATGCTGCCGCCAGGTTTACCCCTTTGAGGGACGGTTTTTCCATTGAAGTTATGTACAAACCCTCCGTGCCAGACAATATCACTAATCTGCGTGTTTTTGATGATGATCAACAGGTGCTGGAGTTTATGTGCAACTTAGAGATATTCAAAGATGCTGCTATAGATGAAGATGAGCACGACCAAGCTATGCAAAATGAGTACGAGCAAATCAAAGGAAATCCCATGCCTAAAGGGGTGGTATCACTGGAAAAGCTTTTCGATCTGCAAAATCGGTTCCGTGGGCCCCCAAATGCAAAAGTACAGAGCTCTATATTAGCTCACCGACAAGTGAATTTGGGATCAGAGGATAATCCTAAATTCGTCAACCTCGGAAAAGACTGCACCCCCCAAGAGGCCCTGGATTTCACGCAGCTATTTCGTAAGTATCGTGACGTGTTCGCTTGGACATATGAGGAATTGCGCACATACGATACTCGAATCATACAACACGTGATTCCGATCAAAGAAAATGTAAAACCATTTCAACAAAAGCTTAGGAAAGTACACCCTACGATGGAGCCACTGATTCTAAAAGAACTCAAGAAACTATTGGATGCCCGCATTATCTTCAAAGTTCGCCACTCCACATGGGTGTCCAATTTGGTTCCGGTACGGAAGAAGTCAGGTGAAATTCGCCTATGTGTAGATTTCCGAAATTTGAACCGGGCCTCGAGTAAAGACAACTACCCAGTTCCCCCTATGGAGCAAATATTGCAGGCAGTATCCGGGTCAGAGATGTTCTCTCTATTGGACGGATTCTCTGGTTACAATCAGGTACTGGTAGCCAAACCAGATAGGTTAAAGACTACTTTTCGGACTAAGTGGGGAACTTTCGCTTATAGGCGCATGCCTTTTGGATTAATCAACGCAGGGGCAACATTCCAAAGAGCTATGGATATAGCATTCAGGGGCCTGATAGGCCAAAGTGTGGTAGTCTACTTGGATGATGTTACGGTATTCTCTAAACGCCGAGGGGATCATTTGCGTCACCTCAGACAGATCTTCGAAAGATGCAGAAAATACGGTATCTCGCTCAACCCAAAGAAAAGTGTTTTTGCCGTAGCAGAGGGAAATATACTAGGTCACATCATAACTAAACAGGGCATTGTCGTTGATCCGGAACGTGCGAAAGCCATTGCACAGATTTCTCCCCCCAGCAGTAAGAAAGCAATGCAGTCCTTTTTGGGAAAGATAAATTTTGTACGTAAGTTCATATCAGATTTCGCCCAGATAGTGAAACCACTGCAGGGAATGATAAAGAAAAATGCTACTTTCAAATGGAATCAACCCGAAAAGGAAGCTTTCGACCAGATCAAGAAAGCTATAGCCGAAGCACCGTCCCTCCAGAGCCCAGATTTCGGCAGAGATTTTAGTCTGTACACGTTTGCTTCAGACTCATCCCTGGCAGCCGTACTCACACAAAAGGACAAGGATAATGACGAGCGTCCCATTTCATTCATGAGCACTGGTCTACAGGGCGCTGAATTGAATTATCCTGAAATCGAGAAACAGGCTTATGCGGTATACAAAGCGGTCAAACATTTCAGACCGTACATTTTGAAAAATCATGTCACAGTTTATGTTCCCCACCCAGCTGTCCGCTCACTTTTCATGCAGCAGGAACTGGGCGAGAAACGAGGGAACTGGGTTGCGTGTATGCAAGAATACGACTTAGATTTTAAGCCGGCACGCATAGTCAAAGGACAGGGTTTATGTCAAATGGCTGCAGAGGCCGCAGGTTCCTAAAAAAATGAAGAAGATAATTGGGAGCAAGAAATTGATATGTACCAAACTGACGTCATGCCTCAGGAAAGGAACCCGTCTTGGTACTCGGATATCTCGGGATATTTGGCACACGGTGTATTGGACCCAAATCTAGACGCCCGACAGAAACGCGCAATCAGACTCAAAGCCGCATCTTACTGTTTGATCCAAGGGAAGCTTTTCAGGAAACATTCCAACGGAGTAATATTACGCTGCCTAGAACATGATGAGGCTCAGAAAGTTTTAACCGAGCTACATGATGGACCAGCAGGAGGCCATTTCGCCGGGGATACCACTGCTCATAAAATTATGCGTGCAGGTTATTATTGGCCAACCCTTTTCAGAGATGCCCACGCATATGTCCGGAAATGCATTCAATGCCAGAAATTTGCAAGCCGAGAAGCACGTCCGGCCGCTCCTTTATTGTGAGTCGCAGTAGAAGAGCCTTTTCAACAATGGGGTCTGGACGTCATTGGTGAGATCTTACCCCACTCTTCTAAGCAACACAGGTACATTCTGACAGCCACTGATTATTTCACCAGGTGGGTTGAAGCGGTACCATTACGCCAAGTCAACGATCAGGAGGTAATGCAATTTGTCACTCACTCCATCATGACCAGGTTTGGCGTTCCAACCTCCTTGGTGTTTGATAATGCAACGTATTTCTCATCTTTTAAATTATATGATTTTGCATTAGAAAATGGCATTTTCCTTAAACACTCTGCAAAGTACTATCCCCAAGGAAATGGTCTAGCGGAATCAACCAATAAAAATCTGATCC
The DNA here is from genome assembly GCA_034641835.2 of Pinus albicaulis. NCBI lineage: Eukaryota > Viridiplantae > Streptophyta > Pinopsida > Pinales > Pinaceae > Pinus > Pinus albicaulis. The sequence goes on along the minus strand of CM076572.1, from coordinate 1,413,063,253 downwards.
GCATCATCAAAAAGACCCTTCTGTCTCACCAACGAAACTGGCATAATGCTCTCCAAAACGCACTTTGGGCTGATCGCGTCACCCCTGAGTCATCAATAGGCACCTCACCATATTTTCTCGTATATGGAAAAGAAGCTATCCTCCCACCCAATTTGTCTCTTCCCGCTCTGCAGTTGTCTCAAGAGTGCCACGGTACCCCTTGCCCCGCCTTGCAAACCTGCATTGACACCCTGCTGAAACTAGAAGAGGAAAGGCAGAAAACCCGGGAGAAATTCGCCATACACCAGAGTCGGATCAAGAAATGGTTCGATAAAAAGTCTGCAGGAGATAAAAAATTTGAAGTAGGAGACCTTGTCCTAAAATGGGATAAAGCACACGAAGAAAAAGGAAAACATGCCAAATTTCAAGAACTATGGATAGGTCCCTTTCAGGTTAAAGAAAAGGTAGGTTCCCATACCTTCCGTTTGCAGACTCTGGAAGGAAGAGTCGAGGTCCTCCCGGTAAACGGGCATGACCTCAAACACTATTTTACTTAAACCCCTTTTTACGTGTTAAAAAAAAAAAAAAAACAAAAACAAAAAAACAAAAAAAACAAATAAAGGAAGAAATAAACCTTTCTCTAAACTCTTCAAAGAAAAACCTTGTCTAAGCTGCCCGCAACCGGCTCACTCCTTGAAGAGGTTCTGTGCTGATGAAAGGCCCTTCCCGAAAAACACGGAGCGGTCGAAACTCGCTTGTAATGGGCACCTAAGGATGAGACACGGTCTTACTAGAACCTTCAAGCATAAGGAACCACCTAGCGGCTTAAAAGGGTGCAGGCAGAAAAAGGTCTTGCATAGCAGCAACCGGATCGTGAGGGAACAGGGCTAACTCAAGGGAAGTGCAGGTCATCCGGGAAAAACCCGAGTCCTCATACGAGACCAGGAGCAACCTCTCTGCAAGCAAAATAAGTCGGGATCCCTCATCCGCCCAGGCAAAATATGCCCATCTAAATAAGTGCCACAGGCACATTCTCAAATAAGTGCAATTGCACATGAATAAAGGGTAAAGGATTGAGAAAGGCTTCCTGCGCAGAGAGGTGTTGTAACGACTCCGCCAGGGTACTGACCAGGCTCGCTGGCAGCGGAGCAACGTTCACGACTCCTTAGGCAGTGACTCCGCCGGAGCCGAGAGGTTCGCTGGCAGCGGAGCAACACCGTGAGGAAGAAATAATTGTACCGGACCCTGCAGCGGCCCAAGGTTTCCCCGACCCTCTCGATCCTGGAAGCGTGAGGAATTAAAATTCGGTTGATCTGCACCCAACAAGCCAAAAGGGCAGGCGACTAAGCGGGATAGCAAAGGGAGGAAAGTGTAAACTCTGAGGTAAAAGAACAAGCAAGTATTAGACCCCTCCCTCCTCCCTCATCGACCCTTCATCAGCAGAGACTCTGAATTCATCCAGTGAATCGCCATTTGTTGTAGCTCCTACAACACCCTCCAAAAATTACATAAAATCATAACACACACTTCAAAATTTTTGGAGCCCCCCTTAAAACTAAAGAAGGAAAAAAGCCAAGTAAAGTTCTAAAGGCAAGTCGCTAAGTCGCATATACATTATTTGCGACCCATGCGACCTATGCGACTCTGCGACCCTAAGGTCGCACAGGTCGCCAGGTCGCAAGAGTCAGCATTTGATCAACTTGCGACCTTGCGACCTAGCGACCTTGAGGTCGCAAGGTCGCAAGGTCACAAAATGAAGTTTTAGAGAAATTAGCGACTCAGCGACCTTTGCGACCTAGCGACCTGAAGGTCGCAAGGTCGCAAACTTGAAACTTGCGACCTCATTTAATGTCCGCACGTGCGACCTTTTTATATAAGGTCGGGTCGCTAGGTTGCATTTGTGGCTCTCAGCGAAAACCGCGAAATTGCTCTGACAGGTCGACTGGCGCGTTTTCTTCCGGGTAAGTTGCCTTTTCTCCCTTATGTTTCCCTCTTAAGCATTTCTTGCCATTATTAAGCCTCCCCACGGTCTTATTTATTTACCGGCAAGGATGTGGGTTTTTCTTTAAGATTTTCATCGTCGTGTTGTTTCCCCCAAGCCCCAAGGTCACCCGCCTCTTGCCTAAATCCTCATGGCTGTGCCTTATGGTAAATTCTGGACCTTTCAGACCGTGGATTTTTCCCATTAGTAAACACTTAGTCGCAAGGTCGCGCGTGCGCAAAACGCAAATGCGACCTGCGACCTAGCGACCAGGTCGCAAGGTCGCAAGGTCGCAAAAGTCCCACTCATCGACTCTGCGACCCTGCGACCTAGTCGCAAGGTCGCGAGGTCGCGGGTGAGTCCTTTTGCAGAGCAGCGACCCAGCGACTCCCAGAGAACAGTAAATTATCTTTGCATGTTCAGACTCTGTTTAGCCATTATCATCATGTCTTTCTTATCCTGTGATTTTGTTCTAAATGCAGCAGGTGAATTCAGAGCAGACACAGTACCGGTCCCCTCCGACTCTAGCAATATGGCACCCCGGGTATCCCGAAGGAGAAGCAGGCAGGTGGTGGAGGAAGAATCAGATGCATACATACAAATATCTCCGCCGCCAATATACAGAGACACCCTTTGCACCTTCGCAAAGGAGGATAGCCTTAGGTGGTATGAAGTATACCGTGAGTTCGCCATGCTAGAAGAAGATTTCCCAGAAGATCTCCCGGACCGTGAAATATACCTGAAAGTAAAAAGGTCCAGATTACACCTAGTCGGGTCGCATCCTGCCATCTTTCCATGCCCAGAGATGTTGGACTGGATCATACAGAAGACTGATCCGAAAAGCTTCACAATCCGAGATAGTGCAGGGAAAGCTTTCGCAACATTGGAAAGTTCAAGAGCACAGGTCTACTACTCGCTACCCAAAGCAGAGGTGAATTTCACCCCAAGATGGTTTGCTGCAAATGAAGTGTCGATGGTTGACACGATCAGAAGATGGTGGGCAGAACCAGACAAATTTAAGATCAAAAAGGACCAGGAGTACCCGGTGGCCAGTCTGAGGAAGGTCTATAAGCTAGTGGCCGCCATGCTGTGCAGGATATACGGGCGTTCGGACGCCACCACCTTCAACGAAACATGGGCGACCATCATAGAACACGTAACAGTCCACGGCACTCGGTTCAATTGGGCTGGTATATTAATGGGCTCCATGCACACAAATTTGGCTTCAGCTTTAGCCCCAGATGAGGGAGCGCCATCAGAATTCTACATGGCTTCGTATCTATTAGATGCTGTCTGTGCCCAGATGCATGTCGAGGGATGGCCACATAATTGGGACCCCGAACAGACCCAGGCAATACACTTGCAGACCAGGGTATTCTGGGAATCTAGGTACAAGTCGGACATCGAACAAATCTCTCACATATTCATTCCCGCCCTCTACGGGAAACTATTTGGTCAGGACACCCCCTGTATGTCTTGGCGAGCAATGGAAACACTGGGTCAGGTGGCACACTGGTTCCCATTCGCCGAATTCACAATCATCCGAGTATTTGGCTCGTTTAAAGCACCACACGCTCTACCTAAGTTTGTTACTGACAAGGTGCTCATACAGGAGGTGTGCTTCCAAATGACCTTGGGCTTCTCTAACGTCCTTACCAAAGGGAAGAAGAAACCTTGGCCTGCTCTACCTCTCACCATTAGTGCCTATACGGTCAAAGATTCCAGAGAAGTAGCGCGTGAAGGGGAAGAGGTGAAAAGCTATCACTTCAGAAATCTGGACTCCCGAACTTACGATCCAGTCAGGATAGTTCCTGAACATTGTAAAAGGGCCAATTTCAGATGGAGTTATCAACACGTCGAGCGCCCAGATGAGGATGAGAGAAGAAATTGGTATAATGCAAACCGGCATCTCGCACCAGGAATCGACCCTGACCGAGAAGGAGAAGAGCATCAGAACATTGGAGGTTCTTCCTCCTCCAAAGATAAAAGAACACAGACCGGTACGGGACCTTACACTGCAGATCAGTAAAGGGAAACAGAAGCCCAGGCCCAATTTGAAGAGGAGAAGAAGAAAAAGGAAGAGGAAGAGAAACGCAAGAAAGAGTCCAGAACGGAACGAAAAAAGAAAAAGGAAGAGGAGAAAGAAAGACAGGAAAAGGAGGCACAGGCGGCAGCAGAAAAGGCACTGAAAGAGGAACTCGATAAGGTCGAGCGTCAGAAAAAGGCAGAACAAGCCTCCGCGGCAGAGAGGAAGAGGAAACAGGAAAAGGAAGCAGAGGCCGAGGCCGAACGCCGGAAGAAAGAAGAACATGACAAGGCGGAGGCGGAGCGTCTGCAAAAGGAGAGAGAAAAAGGTCAAACACAGGATGTAGAG